>OZ026515.1:0-1200000 GCA_964019695.1 Loripinus fragilis | reverse complement strand
GCATTTTCCGACTACTTGTTACGCACGAGTGCTGTTATTCATGTTTAAAAGGCGTGAGCTAGCGGAGGAACGGTACAGGATGTTTATTTTAGTTTACATACTGTGAGTCTTCTTCAATTTATACACCAAGTCACTATAGAATTCAGGTTCCGAAAGTCCTTGGCGCAAGAGAGATTTAAGCCCAACTTTGAATTTAGATATCGAGTCATAGTATCGTCAATAAAATTTAGAAAAGCCTTAAATGCCAATTCCTCTATTTTAAGCCTTAAATGCCAATTCCTCTATTTTAAGCCTTAAATGCCTAGCCTTTAATGCCAATTCCTCTATTTTAAGCCTAATTGCCAATTCCTTTATTTTAAGCCTATTTTGGCGTACATTTTTGTTATTATAGCAACAGTCAAAGTTTAATGAATGCCAGAATTTTCACATGGTTTATTCTTCTAATAAACCAATCAGAAAAAAACTGGTGAAAAACAACTTTTATTATTTTAACTCAAGAGGAGGCCAAATTAGCCCCTATTCGTATTCGCCATATTCGTATTCGAATACACGGTACTTATAAATTTGGAAATTTTGTATATTGTTTGATTTCGCCAGATCTATTTCAGCATTTGGTTCTGAGACGATCATTTATAATAAAGGGTAAATTTTGGACACATTTTAGTTACTTTATTTTGTCCAGAAAATGCGGGAATATCCATCTGACATAAGCGAATCTGAATACTGTATTGATCCGAATTTGTAAACTACGATGGCCCAAATGGCTCACTTTTTCTTTTTAGTGACAACTCACAATTCTGAATTCTGAATTCCGAATTCGGAATTCGGAATTCAGAGTTTAGAATTGTGAGTTGTCACTAAAAAGAAAAAGTGAGCCATTTGGGCCATCGTAGTAAATGGTCGAAAAGACATTGTTCTCAGTTTCCCGCCACAGGAATGGTGCGCATGGAAAATACCCGAAAGTGCTCTTGCCTCGCGTGGCTAATTAAGACATTGGAAAGATAGGTCCTCAACCGTTATTGGATACGTATAGGTATCATAGTTTGATAAGTTGCCAACCAATCACCAAGATGGCAGACAGAGAACCAGGACCGTCTTCTTGACTGGAACTGGAGCAAGTGTCGTAAAGCATTCTCTAAAGTCTAGCAAATACTGAAGTTTGATAGTTAAATACAATGTTGGTTTGACTTTTTTCTGGAGTAAGGCATTTCAGAGCCAGTATATTATGGCGGTATGGTCTATAAATTCAAAAGAAGCAATAGAAAGCGATTTTTCATGATCAGATTAAAAAGATCATCAAATACTTTAAAAATGGAGTATAGCATGAATATTAAACAGCAGTTGCATGCCTGGTACCTAGTCACGTTTTATAGATATGGTTACGACGATGTATCAGGCCTCAGACTCATTGACGACATAAATATAAATCTTTAATCGGTGGATCTATGTCTGATATTTGTCTGAGGCCAGGTCCATTTTAGCTCATATGGGAGTTTTCTTTAGCTCTTACAGTCTGTGTGTTGAAAGCAACTTTCTTTGTAACATCACAGTTTGCTAATTGATTTAGTTGTTTCCTTGTGATGATACATTGCAAAGGTTAGAAAGCCTACACGCAAGCTAAGTTATTTATTTTTTTTACAACAGCAGAATCTAGGGTGACGTTTTGCCCAGTAAAATTAATATTAAGCCCCCACTTGCTTCGGCTGTTGTCAATTATAGGGCGGTGGTTCTGCTCCTGTTTATGTATTGTTTTGTGCTGCTCCCACTGTTTGCAGGGGTTTATTGTTAGGTTTTTGTTGCTGTTTTTGTACTGATGTTTGTCCAGTACTTTGCGTCCTTCCCAGCTTTGCAAACATCTCAGTGGGAAGAGAGAGCTGATTGCTTTCGTCTGCTGTGTTTAGAATGACACGTCGCTGTTATAGTTCTTTTAATCGTCCTCGTGGTGCCATGGGTCAGTCTGTAGTACGCAATTGTGACATTGCTGGTCATACTCATTTATTTTTTGTCTTTGCCAGACAAACAAAGGTGGATATCTCAAGTCACCACGTGCACAACAACCACAAGATGAAGATGGCTACACTATGATTGTGGTTATCATTTCCCTGTTACATCCGTGGTGTAGTGGATAAACCGCTCGCCTTATAAATTAGGGGTCGCATGTTCGTATCCCAGCTTCATCAGTCTGTTGGATGAGACTTTAAGCCGTGGCCTCGTCTCCATATGACCTAAGCTGTTGGTGGGACCTTAAATACAAACACAACAATTTCCCTGATTCACGCAATCATTGAAATTGCAATTGTTCTGGACCGACTGGATGATGGCGGTGCCATTGAAAAAACTCTGGGGAAAATGAGGCACAGATAACCAAAGTTGTCACCTTATATTCAACAACAATGTAAACATATTGGCTTCATATCCTTTACAGAGACATGATGACCATGGAACAGCATCCAGGCCATAGAGATTCATGTCTAATGCTATCGGGGTGAAGAGTGGTGGGGTATACATTTTTGACACCATTTGAACGTAAACAAATAATACCATTACAAAATGGTGAGTGCTTGAATTGGTCCTGATCGATACTTACTTCATCATTAGCTCAGTTGTGTATATCAGGACAGCAAATGTGGGACTGACTAACTGTGCGGGGTTTGAAGTAACCACGAATGACCACAAACTTCTCCTGGTTATCTATTCTGCTGAAATATAACTTGCATAAGATTACTTTAAAATTGAGCCAGCTAATCTACAGTTCATCTTAATATATACATAAGTGCAGAAACCCCCTTAAACCCCCATGCTAAGATTTTGAAGCATTTGCGATGGGTTTCATCTTCATTATAACTGAGTACTCCCCATCCCCAACCCTCTCCCTCTCTCACTTAACTTAATAAAAGAGAGATACTGTAAATTCGGATATTTTCGCGAGGTCTTTATTTTCGCGAAACTTGCGAAGTTTCGTGAAAATAAAACCTTCTCGAAATGGCGAAATCACTCTGTCGTTTAATGATACAGACAAATCAATGCCCTAGTCGCGAATTTTTAAAGTCGCAAACATGTCTTTTTACGTTATTCGCGAAAACAAAATTCTCGCGAAAATTTTCCGCTTTTACAGTATATGAATATACATGCATGTAACACCCATACTTTGATATTGGTAAAGAACAATCTAAAGGTGAACTTATATGAGTCATGTATTTGCGAGTATTCAACTTCGTCTATATTTTGTGTATGCAAGCACCGAAGGCCCGGGCGAGTCTGTGCATTTGTGCGCCCTCGCTTGACTCTTTGTTGCTCGACGATACAATGAATACGTTCCGAAATCCCATACCCTGTTCTAGAAATGGATATGTTGGACATTTGAAAGTGTGGATGCAAAGCGGACTTAAAAGCAATGCTTATCTATACTTAACAACTAAAGAAACCTGACACATACTGTAAGTCATTTGTTTGATAGTAAATGAAACCGATACACACTTGTCTTTCCATTGGGTAAAACTGAACAAAGGTAGACTAAGATGCACTGAGATCATTTAGTTTAAACATATTTTATTTGAAATAACACACAAATAATTACAGTATACATACATAAATCTGTAGACAATATAAAGGATTAGGACGAAAGCAAAGCTTATATAGTTCTTCTCCCTATCACAATGTATTTGTTTGCTTTAGCGGAAGTTGAGTATTAGTTTAGCATATTGAGCGGTGGATATTCATTTGAAAACAAAACGAGTACAAGAACAGAAAAAAAACAAAAAAACATACAGCTTTGTGAGAACATAATGAATAAATACAATAATTATAAAAAAAATGATAACATCATCATAAAGGCTAGGAATATCACTTTGGTTGGGGCAGGGGTAGGGGTGGGGGATAAGAGTAGACACCACAGACCAGTTGAAAGGCTGAAAACCTGTAGTATATGTGTACATATGAATATATCGCCCTAAGGCAGCATGATACTTGATAAGGTAAAACGTTTGGTGTCAAGTATATACTTGTGAACATGTTCCAAAATTGCAATGTTTGCTTCAAGTGATAGTGTTGAACTGCCAAAGAGGAGGAGACTTAGGGAAGGATTCTGGTAAGTAGTACAGGCATTCAAAAGAGTGTTGCGAGGCCCCTGGTAGAATCTGCAGTGAAAGAAATAGTGCTGTGTATCTTCAATGCTTCCACATCGACATAGTGGGGATTCAGTAATATTTTTGTGAAAGAGGTCCATATCTAAAGAACTGCAGCCTGTACGTAAGCGTGCGTGAAGGATTTGGGCTTTCCTGGAACCACAGTAATAATAAGTTGGTACAGATTGAAGATCTTTCTTAAGGAAAGTTTTAAATGATGAGAGAGTGTTTAGCTGCCTTACTTCCAATGGTAGGCTGTTCCATTGACTAAGAGTCGATGAAAGAAAAGAATTGTGATAGAGGCTAGTGTTAGACCTGATAGTATGAATGTCATTTTAGTTCCTAAGATTGTGATGAGAGATAGCGTTCACTTGCTGTGGAATTAAGGAAGACAGATATACAGGTGTGAGTTGATTAAACATCTTATAAAAGAGGGTAATTTTATGATCCTGTCGTCTTCTGTGCAGGGTCTGCCATCCAACTTCTTTATAAAGATTGTCTAAGGAAACGAGTTTTGTTGTTCCAGTAGTGATTCTCGCTGCTTCGTTTTGGATCTTGTCAAGTTCATTCTTTTCATACTGGGTGCAGTTATCCCATATTACTTCCCCATATTCAAGAAGTGGCCTGATAAATGTTAAATAAATAGTTTCAAGAGACTTGCGATCCAGCTTGAATTTGAGTTTGCGCATAATATGAATTCTGAACCAAGCTTTCTGCTTAATATAATCAATATGTTGATGCCAGCTGCAATCGTTAGAGAAGTATAGGCCTAAATGTTTGTGAGAGGAAACTTCTTGAATTTGGACATTTTGCATATATAAAGGTGGATGAATTGGCTTATTGATTTTGCGAGAGATTAGAAGAGATTCGTTTTTGGAAGGGTTGAAAGTGACTAACCAGATAGCAGCCCAACGAGAGTTTTCAAGATCAGAATTAAGACAAAGAGCAGCTGTGGTAGGATTATCTACTATGATGAAGAGACTAGTATCATCAGCAAATAAACGGATATTGGATCCAATATTTTTAACAATATCATTGATGTATGATAAAAACAATAGAGGGCCAAGTATAGAGCCTTGTGGCACTCCAGCTTTGATGTAAACCCATTCTGAGAAATTGCCTGGAAGCACTACACGTTGACGGCGTCCTGAGAGGTAGCTTTGAAACCATCTTAAGACGTCTCCTGAAACACCTGCAGCTTTAAGTTTGTAAATAAGTCCTTCATGCCATACACGATCAAAAGCTTTGCTGGTGTCGCAGAAGACAGTCCGTACCTCTTTACCAGCATCAAGTGCTTCTGTGAGCATATGGTATAAATATGCAAGTTGGTTAACAGTTGAGTCACCTGGGATGAAGCCCGACTGCAAAGAAGATAACATGTTATTGTCTTGGAGGTGATTATAGAGATATTTAAAGACAAGTTTTTCAAAAAATTTTGCTACGGAATTCAGCAGAGATATAGGCCTATAATTAGAAACAAGAGACAGGTCACCTTTCTTATGTACAGGGGTTACATTTGCATCTTTGTAGGGCGATGGGAATTTCCCTAAGGATAAGGATTTGTTGAAGAAATAACACAGAGGTGATGATAGTTCGTGTGATAATTCCTTCAAAATGCGATTACTGAGACCATCAGGACCAGATGCTTTGTCAGTTTTTAGAGTTCTAAGAATTTCTTCAACTTCTTGAGGATCAAAAGCGATACTGCTAAGACTTGTAAGATAAGAAGGTTCAGGTAGTTCAGGAAGGACAGCATTACTGTCGTCAAGAACTGTTTGCCCTTGAAAGTAATTATTAAAAAGATTTGCTTTTTCAAAGTCGTCTGTATATATGATCCCTTCAGATTCAATTGGAGGAATAGCAGAATTAAGGTTAGGGGATATAAAAGTTTTAAGGGTTGACCACCAGTCTTTAGAAGAAAGTGATTTAGATTTAAGCTTTTCAGCTATATTGTCATAGAATTGCTGCTTAGAGTTGCGAATCATTGTATTAGTTTCATTGCGCAGCTGTCTAAATTTAATCCAATGACGTTCTAAGTTAGTCTGCTTGGCTTTTCTATACAGTCGCTTTCGTTTACGTATCTGCCTTTTCAAAAGTGTTGTTATCCATGGTGGATCTGAGGTTCTAACCCTTATAGATTTGTTGGGGATACATTCTTTTGTCTATGATAAATTTTAAATAGTGGAGTTTAAGTTAGAAGCATAGAGGGAGATATCGTCGTTCTCTAAAGCATGGCAGTCAAAAGAAGACGCCTTTTCACGCAAGAGGCCAAAGTTCCCATTATTATACATCCAAATATGTCTTGTAAAAGCCTTTGCCTTTGGTTTCGAGAACTTACAAAAATCATAGATAGGACAATGATACCGCAGCTGCTGGTCTAAGAAAGGATCGCCAACACCATGAAGAATTAAATGTTCCTTGTTACTAACAAGAATGAGATCAAGCAAAGAGGTCATTTGAAAATATGGACACATTTCAGACGTCAGCTATCAAAACGTCACGTAATCCCCGAAAATCAATTTTCGCAAAAACAAAGAAATCACGCAAAATTCACCAGAAACCGCTTTAGTGTGACTCTTTGTCATTTCATTGACATCTTCGTGGCATTCAAATAAAGCATTCAAGCATTGCTCAACCCAAAAGCCTATCCTCATTTTTCTAACGTCAATTATTCGTTTTCAGCGTTTTATGAGCTTTTAAAAAGCACTGCTACTTTATCAACTTTTTTCACTTTGTATGATGTTTGGAATGCACTTTGACAATGTTTCAGTCCTTTTGAACTCCGTAGCAGCCGCCTACGTCCATTTAGCGACGTCAAGCGTTACAATGACATGCTGATATGTGTATACTGCAAAGCTTGAAATTCATACGCGATTTAAAGAGACAAAGTCTGCAACTATGAAAATTTTTCGAAAATTTTTATTTTGTTTTTAAAATCATTTGTAAAAGTAGAATTAAGTTATGTTTTCACAATAAATCTGTTCACTATAGCTGAAAACTGCACGGAAAAGTGAATTATCTTATAAAACAGGTGTGTTTTTCTCTTGTTGGTAATTATTTGCGTCCCTCCAATAATTATAGACAGTTAATTTTAACATAAATGATGTTATTTTAATACTGATAATTTGTTATGATTTACGAAATTGGTAAAATGTATACCTGAATTTTGATTTTTTTTACTGTGTTTTGAAAAATAGAAACGTTAGTTCTAAAATTAAAAGATCAAAAGTTACAGACTATGCAGCTTTAAGTAAAGTGTAGCCAATTGGTACTATAAGAAAGTAGACAGCACATACTGAACGGCGACATACGTTGACAAAGAAAAAAAGGTTATTATCCATAGTTTACGTTGTTCCTTAATTAACGTTAAACTTGTTTATTCCGCTTTTACCATTTAATGTGACTTTCTGATTTTTGAAAATGCATTCTCTTACAATGATTGGTTGACTCCAAGTCATTTACATTCTAGAAATTGCTTAAACAAAGAAAAAAACACACTGCCGTTTAGACAACGTCAAAAGCAAAACTTAAAAACCCCATATAATACGTCACAGCAAGAAATTGCAAATTTTCAAAAAGCACCTTTGTCGGTACTGGTATTGGCATTGCATACATGAAAAAAGTTTAAAAAAAATATCTAGACATACATTCCTGAGGTAAAAATGATAAAAACAGTGTTTTGGACGTCGTGACGTCATGTTATATATTTGATAAATATATTTTTTCGAAGAATACTTTCTAATGTCTTGTTCTTAAAATAAGCATATCGGCTTAGCTCTATAATTTGTTATTTACGAGTTTGAAGCAAGTAAAAAGTGTGAAGGCTTCTTTAGTAGTTCAGTATATGAATCAATGGAGTATCTTGTAATGCAAATGGTGTATTAAATCCAAAGCCTAGACATATTTTATTTCTACCTCTTACTTCTAACTTCTTACTCAAAAATACTTACTTCTAACTTCCTACATCATGATTCTTACTTTTGACTTCTGACTTATTGCTTTTAACTACTAACGTATATGAGATTTCTTACTTCTAACTTTTTATCTCTAACTTCTTACTTTAAACTTCTAACTTTTAGACTCGATGTTTGTATGTGTAGTATTGTATTGCATACGATTGGGCGCGTTCGCGATCGTGCATACATGCATACAGGTATGTCGGCTTTTTCTTCTCGTTCATCTGTACATTCGTCTGTTCAGCTATTCATTTTTTCTATATAATTTGGTTCTACTCTTCTGGCCGTCTGTATGCGTTTTAAGTTTGAATGTTTACGTGTCTGTCCATCCGTTCATCTATCTGATATGTTGTCTGGTGTATATAATGCACGGGGTGCCCTCACACATAACCATATTCTACCGTATGCGATAAAAGTTGGTTTAAGAAAGGCTGGCCTTTTGGCATTCGTTTGGGAAGTTTAATTGTGTTTTTTTCACTTTGCCATGTGGTATCCTGGGTCAGGTGTGGTACTTGATTCAATCGATTTCTGATCTTTGTCACCTTTTTTACTTTTACTTGATAAATCTTGATGAATCTTCAGTCACTGCGGGATTCTTATTCTGTGCGTTTTTTCAAGTGACTTAGCAACTTATATTGTTGAGCCGCGACATGTGATTTCCAACAATGTGGCATTTTGACAAATGTAGACTCAGACGAGCCTGTGCAGCGTATTGTGAAGCTTAGAAACTCCAAATGATGTTCAGTCAGTAGCTTAACACTCATAGAATATTCAAGCGACTAGCGAAGGCTCTGATCAGACTGTGCGTATGCGCAGTCTGATCTGAGGCTTTGCTGGTCGCACATACCATATTGTTTAAAATATTATGTCGCGGTTCATACTATACAAAACAAATTTTAGGTCAAATGTACTTAAATACGTATACTAAATAGGCTGTATGACAAAATGCTGTAGGGTAAATTGTTCATTAGTTCAATATGATAAAGTGTGCATCAAAACAGATCTTATCTTCCGTTACCTTCACCGACATAAGTACATCAGAAATTTCGTCTGATGCATATTTGTAGATTTATTAAATATTTTGATCTTTCACAACATATGATTTTTAATTTTTGGTCAAACAGTTTGGATCGTAAATTGGGCCCAAATGTTTGCAAATCCGGCATCCATAATAATTTTATAATAACGGGAGACGTTGCTTTCCTCGACTTTGTTAGTCAAAGGGTTAACATTTCAATTGCTATATTAAATGTACTATAGTACCTAGGGCTTCAATAGCTAATAAAACAAGTATGAGCCGCGACATGAGATTTACAACAATGTGGCATTTGACAGGTGTAGACTCCGACGAGCCTGTGCAGCCTCCTTTTTACCTTAGAAATTCCAAATGATGTTCGGTCAGGATATTTAATTGACTAGCAAAGGCTCTGGTCAGACTGCACGTATGTGCAGGCTGGTCAGAGCCTTTGCTGGTCGCACATTCCATATTGTTGGAAATCTCATCTTGCGGCTGTTATGTCCAAGTATTTTAGAACGAAATCACAGCCTCTCTGACTGATTGTTTTATCTTAAAGTCCAGCAATAGTTTGTTTTAATATGTAAAGATCACTGAGCACATTCATTGAAAACCTGCACGGACTGAGATCCTTCTTCGGCTACTGCATTTCATTATGAATAGCAGCTCGAAAACGGAAAATAGCTTACAGCAGGTCATTACTGTACAATTCGTACTACGTAGAACACTTTAAAATGACGTATAAATAAAACTCAGTTTCGGTGTTCGTCGTTAACATAATTAGTTCTTAGATCGCTCTGTTGAGGAGTTGAAACTCTTTTAATCATAAGAGATGCGAAGGTAAGGCATTTTGTAACGCATGACAAATATTGTAAAATATATTTTTATGACTCTCTTTAAACCTAATACTGGAAAAGGGTCAGAAACTACCAAACCAAGCAATAATTTAACTAGAATGACGTCACTCGAAGGTTTGGGAGAGGGCATCCTATATCCGTATTCTTTGAACATCGCATAGTATGATACATTTGACTTCCAATGCCGTAACAGCTATCCAATTCTTTGTTGTGACCTAAAACGATGGACAATATGTATCTCAAATTATTAACCTCTTACAGTCATGAAGACATATCTTAAGTATTTTCAATTTGACAGTTGAACCAAAGGTTTTATCAGCAGTTGACATCTACACACCTCTAACAATCAGTGTTCATAATATGGGCGGATCCAGAGAGGGGGTCCGGACCCCACTGAAAAATCACAAAAATACAGGGTTTCTAAGCAATACTGGTCCGGATTCCCTTCAAAACCATAAAGCTACTAAGCCAGCATTCAATGTTGGACCACCATCGGCACGCAAGCGAAACGCCATTTAAAATGCGTTTCGCTGGCGGGCCTATGATGGCCTGCTTATAGTGGTATGCGGATCTTATTTCCCACCATCAACTAAAAACAAAACAAAAAAACATTGTCAGTAGTAATGGGTGGCACTCTGGGGCAATTTTTTTAAGCCTGAAAAGAACTTAGAATTTTTCAGGCTAAAAAATTGCCCCATAGATGCCTACCCTGGTAAGCTTGAGTGACTAGCTGTGAATAACTTAGTTTATTTTAAGGGGTATTTTGGTTGGGCCTATGATTGTGATAGTTTCCTGGTCATATTCACTGGTTGGGTTGTGATTATGATAGTTTCCTGGGGTGTTGGGAAATAACATTTTTTGAGGAGATAAAGGTTCTGCTGTGGTGATATATAAAATAACTTAGTTAAATTCAGCTTTGAAGATAACTTAGTCATTTTAGGGGATATAGTATGTGGTGGTATATGGTGTGTGTAATAGTCAAAGTAAGTAAGGTTGCAAAGATCAGGAATCGATACAATCAAGTACCACACCTGACCCAGGATACCAATGGGAAAGTGACAAACTCACAGAAGACACCACAAACGAGAGCCAAAAGGTCAGCCCTTTCCCAGCAGGTGACCACGAAGCACATATAAACAGACGCGCACAAAACATAGCAAACACAAGACAGAACAAAAACATAAAAGATCCACAAAAGAAGTACCGCCTTGGAACGGTCAGTAAAATATTTTACTGGAGGGCTTAAACCGGTTTAACGGCGCCAACCTCACCAATAATTCAGATGTGGATCAAGACACATAGATATTTGGTTTGCATGAAAGACCCCTAACTTATCAATGCATCATCTCCTAAAACATATAAATCAAGATATAACAAGGAGATAAAGCAAGGATAAGGACTCAACAGTAAATTAAACTGAATACCGGAGCAAAAGAAATCCAACAGGTAAACCCCGGTGGGCCCGACAAACAGCCAAAGCATCAGGCCCCTACCATCTCATCAATAGATAAGTCTTTAAGTCGGAACCATCATAGAGTCTGAAGTCCGACCCACCGGCGTGCAATTAAAGAGGAAAGCAAAGTTGCCAACCGTGATTGGGTTGACTACCAAGCATGCAGTCTGTTGCAATACATTAATGTTATAGCCAATCTTTTTATAATGGGAAATTATTTTAATGAACTGCGCTGAAAAATTATTCGAGCCAACAATCTTCTTCAACTTATACACCAAGTCACCATAGAAATCAGGTTCCGAAAGTCCTTGGCGCAAGAGAGATTTAAGTCCAACTTGGAATTTAGAAATCAAATCATAGTATCGTCTATAAAATTTTGAAAATGTTTTGCGAAGTTTATGTTACCGATAGCCTTGTTTAAGAAGTTTCTGAGTTAACAATTTATTGCGAGTGTTGAAGTCAACAACATAGCTAGATGCTGTAGCAAAAGGCTACTAAGTACCATGCGTCTTAGAGTCTCTTGGTCAATCAAGACCTCAACTCCTAGAGGCATCACTCTGTAGCGTTAACTAGTGTATAGCTAGCCGTCTCAAGCTTACTACTACTGATTTTTTGAAAAGAACAACAAAGACTGGTGAACATTTCTATAACTTTATTGCCCCGCTAACTATAACTGATTACAATGACAGAGGATTAGGGCCGTCCCTCTGTTCATTGTTTACAATAATTTCCCTTAACATATTTACAACATATTATACTTAGGATACTTCTTTGAAAGGTGATGTGAATAATTATGACATTTACAAGTGTGTATTCTGTGTTTGAATAAAAAGTCAGGAGGAGCCATGCGTCTCATTCCATTCTTGGATAGGATGACTCTGGCATAGTTATAGATGAACCACATCTCGATATCTCTGTCATTCTGGTATAAATCATCTCCAGTTCCATATAGTTCTTGATGAATGGCTGTGTTTAGATCTAGTCCTTTGTTGAGCTGGTGAATGATGTAGATACACCAAATTCCACATACTTTGCTCCATGGACTCTGTAAGCATTCTTTGTTATGGATCCATCTTGTAGAGTTTCTTTCAATAAATGGTAGAACATATTGTTCTTCTGGTGGTCTTCCATATGAATCGAAGTAGATAACTTTATCTCTTCTGAAGTAGATAGCCACCCAATGTTCTCCTGAATCTGTGGATATATCTGTATTTACAATGTAAGCCCTCATATCCAGTGGTTTCTTCTCTGGTAGTAAATCCTTGGCACATACTTCTCCTTTCACAGGTATATTGTTTATAACTTTGATAAGTTCAACAGTGTTCATTTTTATTCTGTTTCTGGGCTCTCGTTTTCTTCAGTTTCCTTTTCTTCATAGGATTCTATGAGTTTCTTGGCCCAGTACGTCTTCCACTGTTCTGTTAAGTCACTTTGATTTTTCTTGAAGTACTGCCAGTTTTTATAGGCTTCTTGATTTTCTTCTGGCGTCAGGTGATTGATCCCTGTTGTAAAGTCCATAGGGTGTCGCAAACTGTCGCCATACAGATAGTTCCAGATTCTATCGTCAAAGTCTTTCATCACATCGTAGATGTTTAGGCCCTCTAAGGCTGGATCATGACATCCATAATCTTCAATCCATTCTCTTGGAGAAGTCCATAGACAGATATCGTGGTATTTCTGACTTGGGTGGTTCATTTTGCATCCATGACATTCATGCTTCGCACAGTCTCCAACTGCCATCTTTAGACAAGTCAATATGGCTTGTTTTAGAAGAGTCTTCATAAGACAATCAATATCCTCATTGTCTTCTACTTCTTTCTGTAAGGTACTCTTCTCATCTGATGGCTGGACTGTTGCACTGTATGCATCTGTTTGGTACATCAAGTCTTGTTCAATGAAGTATCCTGCATTCATCTTTAGTAATCTGTGGTAACTTCTCTAAGTCCGTTGATTTCTATCAGATTGTCAAACTCTGCATACACAAGCACGTTGATTGTCTTGTCAAGTGATGTTGCAAACTGAAGCTCCAATCTGAGGTTCCCAGTTTTTATAGGGTGCAAATGAGACTGATCGGCTGCTTGATCTGGTGTCAAATCATATCCCCAAAAGCAGTAACCTCCTTTGTAATCTTCATAATCAATGTTGCAATTTTGGACCTGATTCTGACTTGCCAATGCTTGGTAAACAGATAGGAAAGACCTGAGATACTGATCATTTCCAAATCTAGGTTCAAATGGATTTCCATAGACACTATGTCCATCACAAGTGACATCCATTTTACTTAGATTGAAATGTTGGAAAAAGAAAGGATTAGTTTCCAAAGTCCCATTAAATGCCTCATTTAATACTAAGCCAATAAAAACTCGTTTTGGAAGTTGACCAGTGAGAAGATGGTCTTCAATTTTAGATCTTGTGCCACTACTGATTGTAAAAGTTTTGACTTCAACTCTTCTGATTGGAAATTAAGCATTATGATGAGCAATAGTTTGATTCAGTTCATTGCTAATGGCAGGTAGAAGCTGTACATTTCGTACTCTCAAGATAGCAGTATCAATTTTGATTTTTGCAGGAGAATTGTCACTCATCAAACAAAACTGAGGAGATGATCGATTGAGTCTATTTTGAATTCTAAGCCATTAGGTAAATATTTTTCCTGCATGAATTCTAAGCCATTAGGTAAATATTTTTCCTGCATAGCAAGATCCAAATGTAATTTACCCTGAAGCTCCACTGATTTGCTTTTTGCTACGCGTTTGCCACGATCAGTGATAGATGCATTTGTTATATCTTCAAAAGCTCCTGCTTCATCCTCAGACCAAAATTCTGCTGCTTTCAGTTGATTATCTTTGACATCAGAACCATAAGAAAACAAATTTTCAAGGTATGCTCTGTATGGATACGTGTCTGAATTATTCGTGATCAATTTATTGTTGATATACAAATCGATGCCACTGAACATACTGTGAAAAAAATTGTTAATTGGAAATACTTTTGCACCAGTTTCAAGATCTTCACCCGTTTGCTGTAAGATTCTGAATTTGATATACAGATAGGCTTGAGATAAATCAGTGTAAAACTCGGTGTGAGGTGGAATTAGAAATTCAATGGGTGCATGATGACTATCGAGAGAAGCGATGGGATGATAATCATTCCACTGAGTGCCTTGCATGGTAGTCATGGTGGGTGGAATGGATTCCATATCCAATTCCGTTTTAGTGCAATCGCAATAACCTTGTTGAATCATTTTTCGTCAAATATATCTCTTTCAAATACCAGACGTTTAATTGGATCAAATTTTTTTGCTCTGCTTTTAAAACCCCTCTTAACAGTTCGGTGTCTAGATTGAGACTGAGGCTTTTTGCGTTTTTGAGTTGAATTTATAGCCAACTGATTTATAGTAGACTGACCAAAAGATTTCAAAGCTGTTTTTCCTCTTTGTTTTAAAACTTTTTTTACATTTTCACCACCCACAATGTCTTTTAGAGCTTGAACCCCTTGATCTTTAGCTACTTTTTTCACGCTTTTTAAACTTGCTTTTGCGACAGGTTTTAAAATTGGAATCACTGTTCTCAATGCAGCTTTAAAAATGGATCCTAAACCATTGCCATATTGTCTTGAAACGCCTCTGTACACGGGAAAGTCTCCTTTCCCAGATTGAAGAGACATAATGCTTCTCGATTGTTTCAACATTATTCCTTCTGTCGAAAATGTAGTTTCACTAACGTTTTCCCAGAGATAAATGGCACATTTTCACCTGTATCACCTTTTATACTAATGTGCACCTGATCTATGAAAGATTTTGCCACTGGTACATAGTGTACATTGACAAATTCTTGATGTAAATGATTGTTTTCTCTTTTACTTTCAAATGGCAATACTCTCAAAATAGGTGCAGTAACATCACCAATAAATGTATAGCTTGCTAAATCAGAGTAAATGTAAAGTTGGTGAATTTTTGTATTTAAATCCACACCATATCTGAAAATGTATTTTTCATTTCCTAATGGTTAATCAAAATAATTTCTATCTACACCTAATATTTCTGCAATTGCCTTTGGAAAAATAATTTGGACTTTTGTAGGATCTTGAACATCAAGTTTGACTCGAGCACTGTTTTCACCATAAGTGATTGAAATGGTAGCATTGCTATTTTTCAGTGTCAGTCCATATCGAAAATTGATACTTTTTTTAATTTCTTCAACCAAATGGCGTGGAGAAGCATAATAACCATTTTGGATATAGATTTTTTGGTCTACATATGAATCATACTTTGTACAGTTATCAATGTCTTCACACATTTTTCTATCAGTAAATCTTAAAATCACATAATTGTTTTCCTTAGTGATATTATTTACTTCAGTTGGAGTTATGACTTCTACCAAACCTACTTCCCAATTATCTTTTTCAATTTGTATGGAATGATCTAATTTCACTTTAAAGTCACATTGCGTATTTTTTGAAAATGTACTGAGTGAACTATCACTCAAGAGTGTCAAATAAAGGTTGTTCACGGTTTGAGTTTGGGTGAATCTGTTTCGTCAGTAGAAATTGGATTAGTTTGTTTTCTAAATTTTAAACCTGGGGATGGTAGTATGTAACCGATAGAACTACTGAGTAAAATTAACCACAATTCTTTATCTGGACTTCTCAGACTGATTTGAACTAATGATGTGATAATGATCATGTAAACAACAATTATCTGAGCAAAAAAAGTGAACCGATTTTTAACAATTCGATCACGACCTTCTGCAGATTGTACTGAAGTAGTGTCACCACGTACAAATGATCCTCTGAGGTCCATTTTCATGCTTTTATACAAGATCCGATTCTAAAATCCAACTGTCAAATTTTGAAGGATACCCTTTCCAGTGAACTTTAATTTCTTTGACCCACTTTTTTCCTATTTTACGTTTTCTGTGATCTAAAACAGAATCAATTTCGTAAATTTGCTCTTTCTCTACACGTTGTAACTCATGTGAATAAAAAGTACCTTTGACCACTTCACCCTCAAGATCTTTTATTTTATAGGTGATAGGAATCTGAGTTTTGACCACTGCTAAAATTTGAAATAATTCTTGTGTCCAGTTTGGTAAATAACCTTTATCAAATGTGCGTTTTGTTTTATTGATACGCACAAAATCACCCACTTTGAATTTTGGTTTGACTTTTTTAGAATTCGATTTGCCATATAAGTTTTCTGACACCTGTGGTTCATTTTTAAGAGTCACAGACACAGGTGCACATTTAATACTTCGATGATAAGCGTGATTGTAACCATGTACTAATTTGGGAAGAATGTCTACATATCTCAAAGTGCGATGATGAGTAAAATATTTCCACATGCGAGTTTTCAAAGTTCTTTGAAAACGTTCGACAATACTGGCTTTGGTTTCAGGATTTTCAGTAGTGAAGAAATGAATCTTCTTAGTTTTCAAGAAATTTTGAAATTCTTTATTTTTGAATTCAGTTCCTTTATCTGTTTGCAAACTTTTTGGACATCGTCCACTTTTTAACACAGATTTGAAAGCCATTACTAAAGTTTTTCCAGATTTATCTTTAATATGTACCACCCATGCATATTTTGAAAAGACATCTATGATGCAAAGTAAATATCTATGTTTGTCATTGGACTTTGATAATTTTGATAAGTCTGCCAAATCTGCTTGCCACTGAGTATCAATTCCAGCCACTACCGTTTTGCGTCGCAAAAACTTTTTACGAATAGGTTTATGTAAAGTATAAGTTTGTTGTTTTCTTAACCAGTCTCTAACATCTTGAAGTTTAACTTTTTTGGATGATTGTTTAGCAAGTTTGTACAAAGCTTGTTCACCTGCATACGCAGCAGGACTTTTAGGATTGTAATACAACTGTTCAAGCTTCATTGTAACTGACCCATGGAGAAGAAAACTCTTCTTTTATACGTTTTTTGGTGGCAGATAAAAGCGCAGGGGATGAAAAATGGTCTTTGATACGTTTCCTAACACCCAAACTCTTTGCAGACCTGACAGAAACGGGAATACGACTTGCTGTTTTTCTGATAGTGCGTTTTTGTTTGGGAGTAATATAATCCGTTTCAGGAGTTTCTGGAGCACGATGCATCCAGTCCCACCTTTCCCTATTTCCAATCACATCTTGGGGAATATTCATGTCTCTTAAACCTTCTGCAAAAGCTTGCCAACCTGTAGGTTCACTGCCTTTTCGATGTCTAATGACATCATTGACCAAATCAATAATATTAGACCCTGGAATAGATTTGCCATAAAGTTTGACTGTACCATCATCTTCCCAGGACACATTTGGGTTGTTTTTTAGAAGTGAAACTAAAAGCTGAGCTTTACGTTTCATGGTGGAGGGTACACTATCTATAACCAATTGATTCATTTTGGAAGAACTAGGGTCAGATGGTGAAAAAAGAGATGTTTCTTTTAAAGCTTTTTGATGAGCCGTTTTAAATTTGTGTAAGGTCTGGCCATACAATTGAGATTTTTCAGCTTCAGACAAATCTTCATTGGCCATGACAGAAGATAAGTCTCTTTGAAGACTGGCTGTGGCAGATACATTAGGATTGGGAGGCAGTCTAGGTTTTTGAATTTGTTCCTCTTTCCAGCGTTTCATGTCTTCCCAAAGTTTAAATGGCACAACAGCCATTTTACGACCATCCATATTTTATTTTTTGATAATTTCACCCAAGACAGAACCTATGATAGGAGCAATTAAAGGTTTTAACAATAATCCTAACAAAGCTCCACCTTTTTGATTAATAATTTTCTTTTTTGTGTCAAGTGGAACTTGCTTAGAACTCAGTAAACGTATATGTTGCTTTCTAGCTCGTAACTGATTCTTTTGAGCATTTGTCAGACGTACATTGCCTTTTATAAGATTGATGCAACATTCCCCTACACAATCAATGACTTCTTTAGGAGATTCTTGAATCATTTTCTTACGACATTTATTGGATAAATGAGTCAATCCTTCCAAAAATGTACCATAAGTTTTAATCAGAGATTTTTTCTCATTTTATTTTGCAATTTTCTACGACGTGTTGTTGTTACAGCCATGTTTATGAGTGTGTACAAACATTTGATGTACAGTCCTTTTATAGTTTTTTTTCTTAAAAATGAAGTCGTCGACGTTCAGAATGAGGTGGTGATGGATATTTGTTTGGATTTAACATGTGCATGGTAGCACCAAATCCATGTCTTTTTAACAAATCTTGTGCTCTCAAAGGAGTAAATCTTGCTAAATTTATTGACGATCTTCTTGCATTTGCGTTTGGAGAATCAAGACCTAAATTTTGCCATGAAGCAGGACTTTGTTACAAAACGATCATCAACCTTTCTTTTTTTCTGTTTTCTAGGTTTTTTCACTGATTTTTTCTTAGGTTTTTTAGTTTTCTTGTTAAATTTTCTCATCAACTTATTTCCATCCCATCGAATCAGACTTCGAATGATCACACCACCAAAGAATCCACCACCTCCAGGTTTTAAAATGATACTGCGTTTGACTTCAGGGTCAACAATTGCACTTGCTAATTTTCGAACATCATCCTGATGTCTATCCATAAATTTTTGAGTTTGTTTAGGTAATTTCATCTTACCCTGAACAATTTTTCGAGCTGTCAAAGAAAACCATTTGATCATTTCAATTAAACCAGCATTTAAGAGTGATTTTCTTTTATGACTATCATGTTCTCTGCTTAAATTATACAGAGCACGTATCAGATTAGCTGATGTTCGTTGAGCCATTTTGACACAAATGATGGATTTAAATTCAAACACACCTTTTTATACTCCTGGAAAATAGACAACAGGTCCTTGTTGATCTGATTTTGTAAACCAGTTTTGAAAAATTTGTGTTCTAAATCTGAGATAATCAGGTGTATTTGGTTTCAAATCGACCAATAAGTATCCGTGAGGTATAGATGTGGCATCGTTAAACGCATGAATCATATGGGGAGCTTGAAGTTGATTGGCCAATACTTTAATTTGCATCTTATCTCTTGGACTTTCAAAACTAAATAATGAGCATTCAAACTGATGGTGCGAGAAGATTTACTTTGTTGAAATAAATTTTGTGTGATGTACACCACACTTGCATTTCTATGATGTCCTTTTCTTGTAAACCATAACTTAATTTTTTCTTCATCTTTATCTCCTAACATGTCATCAAAAATCACCAAGTGCGTTGCACTGGGATCGGTGACAATCTCATCTTCATCATCGGGAATACCTTGAATAAATTTGATATTTGACTCTTCACGTTCTTGTAAGATATTATAAGATTTTTGCCATTCCTTGTAACACCAAACAATACGTTGGGGTAAAATATCAAATAAATCTTCTTTAAACTCAATCATCTTTTTAACAAATTCAGTTTTACCCGATCCACTTGGACCAGAAATAAAAATATTAGAAGGATGTTTAAAAAACAAACTTCCAATATCTTGATTTGAGTCCAACTGGTGTGTAGAAAGGGCCATGTCTAACTGTGAAAAAATAACAAAAACAACTTTATTTATACTCAAATTTTAATGAACATGAACCAACAGTTTAATACATAATTTAAAAAAAAAACAGTTTAATATATCAAAAAAAACTGTACAATACATGTTTATCAGACACAGCTCAGTACCACTCTCCCGCTCTCCGAGGCATGTCTATAGTAATACTAGAATAGACGTGCCGGAGAAGAGAGAGAGGCAGGTCATGCAACTAGTGTTGTGATAATGAATAGTGTTAACATGGAAATTCTATAATGGAATTTATTAACAATATGGCGGACAGCTCAGTACATGTTTATTAGAAATAATACATGATCATCAGAACTACTCTATGCCAAATACCCATAAGGAACAGTATATCCATCTCCAACAATGACACGCTTAGTATAAGTGAACCGATAAGTCTTGGATTGCAATTCAGTAGCCACAGTCTTGTCTTTATGTTTTCTGATCCGATGGTAGTTGACAGTTTCTCTGAAGTCTTTAGATTCTCCCTTCACCCAGTTGAGCATACGATCAAAGTGAATGACTTGAGATGTATTGTAATCTAAAGTGAGTCCTTTCACTTTGCAAGTTGATTTCCTCTTTCCATCTTTGTCTACAAATTCATAGCCATAGTTCTTTGGTCCCATGCCTACAAATTTCACAATTCTAGCATTGGGCACTTCATCTGTCCATTCTCCAAGTCTATTGTTGACAATAGTAGGGTTTCATAAATGGGGTTTGTGATGATAAATGATAGAGTCTGTATCAAAGTAGAGTACACGTTCATTCAGCTTTTCCAAGATTCCATAGAGCTTCAATCTGGCTTGAGCAGTGACGAAGGCTGCGACAATCACATAACTGCAAGCATGCGGCTCCACACTAGATTCTGTATCGTCCCAGTTGACCAGTAGAAGATTTTCTCTGCAAATGTCCACATTCTTGACAATCTTGTTTGGATTCGTCACCAGATCAAAGAACTTGGAAGGTTCTGAGATATATTCTGTCTTGGTCATATTCTCTCTCTGTGCCAATTTTCCCCAGAGACTGTTTAACATGATCTTGGCAATAGCTCTCATTCCTTTATTCTTCTCAACATTCTCCAATCTGATTCCTTCAGCTTCAAAATAATCTTGCTTGAACTTGATCTTATCTTGCTCAGTCATGCACCAATCAGGATATCCACTTGATTCTTGTTTGATTCTCAGAAAAGTATCGATATAGCCAGCAAAAATCCCTCCTTCTCCAGATGCTTTATCATATTGAGTTGTCTCTGAGAAATGCCAGACTTCATACACGTCCAATAACTTGTAACCCCTGTCCAAAGCCTCAAACAATTCGATGGTAACCCAAGTCCCTGTAAAACTTCTATCTTCTTTCTGTAAATGAGTACATCTCATATGAGGATCTGTCTTTTCAGCACAACTTCTACACAATGGAAACATCAATTTCTGACTGCATTTCTGAGGAAGTACTGGATGGTACAAATTGGTGGGTGGTAACACTTTACACTTGATCAATCCACAGTACTGTCTGATGTTGTCTTTATCAATATTCTCTTGAGAATAGATGGTGGGATGTCCAAGTGGAAACAGTCCGTACTTGCAAATAGTTGGATAGAGTGAACAAACATCGATGTACTTGATTTCTTCATTGCAGGATTCATCGATTTCCTGATAGAGCTTGGTCGAGTTAGTTCTTCCACCAAATAAAGCATCTCTTGGTCTCAAAGGGTCTAAGTTTGTAAATTCTGAGTCCACCAAAGATCTAAAGTCTGGATCTTCCTTGTATCTCTTGTCATAGTCACATTCCCAAAGTTCCACCACCTGATATCCTGCTTTTCTTAACTCTTCACTCTTGCCAATAGTCAAAATATACAACTGATGCATGGTCAAACACTGATGATGTTGAACTCTGTTTCTGTCTGGAAAATGATTAGGGCATCCATGCCAGTAACATCCATAGAATTCAAATACAGTTCGAGATTCTTCATGGTAGCCATCCACATAATGTCCATTGATTCTCTGCTCACCACCATTCAATGCATGTTTGATCTCAATACCACGTGTCTTAGCTTCACTTTGAATCCATCTTACAGCTTTGATAGAGTAGTTCTTTTGATTAGGATAGCCTTCAGGTGGGATGATGGCAATACTGTTTTCAGGCATATGATTTTTTCTCCATACTTTTGAACAAGCTTGAGCGATAGTGCAAGCTTCAGACAAAGGATCGAGTCCACTAATGTTGATCAATTCTCGTCTGAAACAAGCACATCCTCGTCTTACAATATCAACATCACTACGACAGTATTCTTCCATCTCCTGTCTGAAGTCAAATAAAGCACCACTCTCAATTTTCCCTTTATGCCAAGCTAAAAACACCTCACGATCCTTGACAGACATCTGACCAGGATTGTACATGTCCACAGGAAAGTAAGGTCCCACATACTTTTGGTTTGCCAGTGTATTTGCAAGATGAAGAAAGTAACCTTTCTTCATCTCTGTCAAGCCAAAAGTATCTGGGAAATTAGCCAGTCTCATATGCAAAAACTGATAAGAATCAAGGAATGTAACACGTCCTACTTTCATTCTAAGTATAGTATTTCCATTCATGATCACTTCAGGTTTCACTGTACCATATTCTAAGATATAGTGTAAGATGAACTGACCATCATATCCTCCAAAATTGTGTGCAATACATGTCACTCCTTTATTCTCATCTCCTAAAATCCCATTGCAAAATTGTGGTAAAGTGTCTATGCCTTCAAAGATAAATTCTCTCAGACCTGTTTGTGTCGAACAAGTCGGACAAAATGTATCTATAGGCAAATCCATGCAATCATCACAAGCTTTATGAGCAACACAGAAATTCACCTGATGTGTACCCGTTTCTTGATTTGACTCGAAATCAAAGAAGATGAAACGAGTTTTCTTAGGTTGAGAAACCTCTTCTTCTCCTTCATTTTCAGTCAACTCAGATTTACATTCATAACTTTGAATATAGCATTGATGATTGGGTCCAACAATTTCTTTACAATTCCTACATTTTCTCTGTCCTGGACATACATGATTTTTCTTATTGCCCACAATCCTAATACCACATTTACCACAATTATACACAAGTTGACAAATAGATTTTTGCTGCTTAGATTTCATTGCTTTATGCTTAGCAAAACAGTCTCTACTACGAAATGTTCTTTTACAGTCCATACAACGCGTTTTTTGTCCAGGAATACAAGGAATGTCACTATAGCAACCATCACATCCATCAGCACATCTGTGGTCTCCCCTGTTCGTATATCCAACATCACAATACTCGCAGTAATAGCTAGCACCAAGAAATCCTGTCACCTTCGTAATCGCATCATAGTGATCTACTCCATTGTAGTAAATATGGATCACCTTCGTCTCAGGCTTCTTCTTGAATTGAAGTGGAAATAATAGTCCATCTTTAGGATACTGAGAATGGACTTTGATCAAGTACTTGGGAGCAAGTACAGATTGGATCTTCTTGTATTCCTCAATACCACAAGGCTTGGTATGAGGAATCTTGGCTTGATCCAGTAACTTCATCGCTTCTCTGGTCTGCATAGGTCGATCTGACTTTCGAAGCTGTACCCAACTCTTCTTCCAAGACTCTGAGTCATCTTTGTCCACATTGCATTTCGCCACCACCACAGCTCTCGCCATACACATCACATCTTTGGTATTGTTGATCTGTATAATGCTCTGCTTGTTCTTGCTCATATTTTCTGACTCAAAATAAAGTCCAGCATGTAATGGTTTACGTCCGCTGCCTACTGGAAGTCTCACCACTGTGACTTGAATAGTCATCTGTCCATCATTGATGCGAAAATTCTCATTGGACTGGAGCACTTTCATAATCTCTTCTAACACAGCTTCTCCAGTCATAGCTGAGACATCTCTCCATGTCACAAAGACACCCAGTTTCAATCCAGGATGAAGAATAGTCATCCGCATCTTGTCATTGGACTCCATCTGGCATCTTTCTTTGATGTCTTCAACCAGCCGGTCAAACAATCTTGATATGAACTGATATGGCGAAACATTGTCAGGGAAAGTCTTGATGTTGAGTTGAAATTCTTTCCCTTGAGCTCGAAATAATCTAGACTTCTTCTCGTTGACTGCCTTGATAGTGAAATAAGAAGTCAAATCTTCATCATCTTCATCGTCTGAATACATAGTCATAGCTCTTCTTTTCCTTGGTGGTGGTCTAATATCATCTTCATCATCTGAGCTCTCTGTGTCTGAATAATCCACCAATTTCGGTTTAGGCTCTTCATCATCAGAAGTGGGTGGGGTATTATCTCTCTGTCGTTTAACCATCTTGACTGTTCGAAGTTTAGTAGTGAAATGAGGCTGCAATGGGAATGCGAACTCAATTTAATCTGGAAAAACCCAGATTTTTTCTGAAATCAACAGCACCCTTTAAAAGCTTAGAACAATTGCTATCTTATCACATTAGAAATTATTCATTTGCAGGTAACACATAAAGAGAGCAAATCAGTTATGGCATATCAACTACCGACAGAAATACAACATATGATATGGACTTATTCGATGTACAATTCAGCTAAAGGGTTAGGATTCAGGAAGCAAATTCAAGTAGGATGGTTTAAACTTAGGTTGAGACGCTTGTCAAATGCTTTAGAGACTAAATCTCAGGATATCTATCACCAAGAACTAGGCCAACTACTTCTAAGCATGGACGAATTACTAAATCTTCCTGGCGAGATGCGCTTAAGATTTCATACGGAGATGCTCAAGATACATTACTCCAAATTTCACAGTATTGATAAAGCTCGTGTTTGGGTTGTAAGAATGAAGAATTTGACAATGGATAAACTTTACTCTATTCGTACTCGTGACACAGATATCAAGTATTTTTTGAATGGAATTATCTATGACAGTAATAAGTTTTATGGATGTTTGTACTTAAAAGAAGAAGCTCCTAAACACCAGGTCCAATGGTTATTGTCTGCATGGAATACTGAAGATGTATCTTTATCTGTGGCATCTTTAACAGCTGCAGGGATTAACCACTTTATAACCAGTGAACTGATTAGGTATATAAACAGACCAGATTCATATAACGTTGCCATTGGACATTATACTCCAAGACAGATAGAACCACAAATTATTTTGAAGTTTCCAAGTCGTGAATCTGATTATCAGCTGAATAACTGAATATGTATACGATCACCAAAAGTCTACACGTGTGCTTAGATCAAATTTTACATTTTGATGTCTACAAAATAACTTTAGACCACATCTTATCATTAGAACCATCCAGTGCCGAGTTTTTGAAAACGAGAGCAGGAATCAAGGACTGGTTAAACCGATTTGAGACATTTGATACATTCAGATTTTGGACTAAACGTAATGCTAGAGAGATGTTGAGAATCATTGATGACACTCCTGTCACCTATATGGATTGGGTAACTTATGTGGCAAACAGCGAAAGTGTGATTTCTCACATCGAAGCAGTATTGAAAGAAATTCAACAAGCCTCAGAAGAAGAAGATATGGATTATGAAGATCTCATTTCAAACATAGATAGCTTGATCACGATATAAAAAGAATGATCAAGTCATTTTGATCATCATATCTGAGCTCAACATCATGGAAGAAGCAAGAGAGAAGAAATATTTGGAAATTCCACTTTCCAAGATATTGAAGTTCAGACCTTATAGAAGATTATTGTTCTGCATTTACATCTTGTTTTCTTATGATGAGATCACTTTGGAAGAGATTCAACAGAAACTCAATAGTCCTGAAACTTTTGAAGATTTCAAGAGACTTTGGTGGATCAGTATCAGTTATTTGATGGAAAAAGAGACACTGATCACATTTGAGAATTGGAAAAGATGTGTCGCTGACAATCCTAGTGTGATCGAATTTCTCTACAATCATAGAAGAGACAAAACTATATCTGGACTATAAATAGGTGGACACCAGTGAGAGAGAATCATTTCACTTCTGACTTTCAAAGAGTAAAGATGGCAAACAGTAGAGATCCAAGGATGGCTAAAGTCTATGATAAGAAGAGTATCTACTATCATTGTGTATCATTGAAGAAACTTTTATCTCAAGAGGAACAAGCTTTGATGCAGCCATTAGAAGATAGTTTGAGACAACAAGACAAGATGAGACCACCTTATGGAGAATGTCACCATTGTCATGATACGGGACATTGGATTGGAGATTGTGCAGAGGCTAAGAAATTAAGAGAACAACAGATGTCTACAGATAAGAAGAAGCCTGCATATGGACAATATTTTATCTGTGGACTTGCAGATCATTGGGCTCCAAATTGTCCTAAGAGAGAAGAGGATTTTACATCTCAACAGTCTTCTATATCTACAGAGAAGCAACAGTCTTCAGTATCTACAGCGAAGCCTTCAAGGAAACGAAAGGCTCCTGAACCAGATATATCTGATATCAGTCCTAAGAGAAGACGCTTGGATACTCGTTCGACAGCTATCCGTACAAAGACAGGGAAGAAGCCATATTGTTTCATTTGTAAATCAGACTCTCACTCACCTCGATCCTGTACAGAGATGGTGGCGGAGAACTGGGATAAATGATGAACCAGACAGTGACTCTATAGTGCATATTCATTAAAGACTGGACTTAAAGGATTTATAGTGACGATCGGACGATAGTGACGATCGGTTCTGTTTTTAAGATAGTGTAAGTTGTAAATAAAATTAAGGTGTTGAAATTTTGTTTGTTTTTTTATTTTGAGGTTATTCTTTAACGAAACTAATTGAGTAGCCCTGAAAAGGACTGTTTTTTTTTTTAAAGTCTCCTAAGTAACAAAATATTTCTTACTTAGAAGATTTTAAAATAGGTTGAACAATGGCTACAGGTTTTCTGGAACCAATCCCTCTACGAGCAAGAAATTGCTCTAATCCCAACTTATTTTGCTGTCTCTCCACCTCTTTCCAATCTTTTCGCTGCAAAGCAGCACACAACTTAGTCAAACTGAATTTTTCAAAGAACTTCATTTTTTTTAGAGAGGCACAAAGTACGTTGGGTTATATAGTTGGATAAGTGGATTGACCTATATTCTACTCCTACGCTAGAGAGAGCAACTTTAATCTGATTGGTCCATTTAAAGATCACGCCATAATCACCCCATTACTGTGAACATGGTTAGGAAATACTACAAGCACACATATCTTAGGCATAGCCTTACATACAAAACTAAATGCAACATATTAAGTTATTCTTTCTTGAAGAAATGGGTGGCCCTGAAAAGGGCCGGTTTGGTGGTTATATTACCACAAAGGCAAAAATTTAGGAGCAGGGGCATCTACTGGGGCGGCCACCACAGGCAGGGCATCGCACAGCCCACTGCTCTACAGTTATAGTTCTTTTCACTGGGATGTAGAAGGGTGGATGGTCTGCCTCCGCATCCCAATCCTCAGAAGGTTGAGGTGTAGGGGAAGAATTATCCCCCCAATCTTCCTCCTCGTCACTGATAGTTTCCACCTTCACTTCCATTTTCGCATCATTAATCAAATTTTCGACCCTTCGACTCATCTCCAACATCTTTTGATGATTCTCAATCATTTGTAATAGAACTTCACCCGTATCCTTCACAGCATTCACTGTCTCCAGTAACCTCCTAGTAGCATCAACCATAGTCTTGCCCTGCTCCTCCAAATCCTCCAAACGCGAATCCAAATTGCAAGCCATTTTGTTGTTGTTGTGTAACACAAGAACAGAATGAAGAATTTGAGATTTGAAACGAGCTTTTATAGTTTTCAAAGGGATTGACCTACATTGAACTCCTACGCTAGAGAGAGCAACAATACACTGATTGGTCAGTTCATTTATTTTCACCCAATCAGAGTTGACTTGATTTCTTGAAACGCGGGAACTTTAAACTAGGTCAATCCGCTTGACAAGTATAAAAGGCTTGAACACACTACACTTTCACCATTCATAATCATGGAGCCATCACTGACAATAGATGATATGATCAACAATCCTGACCTTTTGCTATCAGCAGTGAATGAGACATTTGCTAGCGATACGTCACAACAGTATTATACGCCGCAAACACCCTCAGCGTATATGCCTCAACCTCTTCAACAGATGCTGCAAAAACAACAGTCAAAGACTCAAGTCATTGAAGTCTTACTCAAAGAACTAAATGAGTTAAGATCTAGAGTGAAGAACTTAGAAGAACTGTCTCAGCAACGTGCACAGCAACAACCTTTAGAGATGCCATCCATCCAGATTCCCATTAGACTTGACATT
Source organism: Loripinus fragilis (assembly GCA_964019695.1). Lineage (NCBI taxonomy): Eukaryota > Metazoa > Mollusca > Bivalvia > Lucinida > Lucinidae > Loripinus > Loripinus fragilis. The sequence goes on along the minus strand of OZ026515.1, from coordinate 1,171,822 downwards.
ACGACAAATGATCAAGACACCAGTCAAAACATAGGAGTTGGAAAAGCAACTAAGAAAATTAGAATTACTAAGAGGAAATGCTAAAAATCACCTAGACAATCAACAAACAGCCCTTTTCAGGGCTACCACTTCCCTAGAAAGAATACCACTAAACTTGCTAAATAATATACACTAGTTAATGCTACAGAGTGATGCCTCTAGGAGTTGAGGTCTTGATTGACCAAGAGACTCTAAGACGCATGGTACTTAGTAGCCTTGACTATAACACACATTAACAATACAGAGTGATTAAGGTCTTGATTGAGCAAGAAAAATTGCATAAATTAACAACATAGAACTCAATTTTTCACATGATATATTTTATTTAAAAAAGTCATACTTGTTTTTTTAAAAAAGTCATACTTGTTTTTTGTGACATTATCAGAATCTTATATACGTAATACATTACGTCATCGATTTTTATAAACCACTTCCACTTCTCCGAAAATCTAAAAATAGATTTTCCGGGAAATTGGAAAAGCACGCGACATTCTGACGTCATCACAATGACTGGTTCCCAGTTCCGCTATATGTTATATACTATTATTGATTTTTTTGCATTGGTTCCCTGTCTCCCTCTCCCACTCTCCCAATCTGCGCGGCACGTCTATAGTAATACTAGAATAGACGTGCCGGAGAAAGAGAGACTATATAAAAAATGAACCAGTAATTTATCACAACTGCACTTTTCTCGCAAAATAAACTATCTAATAATACTCAACGTATGACAGACCAGAAAAAAACTATCACAATCACAGATCAGCCTGCGCTTTTGAGCAAAATAAACTATCTAATAATACTCAACGTATGACAGACCAGAAAAAAACTATCACAATCACAGATCAGCCTGCGCTTTTGAGCAAAAATAAACTAAGTTATTTTCAATAGTCCAGAAAACTATCACAATCACAGATCAGCCAGCGCTTTTCTCGCAAAATAAACTATCTAATAATACTCAACGTATGACAGACCAGAAAAAAACTATCACAATCACAGATCAGCCTGCGCTTTTGAGCAAAATAAACTAAGTTAATCTCAACAGCCCAGAAAACTATCACAATCACAGATCAGCCTGCGCTTTTGCGCAAAATAAACTAAGTTAATCTCAACAGTCCAGAAAACTATCACAATCACAGATCAGCCAGCGCTTTTGCGCAAAATAAACTTAGTTATTTTCAATAGTCCAGAAAAAAACTATCACAATCACAGATCAGCCAGCGCTTTTGCGCAAAATAAACTAAGTTAATCTCAACAGTCCAGAAAACTATCACAATCACAGATCAGCCTGCGCTTTTGAGCAAAAATAAACTAAGTTATTTTCAATAGTCCAGAAAACTATCACAATCACAGATCAGCCAGCGCTTTTGCGCAAAATAAACTAAGTTAATCTCAACAGTCCAGAAAACTATCACAATCACAGATCAACCTGCGCTTTTGCGCAAAATAAACTAAGTTAATCTCAACAGTCCAGAAAACTATCACAATCATAGACCCAACCAAAATACCCCTAAAAATAAACTAAGTTATTCACAGCTAGTCACTCAAGCTTACCAGGGTAGGCATCTATGGGGCAATTTTTTAGCCTGAAAAATTCTAAGTTCTTTTCAGGCTTAAAAAAATTGCCCCAGAGTGCCACCCATTACTACTATTGTCAAAGTTGGACTACATCTGACAAAACTTTCTGGATCCGCGCATGATAATGTAAACCTCCATAATAAAAACATGTAAGAACCAGCCAGGCGAGAAATCAGAGGTTATTTATTTTGACATACACTGTTGACTTAAGCGTTATACTTGGGCCCTCCCAATGGTTTTTGGAGAACAGAGCAAAATGACATTTATTCTTGGGGAACAGGGCAACAAAGGCCAAATTTTGAGGGGGACAAGGGGGACAATGACAATATTGGGGAATAGGGAACATAAGAAAACTATTTTTCGATTTTTTTTGGGGGGTGGGGGGTGGGGATGGGGGTGGGGGGAACAAGTAAATCCATTTCAAAGGAACATGGGAACAGGTATCCTCCTTGTGGGACCACATACCTAACGCACAAATGAACTCTGGTCCTCTACACATTTCAGGCTGCAAACATTGTGCCAAAAATAGTAAGTGAGTATGATCAGGAAATACCACAATCATAAACCGCAGACAGCCCCATAGCACCGCGAGGAAGAGCCGCTCAACCATCACGAGGCACCAGGAAGACAAATTAAGCAAAGCAACCAGCTCTCTCTTCCCCATCAAGATGATTGCAATGCTAGAATGGACATAAAGTAACGTACAAAAACATAGAACAGTTACAGGCTCCCACAATGGGAGTAACAATAAACAAAAAGTCAACAACAACAGAACGATCGCTTTAGAACGGACAGCAGTCTAAGCCATCGGGGGGGGGCTTAAATGCATTTTACTGGTACCAAATCTTCGCCCTAGTTTGATTAGCCGCCGTCAAAAATGTGCATGTACGAGTTGACAGTTTTTAAGTACGAGTATCCTTGACTTTTGACGGTGATCTGACATACACACCTTAGGCAATCATTGTGCTAACATGAACATAAAAAACGAGTGTGCTTGTTGCATATTCTGCTCACTCTGACTAAGCAAGCTGTTATTTAAAAACACAAAAGAGGAATTCACGTTACGATATGAAAAAATGTAATGAGTATGGTCAGGAAACACCACAATCACACACAGCAGACCAACCCACGGCACCGTGAGGAAGAGCCATAGATCATCAACTGTAACAAGACATTCGAAAGACAATAATAGCAAAGCAAACAGTTGTATCTCCCTCATCAAGATGTTTGCAAAACTAGAGAGGACACAAAGTAATGCATACCAAAATAAGACCAACACATAGCCCCCATAAACAAAGGGAGGCATATTTAGACATATTTTATTTTGACCTTCGACTCAAAAGCCATACCATTTATCTGGCTTTTTTATTTATATCTACATACTATATGCTGTCATTTTTACATTTATGAGCTCCTTATAGGTGTGAAAGACAAGTTTGCATTTTTAAGCAGTCGACATGCTTAGAATTTATATAATTTAGAATTTGAATCCAAGAATATATATTGTTGTTGCAATCTAAGCACCACAGGTACTCATTGAGCTGAATATACAGCTGGGTAGGCGTTATCTGTCTGTAATTGCAGAATTTCCCCCCTACCATTAACACTGGTCCAGATAGGCAAAAACGTTCAACGTAAAATTATAAATATTTTCTTATCTATCAATTTTAACATTTGTTTAGGGTGCTCAAAAGAACCGTCTCATTGAGACGGTTCTTTTGAGTACCCACAACATATGTTTTGGTTGAAAAATAAGAATTTTTTTTTTTATTACGAACTCTTATCTAAAGGCCTGCATTAAATACGAAGTTTTGTGATGCACGTTTTCCTGTATGTTCTTGTTGACTCATGCCTCACGTATTTACAGATCAGCCTGTTTACTGCACATTCTTGTGCATCTATTTCTCGTATACCTGGTGTTTGCTGAAGCTGTTGATGTGAAAGTATTGCGTGTAAAACAGAAAGGAAATAGTGGAAATCGATTCAGTCTTAAGGGAAGGTGCAAATACCGTCTACCAGAGGCTGTTGGGAGTTCCCAGTTCGACATAGTCCTAAGCAAGACCACTACAAAATTTAAGGTAAAGTCTAAAATTTGTAATCAAGACATAATTGAGGATCCTACATGCGTGCTCAAGTTATATCGAATTTATTTAAACGAGTTAGAGTAAAGAGATAAAACGCGAGGCTTTCTGCAATGAATTGATAAACCTCAATCATATTAAACGTTCTATTGATCGTGTAAGACTAAAAGTACTTTGGAATCGCAATTGATAAGCAAAGCTTATAGTCTGATGGCTTAGAATGGTTTCATCCCCTCCCCGCAAGGCGCATTTTAGAAACATATTCTATCGTAAAGAACATTCCAAGCTGCGTCAAATCAGAAATGTTTACACATTGTACGCCAGGGCGTTAGTCTGTGAGTCTATTACATATGTTACTATGGTTACCATATAAATTTTAAAAAAAGTTTTAGCTACAGAAAGAAGGCCTTAAACTGTATAAATTATTCAAGTTACTTATATAGACTGTATGCTACATGAAAGCTTTTGGAGCAAAAGTACTGCTACATTGGGTATTATGTGTGTTAATTGAATATTACCCTTTAAAAATGGTAATTACGGCCAATATATAATATACTTTGACAGCTAATCTGCGGCGATTGTCAGTCAACACGAATACCTCACAAGTGCATTGAGTCGAACAAGCCCACTTGATATTAAAACATCTCTTCGATGGAATGTTGTTATACACATGTACATAACATCACAACAATCATTGACCTTAACGTCGCCCCGTAAATAATAGATTACGGCTTCTAGACTGCTCTAGTGTCCACCTATTGAAATCAATATTTTGTCAAAACAACCTAGAGCGTTTAAGTGACGCGGCGTCCAAATGGTGTTAATATGCTCACTTCACTGCTGCTTCAATACTGCTTTGAGATATACCTTGTTTTAGCAACTTAGAACTCAAATATCCTGTATATGTATGCCAGTTCAATCTTAGAAATACAATTCAATATTCCAAAAAATACAGATATAATCTCAGATAATAACTTATTTATATTTAGAATTATTTACGATTCTGCTGTCTATGAGTGATATGCTTGTCAATGCGGGCTTCTTTTGTGGACTTTTTTGTATTTGAGTTTGTCTTTGTCATACTGTCTGGTCTGTTTCTAGCAGCCTTATGACCACCTGTTGGGATGACTCTCTTGTATATGATGTTTTCTTGTGTTTTGTCACTTTCACATACGGTGTCTTGGGTCGGCCTGTGTGCTACTTGATTGTCTCTATTCCTGATCTTTGTCTTTTTCCTTACTTTGTGTATTCCAAAGAGTACCATAACTAGGCAAATATGACCTTAATTTGTATATTAAATCAACTGCGGTGTTGTTATAAGACAATCATGTTCAACATGAAGAGTTGGCTGGCTAATACCTTAACAGCCCCAGTATATCAGCCAGATACACGATCATGCCTTAGAACAGTATTTGTATAAGTGAATGCATCCCATATATACTCAACAACTCAGAAATCTGACACTTTTTGTTTGCTTCAAACTCGTAAATTACAAATCATAGAGCTTAACGCATATGCTTATTTTAAATAATAAGACATAAGAAACTATTTTCGGAGAAAATATATTTATCAAAATTAGAACATGACGTAACAACGTCAAAAATACCGTTTTTATCACTTTTGTATCGGGAGTGTATGTCTAAATCCTTTTTATCTATGCAATGCCAATACAAGTTAATATAAAAGTGCACTTTGAATTTTTGCAATTTATTACTGTAAATTATGATATGTTTTTATTACGTTAAGCTATCGACGCTGTCTAAACGGAAGTGTATTACTTCCTTTGCTTAAGCAATTGCTAGTAACTGAAATGACTAACAGTCCACCAATCATTGTTAGAGAATGCATTTTCAAGAATCAGGACTTATGTTTTGCGTCACGTTAAAGGATTACAGCATAATAAACCAAATTTATCGTCAATTAAGACGCAACGTAGAATACGGATAATAACCTCTTTTGTCTTTGTTAGCGCATGTCACCGTTTAGTGTGTGCTGTCTACTTTGTTATAGTGCCAATTGGCTACACATTACTTTAATCGTGTATGGATTTCAGGCTTTGCAGTATACACACTATCAACATATCAATTTGGTGTGTGAGTTACATGAATGGGGCGCGCAACGGCAATTTGTTTTTTGACCCCGCCCTCTGGGGCCGTGAGGAGGGGTCAAAAGGTCAAATATCATTTGATTTCAATTACAAAGTCAATTTCAGCGATTTTTTATACCAAACTCTGTGTGTGTTCTCGCAAATGAAAGATACAAAACATATCAGACGGAATTTTTTATTCTGTTGCCTGGGTCATGCCCTAGGGGTGGACTTGGGGTGCTTAGGGGTCAAAAATCAAATTCCGTCTTGCTGTCTGTTCGTTATGCTATCTCCTCCTAAACTATTCGACGAAATTCAACCAAATTTGGTATGTTAGTTACTCACATGAGTCACATGATACGAGGGTCATCCAATAAAGAATGAGACTTTCTCCATAGTCTGTAAATCTGTGTGTGCATTTAGTTAAAATTCATCACAATAATAGTATAACACCTAAGCAATTTAGGAATAGAAACAATATGTTTGTGACTGATCAGTTGCCATAGTAACGGGACGTTTAGTAGAAGGACTTGAAGACGCATGGCCACGTTTACATTATTTTTTTTGATACCCACGGTCATTCAAAGTCTTTTATTTTCGCTCATAGATATAATTCAACCTCTTTGTATCTTTTCTTCTACTGTTTAATCTTAGTGTTACATAAAATTCTCTAAAAGAAGAACCAAATATGCATATCCTTTATTTTGGTTGCCTAGCAACCGATTTACTCGATTTTTTATAAACACACTACTTTGCGTTGCTATGGTAGCTATGTCAGTGAAGGCTGTCCCACCAAATGTATCGCTATGCGCAGCTAGTTGTAATAAGGTATAGATGGACAGAACCATGCTCACTTAAATTGCCTTTGACTATTTGATATTAACGTATACATTCAATAGGTCCGCAGAAAATACTAGATATTTCTTAAAAAACTGATTTTTCATTGTTTTTGCCAAATTTGCACCACATTGGCAATTCTTGTGGAACATGCTTGACAAAATGAATTTTCGTCCTTTCAGTTGTAATTTCAGTCATCATAATATTTCACTTTGATTGGTTTGTCCATAAATTGTAATTTACGCCCAAGAAATCAAAGTTTTACACGACTATTGAGAATTACTTTGCAAGGAAAAGATGAGCCATTAACCATCCCTTATTATGCGGCATCTGATCATGGTTTGCATTGTTTGATAAGGGGGCAGTCGATTTTTAGAGACAATACATTTGTTTTGAAATTACAGCTTATTACCCCCCCCCCCCCACCCCCACTTCATACATCCAACCATACTGACTTGATATAAGTAGCAGTATGAAAATTACATTGGCATCAACTAGGTTCATTTTTATAACTTGTAGAGTTCCGCTGTAGAAGTGCTGTCCACTTTTGGCTCCGCCTACCGAGTAAGAAACAAGAAAAAAATCAAGAAGGTCTTCAAAGTGGTCTTTACTCTAGAATATACAGGACAGGAAGTACCTAGTGGATTTTGTTCAGACCTGGAAATGGAATCATGTGAGTAGTTCGCATTACTATCTAGATAAAAAAAACATACACGGTTCCAGAGGGAATGAAAAATCACAAAATATTGTGTTTCATAGCAATACTGGTCCAGATCCCCTGAAAAGTCACAAAGCCAGCATTCAATGTTGGGCCATCATCGGCACGTCAGCGGAACGCCATTTAAACGGCGTTTCGCTGACGGGCCAATGATGGTACGCTTATATAGTGGTATTTGGATCCTCCCTCCCCTCATCAACTTAAAAAATTGTCACATTCGGACCCCCTAGCAACGTTGAACCTACTCTGACAAAACTTTTTGGATCCGCGCATGAAAAAATAGACGAGGAAACTTTATTTTATGTCTTTCCACACGCAATCTGACTTTATCTTCAAAAGATACTTACCCTCCTTATTGTATCATTATCATAAAGTAACAATCAAATTCTGAGTTTCAGTTTAAATGCCAGCTTTACTTTCATACCCCACTAGTTATCCGCCAAAAGGGTGTTTGATAATATAGATACACCTGTTTAAATGGTTTTGCTTCTTTCTTTCAGCGGAACTGTTGCAGAATAATGACATGGAAGCAGGTTTCGATGGTAACTGGTTCTGCCATTCTGATTGTGATCTAGAACATAGCAACGACAGCTACAGTGGCTTAAAGAGCGTTAAAGTCTTCAATAGGTAACCCCAGACAAGTCATTAATATTCTAGTAAAAAGTTCTAACCGGCCGAGATGCAAAAAGACTAGTCATGTCATTTTACGTTTTGGAGAAAATTGATAAAATACAGGTGGCCGATTAGAACATTAGGCTAGTAAATTAGAGTTTACAAATGAGCCGTGATGTGAGATTTCCAACAATGTGGTATGTACGACTAGCAAAGGCTCAGACCAGCCTGCGCATACGCGCAGTCTGATCAGAGCCTTTGCAAGTCGCTTGAATATTCTATGAGTGTTAAGCTACTGACTGACAGCATTTATAGTTTCTAATCTTAAAGGAGGCTGCACATGCTGGTCTGAGTCCACATTTGTCCAAATGCCACATTGTTTGAAATCACATGTCACGGCTCAAATAGATCTAGTAATGAAAAATAAAATGCTAAGCAGTTATCAAAAGTAGGTGTCGGATCTTTAGCTTTGTATGTCCTTCCTGTGTTTTGTTTTCGTCCGATTGAATAACCTACAGCTATAATGATATAGAAACCCCAAATGGTTTACAAAAGAAACGTTTACGTTTGTTGATAAGGATCATATGGCAATCTTACTGCGTTATATTGGTTACCTAAACTTCACAAAATACACTAAAACGATGGTTAATTGCTAATTCTCGATTGTGTTATACTAAGTAGTACTGCATTTCTAAAATCTTTCTTATTTAATACGAGTACAATGCTGGTTTAAGATATACTATCGTACGAAGTCGCTTCTGGGATGCATTAAAATCGATAAACCACTAGTGGTTTGCATATTTTGGAAAACATTATTTAATGACAGCCGTAGTAAAATCGTAGCATTTTCATGCACAAAATGAGATTTCTAGTAGTTTTTGTGTCATATGAAGAAAATAAACTAGCATTCTTGCTCCTGTAAAAGGAAAGCCTTCTTTTACTGATCAATTCAAAACGATATACAAACGTTTTAAAAACTTTGATATAACCTTGGTATCATACGATCGTCTGCACGCCTGGTTGTAAATGCAAATCATGGTTTATAGCGAGACTGGCCTTAAACTCGATGACGGCCTAGCACAAAACTTTTTTTGTGAGTTTGAGCCTGATGCTTGTATTATGCTGGGTCCACCATGTTTTCTTTTGGTCTGACTGTCTGAGAGTCATGATCGTAGTGTGTTAATTTGATTAGATTGTTTCTCTGTTATAATTCATTGTATAAGTTAGGAATCATCAACGCGAGATTAGCAAATTTTGCATTTAATGCATTTAAGTCCCCCAGTGGCTTAGGCTGCCATGGCTTAGGCTGTCGTCTAATCCAAGGTGGTGTTTCTGTTGTTGGCAATTCATGTTTTATTTTACTTGCCTTGTTTGTTGAGGTTCTGTATTTTGCCCTTGTTTTGGTATACATTACTGTGTACCATTCCCAGTAAAACAATCCCCTTAATGGGGAAGATATAGATGGTTGCTTTACTTTAATTGTTTTCCTTGTGTCTTCTGACTGTTAGTGTCCCGTGGCTCTTCGTCTATGGTACCGTGAGATGCTCTGCAGTGTATGATTGTGGTATTTTCTGATCACTCACTTATTTTTATAATTTTTGTGTTTTGCTAAAAGCAGAATCTAGGGCAAAGATTTGGCATCAGTAAAATGGAATGGGTTTTTTTTTTTATTTATTGCTTTTCATTGGCAGTGATTATGTCGCTGTCGAGCTGAGGAAGAACAAGATTATTGATTTACTATCCTATTGCTTCCGCTGTTTGGCGACTGTTAGTTATATTTGACTCTTCTTTATGTTGCTGTAGTGTTTGCTTGTTGTATTTCCTTTCTATTATCAATTGCTGAAAGCCATGGAAACTAATACGTCTTAATTCTTTTTATTAGAAATAAGGTGTACCACTCATGCCACTAATCCTGGTTCAGGTACTTTCCAATTTCTTTAGAATAGCAAAGGATTTTTTTGTTATTTGCATTTGTCTTTGTCATACTGTCATGTCTGTTTCTTGCAGCGGTGTGGTCATCTGTTGGGAAAGAGCTTACATCTTGGCTCTCTTGTATGTGATATTTTCTTGTTGTTTTTTTTGTCACTTTCCTATGCGGTGTCATGGGTCAGATGTGGTACTTGATTGTATCGATTCCTGATATTTGCCTTCTTTCTTACTTTGATGAGCTTACCGTGCTAAATACATACATGGACCATAATGTGAACAGAATTGTAAACATTAAAGCATATTTGAAATGTACATATGGAGTATAAATATACATTGGCTTTTTATGGTTCTGGTTACTTTCAGGAATCGAATATGGAAAGGCTTATCACAGACTGTTGCTGTTACTGGTAATCGTTATCGACTCTCAGGATTTGTCAAACTACTAACACTTGTTGGTGATGCACTCTATCATGAAGTTGACTTTATGATGGCTTGTAGCAATGTGGAAGGTACAATTATATTATTTTGTTCTCACCTAGCTAACAATTAAACTCCAGTCAATCTAAACAAAAATGATTATAAAAATTGAAGAAACTGAGTCCATATGATTTATATGCTCCTAAACTTCTTAAACTGAGGTTACATATGTTTAATTCATTGTATTTATTCAAATATTTAGATCTGCTTTCAAACCGAAGCCACGAATATATGAACAGAAATAGTAAATACAATCAGTAGAGTAATATATGACAGATATTTTGTTTGAAGCTGAGATAAGATACATTGTAGTGTATTTAAACGTGTTTTAAAGTAAGAAAGAGGTCGAAGATCAGGAATCGATACAATCAAGCACCACACCTGACCAAGGATACCAATGGGAAAGTGACGAAGTCACGATTAGACATCACAAACGAGAGCCAAGAGGTCAGCCCTTTCCCAGCAGGTGACCACAAGGCATCAGCAAACAGACGTGCATGAACGCATAACAAAACAAGACAGAAATAGCACAAATGATCCACAAAAGAAGCACCGCCTTGGAACGATCAGTAAAAAATTAACTGGAGGACTTAGCGGTTTAACGGTGCACCAACCTCACCTTTTGTTCAGATGGGGATCAAGACACATATATGTTTGGTTTGCATGAAAGACCCCTAACTTATCAATGCATCATCTCCTAGAACATATAAATCAAAGTATAAAAAGGAGATAAAGCAATACTCAACAGTAAATAAAACTGAATACCAGAGCAAAAGAAATCCAACAGGTAAGCCCCAGTGGGCCTGACAACAGCCAAAAAAGCTGCTTAGCTGCTTTATAAATTAGCAATTTAACACAATGATACTGTGCAAAGCTGTGATTTTATAAATAAAAACTGTAAAATGATGGCAAATTTGACAATTAATGCTTAATTTACTGTTGGTCTATATATGCCTAATTAATTATACTCACTTTTTAAGGGATACGATGATTATTTTTTATCATATGACATTGCGTCTGGGAATGAAATAAACGCCATGCAATAAAATCGATACACCACTACTGGTTAACATATTTCTGAGAAACGTGCTGACGTCCATAACAACGTAACATACATAATGACAAAATTTTAACTTTCTTAGCCAGACATGAGATTTCAAAGTTATCTTAATGTCATATGATAAATAGAATCTAACACTCGTGCTCCTGTAATATTAAATTTATTTAAACTCGTGGCGAAAAAGTGATACATGCTCGGCAAGCCTCGCATTTTTTTCACTTTTTATCAACTCGTTTACTAACTCAATGAAATATGAGCACTCATGTAAGATCCTCTATGTACATTTTAACCTACAACGGAATCAAACTATCTGGATTAGCAATGTAACTAATCTGCTTGTTAATCACGGCACTTTATTTTGGATAATTTTGAACACTTTTTCGTTTGAGTCTTATCGCAAACAGTCGAGTTTATATAAAATAAATAATCAATATAATCTATCTTCTATACTGATTAAAATGACATTAGGAAATGAATCTGTCATTGCCCATGATATCACTTATTAATGGTTTTATTTGGTGTCTAGGTTGCATTCTAGTTTTAGGAAAATAAAATAAACAACAACAATGTCACGATAGTATTTTCTTTCAGTCTGTATATGCCTACACTTGTTCTAAGTAATATGCTAATTCACAGTGGTATTTGATTTACCCATATTATGACGTTTATCAAATGTGTTGCAGGAGATACACAATATGTAAGGTTTGGAAACAACAAAATGGTTCAAAGAGATATTTGGACGGAAATATCAGCAGTTGTTCCACTGCATACAGGTAATACATGCCCACAGTCTTCAGGTGAACTATCAATTTTCAAAACATCTTCATCACAGATATAAAAAGTAAGTGAGTATGATCAGGAAATACCACAATCCCATACTGTGGACCAACCCACGGGAAGAGCCACAGAACATTTATAGTAACAATATATGTGTAAGACAATAATTTAACAAGGCAACCAGCTTTCTATTCCTCTTAAAGATGATTTCAAAACAAGAATGGGCACAAAGTAATGCATAACAAAACAAAGAAAAACACATAACTCCCGCAAACAATGGGAAGTATATTAAAACTCCCGCAAACAATGGGAAGTACATTAAACAATAGATCAACAACAACATAATCACAGCCTGAGAATAGACTGCATCCTGAGCCACCGGGGAAGGGGGCTTAAATGCCTTTTATTAATACTAAATCTTCACCCTAGATCCTGTTGTTGTTCAAACTCTAATTTTTTAGCTCGCATGGAGGCCTCATAACCAATGCAATGTATTAACACAGAGAAACAATCAAATCAAATTAACACATTATGATGTTACAAAGAAAAGGGCCCATGACTAATAGAAAGTCAGACCTAAAGAAAAGCTCATGTACCTATAGTTACTTTTTCCTTTTGAAAGTGTGGTCGAGTCCGTGCATAGTCATGGTTATCACATTAGTGACATGTGACGCTAAGTAAGCAGTTATCTATGTGATGCTGGTCTATTTCGCATCAATTTGTCCTCTCAGGGTTGCTCACTCGCATATCTGTTATTAGCTATGACGCTTCTAAATAATAACTCTTACTACTAATTATCATAATCTCTTGTCATCCAAACATCGCCAATCAAATATTTAGCTTTGTATTTGTTGTCATACATTTTTTGCAGATATTTTTTTTTCATTTGACATTAGATGACCTGAATTGTATTAATTCTGTAGTTAACATATGCATGGTTACAGCAACGGCAGCTGACTTTAACTAACATTGACAGTAGATTACAATGTAAGCGTCTAGCTCAGAAAAGATTTTGTTATAATATTATTAACAAATTTCAAGTGTTTATTCTATCAAAGTATTTTTGGTGAGTTATTTTGGAATTTTGGTGGAGATCTAATTTAAAAATGATTTGAATAACATAGACGACCAGCTTATACCCAGCCAAGCCAGCGCATGCTGACACGCAATAAAGACATATTACAAGTATACATAAACAGGATATGACATATGTACATAGAATATGAAATGATTTAAAATTAAAGTTACTTATCAAATACACAAAAAGGAATGCTAAAGCAATTTAACAAGCTAAGTATTCTACAGAAATATGCTTGCTTAACTGGATCAAAATGCAATCACTAGTTACCTTTGCACAATTAAGGTAGACTGCACAGTGTGCTATAGATATTATTTAACTTTTAGTCGGCTGCACATTTTAGCTCACAGTACATTCGTGTGTTCTTCCACAATTTCAAACATAAATATCTCTAAGACAATCTGACCGATCGAAATCAAATTGCATCTTGAGCATTATAGGGGCAGGTGAAGGCTGCACCATGTTTTGGACGGACTTTGACCAGAACTAAGGTATCCTTGGCAACATATAGCTCTCATAAGGTTATATTTGGGAAATCGTGTGACCACTCCAGCGCTTTTGATCAACTTCGTTTTTGCATGAATAAGGAAAAATATAAGCTATAGAATGGTTTTAAAATTAGGCAAGTTCCGACCAGTAACTGCAGAATAAGCTATCTTTTGAGTGTCAGAATAACATAGTTACCACATGTATTCTTGGCCATTTATATTCAGAACATTTTTACGTTAGCAGATAACCAAAGCTGGCATAATATTAAATATGTGTATTAAGGCCTGAGAGATATTTATATTTATCTGCCGTTGAGCATAGTAAAATATGTGTCTCCAAACATTATGTTGGCTCTCAGGTGAGTGATCTTTGCCGATTTGGCTTTTTGTTTTTAAGAGCCAGGATACAACAGCTGCACGGTGTATGTACAAATTTATGGTGAAACAGCTGAGTATTTGGTTGATCACATGAGCTTACAGGATGTTCCTGACCTGGTCGACTGGAAGACAGAAGCAATGAAGAGAATTGAAACACTGCACAAAGCAAAACTCTGTATAAGGTGCGTTTATGCATTTAGTACTGTGTCTTTTGTCAAATATCATTTAATAGACATACTGATTAAATTTAAATGAAATTAGTTCTCTAGAATATCAAAATTATACGTGAGTAAAACCAATTAATGTCACACTAATTACATCCCTGACCAATGGCACAGCAGGGAAGAGACATTGTGAGACAAACAAACACAAACACGTACATTAAAACGTGATTCCAATTACAGTTAATCAATCAGCTCTATATTTATCAGTGAGCTGATAGTGAAATAGGAAGATACAAAGAACTGAAACGCACAATCAGGACCAAATGAATATCATACCAACATTTAGAACTAACACCAACAAAATAACCACCTTAGAATGGACAAGAATGAGAGCAGCCACCAGAGAGCTAAAAGTCATATTTATCCAAGAGGCATATAAAACTTGTGTAAGCATACAGGTGTGCATTAATGTTTTATGTATACATTGAGTCACTTAGTGTACTACTACTGAGTTGTCAATAATTTAAACTTTTTGTTGATGAAGTCATGCTATAAAATATTGTGAAACAGCTTCAGAGAGGAATAGCAACCATTATTTTTGTTTATCAATAATTTAGGTCAGATCTGAGGAAACTAACTTCTAAAGATTTGTTCTAGTATCTATTTTGTCTAAATATGATTCCTATATTCTCTATAATACTGTGCCTCATAATAGATTAATCAACCAAATTAACTGAATTGAATTTAATTAGAAGGGCCCACTCAGTTAGCTTATTATAGAAAATACGCTTATTTTACTCCTGAAAAAACAACAACAAATAAACAAATAAACATATAGCTTGCAGTTTAAGCAGCGTCTTTGTAACTCGATATCTGGAAAGTATATAATAGTCAAAAAAAGTAAGTAAGTATGATCAGGAAACACCACAATCACAAACTGCAGACAAACCCATGGTATCGCAAGGAAGAGCGACGAAACAATCATAAGATATCAGGAAGACAAATTAAGCAAAGCAACCAGCTCTCTCTTTCCCCATCACGATGATTTTAAAACTAGAATAAACACAACGTAATGCACAACAAAACATAGAACAATTTCAGAATTCTACAGTGGGAGTAACAATCAACAACGAATCAACAACAACAGAACCACCGCTATAGGACGGCGAGCAGCATAATAGCTGGGGCTTATATGCATTTTACTGGTACCAAATCTTTGCCATAGATTCTGCATTTATTGCTTCATGCAAACTCTAAATATTCTAGCTAGTACCTGTAGCTGAATAGGCTGGTTTTTAATTAACTTTGTTGGAAACCCCAATGACAGAGTTTTCTAGGGTCGCAACCCAAATAATCTTCTGGATATTACTATTTATCAGATTTCGGTACTTTTCATGCTTCCCTTGTTGCAGATTTGTTTTAATTTCTTATGAAAAAGACTGCACTTACTTTTTCAAGTTGTTTCTATCTTTCTAAAATAGAGTTCATTATTGAAGGTTCGAATTGATGATGATTTACTGAAGACTGACAATCCTGATTTTAAAGAAATACATAAACAGATATAACCCACTGAACTTTAGTAAAAGAAAACAAATAATGTTGTAATGAGGCTCATTGTGTCGATTAGGAATTATCCACAATAACTGGCATAGCTTCATCTAAACTTTAAGATAAAAGCTCTGATCTTATTTTGTAAAACCTCCTCCCTCCTCTCGCCTTAACTTACAGTACATATTTCAAAGCGTATTTGTTTGACAAGATGCATTGCTCGGTAGTTAATGTTTAGAGACAGTAACTCATTTATGCATGGACCTCGACGTGAGAAAACCTGTCTTCGGGGTTTGCGAACAACAAAGACGCAGACTAGCCTGCACATCCGCGCAAGCTGATCAGCGCCTTTGTTATTTGCTTTTTGAAAAGTATTATATCGAAACGTGCTACAAGCGAAATTTCAGTTTTCTAGCTAGTCTCTGTAGCTTAGGAGACTGCTTTGAGTCTTGTTTTGTCGGAAACCACGAAGAAAGGTTTTCTTGCGTCGCGGCCCGTATAAGAATCAACTGTATAGATAGTTTATCTATTAAATACTATTAATTAAAATTCACTTACAAAAACAGAGAGAGAGAGAGAGAGAGAGAGAGAGAGAGAGAGAGAGAGAGAGAGAGACAGGCTGATCAAAAAGGATAAAATCAAAAAATTACAAGAAGGTGGTACAATTGTATTGTAGCATGCAAACGTATTGTAGCATACAAATTAAGAATCAGAAAAAGAAAGTACATGATTCTCTTGGAGATGATAAACATGTTTTATCTTACAGCTTAGGCAGCCCAGCAAGTCAACCTAGCAATCAACAGATTCATGTAAGTTTCTTAAACAACAGTTACATAGGACACGGAAAAGCCACAATAGTCCAAAATCACCTGATCATTCCGCAATTAAATTACACGTGACAACCAAACCATCATGATACGCACACAGGCAAGTGCAAAATATACATACTTCCCTGGTATTTCTACAGCAAATGAGAAAAGTCACAACATCCTGCCAACAAGAGCAACAAGACAAAACAAACACAAAACAACAGATTAATTTTATTTTGTTTGTTTGATGATTAACGTTACAGACAACAATTTTTAGTCATGTCGATACTGTAACTGAAGAACTATTGCATCATAACAGACAACAGTTTGTTTGTTTTGTTTGATTTGATTCTTAACGTCCCATCAACAATCTTTCAGTTATAAAGATACGGGTCTTCCTCGATTGAACCAGTGCTAAGCTAGGATTAATGTTCTTGCTGAAGGACACACTGCAGTGACGCCGGTGAGGCTCGAACCCGTGGCCCCTCGGTGTCGATGGAAGCTCTCTACCACTGAGCTACAGCGCTCCCTTACCAGACAACAGCATTGTCATCTGGAGATAGGGCTGGTCTATAAAACAGCTTATTAGCCGTTTTTCACCTCAGATGCCCATGGGATCTGGTTTAAGAAATGAGGTCAAATAACACACTGCAAACACATGTAATGAAGCATTTAAACAAGAAAACATTTCTTATTTTATCATTGAGATTATTCAAACCTCAATTGTTACAAAGAGTTACATAAAACTGAATCTTGTATGGCAGAGGAAGAGGAAGCTGGTTGTTTTGCTATTATTGTTTTACAGATGTATTGTTACTATAAATGTTCTGTGGCTCTTCCTCGTGCAGCTTTGGTTTGGTCTGCAGTGTGTGATTGTGGTATTTCCTGATCATACTCACTTTATTCGTGGATATCAAATAAAATGTCATCAATATCCAAAGATAAATGTGTTTTATGATTGTTTTTTATTTAGTTTATTAATATTGTTAATTATTTTTCGTGTGTAGATGATAAGTAATTCTAGTGTCTCTTGTTTATTTAACAGGCTGTTTTGACGTACAGGAATATCCGTATTTTAAAAAGAAGCAAAATACTTGTTTGATGAATATATATTAACTGCTTGATAATTTACTCAAGGCTATTGTTTGCACTGATTATAAATATACGTACCTTAGATATTGACGACTTATGTATGCAACTCACTTTGACTCCACTAAACCTTAAGTTTCTTTTTATAGCTTATGTTAATGTATATTCCCTATTTTTAACATAAACGTTTCTGTGTTTCACTTAGATTACTCAGACACGACATGAGTTCGCATTTGGAAGTGCAGTAGGAGCAACTCAAATTATAGATCCGACATTTAAGAAATATCAAGATTTCTTCTATGACAATTATGAGTGGGCCACTATAGAGAATGCTTTAAAATGGAAACAAATGGAAAAGATTCAGGTGAGTCTCTTAGCAAAACATCTCATTTTATAGACCCGAAACGTAATGCTTAAGTGTATGCTCTGGTTTACTATCGATATATTTTAACAACTATTACAACTGAAAATTAAAGTGAATATTCAGGCCCTATTAATATTTATCTTGATCAAATATAAATTCCTCATTAATTACTAACTTATTTTACCACTCTGCTTCTTTATCAGCTAAGGTGATTAAAAGCCTGTTTATTGCCCATAAGACCAATAACTGGCTGCTGATATCTTTTCCCTCATGGTTAACAAACAGCCTGAGTTCAAACATCTGGTCACCTCAGCTGTGAGTTAATCGTGGCATATCTCAGTGCAGAGAGCTTGTAATTTGGCTGTGCTTCCATTCAATTATTTCATTGAGTAATAATGGCTTCAAGTGATAAGCATGAGAATTGTCTTAGACACAGCCCATGTTACATTTTTGCACTACAGAATTAAAATTAAGCAGTTTGGTTAAGAGCCCCTAAGTAAGTAATAGTTAATAGCATTAATTGAAATTGTAAAATTTAGCTTTGTTCATGATATATACTGCTTTGCAAACATTTTTGACTCAGATCAGGCCCGACAAAATAAGGGACCTGATCAGGATCTAAACTGTTTGGTGCTCTGATCGCATTCCTGAAAATTTTTTTGAAAACTTGATTTCTTAAAGAAATAGACAGACAATTAAAACATTCAAAATAATCCTATAGAACATAGAAGATTTATTTTAAGTCGAATATACATATAACAAGTAACATAAGCCCTGTAGGGCTTTTACTTGGACTGTATTGGCAAAGAGTACTTGCATTATATAATGTCATAATTTTTATCATTCTCATTATCATTTCCATAAATCTGAGCAATGTCTTGAAAATTCAAACCAACAAAATGGCTTGCAAGCCAAAGAGACTCAGATCAGCCTGGGCATTGGTCCATGCAGACAGCAAAGACTCTGACCAAACGGTGTCATTATAAGTCTGATCTGAGTCTTGGCTGTTTGTTCATGCATCTGCTAATTCTAGTCAGTCCTCGAAACTTCGATACTTACCTATAACCAATTATGCTACTGTGAAAACACTGATCAGACTATGCGATGCTGGATGCTCATACCATTTAACTTTAAACCTGCTTGTGTCGTCTGGTGATAAGCTTTACAAAATATTTTGATCAAGGGAATGGTCTGACATTTAACTGGACCTGATCTGGATCCACACTGTTTGATACTCTCTGATAATCTTTCCAAACAGTCTAGGAATAGATCAGACCCAACGCTATACACTGACTGTAATAAACCTATTTGACCTAGTAACTGCCACTTCTGTAGTGCTGCCTGAGGAATACTTCTTGGTGGTAGAGCAAAAAACTGGCAAAAAGTCGCTTATTTAAGGCGGAACCCCTCCCCATCTGTAAAATGGAAAACGATTGCATGAATGATATGGCAAGATGTTGAAGTTTCTTGGATCGCCGGAATTACTTTTTCAAAGAGGGGCAATGGTGTTAAAATTTGGCAAAAACTTCATTTTTATAAGTGAAATTGCGAATTTCTGAAATCCATTTACAGCAACAGATACACGACACTGGCAAAGAAAGACTGAAAAATGATCATTGAGTTTTATATAATCATGACCTGACTTTATTATAAAGTCAAAGTTAGAAATGAAATGTCTTTATTTTTTGGGTGAAAATCAGTATTTTTATAAGAAATAATCCATTTTTTTGTAATCGGATAGGTAAAGTTTTTAAAATTTATAGTTTTTAATCATCTTGTTTTAAATTTGATGCTGCATTATTCAACTTACATATATCCTGTCGTGTTTACTTATAAAACCTGCCGAAATATTTTCTTTTTTTGTCCTCAAAAACGGACATTTTTATATTCAGGTATATTTTTGGAAATGCATGTTTTGCTATTTCATAGATATCAGGGCATTGTCATATTACGAAAATGACGTACATATAGTAAACATATCGAATGGAAACAGCATTTACTATGTTCTGTGATATTATATCAAGTATTGACACACACTAAAAGAGGACCAAGTGACCCTGGGTCGCTCACCTGAGTTTTTGTTTAAAAACTCTAATCTATATGTATCTATTTAAAACTGACCATGCTCTGGTGAACCCTTGGTGGGGCCATTTTTGTACCCAGAGCTCTATTTAGAGCAAATTTAAATATGGTCCATCCACTGGGTGATATCAGGGATCAAGACCTAGTGGTTACAAACCAGGGGATTTTGTATGTTTCTATTTATAAGTCAATGTAAATTCTGTGACATCCAGGATGAGGCCATTTTGACTACATAACCACAATTTGAGCAAACTCGGTAGAGTACCACTAGGTGATGTTACATACCAAATACCAAAACTTTGAGGCATTTTGTTTATTATTTTTGAATTTTTTTTTTTTCTAAATAACCTATTTATGGAGGAATAATCTGGCAACTTATAAGTCGCTCAGTTGAAAAGGAACCTCTCCCTACTTAAAAAATAGGATTGTGATATATCAATGGAAGTATTAGAACTGTACATTAGGAAACCACTGGAATTACTTTTCAAAATAGGGACAGTGACAATTAATTAGGCTTCGAAGAAGGGCATCCTCATTCAAAGAACCATATATAGCATCTAAAATAAGCAAAAGTTTGCTGGATGAAAAGAAATGCAAAAATGCAAATATTTCAAAGTTTTAAAGCATTAGGGGTGTTTATTTAACAAATAAGCTATGCATTAAAACACTTAGGCCTTTGTTAATGTAATACATAAGAACGCGGATCTGACAAAAGGGACCTTAAGGAATCCAAGTAATCATAACGTAAGAGACATTTGAAAAATACTTAAATGACATAACATTACATACTTTTATATTTCATGAAAATACTTTTAAACTTTGAAACCATCAAAATAACAAAAGTTTCTGATTATACTTTTTTTTAAGTTTTCTATAAGGGTTGTTGCCATGTGAACACTCAGATCACAACACCTACAAGTGGGTCATTTTGAATGTCTATAATACGATCTAGATAATACTTTAGCTGCATTTTCATCATCACATGTATAAGACATAAGAAAACTTTATATTTGCTAGATTCTTATGCTGAGCATGCAATAATCAACAAACGAATATAGACCAACACTCTGACGTCATAATACAGTTAAGGCAATTATTGACGTCACATTCCAAACCTGATTACATATGTTGTTTATAACATCCATATAATCATCAGTGTCAAAGTTAATCACTTCAAATTTTCAGGAAATGCTCTAAACATGTACGAGGTAATACTTGCAGATGTAACATTAGCCTGATTATGATTATCGCGACCATAGTGTATCTTTCATCATATCCTGGCCCATATATGCAGAATGGAATTACCTGATTTATCATTTTAACATCATTATTAAGTACCATGATTACATTTATTTTAGTCTATTGTCCTCATTTTACACATATTGTCAGCGCGTATGATTTGAACGCATTCCAAATCAAGCATGGTCTTTTTATCCAACAGCTAATTAAAATATAGGTTTTGCCTTTGGGTATTAGTAGCAGGATGGAGTTTGTGCATCACCAATAGACCTCCTAAATCTATTTTAACGAGTAACTATGTTAGTGCTAAAACAAGAACTTGCCATTTAACTTTATGCCTCGATGTTTATATTTGCCTATGTTGTGTATTTCAAAGTATCAATATAATCTTGGAGTTAAAGGTCAAGGTCAAATTAAGACAAACTCTGTAATACGACTCATAACATGACCTCCTCTTTCATTTCTACGATCGAGGGTGTTCATGTATGGCACAATGATTGTATATGGGCTGTAGATTACAACATAGGTGTCTTATCACCGATTTGCCATTGGTGTCAAAAGACAAGGTCAAATATTCTTACAATCAATTTATGGCTTGTTACACGAACTCCTCCTTCATTTTGACCAATGGTGTTCATATTTAGCACAATTATTGCTTATGGTACGTTACATATCACCGCTATGGCTCTGGAGTAAAAAGGTTAATTAGAATCTGTCCTTACAGTGACATAGGTGCTTCATATTTTGTAGAATAATTGCCAATATGACATTTGAGCCTTAATTTTCAAAATAATTTGATGCCGGTTGTATGGATTGTATCGCAATATCTCTAACATGTTTTTTTGTAGATGGTTCATATTTTGCACACTGATTGTCTAAGGTGGGCTTTTGTCAATAATAGCTTCTGACTGATGATATGACCTTTGTATCAAAGTTCAAGGTCAAACTGCAATTAATACCCTACATTTTAAACCCTCAAAGTGGTACTAATCATAAATCTGTTTATGACTCTCCTAGGTTCTATGCGAGGCAGACCAAATAATGGATTATGAATTCCCTGCATGTGGTAATAAAGAGGTCCTTAAAGGGTTTAGCTATTTTCTGATGAAATATTTAAAAAATATTATTTAGTAATGCATTCTGTTTTAAAAGAGATGTATAAATGATCATATTTGAGACCCTGGCTGTCTATGATTTTATGATGGCACAATCTCCTTCTAAATTACTAGCTGGATTTCAACCAAACTTTGCAAAAATGATTCTTATATGACCCCCTTAAATAATTGTTCAAATAGTTTAGTCGATAGCATATCTAGGTCACATGGGCTGAAATAGATTTTCAAAATAAAAATCTACTTGTTTGAAACCACAATGCCTAGAGTCTAAATATTTTGTATGTAGCCTCCACAAAGTTTGTTATAATTATAGCCCTGTGGTTTAAATGACACATTCCTGACGGTGGCATAGTTTACATAGGTATGTGATCACCTGCTGGGAAAGGACTGATCTCTTGGCTCTCTTGTGTGAGGTGTTTTCTTGTATTTTGTCACTTTTCCATATGGTGTCTCGGGTCAGTTGTGGTACTAAATTGTATAGATTTCTAGGTTTTGCCCCCCTGCTTTACTTTTATATTGGGTAAACAACCAAATCTTCTTGTCGGAAACAACAATGCCTAGTACCTTGATATTTGGTATGCAACATCACCTAGTACGCCTCTACCACTTAAGTGGACCCGTCTGCTAGGTCACACGTTCACTATAGGAATATATTGTGAAAACTACTTGTCTGACACCGCAAGGCATAGAACACTGCTATTTATTATGTAGCATCACCTAGCATACCTCCACTAAGTTTGTTCGCATAATGGCCCTTGTGCCAAAATAGTAGGGGAGCCAGAGATTAAAAAATTGAAAAAAAGTGGCCGGAAAGTAGCAGAATTTTAGACTATATATTGTGTTAGTATGATGTTTCAGAAGTGTGAAAACAGATATTGCACAAATTTTAAGACTTGCAAAAGATGTTTATTTATGGGGTAACCATAGCTACCCTCATGCAGGCTTCATGTAGTAGGCAATTCGCTAAATTACTGAAAAGGAAAGTTATTTGGACCAGATAGGTCACATTTCCTACTATCTGCTTTACAGTAACTTAATCAAAAGCAACAAACTGACAATAAGTTTAAATGACTTACGCTTACGTAATTGTTATATACGTTACTTAAATTCAAATATATTACTATTGTTTACTTGGCCAAGGGGTGCCAAAAGATTTGTGGAGGGACATTTTTGTACATTAAGCTTTTCTTAGCTACTTTACATATTATAAAATGTCTGTTAGCTTTTGATGAACATGTGCATTTACCATGCAATAGCCAAATCTAATACGTTACCATTAAATAATGACACTCCTAGTATAGTGTTATTATCATTTGCATTGTTTTCTTACATATTGTTATGATTGATATATTTTAACTAGATTCAGCTTAATAGCAGAATAATAATATTATCTTAGACACCTGGAAGTTCTGTTATATACGTTACTTTCTTTAAAAAAAACAATAGTTTTGTGCAATGTTATGTGTATATGCGTTCAAACAGCTAGTAGGTGAAAATGAAATTGACTACCATCTTAGTGCTTAAAATTAGATTAGAAATATCATATTTTATTTTTAAACATTTAATATAAATGAGATGCAACATCAACAAAATCATTTTTGGTTTAAAGGGAACAACTTGAAAATAAAGCACATAAATGCCATTAAGTATATGTTTTAGGAATCATGTAAATAGGATAATTGATACCTATTTATTATTAATAACTAAATTGTTTCAAAAAGCTTAAATGATTCTTTGAAATCTGTGCCACTACCATGAATTTGCTTCCTTTTATGCATTAAATGGCGTTAAATGACATAAACAAGACATTTTCTTTCGCTGCCAACAGCTCAATGAATAAATAAAAGGCATGCAGTAACATAGTCAGATCCATCACACATTGTAAAAGCCATAAAATATATGCATTTATAAACAGTTATTCGTTACAGCAGCTATATTTAAAACAATAAGGCACAAAATATACCTTGAAACTCTAAAAAATTGTAAGATATTCCAAGCAGAAGTCCAAATCAAGAGGTAAAACATTAAAGAAACCGCCATCGGTGTCATATGAAACAAAACTGAAGTTTGTGGAAATCATGATGATTTCTGTCTCTGATTTAGCACCCGCCTTAGCTATCCTTGGGGTTATAATATTTTAGTATCTACAGCGTGTCTGTTTTGGAAAAATAGTATTATTTATGTTGGTAACGTATATAACGAAAATATAAAAGTCATTACTTTAACCATTGTGTTGCCTGGTCATTTCTTAAATCATTGTGTTGTCCGGTTCTACACGTTTGTGAAGCAATGAAACAGGACAGTATTTATTCTAAATTACCATTTAAATACTTAAGAAACAGACACATGTCTGTTAATAAGTTGGAAAAGCTCCCCTTAATTGTAAGTATTGTAGATATTTCTAAATGATTAGACTTCGATAATCAGGACCTTGAGCAAACAACTTTTTAGAATAGGACTTGATTGATCATATATTCCAGAATGTTTGCAGACGTTTGCTTTTTAGCTATATAGCTTATAAGCAAACGTGATAGAATCTGCTTTAATGTTAGTTTTATTCATATGGACACTGTTTATTTTTTACACTCACTATAAGTTATCATAACAACCGTCATTCAGTCATTAAAACTAACTAATTAATACCCATAAAACATGTACCAACTTGTTAAACGATGCTTTATTTATGGTATATTGGTAGTTCGTGAAATAGAAACAAAATCCATACTTATGCTACTTTCAAAGAATACTTTCAGATAGTATACTCAACAAATGCTATGTTGTATCATACTTACATATAGTGCAAACGGCAATAGAGACAATGTTATCACTATCTTAGATGTATCAAGATACTTTTACAAATCGAATAAAAAATACAATTTTTCTATGCAGATGATTGATAAAAAAAGAGTGACAGATAAATTAAACATGCAAACATACTATTTGTTAAGTTTATGCATACTTTCTTAGTATAACATGTAAATCTATTATTTGAGTAAGTAATGATACTAACTATTGTGCCTTCTCTATTGTCCATATAATTATTATTTTATTAGCACAGTAGATGATTTAATGTATGCCTTTTTGTCTCTATACACTGATGTGTTTACAACTCATCTATTATTTAACGCACATAAAAGGAATCAACTGACAGGATTCCTGCAACGGTTTGTTTAAAATGTGGTCCAATGACTGCTATGGTATTATGATAGAACTTAACGTCAGCTAATTGCTAAAATTAAGTTTGATCTTATGACTGCTATTTTTACTCTAAGATATTGCTACTCCTATCAACATTCTGGTTAACGTAAATTATCTTTTAAACTATGATTTTAATGTGACCTAGTTAAATTTGGCTTAAACATTTTCTCTCTGTTGAAATTTTATAAAGTAAATTTGGTATGGTAAATTACAACTGAAGAAATTTAGATTTCTTGGATATGATCACTGCCTTGCCATGTTAAACCCATCCTTACGGATTATTTCCCTAACTTCAACAGCAATAATTTATTTTGAATAACCCATTCAGTTTAATTTTTGCATTGCTTTGACAAATGATTAGTAGTGTTAAGTTAAAAGGACTATCAGTTTCATTAATCAAACAATGAAAGCCATGTTAAAAATGAGCTGAAATTAAAGTTCATAGCTAGAATAAATTCAAAAGTCACCTTCTGAGTTTTGATAAATGCATAAATAGATGTGGCTTAAACAATTTGCATAACAGAGCCACTCTCTTAAAGAATAAATGATAACAAACACTCATGTTTCCTTAAATTTAATATAACGTAAACAACATTTTATTCTATATATTCATAAAGGAGTGATTCTGTCTAGATTGCCAGCAAACGTCTTCTTTCTATAAGTGAACATGATTAGGAAATGTCACAATCACAGACTCCTGACTGACACACTGCACCTTAAGGAAGGGACACGGAACACAGATATCTACAATATAATTAAAGTGAAGCAACCAGCTCTCTTCCTTGTCAAGATGATTGCTGAACTAGAAACAAATTAGAAATCAAAGGCCCGATACAAAACTCCCACAACCAATAGGAACAACAAAAAACAAAGTTTCCAACATCCACACATCATTTCAGAAATTCTTAGATATTTTTTTAAAAGAATCTGATTTGATAGAACAGATATGTTATTTACTATTTTATATATTGTGATGAGTGTGAACAGGTTCGATACAAAGCTTTGGCTGCTTCTGAATAGCTTATTAGATTGTTTTGTTAAATTAAAAGAAAAACAATGCGCAAATATCTAAATTCGTTTTAGGTTTTCAGGCTCAGTTGTATATGGAAAACGGTTGAGACAAATATATAATCATGATATATATTTCGTTTATATATGTTACTTTAGCAAATTTGACTGAACAAGCTTAAGGAATGTATCCTAGTTGAGATGTTGCATCAGACTTATCATTTTATAAGTTTATAAATTGCATAACATAACTTAGAAAAATTAGCAAACAATGTGTTTTGTTTTAAGTCAAGAAGTATACCATTTCTTAAAAGAAAAATAATCATATACACAGTCTCCTAATTAGTACTGATAACTTCTTCTTTTGAAACAAATGCTCTTTTTATGCCTATCAAACACAGCCCCCCCCACCCTTTAATGAAAACAAATCCAGTGATGTATACTTTGAGCTATTGAGCAATATTTGTTTGTTTTCAACTTTGTTTTGTACGTTACATATTGAAAATCGAACAACAAAATGATATTTTACCTCAGAAATGTTGTTTAGTATTACTCTGAAGTCGGTGATATCAAAACAATTTTCATATGGTGTTTAAAAGCTAACAGAAAAAATTGCACGCTTATTTAAGAGGTTCTAAACTTATATAAAGTTTTATCTATAGTCATCTAATTAAACAGCTTATAACTGGCAAAGTATTTATGTTAGAACGTATCTGTTTGCAGTTTTGAAATGGTCAGTAAACACTCTTTTAAATACATGTTATCATGAAGTTAAACACGTATTTTTAATTTTGTCAAATGAAACGTTTTAACAAAATATCAATAATTTTAAGGGTATAGTTGAAAATGTAACGTAAATGACATTATAATGGACCCAAACAACTTTTAAAAACATCAATATGTGTAGAGAATAGCATGTTCTTACAGATTCTATAAATGTTTTGTTCATTGAAACATTTCAACTTCTACCTAAATAGACTTAATTATATTTTTTGTTTTTAAGAAAATGAGGGGTAACGTATAAAACACACTGTCCAGGTATGTTTGCAAGACTTAAATTGAGTGCAATATCTGGTTTCATACTTCCTATACTATGTACTTAAGGATAAAACAGGTGAAAATTCTGCTAAAAAGGGGACATACCTAAATGCTTTTTTTTGACATTTTTGAACCCTGGCTCCTCTACTAAAACTGGCCCACTCTGGGGTCACATGTTTTACATAGCCTTATATATGGAACACTTAAATTAGTCTAGTCTGAAACCACAGAACCTAGAGTCTATATTTGGCATGTAGCATCATCTAGTAGACTTACTAAGTTTGTTGAAAATTATGGCCCTGTGGCCAATCAAGGTTTTATATATAGCTTATATAGACCACATAGTAAAACACATTCTTCTCAAATACCAAAAGGCTTGATTTTTTATATGTAGCATCACCAACTGGTACTCTACCAAGTTTGTTCAAATTATGGTTCCATGGTAAAATGGCATCGTCCTGGAGGTCACAGAGTTTATGAGGCTGCTATTGTTCTTTGACTCTTCCTCTCGGTGCTTTGGGTTTGTATGCAGTTTATGAGTGTGGCATTTCCTGGTCATACATTCTTTTTACATTGTCTTACATATAGTGAAAACATAAAAAATCTTCTTGTCTGAAACCACCAGGCCTAGAGCCCTGATACTTGGTATGTAGCATCAGCTGGTAGACAACATTTAAATATGTTTCTATTATGACTCTGGGACCGAATATGGACCACAAGACAGGTCATCAGGAGCGTGGCCAGTTTCCAATAGATACCTATAGATAAGATGTTTAAAACAAAACTCAGGTGAGCGATCCAGGGCCACTTGGTCCTCTTTTTATTATGTCATTACTTGATATGATATCATAGTACATGATAAATTATATTTCCATTTGAAATGTTTACTATATGTACGTCATTTTCTTAATATGGCAATGTCCAGATATACAAGTGAAAGCAATACATGCATTTCACAAAATATACCTGAATATCAAAATGCCGGATTTTGAGGTAAAAACGAAAATATGTTGGTGTTTTTTTAAGTATACACGACAGAGATATATGTCAGTTGAATAGTTCAGCATCAAATTTGAAACAAGTTAAATAACAACTCTAAATATTGAAACTTTATCAGCCAGATGACAAAAATTCGTGTTTAAATTTATAAAAACACCGATTTTCACCCAAAAATCAAGACATTGAAATTCCGGTTTTGACAACATAATAAAATCAGAGTGGACTTATATAAGACTCATTAATCATTTTCCCGTCATTCTTTGCTGGTGTCATGTATCTGTTGCTGCAAATGGATTTCAGAAATTCGCAATTTCACTTCTAAAAACGAAGTTTTTGGCAAACTTTAACACCACTGCCCCTCTTTACAAAAGTAATTCCGGCGATCCAAGAAACTTCAACATCTTGTCATATCATTCATACAATCATTTTCCATTTTACTGATGGGGAGGGGTTATCGGTCAAATTTCGCTAGTTTTTGCTCTACCATGGGGTATTCAAGCGATTAATGGCGATCCCCAGTGGCATGTGAGTGCAATTAAATTTTGGGCTAATTGGAGCAGTTTCAACAAAAGTAATGGTCATATGGTTCCCAGTGTACTGTTAATGCATACGAAAAAAGTCTGAATTATCCCTTTAAGCTTGGCTTTATTTTTCTTGCTGTGTCATATTGTCTTCTTGTTCGTATTCATACCAACTAAAGGATCATTAACACTTGCTATGGGTAAATGCCTATGGTTTTTAGTAAAAGTAAAAGATTGTCAATCGTCACTTTCTTCACCTCGCAGCTACCCTGGCCTGAGTATTTTATGGCAGTGAAATCCACTTTCGATATTACATGCTTCAAAGGTGTAAAATTTTGGTTAGAACAATCAGTTTTACATTGAAATATATAGAAATCAGTAAGCAGTTTTTAATATATCGTCCCCCTCATGTACCAGCAAAAGTTTTGCCTGTATATGTGTTACCATATTTTCCATATTCTATGGAAGTGATTTGCTTATACAAGGGGGTGTTCAGCAGCCCTAAAACCCAGGGACTAAGCCCTTAAAATGCCTTTCCTACGGAATAAGAAATAAATGACAGCAATGAAGTTCTCTAGAACAAACCTCCTAAATTGCTTTGTACTTTGTGCTAGTTTAATATAGAGAGCACATAACGATTAAAAGTAGACATTGTTTCAAAAGAAAATAGTTCACTGTTATTTAATGACACATTCATTTGCAAATGTCCTGTACTTATCTATTTGCATGCTAGGAAATTATTCATGTTTTAATTTTCGTCTGCTGACTTTCTTCAAAATTAAGTTTATACAAATAAACCACCCGGGGCCTCTATCGGAGTGTCAAACAGATTGCATCCAGATCAAAGCCGACTTTCCGTCATCATCTGGGTTCAAACTATTTGAAAAAGGCTATTGGCAGATGAAAATTTTGAATGCAGTTATCCCCTAAAAATGCCCTATTTTGTAATAAATGTGTGACTCTACAATTGCTAGTTAGTCATGTTATTGCTATATCTTTATGTGGTGTTTCTTATTAGAATCCACCATGGGTGTGAGGGTAGGATAGAAAAATCTGTCCTGAGGATCGCCGTTTGGCATCACGAGGCTTGCGGATCAGGAGGGACGGATTTTTCTATACCACCCTTACACGAATAATGGATTCTTGTTCTTGCTCACCTCTAAATACCACAATTTTTAGTTTGAAAAACGCTCTCATAAGTTGCTGAATACGGTGAGATGCGACATAATATCATGATGACGTTACTTTAACGTACCAATGACGTCACTTGACGGTAATGTCGAGTGAGTTCCAATACAACCAATGTAAAGCCCTCACGTGTCAGCCTGGGTAAGACAACATGGGTAAGATAAGATTTTCTATCCCAGGATAAAGTATCAGATATCCTTATCCGGTGTGCAAGAATGTTTAGTCTTAATTCTTTGGTTTAGTTATATGCGTCATGTTTAATGTAGCAATCATCTTGCTGAGATAGAAAGGGCTGGCTGGTTTTCTAAACATTCATGCTTGCTTGTCTATATGTCTTTGGTGTTTGTATATTCACGTGTTTGTTTCAAAAGAGTGTATTTGTTAATCGTATGACAAATGCTCAAAGTTGCCATGAAAAGGTATACAAAAAGCATATATGTAAATTTCTCTGCTCGCTCAAAATAAAGATATTTCATTGCTCATAAACATACATTGAGAAGAAAACAATTAAAATATAAAATGCCATCTGTATTATTTCAGGGCGTCATAGACTATGATAAACCATACACTGCCATCCAAGCTCTCAGGGCTAACGGGTAAGTTATTTAAAAAATGAATTCAATTTTTGGAATTTTCATGGAATCATGAATACTTCGAGTCTCTTGCAAAGTAGAGACCCGAAGTATTAATGATCCATGAACATTCCAAACATTGAATTTATTGCTTATATTTTCAATTAATTATAAATATCTAAAAATAAAAAAAAATATTTTTAATTTAGGAATCAAAACAGTTTTGGCTGCTACCCGTTCTAAGGCGATGGTTCTGTTGTTGTTGACTTGTTTTTATTGTTACTACCATTGTGGGAGTCTGTAATTGTTCTGTGTTTTGTTATACGTTACTTTATGTCCATTCTAGTATTGCAATCACCTTGATGGGGAAGAGAGGGCTGCTTGCTTTGCTTGGTTTGTCTTCCTGGTGTTTCGTGATTGTTGAGCGGCTCTTCCTCGCATTGCCATGAGGTTGACTGCGGTTTGCGATTGTGGTATTTCCTGATCATACTCACTGACTATTTTGTATTTAGAATATATTCGTATTAACGGTTTAGTTGGAGTGTAAAATGGAAAAGTGGAACAGCCAGCTTGAACACAGACAGCCAATGGAGCAAAAAAAGAGGCTTGATTTGCACGTGCAACTCAGGTGTGGCTCGCTGTCATTCACAACATCAGTATCACTTCTGGCAAATGAGTTCGATGTTCGAAGCGTATTGCACGGGCAAGTGAGTTTGGCATCTGTCAATCATATTTGTGTAATTCATGCGGCTATTCACGGTTGCAAAAGTCAAAAGATTCGTTAAAGGATTGCTTCGAAAATGTAAATAGTCTGCGTATGAGTATATGCGTGTTCTTGTGATCGCAGACCAACCCATATTAGAACTAGAAAGAGGTATACGTTTTTATCAAAGCCATGACGAGAGGGTTGGGGCCTGATGTTGCGCTTTTAATTGGGGTAAACTGTTGGACTTCTTTTGCTCTTGTTATCAGTTGTACGTACTTTTGAATCCGTATCTTTGTTTTATCTCTTTTTTTATCTTTATTTGTATGTACCAGGAGATGATTCGTCGATAATTTAGGGATCTTTCATGCAAACCAAACATCTATTATTCTTGATTGTCATCAGAATTAAGGGTGAGGTTGGTATAGTTAAACCTGTTTAAAACCTCCAGTGATTTTTTCAAGGTGGTGCTTCTTTTGTGTATCCTTTTTGTTACTTATGTTTCTTGTTTGACTTTGTTATGCTGTTTTGTCTATTCATTACAGATTTATCGGCCACCTGCTGGGAAAGAACTGATCGCTTGACTTTCTTGTGTGTTGTGTTTTCTTGCGTTTTTGTCACTTTTCCATATTGGCTTGATTCACATCAGAACTAAGGGTGAGGTTGGTACCCTTATACATGTTAAAGCCCTCCAGTATTTTTTTACTGACCGGTCCAATGCGGTGCTTTTTATGGGAATTTGTATTTTTGTGTTTGTCTTTGTTATACTGTCTTGTATGTTCCTTGCAGCCTTGTGATCACCTGCTGGACAAGGGCTGACCTCTTGGCTCTCTTGTGTTTGATGTCACATTCACATATGGTCTCTCGGGTCAGGTGTGGTACTTGATTGTATTTATTTCTGATATTTGCCTCCTTCCTTACTTACATAACAAAGCATGCATCTTAGACTAGACATGCCTACTTTTCTAGGCAAACAAAAAGCAAGATAGCCATACCTAAGTCAAACTCATACACAGCGAAGTAGAGAAATGCGAAATAAGATGTAAAGATTTATACCTTCCAGTATTTTAACAATAACGTCACGTGACCAGTCCGCAAAAACTCCACTGAGTGAGTGTTAATTTAATATCCTGATGAAGGGTTTGTACCGTCAAACATGTTTAAGCCCTCCAGTAATCTTCTTACTGACCGTTCCAAGGTGGTGTTTTTGTGGATCTTTTTTGGTATTTTGTGTTTCGTAATTGTTTTGTTATGCTGTATTGTCTGTTCCTTTCAGTAGTGTGGTTACCTGCTGGGAAAGGCCTGGTGTCTTGGCTCTCTTGTTTGTGATGTTTTCTTGTGTCTTTGCCACTTTCTCCTATGGATTTTCTGGGTCAGGTGTGGTACTCGATTGTATTAAATACTGATATTTGCCTTCTTCCTTACTTTGTGAACCTGAAATGCGTAGATCTATACAATTAAGAACAGAGCTACCGTCCCTGTTCGTTTGTTTCATCCATTAACTCCTTCCAATAATTACTTGAGCAACAGCAACATGTGACGCCTAATTCTTTTGAAAATATACCTTTGCAAAATACATATTTATTAGTCAATGGATTCCATTGCTCCACAAAATAACTGTAAATAACCCTTATTTCTGATTTGGATCAATACAATATAGGAAATTGACATAAACACGTGAAACACTACACACAAGAGAGTCAAGAGGTCAGCCCTTTCCCAGCAGGTGGCCACAAGGCTGCAATGAATAGACAAGACAGCATAACAAAGCCAATTACTTTATTTTGTTAAAAGCAAACCATTATAATAGTGTTACCTTATTTTATAAAAAAAATCCTGAAACCAGTGTATACATTTCAGAATTAGAGTAAGGGGTCATCATGTATTTCAAGGACCAGATCATAATATACAGGACTGGGTAGATGACCTAAACCAGCAGCAATTCCTGGAGGCAGTACAGCAAAGAATACAAGGGGTGATCTCAAACACTACTTCTCTGTAAGTTACACTTTCATGTGCGGATCCAAAGGGGGACAGGGGGTCTCCCCCTCTGGAAAATTACAAAAATATAGGGTTCCTTAGCAATACTGGTCCAGATCCCCTTAAAATCTCAAAGCTACCAATAGAGCATTCAGTCACGGTTGGGTCATCATTGACACGCCAGCGAAACGCTGCCGGGCCGTTGATGGCCGTCTAATAGCGGAATTTGGAATCTTCCTTACCTCATCAAACTAAAAAAAAAAACGTTTTCAAAGATGGACCCCCTCTGACAAAACTTTCTGGATCCGCGCATGACTTTAGCAATTTATCGTTGCCCTTGCTTAGTTGCAAACCAGGCAGGGCTTTAAATTTAGAAGTGATGGTTGTGTGTTTAATTTGTCATAAACCATGCTGATCGAGCATGATTTAGTAATGGCAGATGCACACACAAAATCAAATATGAGGTCGTATCTTAAGGCTTTCGTTCTGCTTTTTATTCGTTATCTATTGTTGCTCACATTGTGTATCTATTACATTTGGCTTTGCTGCACTTTATTACATCCATCCTTCACCCTTTTTATACCTCTAAAATTATGAATGTAGCCTACCCATTTTGTCTTGTATCTAGTATCACTTCACCATCAGGTGTGGTACTTGATTGTATCATTTCCTGATCTTTGCCTTCTTTCTTACTTTGTATAGGCTGACCTCTTGGCTCTTTATGGTGATGTTTATTGTATCTTTGTTGCTTTCCCGTGTGTTATTCTGGGTCAGGTGTGGTACTTGATTGTATTGTTTCCTGATTTTGCCATCTTTCTTACTCTTCTACTCTTAATTAAAATAAGACTGAGCATTTTTCCACTTTTTTACCCGCTTGACCTAGGATAGTGATCTTTGGGATACGTGTTCGCAATATTTTGATGATAGTGATATGTCGTCCTTGATTATTTATTGTAAGATATTAATCTTGTTAACAGTCATCACGCTGGTAAATGTATACGTCGATTTGGTGGTATTTACGCGTATTGCCGGTATTTCATAGACCGGAAGTCGTAGACATTGGTGTTAATACTATATATAAAAACATGCCATATGCCTAAAGGACTATAGAATTAGATCATTTTAAGCATTTGTCATGCACATGGCGATTTATGAACGCATTTAGGAATAGATTCGAGTACCGATCTTGATGATCGGTACTCGAATCTATTCCTAAATGCTTACATAAATCGCCATGCACATACTGAATACTTATACATGATTGAATTCTATAGTCCTTTAGGCATATGGCATGCTTTTCTATATAGTATTAACACCAATACTTACCACTTCCGGTCAATGAAATAACGGCAATACGCGTAAATACCAGCAACTCGACGTATACATTTACCAGTGTGATCACAACCATAGACAAGTATATTGGTGATGACACAGTCAGTTACAAGCGAAAGTATGTGCACTAAGTACTGGTAAACCACTTGTTCAAGCTTGCCCAGGAAAAAAGTGTGGTTAGGTCAACTGACCGTCCCGCCATGACCATAGCTGTTGACTTGGGACGTAAAGCAACAAAACAAACAAACAAATAAACACTATTTCTAGTTCCGATTGTTTGAAAATAAACATAAAACATTACTGTTATAACGTTTAAAATATCCATATTGGTTTGTTATAAACATGGAAAATGCTAAAATAAAGGGTAAGCTTTACAAAATATACAATGTTCATGCAATGGAAGTATTTAACAACGAACACAACGGCATTTTGAATAATAAAATTATCTTAACACTGAATTGAAATTCAATGGCCTATGCAAGGCATTTAAGCTTCGTAATAATCACAGTCACAGCGGTAACACTGTCAAATGTTCGCCGATTTTCAGCAACATGTATGCGTTTTAAACTCCTGCGGAGTTAGAATTGTTTTTTCTAGAATATCGAAGACACACAATAAAAAGCAAGTGAGTATGACCATGAAATTCAACACTCACAGATCACAGACCAACCCCTGGCACTGCGAGGAAGCGATACAGATCATTAATAGCAAGAGGACAATTGTAGCACATCATTTTGGAGCCATGTCATGTGATTTGGGACAATATGGCATTTTGACAAGTGTAGACTCAGATGAGCATGTGCAGCCTCCTTATAAGCTTAGAAACTCCAAATTGTGTTAGGTCAGTAGCTTAACACTCATAAAATATTCAAGCAACAAGCAAAGGCTTTGATCAGACTGCGCGTATGCGCAGGCTGATCTGAGGCTTTGCAAGTCGCTCATACCAAATTGTTGGAAATCTCATGCACTGGCTCATTTTATTTCATTTCTCCTAGCCACCTTTTTTGTGCTATACTCTAACTTTGAGCTTCTTCTTTGCTAATAAAAACAATATCAGGCGCAACTGCATTCACAGCTAATTACATCAAACAGATGTATCTATGTATTTTACTATGTTAAGTGTGAGCTTCCGTCTTAAATGCATAAACAATATAAATTAAAGTAAAACTAAAGTAAACTACAACAATAATCATAAGAATATTCATATTTACTCAAGGCTTGAGCATTGGGATGTCAACAATGAGAACCTACATGGACAATATTTTGAGAAAAAATCTGGCGACGTCAATATTACCATGCAAATATTTCGAGATGTTAATGCTATCGACCCAAATGCCAAACTATTTTTGAATGACTATGAAATCATCGAGAGAAGAAACAAACAAAAAGCAACTGTAAGTACGTTTTATGCTCATTTAGTGAATAGACCAAATAAAAAAATAAGTGTGTTTTGGGTAACGGAGTAGGGTAGGCACACATATTTTTGGAATTTTTTTATCTGGAAAAATATAATTCTATGCATTTTGAAAGATGAAAGGCGCTTTTCAAAATGCATAAAATTATATCTTTCAAGAAAACCTGAAAAATTCTAGGTTTCACCTGTAAATTTAGGTAGGGTCTGGTTACCCTAAACACAAGTATTTTTTATTTTGTTTCATTTATTTTGTTTTATGAGGGTAAATAGAAAGTGCACAACCTCTTACCCCCCTTGCACCGTTGCGTTGTGTTAGAATCTAGTGTTTTAGGAAGACATGACTAAGAAAACATATCAAAGATAATTACGTGCATGTAGAAATTCTTCTAGTTTCACATGCAGGCCTTTAAAAAAGGCTGACCTCTTGGCTCTCGTTTGTGATATCTAATTGTGAAGTTGTCCATTTTTATCCTGGGTCAGGTGTGGTGCTTGATTATATCAATTACTGATATTTGCCCTATTTCTTACTTTAGTTAAGAATACCTACCAAATAATTAATTTTCTTATTTCTCAACAAAAACTCAATCCTAATGGACGGTTCTTTTGATCACCCAAAAAATGATGGGTAAGAACATAATTACCGTCTTACGCTCACAATTTTGTTTGTTTAAACCCCTGATTAAGCCTCGGTCACACGAGGGCTTACGACCATGCTGCGACCTGTGTAAGACCAGTCACGTGGTAAAATCGCAAGTAGATCTCATACGAGCGCACGACAGGTCTAAGTGATTGGAAACAGCGGTATTAACAAAGTAGGATCCAGAGAGGTCTTTGAGCATTTTCACGAGCCTGGTTCTGCAGCAGATGATAGCAGCAGATGTATACATGACTTTAAAAGCTTTTTGGTGCTTTCACAATGAGACGGGATAAAAATTCAAAAATACGGTGGAAGACTGTCGCACGTTGGTTTTTATTGATCGGGAGTGATCGTGCGAGCATAAAGCATGAAAATGGGCGGGGTGGAGAGTTTTGAACATGTCCAAAAACCTGCGACCGCAATCCAAGATCACGTGTCGTCTCCAAACAGTATTTATAAGGTCAGACAAGCTTGCACTTTTTAAACAAAAACGTCGGGTCTGATCTTGATACAAACTGTTTGAAACTTAAATTTCGCTATTGTTGATTTTTTTTTTAGAAACAGTTCATTTTGAAAACACCTCGAGATGACAAAATGTCCTGAAAATACACCTTTTTTTTTACCACAAAGGCGAACGCCAAAGGCTAAAGCCCCGTTCTCACTGTCCCGGTTTAAGGTGCAGGTTCATCCCGGTTTGATGATCCGGGATGAACCGTGATGAACCGTGTCACAATCGTGGCGGCACCATGGACAACCTTTGAGATCCGGGATGAACCGTGTTGAACCGGCTCATGTCCCCGGTTGGTTTATAATGTTTAAAACAACCGGGACTCACTGTGAGTAACCAGGAAGGCTGTCAAATACCGTGGTAATCCGGGACGACGCCGGGAGCAACCGTATCTCCACCGGGACGGCGTCGGGGCGATACCGGCGCATTCCGGGAACATCCTGGTCTCCACCGTGATAGACCGTGCGCGATGAAGACCCCCCCTCCGGGTATGCCTGATTTTTCAACAATGTGGTATATGCCAACAGCAAAACCTCAGATCAGCCGGCGCCTAGGCGCAGTCTGATCAGAGCCCTTGCTAGTCGCTTTATTATTATTTGACTGTTAAGCTACTGACCGAACAACATTTAGAATTTCTTAGCTTGAATGGGGACTGCACAGGCTTGTCTGAGTCTACACTTCTCAAGATACCACACTGTTGCAAATCACATGCCGCGGCTCACAGTGTTTATATGTTTTTACTAAAAAGCAAGACAATCTGGGCCAAGAATTACAATAAAGTTTAGAATTGATTTTCAGGATGCGAAAAACAACGTTTTCAAACTGACTAAAATCAAAATAGTTTCTTTTTTTCTATAGATCACAATGATATCTTTGACCACAAGTACTGCATAGGTCCTGGCAATTTATTAAGCATTTAATGTAACATGTTGAAATATTGATACTTAAATTAAGTCTTCCTTAACTTTAAGGAGTCATTGTAGTTCTGGGCCCAGATCAACAACATTTGGACCTCGTCGTAAGAAAACAGGCCCCGAGCTTATGAAATTCTTTTCATGCTCAACTCAGATAAGCACGAAATTTATCATGCTCATAAATGTTAAAAATGCCAACAATTGTTGGCATTTTAACATTTATTAGCATGATAAGTACGACATCTGAGAGACTGAAAGCAAGAAACTTCTTTATTTGCCGGTATTTTAGTTTTTATGAGCAGTTGAAATTTCATGCTCACATGTTATAAAACTTTTTTCATGCTCAACTCATTGGATCCAGATCAGGGCCAATGTGTGTTGGGCCCTGTTTGCGAGAAACGTCAAGCCTGATCTCGATCCAAAACTGTTTTGGTTGACACTAAAAGATGAAGAGTTAACAGGCTTCTTCATTTTTGCGGCATTCTATTTGCTTTAAGCATGTATGCAATTAATGGATTCTTTTACCGACAAGAGGCATTAATTTGGGGATGGTCCATTATATATAGAGAGGGGTCACAGCTTTTAATTTCCAAATTAAATTACGTTTCTTTCTCTGTGGAACCCTTTTTCATACTTGTAGCAAACAGTGTAGACCCTGATGAAATGCGTCAGTTCGTCTAGGTCTTCACTGTTTGCAAGATGGGACACATTTATGCCCAATCAGTATAAATGGTTTATCAATTATATTTTTCGAAAAAAATATTTGTCTGCTCATATGATAACGGTGCTCAACAGATATCCCCCCCCCCCCCAAATCGGTCCTTTTATCTATATATTTTCATAATGTGTGTATGAGAGACGTCTCACATATGCGGAGGCTCAAATCCTTCGCGGCTCGCCTTTGCCATAAAGATTATAAATTCATGAGCTGGGTCACATGACCTTTCTGATATTATCACAACCAATCATAGAATGCATTTTTCTAAATAACATTAACGGTAGACCGTAGATAAATCCCAAAGACTGATCCTTAGTGGTCGTGACAAGTCTTACATCTCCGTGATTCGTGACCAATCGCGCGATTTGGTGATCGCGCGATCTCGTGTGACAGAGGCTTTACTGTCATGGCAGGTGACTGGATTATATATTTTAATATTGTTACATGGTGTTTAACGTGCGATAATTGTTATATATGATCACATGCTAGCTATTAGACTTACACCAAGCAAACAATAAAGTCATAAGATTCTTTAACAATCGGCTGTAATAGAATGTAGCCACCTTTAAAGGCCATGAAAAGTGACCAAACATTTATATGTCTTGATCCACATCTGAACTAAGGGCGAGGTTGGCAAACCGTGAAACTGGGTTAAGCCCTCCAGTAAAATATTTTTACTGACTGTTCCTAGGCGATGCTTCTTTTGTTGATCATTTATGTTTTTCTGTCATATGTGGTGCTTGATTGTATCGATTCCTGATATTTGCCCTCTTTCTTACTTTAAAGGCCATGAAAGTTCAAGCAAACATGTTCAAAGAGAGTGGTGTGCCAATATATGGTGTTGGAATACAAAGCCATATTAAAAACGCCAACTTAGATATTACAGCTATGAAGGTAAGTCTACCTCATCATGATTTATCTAAAATATGTGAGACAGTTTTATGATTTGAGCCATGGCATGGGATTTCCAACGATGTGGTATGTGTGACTGCGCGTATGCGCAGTCTGATCAGAGCCTTTGCTAGTCGCTTAAATATTCTATGACTGTTAAGCTACTGACCAAACAGCATTTTGAGTGTCTAAGCTTAAAAGGAGGCTGTACAGGCTCGTCTGAGGCTACACTTGTCAACATGCAACATTGTTGAAAATCTCATGTCACGGCTCATTTGGTCATACTTTGATATGAAAATAATCAAGTAATATAATGTTTATGACGTCATTGTTTCTGTTTTTATCTGCTGACTTGAGCCTTTAACTTGTTCTAAAAGTAGTTCACATTTCAACCACAATTCGACCTACTTCGAGTCTAAGGTAAAATGTACATTGCACAGAATTTAAGCCCACTTTACTTGAATCTGAAATTATATTTCACAAACACATATCCACCGCAATCATACAATATGCAGAGTATAGAATTGAGTTGCCTTCTCCATAGTCAAGGTCAGTTACAGCGCTACTGCCATGACTTTTTAAACACTATGGACTGCTAGAATTGACATTTGCAACTGATCAGCATTAGAAATAAGCAGCAAAAATGTAGGTTGAGCAGAATTAATATAGAAGAAAGTTAGCACGATCAGGAATGCCACAATCACACACTGCAGACCAACCCACGGCACCGCGAGGAAGAGTCGCAGAACACTAACAGCCACATGACATTGAGAACACAATTAATCTAAAGCGACCAGCTCTTTCTTCCCCAGCGAGATGATTGCAAAACTAGAAAGGACACTAAATACTGCACAAAAACAAGCACCAAACACAAAACACCCTTTAACAATGGGAGCACCAGTGAACAATGACTCAACAACAGAATCAGCGCCTTAGAATGGATATCAGTCGAAGCCACTTGGGGATTTAAATTATTTTACTGGTCAAATCTTTGCTCTAGATTTTGCTATTGCCAAAACACAAAATTTGTTAAGCTCGCATGGAGGCTTCCTAGCTAGTCCAAAGTATCAGCGCATGGAAACGTTCACATACATTAACATACTGTGATGAAAGAAAAACAGCATTTTCAAAATATAAAGTAGACATATTAAGCCAGTACACAACGTTACTGAATGGCGTTTTAAATATTGTGGACTGTTGGAACTGGCATAAGCAACTGATAGACACAGACCTTAATAACACTAATGTAGGTTGAGCAGTGCTAATAAACGTTTACAACACTAAAAGTAGATATATCAAGCCAGTATTATGCTTCAAATTACAAAATAAAGCTGCATTGGATTATTGTTCCTCGAAAGTTTAAATTTACAATTTATTTTCGCCTGTTTAAATTTATTCTGTTATTTATTCTCAATATGTTAATTATTATTAGATATAAATAGTTTTTTAAATGAGTTTTCTGTTCCATTACATTCATTATCAGTTATATAATTGTGGTATTGGGGTTTATCGTTTTTGAATAATTACTTCCTTTGAAAACTGCTAACTTCAGACAAAAAGCATCTTGTTACAAAAAAGTATTGGCCCATTCTATTTAAATGTGTCCAAGGGTTTCCATAGTTTCATTAATAACTGATATGGTGTAGTGGATAACCCACTCTCTTTGTAAATCAGGGATCGCTGGCTCAATTACTTCTCCAGTTTGTAAAATGAGACTTTAAGCTGTGGTCCAATCTCCATATGAACTCAGCTATTGATGGACATTAAACACAAGCACACACAATAGTTTCGTCAGCACAAAGTAAGTAAGAAGGTAAAGATCAGGAATCGATACAATCAAGTACCACACCTGACCCAGGACACGACATGTAAAAGTGACAAAACACAATAAAACATAACAAACAAGTGAGGCAAGAGGCTAAGACTTGGTAAATACCAAACTACACTTATACATTAAGCAGAAACTGAAATTCTCAAAGTTCTATCTTGATGTCAACCAGTTATGACAGAATCACTTTCAGATGTTGCGTTAGGGATGTGTCACCATGCAAAAACAGAAGTCAAACAAGGCCAATACATCAAATGTATTTATTTAAGCTTGTTACACAAAAAAGCCAAATATAGCTTATGCATTAGCCTAAACCTCCAAAATCAAACTTGACCTGTATTTTATGATGCTTTATCTTCCTGTAAACTTTTGATAAAATTGTTGCTTCCCTTCAAAAGTTATTGATGGGAAACCACATTTTAGCCAAAATCTAAATAAAAAAGGGCCATAACTCAGTCAAAATTTTGCGGATGACCTCCATTTTCGAACTTGCCCTTTACTTTATGGTGCTTTATCCTTCTGTAAACTTTGAATGAAATTGGTGCATCCCTTCAAAAACAATTGACCTGAAGCCAAAAGTGTGACGCCGGACGCCGCTGATGACGACGCCCACGACGACAGAGTCATGGTCCCTATGTGTCGACCATGCTTCGCAGGCGACACAGAACGATTTATACAAATTGATTTAAATATATATCAAATTGTTTAAAATATTTTAGGCACGACTTGATGAATTGGCTGCGGCTGGACTCCCTATTTGGATTACAGAGCTATCAATAGAAGAAGAGGATGTTGTGGCAAAAGGTGAGATTACAAGAATCAATCATAAGTGAAAAGGTAGGACAGAAAAGTATGTCCCGTGGATTGCCGTTTGGCATCACGAGGCTTGCCGAGCGATGACAAATGGTGATCCCGAGGGACAAATACTTCTATCCTACCCTCACACGAATAATGGATTCTTTTTCTTGCTTACCACTGTTTTTTTAATTTAAAAATAAGCTTCCAGAAGTCCCTGAATACGCTAAGATACCATTTCACAAGATGACATTACTTTAATATAACAATGACGTCACCTGACGACATGTGCGTGAGTTACATTACAACCAATGTATGTAGCTCTCACGTGACAGCATGGGTAAGATAGCCTGGGTAAGATCAGATTTTCTATCCCAGGGTAAAATCTCAGATATCCTAATCCGGTGTGCAAGAAAATAGTTTCTTGTTTATCTATTCACAAATACAATTTAGTAGATAACCATTTCATTATCCACATGATCTATGTCATGTAACAAGCACGTTGATAATCATTTTTTTTTTTTTTTTTTTTTTTTCTTTTGTGTGTTTTGATCATTTATTTTATAAGCCCCTGTTACAATTTACCTTGATAGCCCAGAGGCAACTATCAGGGTGTTTACAATTTATTTACATATCTCTTTCATTCTCTCATTCATACTCTCACCTCACCTTAATTCTACAGCAGCTTATGTATTAATTATTTAGGGGTTACATGGTTTTGTAACCATAACTAGTTTTCACACATTTTATTAGGAAACAGAAAATAGGGTAGGAAGAAGAAGAAAGAAGTCAAGACCTCTGGAGAGAAAGAATAACCAGTCATGCGGGGTTCCCCAGTTCTCGTGTCGGCTTTTTCTGTAAAGTTTAATTCACTTAATGTCAAGAGTCCTGGGTGGATTTATTTATTTTGTATTATATTTGTAGGGTATTATCTTTATCAAATCCTTATTATTAAGGAGCATTTTATCTGTACATTTTTTCTATTGTCATTTTTGACTTATGCTGATGTGTACGTTGCTATAAATTTGCATTTAGCAAATTCTTAAATGGTGCCCAAGCATCTAAGAAGTTTTGCAATTCATTTCTTTGTATTGCAATTTCTCTGAGACTTTGAAATAGTGAGTGAACATTTATCTTATATTCCAAAAATGTCAAGTGTTTGTGTGTTCCTCTGCACATATTGATGTAATACCTTGCAACAAGCATTAAAAATTGAAGTGTATTCGAAGTGTTTGGGGGAAAGTTGCCAAGAATGAAATTACTTTCATTCAAAATTAGTGATATATTCATTTCTTGAAATTTTTCTGTTACCTCTTTTAGGAATTGTTGGGTTTTTGAACACTTCCAAAAAAGATGTTCAATCGATTCTTCATTAGTACTGCAAAAAGAACAATTTGGACTATCTATTGTTTTTATCTGGTAAAGAAATTT
The DNA here is from genome assembly GCA_964019695.1 of Loripinus fragilis. NCBI lineage: Eukaryota > Metazoa > Mollusca > Bivalvia > Lucinida > Lucinidae > Loripinus > Loripinus fragilis. Next base: position 1,127,602 of record OZ026515.1, on the reverse strand, counting down.
ATTTGTGGCCAGAATTTTATGGTTTATACAGGTTTGAAACCATCTAAGCTTTGGACATTTTGTTATTTTGAAAGGGGCCATAAATATATATTCCCATGACTTTTCGTCAATATGGTATAAACGGTTCCATTTATTTTTTCCTGTTGGTTCATCATTATTTTCATTCAAAATTTTATAGATGTTTTGGGAGCCTTTCTTTTGTTTAAGGATTGATTGAACTATTTTTGGAAATATTGGACCAGTTATATTTTTGTCAAGTTTATTGAACAATTTGTTTTTATTCATTAAGCTTTTTGATGCATTCAATAACTCCTTGATACTGTAGAAAATTTGTTTTGATTGATGTTGACTGAATAAATGCATGGAAGTTGAGAAGATTACCTTCAATATCCATCAGATCCTGAATGAAACAAATTCCTTTATCTAACCATGACTTGTAGAAAAAGCTTTTTCCCCCAACCAATAAATTTTTGTTGCAAAAAATAGGTGTTTGATATGGACAGGATTTGTCACAATCCACATTTAAGCGTTTCTGTAGATTTGATAGAGCTTTAAGTACATCCTTCCAAAAGACATTTTTTACATTTTTTAAAGTTGAATCAGTATAATCAGAGCCACAACAAAAAACATTTTTTATATTAACAATTGTTTTTATCAGTACTTGCCACTTGCTTTCTTTTTGAAGGATACGCCTTAGCCATGTGATTTTTAGTGCCTGAGAAAAAGCATTCAAGTTTATAATATTAAGACCACCTTCAAAATACTGCTTAACTATTACAGATTGTTTAATTTTAGCTCTCCCAGTCCACAGAAAATCATAGAAAATGCTACTGATAATATTTAAAATCTCTGTGTCCGGGTTAGGCAGGGATATCAATAAATGAGTTATTTTGGGCAATAAAAGTGATTTAATGACAGTTATTTTTCCTAACGGGGTAAGAAATCTTCTACGCCACATTTTTATGGAGTTCTTTATTTGTGCTTTTTTGTCCATGTAGTTTATACCTATCATTTTATCTAGATCAACATCAAATGTTATCCCCAGTAATTTAAATCGTGTTGTACCCCATGAAAGTTTCCATCTTGTTTTTATTGCGTCTGTACTGTATTTTTTTGCTCCTATCCAAATTACTTGAGTCTTATCGAAATTAGTTTTTAATCCTGATATGTTTGCGAAAGTGTCAAGCTCTTGTAATGTCTCTTCCAGAAAGGTTTTTGATCCATCTAGAAAAGCAGTAGCATCATCTGCATATTGTGAAAATTTCAGTTCTACATTATCAATGTTAATACCCTTTATATTCTTGTTGTTTCTAAGCCTAATCGAAAGTATTTCTGCACACAGAATAAACAAATATGGTGAAATTGGGTCACCTTGTCGACAACCCCGACCTAACCTAAAAAAAGAAGATAAGTGCCCACACTGAGTAACTGCAGAGCATGCATTTTTATTTAATACTGTTATCCATTTTATAATTGAGGGTCCAAAATTAAATAATTTTAATACTTTATTTATGAAAGACCATGACACGGAGTCAAATGCCTTTTCAAAATCGATGAGAAGCAATAACCCTGGGATATGTTTTTCCTCTGTAAATTGTAATAAGTCATACACAAGCCTTGTGTTTTCGCCAATAAATCTGCCTTCAATGAAGCCTGTTTGATCTGTGCTTATTAATTTATCTAACACTTGTTTAATTCTATTTGCAATGGATCCAGATGCGATTTTGTATACTGTATTCAATAAAGTTATAGGTCGCCAGTTTTTTAGGTAGTTTCTTGATTTATTTTCCTTAGGAATACAAACTATAAGACCATGTTGTTGAGTTATTGAGAGTTCTCCATTTTGAAAACCCGCATTTATTGCTCTCAATACAAATGTACCTAACTGTTTCCAAAACACTTTGTAAAAATCTGCTGAAAAACCACTTGTACCAGGACTTTTATTATTTTTCATGTTTTTTAAAGTTTTACCTGCTTCATTTAGTGTTAAAAGGCCTTCTAATTTCAAAGCTTCATCCTCATTTAATTTTGGTACAGTCATGTCTTGTATATGATCATTTAAATCTATATCATTTAAAACACTTTCTTTACTTGCATACAAGGTCTCATAGTACTTACATGTCTCTGTCAAAATTTGTTTTTGGTCTGTTATGATTTCACCATTATCTTTTTCTATTACATTTATTACTTTGTTTGTAAAATTGTTTGTTTCTAAATTACAAAAAAATTGAGAGGGTTTTTCTCCATTTTCAATATTGTTTGCTCTAGAGCGGACTAGAAATCCTTTCATATTTTCTTCTCTTAGTTTGCACAATTGGAGTTTTAGCTTTTCTAGACTTGGAATGTTGTTTTCTGTTAAGTTATCTTCTAACCCTTGAATTTCTTTAATTAGTTTTTGTTCATGTATATTTTTCAATTTCTTTTTATAGGATGCATAAGATATAGATTTCCCTCTTATTTCCATCATAATTGTTTCTAAAAATAACTGATCATTAATAACAAGCTGAAGTTCCTCATCTGGAATTTCATCAATAGCATCATGATTATAAACTGGTAAACAATATTGTTTTTTAATTTCCTGTATTTTGGAATTGATTGTTTTGAGATACTCTGCGTCTGTTAACAGGGAATTATTATGTTTCCATAGGGATTTACCATGTACAAAATTATCCATTGCTAATATTAATGTAACAATTGAATGATCAGATTTGTACCCAGTTTCAATTTTAGATTTTTTTTATTAAATTGACAATATTTTCTGTAACTAAGAAAAAGTCAAGTCTAGATTGTTTAAGAGGGTTTTTACGTCTCCATGTATACCTTCTTTGAGAGGGATGAAGTTCCCTAAAGGTGTCAAAAAGATTATTTTCTTCTATCACATTTGACAGAAAATCTCTTGCTTTTGGATTGTTTATGTGTTTGTAATTGAAACAGTCTAAATCTGGATTCAGTGTAAGGTTAAAATCTCCACAAATTATAAACAAATCATTTCCTATGTCTGTTATACTTTTAAATACATTTACATAGAAGGTGGGGTCATCTTTATTTAGACCATAAACATTTATCAGAGATAGTCTTTTATCAGAGATGGTGATATCTAGAATCAACAAATTACCATTTGTGTCTTGTATTTGATTGTGTATTTTATAATCTAAATTTTTACTAAAAAATATAGCTACACCTCTAGCATTAGATTGAGGAGCGGCACTAAAGTAGCAGTTTCCTTCCCATCTGTTTCTTATATGTATTTCTTGATCTGATGTAAAATGAGTGTCTTGCAGACATAAAATGTCAAAATTCTTATTTTGTAAGTAGTTAAAAACATCTTTCTGTTTTTTTATTCCACCCAGACCCTGAACATTGAACGATAGTATTTTGAGTTCAGCCATTTAAGTATATCAAAAGTGTACTTCTATTACTAATCAGAGAACCAGTCAACCCGCATAGCTGATAAAAGAAGAAAGATAAGAAAGATAATAGAAAGAACATTAGTATAACAAACAGATAAACAATCATAATAATGAAATTCAAATAACATGTCTTCGATTTACACATCAAAGATTCTATATTCTATATATATGAAATATTCATACAACTAAATTCCAGAATAATTCACTGTAAAATCTACAGAGTTAATTATCACTTGAACAACTTCAGAAAACATATTTGATACATCACAGGTACATCTCCATACCCCTGCGAAATGGTCTAGAACTGTTCTAGAATGTTCTAAAATTATTCTAGAACCCTCTAGAACTATGTTCTAGAACTGTTCTAGATATGTTCTAGAATGTAAATGGGACAGATGTAGAACGTTAAATGGGACAATTTTTGTTCTACAATTGTTCTAGCGGAGGTCAAAAAATTTGTTCTAGAAAAGTTCCAAAAAATTCCAAAAGTTTTTCCTAGAACAGTTCTAGAACAAATCAATTTTGTTCTAGAACAGTTCCAGAACAAATCTTTAGAATGTTTATGGAACCAATTGTAGAACACCCCTCATAAAATGTCCCATTTAACGTTCTATAAATGTCTCGGAATAGTTCTAGAACATCTGTAGAATGGTTCCAGAACTATTCCAGAAATGTTCTAATGGTTTGTTCTAGAACTGTTCTAGAATTAACCTTGGTTTGTTCTAGAACAGTTCCAGAACAAATCTCTAGAATGTTTATGGAACAGTTGTAGAACACCCCTCATAAATTGTCCCATTTAACGTTCTATAAATGTCTCTGAATAGTTCTAGAACATCTGTAGAATGGTTCCAGAACTATTCCAGAAATGTTCTAATGGTTTGTTCTAGAACTGTTCTAGAACTAACCTTGGTTTTTTCTAGAACTGATCTAGAACAAACCTTTAGAATTTTTCTGGAACAATTGCAGAACACCCCTAGAAATTTTCCATTTAACATTCTAAAAATGTCTCTGAATCATTCTAGAACATTCTTAGAATGGTTCCAGAACAATTCCAGAAATGTTCTAATGGTCTGTTCTAGAACCGTTCTAGAATAATCATTGGCTTTTTCTAGAACTGATCCAGAACAAACCTTTAGAAATTTTCTGGAAAGACTGTAGAACACCTTTTCAAAAATGTCATATAAAGCATTCTATTAATGCCCCTGAATTATTTTAGAGCATTTAAGAATAGTTTAATAACAATTTGAGGAATGTTCTAGTGGTTTGTTCTGCAACTATTCCAAAAAATCTTAACTTTTCTAAAACAGTTGTAGAACACCTCCCCAAAAATGTCCCATATAGGGTTTGGAAATAAGATTCCATCGAATGCTACCTTTATATATCTGGAAAACTGATGACATTGGGATAAAACCCCAATAAGTAATCCCCAAATGCAGGTGACACAATAAATAAATAAACATCAACTGGAGGAGAATTATTATAGGGGCCCTAAGTTGGCCTAAATGTTGTTAGTTATTGCCATCCTGTTACCCCACCCATTTCAAAACATTGTCATGCATTTGACCTTGGAAAAACAGCAACTACAGCCATAATTAACATTAATACTTAAGAAATTGTGCCTCAAGCCTACTCACTGTCCCTGACTATATAATACTGTCAAATTTGCCATCTAGAAACTGCCATAAGTGCTTTTTGGGGAGCCTTCATAATCCCTCCAATTCTGGCAGCCATGTTTTTCCCAACATCAATCTGGTTAAATTTATGATAATGACATGCTTGTTCTAGAACTGTTCTAAAAATGTTCTAGAACATTTTTTAACTTTTGTAGAACTTGCTGGTTCAGTAAATTTCAGTAAAATATTTCTCCCGAATTATCAGTGAATTGAAACATAAATAACATTCATTGCAAAACTGTAACATTGTAGTTTTTGGAAAACTTATTGGATGTTAACTGCTCAACCTCTGTTTATAGTAGTTAAGCCATGATCATCTTCTCATTGTGGTAACATGCCACCCTGTATTACCCCACCCATTTCAAAACATTGTCTTGCATTTGTTAAAAAAACTTACAAACAACAACCCCACCATTAATCAACATTAAAAACCTTAGAGAAACTGTTACTCAGGTCTACTCACTGTCTCAGTCAATACGTTGATAATCATTAATCAGTGTAGATAAGTATCAATTTTGTAATATTGTAACTTTTTTCGAGATGAAATTCAATATAAGAAACCCAATATTTTCACAATAATTTCTCAGCCACATGTGTAAATTTAATTTTTGTTAGCAATAGATAAATTTTTTTGAAAAACATTATTGAAAACATATATTTTTTCTTTTTATGTGCTTTTAAAAGTGTCATAGGATGGAAATATTAACATGTGTTCAATCATTCCCTATCTGTACCTTAATAGGGTGTGGGTTGGTGACAACTGTAAGGTTCAATAACTGACGCTAAAACCTAAAATGTCAATAGCTAGTTATCACAGCATATCAACACAACAACTTGTTTTTTGTTGTTTATTTCTTGAATTTGGGTTAATCCGCCTGTCAAGGTTATTTTACTCATTAATTAGGAAGCCTCCATACCATTTAAGTCCCCGGCGGTTTAGGCAGCTATCACATCCTAAGGCAGTAATTCTGCTTTTGTTTGATTGTTTTATACATACGACCATTTGTTTGTGGGGGTTCTGTGTTGGTTGGTCTTTGTTTTGGTATTCATTACTTTGTGTACTTTCTACCTTTGCAATCATCTTGACGAGGGAGAGAGAGAGAGCTGGTTGCTTTGCTTTTTTCTGATGTCTTGTTACTGTTAATGTTATTTTGCTCATTCTCGTTGCAGAGTGGGTTGATCTGCTGTTTGTGATTGTATTTCCTGATCATACTCACTTACTTTTCCTTACATGAATTTAGCTTTTTACTGTGAATGTAAAGCAATAAATCAAATCAAAATTGATCCAGTGGTATGACAAAGACTCAAACTAAGAGGTAAGGTTAAAATAAATATAAATGCCTAGCAAACTCCTCAGGTAAAAATGAATCAAAATGGCTGATTTCAAGTTAAGAAAACGTGCTGGGACCTGTTTTTGGCGGGTAAAAATCGTTGAATGCCACGTATTGTGAAGTATTTGGTATACATTAAGTAAGTTAGTCCTTATTATTTCCCTTCTTAGAAGTTTTGTTTATAAGCTGACAACATCATATGTTTGTTATGTTACTTGAGCCTAAGTCTTTGGCTTCTCACCAGTTCAGACTCATATAGGCATACTGATCCACAGAGAAGAAATCTATGTTTGGATTCATGATAAAGAAAGCAAAGTCGCTATACTTTCTAGACAGAGATCAACAACCTACTGATCAGACTGCACGTGTCCGAATGTTTGTCTGCTTCTTTGACGTTCGCATATGCATACAATAGGTTTAGGGTGAAGATTGGCCAGGAAAAGTAATCTCCCACCTAGGTGGCTTAGGTTGCTATCCTTTCTAAGGCGGTGGTTAAGTTGCTCTTGATTCATTGTTTGTTGTTGCTCCTATTGTTTATGGGTTTTGCGCAGTGCTTACCAAATTGCTTTCAATACTCTATTAACAGACTTCAGCCTCTATGACGGTTCTGACTTAAACATTTATCAATAGATGAGTTGGTTGGGGCCTGATGTTGTGTCTTTGGTCAGCCCCATCAGGATTTAACTGTTGGATTTCCTTTGCCCCAGTATTCATAAGTATGTACTTTTGAGTGTTTATCTTTGTTTCATCTCCTTTTTAAATCTTGATGTGTGTGTACATGGGGATGATGCATCGATAAGTTAGGGATCATTCATACAAAAATAGTAAATGAGTATGACCAAACGTCTATGTGTCTTGATCCACATCATAATGAAGATGAGGTTGGCATCAATATACATGTTTAAGACCTCCAGTATTATGTTACTGGCCGTTCCAAGGTGGTGCTTCTTTTTATGGATCCTTAAAAGTTTTTGTTATTTATGGTTCATGTTTATCTTTGTTATGCTGTCATGTCTGTTCCTTACACCTGTGGTCACCTGCTGGGAAAGGACTGACCTCTGCTGGGAAAGGTTTGACCTCTTGGCTCTCTTGTGTGTTGCTTGTGTGTTTGTCACTTATCCATATGGTGTCCCGGGTCAGGCGTGACACTTGATCACATTGATTCCTGATATTTGCCTTCTTTACTTTCACTTGTTTTCAACATAGTCAATGCCTTTCATCCTAGGCCATCGTTCAACACAGGGTTGGTCTGCAGTGTGTGATTATGGCATTCTCCGGTCATACTCCCTTACCTTGTGTCAGGACAAGATATATGCTAATATTTAAGAGTGTATGGCCAGGAAATATTTCAATAACTCACTGTAGACCAATCCACGTTGAAAAATAGACACAAAACACAAATAGCCACACAACAGCAGGAAAATAATTTAAGAGCAACCAGCCCTCTTAATTTCAGCAAGATGATTGCAAAACTAGAAAGGCCGCTGAGTATTAGCCAAGTATTAACGATGACTAACAATTACAAAACAAGAACCAAACAACATCGAGAGCGATATTAAACAATGAATAAATGGCAACAGAAGACAGTAGGGGGTTGGGCTTAAATCATTTTTTCTAGCCAAACCTTTGCTATATATTCTGCTGTTATCAAATTAAAATGTTTAGTATGCAATGTGTCATCACATGGAAACAATCAAATCAAATTAACATACTCATCCCAGTTATCTGAAATACTTAACATGCTCAAACGAGGCTAGCTAGGACCTGGTATGTCACTATAATAGGACTCAGACCTCTATTTAGGAGGTCTGATGTATTGCTGATAGGCATCGATGCCATATGGCAGCTAAGTTTGGGTTGTTTGTTTATGAGGACCATAGCGAGCTTCCTACGTTATACTGGTTACCTAAACTTCATAAACGGCCCCCGTTTTATTGCTAATTCTAGTGCATGTACAACTACCGAGTTGTCTATTCTTTTAACTTCTTGCCTCACTGCGATTAAAAACCATGTCATTAAATATTGCACAACAGTTTATGAAAGAAATGGTAAAAATTTATTTTGGTCTTTTAAAAATTCAGGTGAAATTCTTAATAAATTGACGTCTAGAGGTTTTCTAGCATCTAGTTTGTCTACATATGATTACTCTACTCTCTATACTACATTGCCTCATAATCTAATCAAAGAAAAACTAACAGAATTAATTGAACAAATATTTAACAGAGAGGGCTCACTTTATTTGGCTGTATGCGTCTGTTTATATGTGCTTTGTGGTCACCTGCTGGGAAAGGGCTGACCTCTTGGCTCTCGTTTGTGGTGTCTACTGTGAGTTTGTTACTTTCCCATTGGTATCCTGGGTCAGGTGTGGTACTTAATTGTATCGATTCCTGATCTTTGCACCCTTACTTACTTTGTAATGATAAAAATGCCTTTTTTACTTCTGAACAACCTAAACGATATAATTTGTGGTCATGTCAGAAAATGTGTGATGGTCTCCATTATCTTTTGGACAATATGTTCATAAGATTTGGCTCGAAATTATATAGACAAATTGTAGGTATTCCAATGGGTACTTATTGCGCTCCTCTTGTTGCAGATTTGTTTTTGTTTTGTTATGAGAGAGATTTCATGTTGTCTCTGTCAGACAATAATCAAACTGATATTATTGAAGTATTTAACTCAACCTCCAGGTATTTAGATGACTTACTTAATATTGATAATCCTTATCTTAAACAAATGGTAGGTCAGATATATCCCACTGAACTTCAGTTAAATAAGGCGAATTCTTCTGATACTGAAGCTCTGTTTTTGGACTGGAACTTGTCTATAACAAATGGCATAGTTTCTTCTAAAATTTATGATAAACGGGATGATTTTAATTCTGAAATAGTAAATTTTCCATTTCTTGATGTAGATGTTCCTCGCTCTCCTTCCTATGGTGTATATATTTCTCAGCTTATTCGTTTTGCTAGAGTGTGTTCTAATGTTGATGACTTCAACAACAGAAACTTATTTTTAACTGCTTAGTTGGGTTAAAAACTCTTCTGAAACAAGGCATATCAGAACCTACATTTTATGGTGATTTAGTTTATAAATTCAAACGAATTGTTGGAAAACCTAATTTTAGTGATCAATTCAAAAAGATGTTAAAACGTTATATAAGGGTTGGATATAACTTGGATATCATGCGGCAGTCTGCATGCCTAGTTTTAAACCCAATCACAGTTTATAGCTATGGTTTCCTCTTTAATTGCACGACGGTGGGTCAGGCCTCAGACTCTATGACGGCTCTGACGTTAAGCTTTAATCGGTGGGTTGGGGCCTGATGCTTATCTGTAGCTTGACCCACCGTTGCTCAACTTGAGGTTTTCTTTAGCTCTGACTATCTGTGAGTCATGAGCCCTTTTCTTTGTTTCATCATAGTGTGTTAATTTGATTAGAGTGTTTCTCCATGATGATACATTGCATTAGTTAGATGGCCTTCATGCGAGCTGAACATTTCTTGTACTTCAACAACGGGAGAATCTAGGGCCAGGGTTGGGTACCAGTAAAATGCATTTAAGCCTCCCGGTGGCTTAGGCTGCTGTCCGTTCTAAGGCGATGGTTCTGTTGTTGTTGACTTTTTGTTTATTGTAACTCCCATTGTGGGAGTCTGTAACTGTTCTATGTTTTGTTGTACGTTACTTTATGTCCATTGTAGTATTGCAATCATCTTGATGGGTAAGAGAGAGCTGGTTGCTTTGCTTAATTTGTCTTCCTGGTGTCTCGTGATGGTTGAGCGGCTCTTCCTAGCCGTGCCATGGGGTTGTGTGCGGTTTGTGATTGTGATATTTCCTGATCATACTCACTTACTATTTTTGATTGAAGCCTCTCTGTGATGCAGTGGTAAAGCGCTTGCCTTGTAAACGAGGGGAACATACTTTTATACGACAAACATTGAAGTATCACCATTTGTCTATTTACAATCGGAAGTAGTAACTGCCTTTGCATGCTTAAATAGTGCACAGGCATAATAGTTGGAGAGATCGCATCAGATATTGTAAGATAAATTATTTTACATTCTTTGATGGTAAAACGCAGTTGTGGAATTAATAAAAACTTTCTTTTTAGCCCTTCAACTGATATGGTATCAAAATACAATTTTAGAGTTGTCATGTAAAGCCAGATTTATCTCCCCTTTGCCATGGGTTTGAACATTATCAAGTATGTATTTGAATAGTTTATATGAATGTCAAATCATATTTACGAAAATTATTGCAAAAATCACAGTTTGAAAATTTTACTTTTTCTCAAAAGACTTTTAAAAAAAATTCACGCATTAACAGGACATTTCATTTGATCAGCGACCACTCAACAAAGTTGTTGAGACCTTTACAAAACCATACTGCGAATTCTGCAACCTCTCTGCGACTGCCATTTGTTATCAGTCACGGGAAGGCTATGTCGCAGTCACATGCTCTGTTGGACCGAAGGCTTAAGGCATATTAATATTTAACATTCACTTAGTCAACTACCATGCTTTCAAAAAGTAAGTATTTCATATGTTTCAGCAAATGCTTTAGAAGACATCCTCTACCTATACTTTAGTCACCCAGCGGTTGAAGGAGTAATCTTCTGGGGCTTTTGGGATGGAAAAATATTTCAACAAAGTGCAAGACTTGTTGAAGGTCAAGAATTAACTGTGAGTTGTTTGCTGTGAAAACCAAGTGAGACTTGCCAGGTCCCGAGGTTATAAAACCTTTTTCATGCTCAAATCAGCTGAGCCCAAACTTTATCCTGCCCATAAATGTCAAAATGCCACTATTTTTGGCATTTTAACATTTATCAGCGTGATAAATACAACATCTGAGAGACTTAAAGCACAAAACTTAATTATTGTCCATATTTGATTTTATGAGCTGTTTCATGTTCAGCTGAGTTGTGCATTATAAAAGTTTTATAACCTGGGGGCCAGGAATTTCCACAATCATATATCACATACCATCCATGACAATGTGAATAAGACAGAGAATAAGACACTCTCACATAAAAGAAAGAATAGAATTAAAGCATAGTGTAGCCAGACCGCTAATTTTCAGCAGGACGATTGCAAAATTCTAGATTACACGATGAACTAATTCACAAAACCAGTAACAAAATAAGTAAGGGTGCAAAGATCAGGAATCGATACAATCAAATACCATACCTGACCCAGGATACCAATGGGAGAGTGACAAACTCACAGTAGACACCTCAAACGAGAGCCAAGAGGTCAGCCTTTTCCCAGCAGGTGACCACAAAGCACATATTAACAGACGCGCACAAAGACATAGCAAACACAAGACAGAACAAAAACATAAAAGATCCACAAAAGAAGTACCACCTTGGAACGGTCAGTAAAATATTTTACTGGAGGGCTTAAACCGGTTTAACGGTCCAACCTACAATGTGAGAAAAAATATAGAACTAAAAATAACATAAGTACTACATTTAAGACGACAGCAACTATAAACTGTGCTTTGATTTATAACTGTAAGGCTATAAACTGTGATTTGGTTTATCAAGGGTAGCTACCATATACGCAAAAAACATGAATCCCATATACCATAAAATGTAATGGTAGAGCAAAAACTAGCGAAAATTGACCGATAACCCCTCCCCATCAGTAAAATGGAAAATGATTGTATGAATGATCTGACAAGATGTTGAAGTTTCTTGGATCGCCGGAATTACTTTTGCAAAGAGTGGCAGTGGTGATAAAATTGGCAAAAACTTCATTTTTAGAAGTGAAATTGCGAATTTCTGAAATCCAATTGCAGCAACAGATACATGACACCAGTAAAGAATGACTGAAATATGATTATTGAGTCTTATATAAGTCCACTCTGATTTTATTATGGTGTCAAAACTGGAATTATGATGTCTTGGATTTTGGGTGAAAATCGGTGGTTTTTGTAAATTTAAACACGAATTTTTGTAATCTGGCTGATAAAGTTTTAAAATTTAGGGCTGTTATTTAACTTGTTCCAAATTTGATGCTAAATTATTCAACTTACATATATATCTGTCGTGTATACTAAAAAAACCCACAAAATATTTCGTTTTGACCTCAAAATATGGCATTTTGATATTCAGGTATATTTTGTGAAATTCATGTATTGCTGTTACTTGTATATCTGGACATTGCCATATTAAGAAAATGACGTACATATAGTAAACATTTCAAATGGAAACAGCATTTATGATGTTCTATGATATCATATCAAGTGATGAATTTATAAAAATAGGACCAAGTGACCCTGGATCGCTCACCTGAGTTTTGTTTTAGAGGGGCGTTCAATATGTAATGAAAACAGCCCAGTATATCCTAAAGTTTTATATTTACACACTTCATGATTACTTCATTTAAAAGTCTGTTTCTTGGCTACATAAATGTAAAATTGCAGTTTTCCAGCTCATTATCTAATTTACACAAGCCACTTTCAAGATAGGGTTCTGAAGTACACTACAATAAGAAATAAAACAATGTTTTCAAAGGCAGATAACTACATGACGGCGGTATGTTTTCAGTCTGTTTCTTCGTGTGGTAAATATCCATATATTGGAGATTTATACCTGCAAAAACATTTGATATTGCTTTATATTCGTTGAAATATTGAGGCTGTCATTTTGGTTAAAATCCTCCTTGATGCTACATTTTTCTGGCATTCCATTGACAGAGTCGTTTTTGCATGAACGAATACATAGCGAAAATTCATATGAAAATCATTTGTAATATTTTTTCTGGTCGCTTCGATGTTCATTTGCAAGTAATACAGTCGATTTTGACATTTTCATATCTAATCTCACTCATAAAGTACCCCCAAATACGGCATTTGATATAAGAAAATCACTTAAAAGAATGCCATCTCTGGCTAACACTGAAATGGATCAGACAAAACACCGCGCTTCATCGATGTTTGCATTCGGGTGCATAATTTGGACATTGTTACACGTATTTACATGTACATAATCTGGCTGTCTAATTTCAGACAATAAAATCATAGGAAAAGAAAATGGTAACACTCAGATGAGATGCCCCTAGATATTGGTTTCAGCTTAGCTGATCTGCTGCCTATGCACTGTGTGTATTGAAACTTCGATACAATCAAAATTATACTTTCCTGGTACAAAGCCACATTTCTGATTTTCAAGAACCGTGTGTATTTAAGTGTTACGTCCATTGTTTTAAACGACGTCAACGTAAGAGGGGGGAACGTAATTAAACCGTTTGCACGTGAAATCGGTACTGGTCAAAAGTGTGTATCGTTATAGAAGATAAAGAGGAAATTAGTCAGAAAACTATGGATATGTGATTCATGCATATTAAATGTTTGTTTTAGAAAATACAGCATGCCTTTCTACCTTTGTTAAAATGAGTCTTCACAATTCGGAGGTAAATATATGCAGTGTATATTAGTGTGCTTTGTAAAAAGTCTGTAACTTATTAAATTTGGAAAGATAAAATAATGTTTCATGCACCATTATAACGGCGACGCTTTGATCTTTCGTTTGGCATATGACATTAAATCCTAACACGTTTGTGGATGGAGCTATGGGTGGGTTTTCATTACATATTGAACCCCCCTCGTATACGTATCTATTGGAAACTGGCCACGCTCTTGATGACCTGCGTTGTGGTCCATGTTCAGTCCCAAGGTCATTATTGGAACATATTTAAATTTTGTCTACCAGCTGATTCTACATACCAAATACCAGGGCTCTAGGCCTGGTGGTTTCAGACAAAATATGTTTTCACCATACATGTATGTAAGTCAATGTAAGAAAGAATGTATGACAGGGAATGCCACACTCACAAACTGCATAAAAACCCACGGCACCGAGAGAAAGAGTCAAAGAACAATAGCAGCCTCATAAACTCTGTGACCTCCAGGGCGATGCCATTTTGACCACAGAATCATAATTTGAACAAACTTGGTAGAGTACCACTTGGTGATGCTACATATCAAATATCAAGCCTTTTAGTATCTGACAAGAATGTGTTTTAATATGTTCTCTATATAAGCGAAATATAAAACCTTGATCCCCAAGTCTGCCTCATTTTCCGCCACATGTCCATAATTTTCAATAAACTTAGCAAGCCTACTAGATGTTGCTACATGCCAAATATAGACTCTAGGTACTTTGGTTTCAGACTAGACTATTTTTAGTGTTCCATATATAAGCCTATGTAAAACATGTGACCCCAGGGTGGGCCATTTTGGCACAAGGGTCATTATGTGAACAAACTTATTAGTTGTATACTAGGTGATACTACATAACAAATAGCAATGTTCCATGCCTTGTGGTGTCAGACAAGAAGATTTTTCCAATTGATTCCTATAGTGAATGTGTGAGCTCGCAGACGGGTCAACTTAATAGTCCCTGTGCCCCAAATTGAATAAAATGGGTAGAGGCGTACTAGGTGATGTTGCATACCAAATATCAAGGTACTAGGCATTGTCGTTTCAGACAGGAAGATTTGGTTTGTTTTCCCAATATAAAATTTAAAGCAGAGGACAAAAACCAGAAATCGATACAATCAAGTACCACAACTGACCCGATACACCATATGGGAAAGTGACAAAATACAAGAAAACACCACATACAAGAGAGCCGAGAGAGCAGCCCTTTCTCAGCAGGTGATCAAATGCCTATGTAAAATATGCCACCTCCAGGAATGTGGCATTTAAACCACAGGGCTATAATTTGAACAAACTTGGTGGAGGTCTACTAGGTTATGCTACACACCAAATATTAAGACTCTAGGCATTGTGGTTTCAAACAAGAAAATTTTCAAAAATGAAAATCTATTTTAGCCCATGTGACCTAGATATGCAATGGACTTAACTATTTGAACTATTATTTAAGAGGGTCATATAGGAATCATTCCTGCAAAGTTTAGTTAAAATCTAGCTAGTAATTTAAGAGGAGACTGTGCCATCATAAAACCATAGACAGCCAGTGTCCCAAACATGATCATTTATATCTCGTCCAAAACAGAATGCATTACATGCCGTATATGCAGAGTTTAAAGGTCTACATTTTGGTTTATGAGTGGTCATCAGCAGATTAACTGCTAAGGGAAAGATTATTTCATGTCTAAGTGTATTTCAATATCTCACCGGACTAAGGGGGCTCCAATAGGGGACTTACCGCCTATATAGGTTTACTAAGATTAATGTAAATGTTTTATCAGAAAATAGCTAAACCCTTTAAGAACCTCTTTATTACCCCATGGAATTTATAATCCACTATTTGGTCTGCCTCGCATAGAACCTAGGAGAGTCATAAACACATTTATGATTAGTACCACTTTGAGGGTGCAAAATGTAGGTTTGTAAGCAGTTTGACCTTGAACTTTGATGCAAAGGTCATGTCAGCAGTCAGAAGCTATTATTGACAAAAGAACACCTCAGACAATCAGTGTGCAAAATATGAGCACTCTACAACAAACATGTTAGAGATATTGCTTTACAATCCATACAACTGGCTTCAAATTATTTGAAAATTAAGGCTCAAATATCATATTTGCAATTATTCTACAAAATATGAAGCATCTCTGTCAAAAACATGCCACTGTAAAACCGATTCTAATTAACCTTTGTTTTCAGGGCCATAGCGGTGATGTGAAACCTACTTTGTAATTTACACACCATAAGCAATAATTGTGCTAAGTACTAACACCCTTGGTCAAACATTGAAGGAGGAGTTGGCGTAACAAGCCATAAACTGATTGTAATTATGTGACCTTGTCTTTTGACACCAATGCCAAAGCGGTTATAAGAAACCTATGTTGTATTCTACACCCCATAGACAATCATTGTGCCATATATGAACACCCTCGTTCGTAGAAATGAAAGAGGAGTTCATGTTATGAGTCGTATTACAGATTTTGTCTTAATTTGACCTTGACCTTTAACTCCAAGATTAAATTTATATTTTGAAATAAACACCAAATATGAACATCGAGGCATAAAGATAAATGACAAGTTCTAGTATAACACTTACATAGTTACTCTTTAAAACAGATTTAGGAGGACAATTGGTGAGGCACAAACTCCATGCTGCTACTAATACCCAAAGGCAAAACCTATATTTTAATTATATGACGTATACAAGACCATACTTGATTTGGAATGCGTTAAAATCGTATGAACTGACAATATGTGTAAAATGAAGACAAAAGAATAAAATAAATGAAATCATGGTACTAAATAATGATGTCAAAATGATAAATCAGGTACTTCCATTCTGCATATATATGGGCCAGGATATAGGAAAAAGTGCCCTATGATCGCGATAATCAAAATCAGGCTAATGTTTCATCTGCAAAGTATTACATGTTAAGAGCAGTTCCTGAAAATTTCTTCGAAACTGATAATTATACTGATGTTAGAAACAACAAATGTAATCAGGTTTGGAATGTGACGTCAATAATGGCCTTGACCGTATGATGACGTGAGAGTGTTGGTCTATATTCGTTTGTTGATTATTGCATGCTCAGCATTAGAATCTAGCAAATATAAAGTTTTCTCATGTCTTATACATGTGATAATGGAAATGCAGATGAATTTACATGAATTTATATCTTCTAGATCGTATTATAGACATTCAAAATGACCCACTTGTAGGTGTTGTGACCTGAGTGTTCGCATGGCAACAACCCTTATAGAAACTTTTAAAAAAAGTATAATCAGAAACTTTTATTATTTTGATGGTAGCAAGGTTTAAAAAGCATTTTCATGGAAATATAAAGATATGTAATTTTATGTTATTTTAAGTAGTTTTCAAATCTCTCTATCGTAATTATTACTTGGATTCCTAAGGTCCATTTTGTCAGATCCGCGTTCTTAAGTATTACATTTAAATAGGCCTAACTGTTTAAATGTATAGCTTATATGGTTAAATAATACACCCCTAATACTTTAAAATTTTGAAACTATTTGAATTTTTGCATTTCTTTTCACCCAGCCAACTTTTGCTTATTTTAGATGCTAAATGAGGGTGCTCTTCTTCGAAGCCTAATAAAGAACCACTGCCTCTGTTTTGAAAAGTAATTCTAGTGGTTTCATAATGTACAGTTATAAAACTTTCCATTGATATATCACAATCCTATTTTACAAGTAGGGAGAGGTTCCACTTCAACTGAGCGACTTATAATGTGCCAGATTTTTCCTCGATGAATAGGTTATTTAGAGAAAACATTAAAAATACTCTTGCCAGAAAACAAAATGCCCAAAAGTTTTGATATTTGGTATGTAACATCACCTAGTGGTACTCTACCGAGTTTTCTCAAATTGTAGTTATGTGGTCAAAATGGCCTCATCCTGAATGTCACAGAGTTTACATTGACTTATAAATTGAAACATACAAAATCTCCAGTTTTTAAACCAATAGGTCTATATCCCGTAGATTGACCATATTTAAATTTGCTCCAAATAGAGCTCTGGGGACAAAAATGTCCCCACCAAGAGTTCACCAGAGCATGGTCTGTTTTTAATAGATACATATAGATTAAGCGTTTTGAACAAAAACTCAGGTGAGCGATCCAGGGTCACTTGGCCCTCTTGTAGTGTGTGTCAATACTTGATATGATATCACAGAACATGATAAATGCTGTTTCCATTTGATATTTTTACTATATGTACGTCATTTTCATAATATGACAATGCCCTGATAGCTATGAAACAGCAAAACATGCATTTCCCAAAATATACCTGAGTATAAAAATGTCAGTTTTCGAGGCAAAAAAAGAAAACATTTTAGCAGGTTTTATAAGTAAACACGACAGGATATATGTAAGTTGAATAAGGCAGCATCAAATTTAAAACAAGATAAATAAAAACTATAAATTTTAAAAACTTTACCTGTCCCGTTGCAAAAAATTGGATTATTTTTTATAATAATACTGATTTTCACCCAAAAATAAACACATTTCATTTCTGACTTTGACCTCATAATAAAGTCAGGTCAGGATTATATAAAACTCAATGATCATTTTTCAGTCTTTCTTCGCCGGTGTCGTGTATCTGTTGCTGCAAGTGGATTTCAGAAATTCACAATTTCACTTCTAAAAATGAAGTTTTTGCCAAATTTTAACACCATTGCCCCTCTTTGAAAAAGTAATTCCGGCGATCCAAGAAACTTCAACATCTTGCCATATCATTTATGCGATCGTTTTCCATTTTACAGATGGGGAGGGGTTCCTCCTTAAATAAGCGACTTTTTGCCAGTTTTTTGCTCTACCATAAGTATAATGAACACATTTGAGCCAAAATTATTGGATAATTCTATCTTAGCTTTGTTTGGTGTGAGTCTGAAAGTAAAATTTGGACAGGGGTTGTGTTGGAATTATCTCTTCATATACCCAATGTGAGTATAACGTGCCTATTTACACAAAGTCAATAAGGTCATGAATCCTCTTTGTTTCTGTCCATTTTTTTATGATCCGACGTTACCAAGAGTGTTTATCATGGAAAACGCCGCAGACCTGATGCGATGGCCACGTTTTGTGGCATCTCATCTGCGTCTTTGCAGTTTGTAAATGTTTTTATTAGGTATCATATGGAAGAATGCATTAAGTATGATTCCACAAGTTTTTTTTATGTTACGGCCACCTACGCCCCTGTCAATAAATAGTCATGCAAGGTATGCCATTATATTTATGTACACCTTGAAGTGGATTTGGTATTTAAAATCCTATATGATGGCCAACATGCATCCTAACATTAAACGCATGGGCATAGCCAGAACACTGAAAAAGTTACGCACACCAAAGGGGGACTACTGGAGCAAGCAAAGATTCTTTTCAATTGCGTCCTTTTCAAAATGGGAACTTCTCTTAAAGGAAAGAATTAGCTCCCAGAGGGAGCGAATTCTTTCCTTTAAGAGCAGTTCCTTATAGTATGGAAAATGATTTTTATCACATTAAGTGACCTCCCTTAAATGTTACTATTTTTATTACGCACGTGCGTAACCTATCTTATAGGCGCTATGCCAATGAAACGTTTTATGTTTTCAGCCTAACCAAGCGGGGCTCGTATACCAGAAGTTCTTTAAGGAAGAATGGCGCACAGTAGAAACTATAGATATCATGGATGAAGAACAAATCTGCCTACAAGGATTTAAAGGAGACTACAGTGTAAAGCGGATGGAAAATGGTCAACTGATACACAGTGAAAACGTTGTGCTGACGAGTGATGGATTAACAGTGGATATGAGTATATAATGCAGGACACAGATATAGAACTTTCAGGGACACTACTTATCTAGATCGTTGATAAGTGCAGACATACTGCTGTGCTTTATTGTGTTCAAGAAATGCTTAATATATAAAGTTAATATGAAAAGTAAAACGGTCGTTGGCAAATTTTGAGTTCACAAAGTAAATAAGGGTGCAAAGATCAGGAATCGATACAATCAAGTACCACACCTAACTGACCAAGGATACCTATGGGAAAGTGACACTCACAGTAAGACACCACAAACGAGAGCCAAGAGGTCAGCCCTTTCCCAGCAGGTGACCATAAAGCACATAAAAACAGACATGCACAAAGACATAGCGAACACAAGACAGAACAAAACATAAAAGATCCACAAAAGAAGTACCGCCTTGGAATGGTCAGTAAAATATTTTACTGGAGGGTTTAAACCAGTTTAATGGCGCAAACCTCACCCTTAATTCAGATGTGGATCAAGACACATAGATATTTGGTTTGCATGAAAGACCCCTAACTTATCAATGCATCATCTCCTAAAACATATAAATCAAGATATAACAAGGAGATAAAGCAAAGATAAGGACTCAACAGTAAATAAAACTGAATACCGGAGCAAAAGAAATCCAACAGGTAAACCCCGGTGGGCCCGACAAACAGCCAAAGCATCAGGCCCCTACCATCTCATCAATAGATAAGTCTTTAAGTCAGAACCATCATAGAGTCTGAAGTCTGACAAACCGGCGTGCAATTAGAGAGGAAAGAAAAGTTGCCAACCATGATTGGGTTAACCACCAAACATGCAGTCTGTTGCAATACATTAATGTTATAGCCAATCTTTTTATAATAGAAAATTATTTTAATGAACTGTGTTTAAAAATTATTAGAGCCAACAATCTTCTTCAATTTATACACCAAGTCACCATAGAAATCAGGTTCCGTAAGTCCTTGGCGCAAGAGAGATTTAAGTCCAACTTAGAATTTAGAAATCAAATCATAGTAATGTCTATAAAATTTTGAAAATGTTTTGCGAAGTTTATGATACCGATAGCCTTGTTTAAGAGGTTTTTGAGTTAACAATTTATTGCGAGTGTTGAAGTCAGCAACATAGCTAGATGCTTTCGCAAAACGAATGAGTTGAGAGATATAGACTCCATAGAATGTAGAACGAGGAACATCACCATCCAAAAATGGGAAATTGACAATTTCAAAATCAAATCCGTCACGTTTATCATAAATTTTGGTAGAAACAATATCATTAGAAATTGACTAATGCAAGTCTAAAAATGCGGCTTTGGTTTCAGAGGTACATGTATTGGCTTTATTCAGTTGGAGCTCTAAAGGGTATATTTGACTAACCATATTGTCAAAATAAACATTATTAATATTTAAAATATCGTCCAAATATCTAGATGTAGTGTAAAACGCATCAATAACATCAGCCTGCTTATCATAAGAAAGAGACATCATAAAGTCCCTCTCATAACAAAACAGTAATAAATCTGCAGCCAGGGGAGCACAATTAGTGCCCATAGGAATCCCAACTACTTGTCTATAGAGTTAGGTGCCAAATCGAATAAAAATGTTGTCCAACAAAAAGGTCAGCGCATCACATACATTTTGACAGGACCATGCATGATATATTTTAGGTTTGTCTGAAGTAAAAAAAATGCATTTCTGTCATTACAACCCTCTTTCATTTATTTAGATAAATAGGGCAAATCAAGTATAAAACAAGAGGGTTTTGGGCCCTGGATAACGCACCTGAACTCACTGGCTCATTTGGGCCAGTGGTTAAAAAGGTGTATTTTAAGATATTTCTATTTTTAGCTCTGGTGGCCATTTCGTTCAGTGGAGCAGAATAGTTTGTGCAATGTTAGTAGAGAGAACTATGAGGAAGGAACACTTCTGGGAAATTATTTTGAATTTGAACCATTGGTTCAGATGTTATTAATCGATGTTTCTTTTTTTTTAGCTCTGGTGGCCTCTTTGTTCACCAAACTGTAACCATGTGTGCAAGTTTGGTAGTTGGCATTATGGGGAACACTCATATGAAATTAATTAAATTTGGACCAGTGGTTCAGCAGATTTCTGTAAGATTTTTTCTTGGAAAATTCTATTTTTAGCTCTGGTGGCCTTTGTGTTCAGCAGAGTGGATCACTTGGTGCACTTTTAGAAAAGGGCAGTACGAGGGTCATCCAATAAATAGAGAGAATTTTCTTATTATATAAGAGTTTGTACCACTTTAACATCACAAATATAACCATAAAGTGGCATAACTTGTTGTGTATGCAACAACATATCGAAAAGTTTGACAGAATGTGATGTCGCTTGTTGCTTAGTAACGCAAACACATACTTAAAGCTTACCTGGCCGGATGCCTTAAATTGGTTGACATGGTTACTGGCATGTGCAGATCAGTTCCAAAAAGCATATATTCAATAAAAAGTACAACATAAGGCAATTACACTGTAAAACTCATTGACTTCTTATGAAAAATGTCAAATTGACAGGTACATTTAGCATAAAAAAGCGACAAAAATGCAAAATTGTGGAATCAGAAATGGGGTCATGAATTTGCTCTTGAATTATTGTTGGTTGGTATATAAGTTTTAAATCACCCTAAAATTATTAAATATATTCTATACTTTAAAACAGTATCGTTAACAAACATGAATTCCAGGTGTCCATTGTTGCCTAGCAACAGAAAAATATAGACTTAACAAATGGTCCAATTTTTCACAATTGCCTGGTTGCTAGGCAACCAAGGCTTACTGGTACAATGTCATGTTAATGACCATATTTTATATGAAACATTGAGAACAATTAAACTATAACAGATTTAAGGGCAATCTATGTTCAGATAAATGATAATAGTTAAATGTCAAGCTCTGTTTCTTTAGCATAAGGTTTTTGTATGAGGAAAATCTGGCCGGGGTAGCTTTAGTATCACTTTTTCGCTGCTAGGCAACAAGCGACCTCACTTTCCAACAACATTTTGGATATGCTGCATGCCCAACAGGTTATGCCATCTAATGATTACATTTGCAATGTTCTTATGGTAAAAACTCTTGCACTACGAGGGCTGTTCAAATATGAATGCAAGTAGCTTCATAACTTTCTTCACATATATGCTACGACAAAATGCCATACCTTTCTGGAAAAAACTATTTGTCGCCATGAAAATGGCACCAAGCATAAAGAGACTCTCACAATATTTCTCGAGTTACAGACGCTTATATGAAGGCCATTCCTGTACACTGAAGTTTTTCTGAAGCATTGTTCCATACACGTTTTGGTACATGTGCGGATATAGAGTCATATCTTTGTAAGTTTGAGACAAAATGGCACCAAATTTTAGATGTAAGTTTATTGTACATTGACAAAGATGCTTGCAGAAAAAAGTTTATATAATCCTGTTTTAGTCTCGAATAAACTGGCATGTTTGTGACGTTATTAATTTTATGATAAACGTCATTTTGAGTTATCTACTGCTGATGCAATAATGAACATCGCTGGGTCTTTTTCTTTGCGTTTTGCTTAAAACATGCTTAATATGTCATAAGGAAGTTTTCAAAACGCTCCGTCCTCTATTTACAGAGTAATCATATTTTATATCATTTTCCAAGCATTTTATTCTGCGTCTTAATGACGTGTTTACATTAATTAAATATGTTTAATCTGTCTATTCATCAAGACCAGGTGAGTAATTTTATTGTAAATAATGCCTATTTTGGTAAAATTTAAGGTTAACGTTCAAATTTAGATTAAAACCGCAATGTTATCTCAACAAAATTAAGTACAAGTTCTATAACCCCTTCACTTACGGCAGTTTTGACTTAATAAAAATGCTTTTCAGCGTTTAAACATTACCCACTATCCTTCAATGATTCGTAGCAACAACTCAGTATAAGCGATCAACATATTGTATTTGAGATAAAACTAGTTTAAATGTTGCTTCGTGCATTTTGTTAGAGAAAAGTTTGACTGAAAACTGTAAGGTGGTGTTTTGTTAAACATTTATTTGCAAACATAAGGAGACATTAGTTAACACGATTCGATGTAATTCAAGAAAAACATGTCGGATTTTCGCAAATTTCACAGAATCATTATATAAGTATATGGGAATACTTCCTTAAAAAGTTCAAGAAAGTTCACCGATGTATCGAAGAATTATACGTTCATCTATATCACTGGTATGTTGGAAGCATTGAGTTTGTTAGTATACTAAGGTGACCCTAATTCAAAGGGCTATAACTCGATAAGTATACTGTATTTTTCTTTAGGTCTGGTGCCAGTTTAAAGGTGACTTATAATCCTTTATAGAAACGTATACCATTTTTTCGTAGCATATATGTGACAAAAATTATGAAGCTACTTGCATTCATATTTGAACAGCGCTCGTATAAGGAAATCCTCTCTATTTATTGGATGACCCTCGTATAAAGAACATTTCTGTGAAATTATTTTGATTTTAGACCAGTGGTTCAAGAGGAGATGTCGATTTAGATATTGCTTATCGAAAACTCTAGCAGCAATTTTGTTTGACGCAACTATTTGTGCAATTTGGGTAGACAGCAATACAGGAATAACTCATATATGAACCTGTAGAGTGGGTGTTCTCTGTAGATACTCCATGGGGTTGAGGTACTCTGTAGAGGTTCTTCCTAGAGTAGGAGGCACGCATGGGTAATTTTTGGTTACTAAAACAAAAAAGTTTAAGTCCGACGCACAAAGACCAATCACAAAAGGACAATGACATATGGACAGGACAACTGCACTTAATCAGGATTTCTGCACGTTATTGGTCTCTGCTTTATATTAGTTCAGGCATTCAACAAATGATGGAGGCTATGGACACAATTAAAGTACAGTCAACCCGCTTAATAACGACCATGTTTGTTCCAAGCTATATTTGACGTTAAAGTGAATTTGCTGTTATAGTCAAATGCTGACCAGTACCAGGTTTCCACATCATAATCATTTGATAAAAGAATATATTATACAAATTAATTTAAAGGTTTTTATTCCAAATGTATACATCAGTTCAATTTCATATTTCATCAAAGTTCACAAAGCTTCCCTCTTATCAAATGTGAAAGAAACCTGTTCATACAAAATAAATGTCCTGATCACCAAATTGACTGACACATGGCTTAAATTCTGTTATAATGAATTTATTTTCAATAGAAAATGTTTATCTGTTCCCAGAACGTAGTGTGGGTTTCATTAAGTGAATATTCTGTTATAAAGTGGGAATTTTTATGGATACAGATCTGTTCCCTGCAAATTTATGTCGGATAGTGAATATTCTGTTATAAAGAGTGACGTTATAAAGAGGTTTGACTGTAAGTATATTGTAAGCATCTACAGCTACAAGCTAAACATATACTGAGGGACTTTAAAAACGCACCATTTTACATTCTCTGTCTCTTCCACATGATTAATTTGAGGATGTTTTCATTATCATTTTTATCCTCTTGCAAAATGGACCATGATTTGCCATTATTTCGATTTGCTCATGCTGCTCATTCTGACGTAATATCGACGTAAGTGTTTTTCAACAATTGTCGTCTGACAAATGTGAATTTGATTCAATTTGAAAACAAACACTTTAAGGTGGTAGCCAGATGTCTTAACAAATGGTAAAACACAAAAGTTTTCAGAAATAATCGTTTTATTACTATCCCACTCGCAGCGTTTCTTTGCTAACGTCAGTCTTAAATTTTCAAACATCAATAACAGACGGGTGACGTCAGCGCATGTCGCGATACTTTTGTCCTTTATGCAACTGATTAAGGAGTATCTGTTGGCAACAAAAAATTTTTGATTATTCGTGATCCTTGGGATATAAACGGCCAATTACGTCAAAAATCAATGACGTCATGTAGACGAAATGAACGTTGCCAGAGACCTAAAACTTCATGATTTGATTTTGTCTTTCCTTTTGCTTTCAAGAGCAAACATCGGTTTGAAAACTTTTTTTCGTCCATAATGGAAGGTATGGGGACTCTGTGACTTTTTGAATTTGAGTTGTCTCAGAATTATCGCGACGTAACGGCAATCATAAGCCATAGCGTTTCGATTTTCTTATTGAATGCAAGCTAAATGACGGAAGTTGTCAATCTTAATTTTCACATAATGAAAATATCAAATTTTCGACACAAATTAGCATTTAAGCAGGTGGTGCGTTTTTAAAGTCCTTTGGTATATTAGATGTAAACCCACTTATAAAGCTTAGCCAAAGTCAGTAGAGACCGAGCCAAAAAGGACAAGTATGACCAGAAAATGTCAAAACCATAGACAACCCAACCCACATCACTGGGAGGAAATGGCTACACTACAGCAAGAATACACTAGACAACAGTTGATGGTAAACCATCGCAAATACCCACTTTTCTACCTTTCACCTTAACCTTGGGGTCAACCAAAATGTTGCCCAGTATCCTCTACATCATGTGACCTATGTACCTGCAAAGTTTGAACTTGCTACGTCCAACGGTTTATATGTATTTACAAAATATCATTTATTGGCCCAGACCTTAGGGTCGAGGTCACACAAAATGCTGTCCAGTACCCACTACATCTTTGACCTATGCACCTGCAATGTTTGAAGTTGCTACGTCCAACCGTTTTGGAGAAGATGCATTTACAAGAAAATACATTATTTGACCCCCATCAAGGTCACACAAGACATTGCATTATGTGACCTAAGTTTTAGAAGATGCATTCACAAGGAAAAACATTATTTTGCATTTTGGTGCGTTCGTCACACGAAATGTTGTCCAGCACCCTCTACATCATATGACCTATACAACTGCAAAAATTGAAGTTACTAAGTCCAACTGTTTAGAAGATGCATATACAAGAAAATACATTGTTTGCAAGTGACCATGGGGTCAAGGCCACACGAAACGCTGCCCAGTTCCCTCTACATCATGTGACCTATACACCTGAAAAGTTTGAAGTTGGTACGTCCAACAGGTTAGGACCAGATTTATTCACTAGAAAATACATTATTTGACCTTGGGTCATGTTAACGCAAAACGTTTCTCAGTACCCTCTACATCGTGTGACCTATACAACTGCAAAGTATGAAGTTGCTACATCCAACCGTTTTCGAGAAGATGCATTTACAAGAAAATACATTATTTGACCCCATCACGGTCACATAAAACATTGCCCAGTAGCCTCTACATCATGTGACCTAAGTTTGAAGTTGCTACGTCCAACGGTTGTTTTAGGAGGAGATAATATTACAAGAAGCGTGAGAGACAGACAACAGACAGACTTTGAAACAAAATTAATATACTAAGAAAAATGCGGGCACAATAAAAGAAAAGCAACCAGAGGAAAGTTCAACAATGCGAGGGCTCATAGTTCTATCAAACGCTTACTCTCTAAATGCAAGCGCTCACCCAAGCGTTTTCAGGTGTGCAGGATTCAACTAAATAGGTGTTTAGCACAAAATTCAGAGATTGCTACCATCAAAATCATGGGTTTTCGTGAAGGTCTATGCGCGCAATTTTTGCAAACTCGATTTTTGGAATTACTACGCAAATGGCACGACACACTTTAAACTGCAGGTAGAAAGGTGTTTTGCTTTGCTTTCTATACAATAGTTGCATTGGATTTGCTATTTTTATTGAGCAAGTGCTCGCTATCGTCCAACAATACTAACAAGCGCTCAAACCAGCATCAGTTTTGTTGAACAGAGCTCAGATCTCTATTATTCAGCAAGATGATTGCAAGACTAGAAAGGACGCCAAAAACTACATCACAAAACAAGGTTAAAAACAAAATCCCTGTATATAAAATACAATACAAAATTTTATTGGCAACAATACATTCTGCCATGCATATTGCCAACAAAGTTATCAAGTGGAAAGTCGGATAATGTGCATTCTCACACCACTGCATCCGCGGCAGGACTCCAGAAAATGGGAACACGAACAAACAATGCAGCAACTGGGGGCTCCGGGGCAGGGAGCTTGGATATATTTTTTGTTTGCTTTTATTTCTACGTCCCAGTCAACAATATTTCAGTCATGGCTGGACGGGTCTTTCTGTGTTGAAACAGTACTAAGCAGAGTATTTCCTAATCATACTAACCGTTTTTTCTAGAACATTTACACAAAAGGCTCAATGAGCCTATACCACTCACCTGAGCTGTTGGCCTCATGATTTCAGAGATTTTTTAAGGTTTTTTATTATGAGTTTATGGGGGCAAAATGATCCCCTGGTTGTTTGGGCCCAATTTGAAAGGTTGGCATGGTTAACACATGATACCATTAAACATTGATACATACTAAATACATAAGCTGTGTGCCCCATGGTTTTAGAGAAGAATTTTTAGTTTAGTTTTTTTTTTCATTATAGGTCTATGGAAGCTATCGTTCCCCAGTGCGTGGAATATGTTTAGACCCAAGGGGCTTGATTGGCAGCATTTATGTATGGGATAACTAGACATTGCTACATACTTATTACACAAACTGTGGGCTTCATGGTTTCAGAAAACAACATTTGTAAAATAGAAATGTTTTTATTAATAATACAAGTAAAAATAGAAATGTAAAAGGAGATGTTGCAATCAAAAAGCAATTGCGGTTACATTATAAAGCTGTGTTATATTAGTTCATAATTAAGTTATAATAGGCTATAAGAGACACCACTATACATATGGGTCAGCACACGAAATGTTGGTACTAATCACATACACACAAAAGACCCCTTTGAGGAGCTCAGTGGCTCACTGGTAGAGTCCTTCACTTGAGATCAAGAAGTTGCAGGTTTGAGCCTCACTGAAGGCACCGATATGAGTGAAAAATTGTTGACTGGGACATAATCAAACCAAACAAATAAGATTCCTTTGAAGGGTCATGCTGACCTATCCAGCGGGACTAGTTCTAAAGTTTGACCAATGTTTTCATAAACATCAATACTGTAAGGTTTCCATTATAGGAAAGCTGCCATTAGAGAAAAATTATACACATTTGATAATTTTTCTAATAACTGGACAGGTTCCAAATAATTTTGTTCGAACTGTCATCACTACCTATGACTTCAGATTCAACACATGAAATATTTTGTTAACATCTTGCTGTGTTATAATCAAGATCTGACAGAAAAAACTGTCAACCATTTGCAGGCCATGTTTATTTGGCTTATTTTAGAAATGTATTTTAGGGAAAATATGCTTAATTTATAACTTGTTTTTAAATAAGGTATTTGAAAGTGGTATGAAGCAGTCATTTATTTCTGAGTAAATATGACCAAAGAACAGCTCATTGCTGATTTATATAGCAAAGTTATTGGTCAGAAAGTTTGAGTTAGTATGGTTGCCATTAGAGGCTAATGAAATAATCTGTAGGACTTGCAGGGTCATTCTGAAAAGGATTTTCAGGAAATTAATTTGGTTAATCTATTATATCATGGTATCTAAGACTTACAAGATACAAAAAGACATTCAAGTTTTACAGAGCATAGGTGGAATTCTAAACAAAACACCAGGATGTCACAATCAACATAATATATATATATAGAAAATTTACGAGAAAGATACCCTTAAGATTTAGATATCTTAACAACAATTGTCATTTCTGATGAAATATGAAGCCAAGTATTAAGACTGTCGGCTGTCTGGTGATTAGTCTTGATGGTTAAGTGTTATTAAAAATTGAAGCAGATCTTTGTATTTATAACAAGGTTAGATACAAAAAAGCCTACAAAACCAAAAACCATAGCGACTAGCTGGAATCTAGAAAACGTGAATCTAAATCTTACCATGCTGATTTATTATGTGCTTTACTTATGCACTATACTCTTCCCAAATGGTTATCTAAATAACTCATCGGATTCATAGGGCCAGTTAAGCAAATATTTACAGCGTAAAATTGTGATTATTTTCTTATCAATCAGTTTTGTTTGTTGGTTTGATTTGATTCTTTACTTCCCATCGACAATATTTCAGTTAAACAGGGACAGGTCTTCCTCAGTTGAACCAGTTCTAAGCTAGGATAAATTTGTCTTGCTCAAGAACCACAACACAGTGACGCCGGTGAGGCTTGAACCCGCGGCCCCTTGGTCAAGCACTCTACCACTGAGCCACTGCATTCCCTATATCCATCAGTCTAACCATGTGTTTAGTGAGCTCAAAAATACCCTCTCATTGAGACGATTCTTTTGAGTACCAACAACATATGTTTTGGTTGAGAAATAAGAAAAATAACTTTCAGGTACACACTCTTATCTGGGGGCCTGGAATTACATTTATTTGCATGTATTTACAAGCAGATTTGAAACTTGTAGAATCCAAAAAGCTGGCTTCTTTGAAACCAACTGATATGGATATACACTATTTTTAAACCAGAATAAATCTGGGTTCAGCATAGTATGGATTTACACATAAAGCTTGTATACTATCAAGGTACAGTAAAACCTGTCTTAAGCAGCCACTTAAAAATAGACAAAATAAAGGTCTTAATGGAAAATGGTAGCTTTATGATGGTTAAATGTATTGCAGAATTCTCCCTTTGGAGCATTCTGCAATAATTTTGACCTTGCATTAAGGGATAATCAGTATTGAAAACCAATTTTTGTGTTCTTTTTGAGTGGCTGCTTAAGACAGGTTTTACTGCATCTTTAAACCAGGATAAATCTGGGTTCAGCATAGTAAGGATTAACACATAAAGCTACTGTCCTGCCAGCCAAGAGTGACAGCGATATCATGTTTTGTTGACAATGTTATCAGGGACTTAGAATCGATAGATCAGGATTAATATGCATGTGATCTATCGATTCGCATTAGATCAAGTGGAGCGTACAAGTTAATGTTTTACTTAACAATTGTAAACAAAGTATTATGTCACTGTCACTTTTGGTTGGCACGACAGTAGTATTCTATCAAAGTAGATAACAATGGTATTGGAATGTATTAGCTGATATAGGTATTTTTTCAGTTTGCATATCACCATTACAATAATGTTATAATACAGGAGCGCAGTGGCTCAGTGGTAGAGTGCTTGACTCGAGACCAAGGGCCTGAGTTTGAGCCTCATCGGCGTCTCTGCCTTGTGGTCTTGTGATCTTTGAGCAAGACACAATTTTCCTAGCTTAGTACTGGTTCAACCCAGGAAGACCCGTCCCTACATAACTGAAAGATTGTTAATGGGACATAAAGAATCAAATCAAACAAACAAACAAAGCAAGCCATTACAATGATATTATAGGTCCAGTTAAGCACAATTTTTGAACATAGCATTGTAATTATTTTCCTACCCATCAGTTTGAACATATATTTGGGTGCTCAAAATAACTGTCTCATTTGCACAATTCTTTTGAGTACCCAAAAAATAATAATAATATTTTAGAACAGAAAGGGAATAGTGTTCAAAATTTTAGAACATTTACCTAAAGTATTACAAAAACTCAACATATAAAGCATAATAATAGTCAGCAGACAGGAAAATCATAGTTCAGATATAATGATTTTAAAAAAAAACACCTACACACAACAAAACCATGAAGAAACCACACAAAACATGTGGATAAAACAGTCAACATAGAAAATGTTTTATCAAATGAAAACGCCTATCACACAGATCAGTTTAGTGTTACCCAGTTCAAATTTATGAAATATTAAGATCTTCAATAAGCCACTATTATCATTGAAATCTGCAACCAGAAATAGGATCACTACTAGCACTTAGCTACATGGACTAGAAATAATAAGGATAATTTTGATATGTTGTGTATAACATCAGCTCCATAGGTCTACATTAAGGAAATTGTAAATATTTTCTTAACCATCAGTTGTAACATATATTTTGGGTGCTCAAAACATACACCCACAACATATATTTTGGTTGAGAAAAAATAAAAAATAAATTTTGATTATGATACTTATTTAAAGGCCTCAGTTCATTCCAGAGACCAAATGACAAAGTTGCAGAACAGACTGAGCGCAAACACAAGCTGGTCTGCACCTTTGTTGTTCACATACAACTAAAACAAATTTTCTCCTAATTCTGTGAGCAAACAGTGAAGATTCTGATCAGACACCGCATAATATCATGTCTGATCTGGGTCCATACTGTTTGCCCATGACCCATAAAAGGATGCTAGGCTTATATGGGCTAAACAAAACTGCACACAATGGTAAAAGGTTGCCTGACTTTCTGTGGCATTTAATCTTGGTCTCCACATACATTTTTAACAACACAAGACATAATAAGGTTAAAAAAATAATAAACAAAACTGTCACAGATATTATGCAATAAACAAACAATCTCATATATAACCACTATAAAGAACCAACAAACACAATTTTGATTTACAAAAGTAAAAATGTATCAAAGACATAAATAAAGTTGACACTTCCAAAGAAATATCTTTAAGTTTATTCATAATGTGAATTGTAAATGTGCTGATCAGACTGCGCTGAAGTAAAGGCTGATCCAAACATATCGTTGGTTTGTTTAGAAAACCTCGTTTTAAAGTGCACTTGAGTAAATTTTTCAGGAGAAACAAAAAAAGTACTGAATCGTTTGTTTTTTGTTTTATTCTTGTGAATTTCGGGCTGAAAACATATTGTAAGTTTATTTAATGGATGTAATCAATATATTGGCAAATTTTAAGTTTCTAGGGGATCATGGCACTTTTAAAACAATATACGAGGTTTTGTTATGGAAACCCGCTCTCATATAGCAGATACATTTTGTCAATTTTTGAAACTCAATAATGACACTATGAAATATAATAAGTTAGCTAAAAGGGTAACCAAAGGTGCTTCTGTTCGTTTTCAGATGTGTATGCTGACTTTGATTTATCCACATTATTTGTGTGGATGGTTCTATTTATAGGGACAAAATCTCGTATAAACATTGGTTCTGATCTGGATCCAAACAGTTCCACACTCTCAGAGCGTTCATGAAAGATTTAAAAAACCCCAACTATTTTGTAAAGTCAGCAGAGGACAAACTAGAGGACCTGAAGGTCCTGAAGCGCTCACATGATGTCCTTAATAATGTTAAAATAGGTCACGGTCAACTAAGGCTTATTATTCAAACATATTTTGTTTTACCCTGTATGGGCATGGTGGCCATTTTGGTCAAGTATCATATTTATATCTGCTGAATACTCCATATGAAATTTGAGTTCAAACAGCCCAGTGATTTCAGGGAAAATGATGTTTAGATACGTATGTGACAGTACATAGTGAGTGGCTCTGGATGTAAGGTCATAGGTCAGCTTGACCTTTGGTGCTTATATAAAACCAGTGTCTCATTGGGTTTAACATTTCTCTAAAGTATTACGATTTCCGCATAAACAGTTATAGAAAATGATTATGCATTACAAATCAAACTTGGCCTTGCCGTAAAAATGGTCAAGGTCAAACCATATTCACCATTTGTGCAAACCTGGTAGGGCCCAAATCCCCAATGCCATTGGCCTTTTGGTTCCAGAGAAGAAGAGACTTAAAGGGGTTTGACCTTATATGGGCATGGCGGCCATCTTGGTCATGTGACCATAAACATTTGCTATAAATTTACTCCCCTCAACTTAAGGAGTCACCATATTAAATTTGAATTCAATTGGCCTAGAGATTTCTGAGAAAAACTACTTTTTAATATTTTGATGGGACTCCAATATGAGCGACCTTGGCTGAAAGGTCAACCTTGACCTTTGGAACTTATTTATAGCCATTGTCTCATTAGGTTTAATGTATCAAGTGAGAATAATGACTTTGGCTTCAACAGTATTAAAAAAATCAACTTTTCAAAAAAATACCAATTTAAATGAATTATGAAGCAAATTTGACCTTGATATTAAGTAGGCCAAGGTCAACCTAGGAACATCATTTGAACAAACTTGGTAGGCCCCACATCCCAAATGTTACATACCAAATTCTAAGGTCATCAACTATCTGGTTCTGGAGAAGAAGATTTTTAAAGAGTTTTTACCATATATGGGCATGTCAGCCATCTTGGGCATGTGACCAAAACAATTTGTATATATTTTGGCTAAATTATCAAAAGGAGTCTTCATATGAAATTTGAGTTTGATCGGCCTAATGGTTTCTGAGAAAACTGTGTTTCAATATATTGATGGGAATCCAATATGAGTAACCTCAAGTGAAAGGTCAAAGGTCAACCTTGACCTTTGGGACTTATTTATAGCCATTGTCCCATTAGGTTAAACTTATCTAGTGATTATATGACTTTGGCTTCAACAGTTTTCAAAGAATCAACTTTTCAAAAAAAAAAAAAAAATACCATTTAAATGCATTAAGAAGCCTAGGATCATCATTTGAACAAACTTGGTAGGCCCCACATCCCCAATGCTACATACCAAGTCCCAAGGTCATCAGCCTTCTGGTTCTGGAGAAGAAGATTTTTAAAGGGTTTTTACCATATATAGTAGTGGCTGCCATCTTGGTCATGTGACCAAGACCATTTGAACAAACTTTCGTTCCCCCATCTTAAGGAGTCTACATATGAAATTTGAGTTCAAATGGCCCAGTAGTTTCAGAGGAGAAGATGTTTGAAAATGTTGACAGACGGACTAACGACGGCTGACGGACGCCGGAGTCACTGGTATACTATTAGCTCACCCCGGAGCCTTCGGCTCAGGTGAGCTAAAAAGGCTTGGAAAAATTACCCAGCGTGCAAAGAATTAATCTATGACACACTCTCACAGTCACTGTTTAAAGTGATTCAGATCTTCCAATCATTAACACTTATCCTGGCACTATTTTTTTGTCATGAAAATGTCATCTGCTTTGTACATCTGCTGCATATATTCAAGTGCACTTCTGACTAGATTTTTTCATGGAAGCAAACAATATGAACCCTGATCAGACTGTTTCCAAGAAAGCAGACTGATCTGGGTCCATATTGTCTGCAATATAGGCTACCTATGAACAGAATTAGACTGGTAGGGTAAGGATTAATCGTGATACACCTTGATGGCCAGGTCTCAATGTCACTATTTATAGAGTGATTCAGTTTCAATCATTGTCTTTGCTGACTGATATCTTACATTCTGAAAAAAATCCTTCTTAAAAATTAGAGACTTCTCATTTTAAAAATATGAAAAGTTCTGAAGATTTTTGAAGATGATAAGTTTGCTTGAGTATTTTAGAACTACATCCTCTGTCAGATGTGAACCAAAAAAAAAAAATAAATTTAATACAATTTAAGCAGGTATATTAGGCTAGCTGGACTAAGGTTATAGAGAGTTTACGATATCTGTTTAACAGTTAAAATCCCAATCATGACTGCAGCAGATTACAAATTTTGTAATACCTTTCTTCATTTTATGGAAAATAATGCTCAATATTTCAGATATTTCATGTAATAGCAAGCCTTGTTGGAGATTTAACCCTTTACTTGTACACTTGGTCAAAAAGTTAAGACACAGATGAAATGTCACATAATGCATAATGCAGCATTTCATCAGGATCTACACTGTTTGAAAGACAAAAAGTATCTTCAGAGAAAGAAATACAACTTTATATGGAAATTAAAACCTGTGACCCCTCAATATATACAAAGGACCATTCAAAGTTAAGTGTATCAAACGAGACGGAAGAATCCATTAATACATAAAGGGTTAAAGGCAGAAACAACATTTGAAAATGTCTGCTGAAGATACTTGTTGGCGCATCAAAGGTTAACATTATATTAGTTAGCAATATAAAAATAGAAATAAATGGATTACACACAACCTTGTATGGCATCAAGCAATAACATGTACATATGTAATAGAAATAAGACATAATAAATAGAAAATACAATCACAAGAGATCACAATAGAAAAAAAGCATTATCAACAAATTTCACTAGCAACAAATAAACAAGAACAGTGCAATCATTTCTTATTTTGTGACAACTGCACTTTACTGGTCTCTGTTTAAAATAAGTTTTACAAATAATGGGGGGGGGGGGGGAGGGGGGCTACCATCCTTAAACCCCTGCAACATTAAAAGTACAGTGAAACCTGTCTTAAGAGGCCACTCCAAAACAGACAAAACAAAGGCCTGAAAGCAATGTGGTATCTTAATGCAGGTCAAAAAGTACTGCAGAATGCTCCACAGGAGCATTCTGCAGTACTCTTGACCGGCATTAATGGATTATCAGTCTTAAAAAACTAATGTTTGGTCTTCTTTTGAGTGGTCGCTTAAGACAGGTTTTACTGTAAGTATATCTTAAGCATCTACAGCTACAACCTGAGCACATTTAGATGTACAACCCATGATGATGCATATAATAATGTATCATTTAGTGAGTCTATGTCATATATTTTTCGACTTCAGTAAGTCTGCTAACACTGCTAACACTTTGATAGTCATGAAAATACATGGTGCACAATTGCAACTGCATGTACTGGTGCAGGTTTCTGTAAAATTTCCTGAGTTATAGTTTGCTGCGACCCTTCTTTTCCTTCACAACCAATTAGTTTGCACAGAAATTAAAATTTTTGGCCAACTTAATCACATATTTTGTCAATATGTGTAATATCTTTAAGTAAATCATTTAGTAAATCCATGTAGTGGTCAATGCAACCATTTTCAAAGGAGCAAGGAGAAAACTATAAGTAGGTCATAGATCACATATTACAATAATAAAGAAATTAAGTGGTTCACTCACTGCGCACGTTCCCACTTAATTCCTATACTTAAATTTATATGCTTTTGTAGTTAGTTGTCATAGGTCTGTGACACCAAACAATTGAGCATAAAATGTTAATATTTTCTGTTAATATTTTCTTATCTATTAGTTTTACCATATATGTTTTGAGTTCTCAAAAGCTCTTGGCTCTCGTTTGTGGTGTCTACTGTGAGTTTGTCACTTTCCCATTGGTATCCTGGGTCAGGTAAATACTTGATTGTATCGATTCCTGATCTTTGCACCCTTACTTACTTCTCAAAAGAACTGTTTCATTGAGGTGGTTCTTTTAAGTAATCCACAACATATGTTTTGGTTGAGAAATAAGAAGAAGAATTTTCAATTAAGTACTCTTAACTGAAGTGAAGGTCTGAGGTATGACACAATGCTGTGAACAGTCATTCATATGGACAAAAGCATGGACAAAGACAGATGTATATGCCCTCTCCCTGAGAGCAGGGGCATAAAAACATTTACTACAGAAAAACATGTTAATCAATAATGATCTTAATGTAAGCTTTTAACTCTTTAAGTATATGGAATGTGTGGAGAAAACACTGGATTATATAAATAGTTTATAAAATATAAAATTTCATTTTATCTTAAACTGATATTAAGGCACAAGTACAATAACACCTTTCACTATCTCAAAATTTTAGTACTATATGTTTTGTTTGAGAAATAGGAAAAAATAATTTTCAAATACGCATTCTTATCTGGAAACCTGGCTCCAAGGTTATAAAACTTTTTCATACTCAAATCAGTTGAGCACGAAATTTATCCTGCTCATAAATGTTAAAATGCCAACTATTGTTGGCATTTTAACATTTATTAGCATGATATATACAACATCTGAGAGACTTGTAGCCAGAAACAATTGTCGGCATTTTAACATTTATTATCAGGATAAATAAAACATCTGAGAGTTCTTCAGAAAGAAAAATCTTTATTTTTCAGCATTTTAGTTTTTATGATCAGTTGAAATTTCATGCTCAGTTGAGTTGAGCATGAAAAAGTTTTGTAACCTCGGGGCCTGTTATTTATCCACAAAAATAAATGTTGGCTACTCATTTTTAGCAACTCAATAATGAGTACTACAGCAAACTCACATGATTTTGTTACTTATCACATGAGCCTAATGTAGTGTACAGTTAAGGAAAGTTTTTCAGCGTAAAATTGCAATTATTTCTTTATCCATCAATTTAAACATGTGTTTTGGGTGCTCAAAAGAATCATCTCATTGAGACAGTTCTTATGAGTACCCACAACATATAGTTTGGTTGAGAAATAAGAAAACTAATTTTCAGTTATGCACTCTTATCTGGGGGCCTGAGCCTAAAGTTACTATTTAAACATACATACCCAGCTACCTAGTTGGGCTACAGATCTATTATTTGGTAGGAAACTTCATCTACTCTCATACCTTATGTTTGTCAGCAGAGAAGGCTCTGGTAAGACTGAGACTTTATCTCTTTTACTCAACTCATTTAATAAATTCACTAAAATATGAGCACTCCTATGAGATCCTCTATGTAAACCACCAACATGGTGCTGGTTGATCTGTGGTCTGGATTGTGGCATTTCCTGGTCACTCACATTTTTATGTTTTGGATTACAAAACTTTTCCTCTTGTGCCAGACATGTTATTTTGATTGTCTTGAAATGGAAAATAGATCCAGATAAGCTACATTTTTTAGCGTAAAATTGTTATTATCTTCTTATTCATCCACTTAAACATATGTTTTGGGTGCTCAAAAGAACAGTCTCTTTGAGACGGTTCTTTTGAGTACCCACAACATATGTTTTAGTTGAGAAATAGGAAAACTAATTTTCAATTTCTAATTAGTTTAGCATATTATTATTACTTTCTTATTCATCAATTTTAAAATCTATTTTGGGTGCTCGAAAGAACTGTCTTTATGAGACACGTCTTATGAGACAATTCTTTTGAGTACCCACAACATACATATGTTTCAGTTTAGAAAATTTAATTATAAAATGATTTTCAATTACGCACGCTTATCTGGATGCTACGACTAACCTAATAGCATTATGTTGTTCTTTCAGCTATAAACTCACAAAACCTTTTACTATATACATCTGGTGGTTCCGTGGAGTGTGAACCACAGCAAGTCTTCACATCTTTGAAAATTTTCCCTGCTTTCTGCCTAAGTCGATAAAGCGTGAAAAAGTCAATAATTCCAATGTAGTATCTGTATTTCTGCCCATCTATAATATGTAAGTTGTTCTTACAATTGAGTAACAATCTTCTGTTCTTAAACGTCATCCCAGTAGAGTCTAAATAATCGGAGTCACTGAGTGATTGTAGAATTACTCGTCTTGATGATTGTTTGATATTTGCCAGAGGTACATGACTAGAAGAATTTAGAGTGTTTGTTTCACACTGAGCACCATCTGTCGGGGTGATATCTGTCTGTTTTAAATCACTATTCGGAGAGTTTTGATTCTGTGAGGAGGACAGTGAAGATTGTACATGCTTAACAGAGACAGCAGAATCTTCATCTGCTTCTATAGCGTCTATATTGGGAATGTCTGGATCCATTGTGTTCTGTCCAAAAGACCTAGAATGAAACAAGTTGAAAAAATTAACCTTTTTTCCTTCTAAAGAAATAAAGGGATCTCACTGGGGTGGTTGTTTAATATTAGCCTCAAAACTAGAAAACCTGTCTTCGGTGTTTGCGAACAACAAAGGTGCAGACCAGCCTGGGCATCTGCGCAGTCTGATCAGTGCTTTTGTTATTCACTTATTGGAAAGTATCATATTTTATCTAAACTTGCCGCAAGCGAAATTTCAGTATTCCAGCTGGTCTCTGTAGCTGAGCAGACTGTCTTGAGTCTGACTGTGTCAGAAACCCGGAAGACAGGTTTTCCTGCATCAAGGTCCATATGAAATTTACAATACAGAATTTAGATTTAAATTATATATGAGATGATTCATGAGTGCTACATGACCATTTTAACAGGATTTTAGACTTATAAAATAAACAAGGTAACAGTTTAATAGAAAACGCTACTGTCAAGGACATCACTCTGTTGTTATATTTACACCACAGGTTTAGATAAGCAAAAATTTTCAGCGTAAAATTGTAAATATTTTCTTACCCATAATTTGTAGCATATGTTTTGGGTGCTAAAAAGAACCGTCTCATTGAGACGGTTCTTTTGAGTACCCACAACATATGTTTTGGTTCAGAAATAAGAAAAAAATATTTTTCTGTTACCCACTCTTAACTAAAAGGCCTGTTACACAGAAAATTTATTAACTCTTTCTTTGCTGGAAGGGAATTTTGTCTCTACTGGTAACCTTTGCAATGGGAGGGCAGTGGCTCAGTGGTAGAGTGCTTGACTCGAGACCCTAAGGCCGCGGGTTCGAGCCTCACCGGCGTCACTGCCTTGTATCCTTGAGCAAGAACATTAATCCTAGCTTAGTACTGGTTTAACCCAGGAACACCCGTCCCTTTATAACTGAAAGATTGTTGATGGGACGTAAAGAATCAAATCAAACAAATAACCTTTGCAAACAGTTTTGACCAGCACATGCAAAAATTTCGATTAATATTTTTAATGATTTCTTTTAGGTTTGCTTCAGGGTCCCTCTAATAGATTTTTTTCTCAGTGCTAAAGAGTGTTTAGGCGTTTAGGATCTATAACATCAAAAAGTCATGAAAACCCATCACTTATCACGCTACATGAAAATACTTACTTTTTCATACGTATGACTAGATTATGAACAGATTCTTTCTTGTCCCCTGTATATAAAGGATGTTTGCCTAATAGTAAACTGTAGTCTTGAACACCAAGAGTATGTAGAAATTCAACATCAGCGTTGATTTGCTCAATAAACCAGTCCCGCTGACCTCCTGAAAATAAAGAGGATATTTTTACTTTTTTGGGGTAAATATTAAATATATTTCATCGAGTGTGTTGAAAACATTAGAATTTTCAAGAGTGTTCAGAACTCGTGAAAATTCTTATGTTTTCATCTCACAAGATGAAATATATTTGGTATTTACCGAAAAACAAGAGGGCCAAGTTGCCCTAAATTGCTCACCTGAGTTTTGTTTAAAGCTTATATATAGGAATCTGTTAAGAGCTGACTATGTCCCTGGTGACACCTTGGGCCAGCCATTTTTGGCCCCAAGTGCATTATTTGAACAAACCTGGTCATGTTTTTCCCTATACAGGCCTTTGTAAAACATGTGACCCCTGGGGTAGGGCCATTTTTGACCCCAGGGATATAGTTTGAACAAACTTGGTAGAGGTTCACTAGATGATGCTTCATACCAAATACTAAGACTAGGCCCTGTGGTTTCAGACAAGAAGAATGTGTCATGTTTCTCCCTATATAAGCCTATGTAAACATGTGACCCCGGGGCGGGGCAATTTTTGGCCCCTGGGGCAAAATTCTAACAAACTTGGTAGAGGTCCACTAGGTGATGCTACATACCAAATACCAAAGCTCTAGGTCATATGGTTTCAGACGAGAAGATTTTTTCATGGTTCTCACTGTATAAGCCTATGTAAAACATGTGACTCCTGAGGTGGGGCCATTTAAGGGGAAAATTTGAACAAACTTGGTAGAAGTACACTAGGTGATGCTACATACCAAATATCAAGGCTCTAGGACTTATGGTTTCAGACAAGAAGATTTTTTCTATGTGTTTCACTATATAAGCCTATGTAAAACATGTGACCCCAGGGTGGGGCCATTTTTGGCCCCAGGGATTTAACTTAAACAAAGTTGATAAAGGTTCACCAAGTTATGCTACATACCAAATATCAAGGCTCTAGGCCTTGTGCTTTCAGACAAGAAGATTTTTTCATGGTTCTCCTGTAAAACATGTGACCCCCAGGGCGGGGCCATTTTTTGCCCCTGGGGCATAATTTGAACAAACTTGGTACAGGTATTTTTTTATTTTAATTGTAATTCTAATAGAACATTCTGTAAGCAAACAATGGAGAATCTGATGAGATGAGACAAGCTGTGGCGTCTGGTCTAGTTCTGGGCTGTTGCTGATGTCCCATAACAATGATGTTAGGCTTATATGGGTTAACGACAACAGAACTTTCTAAATTGTTAACCTCGTGTCTTACAGCTATTAAAAAACATGTTATCAAATATTGTGAAAAAGTATATGAGAGATCCGGTAAAAACCTATTTTGGTCCATTAAAAATTCAGGTGAAATTTTAGATAAACTTAAAGCTAGAGATTTCAATGCGACCAGTTTGTCTACTTATGATTTTTCTACTCTTTACACTACTTTACCTCATAATTTAATTAAAGATAAACTTATTGATCTTATTGAAAGAACCTTCCAGAGAGAAGGCTCTCCTTACCTTTCATGTAGTGACAGAAATGCATTTTTTACTTCAGAAAAACCTAAAAAATATCATGCATGGTCGTGTCAAAATGTATGTGATGCGCTGACCTTTTTGTTGGACAACATTTTTATTCGATTTGGCACCAAGCTCTATAGACAAGTAGTTGGGATTCCTATGGGCACTAATTGTGCTCCCCTGGTTGCAGATTTATTCCTGTTTTGTTATGAAAGGGACTTTATGATGTCTCTTTCTGATGATAAGCAGGCTGATGTTATTGATGCGTTTAACACTACTTCCAGATATTTGGACGATATTTTAAATATTAATAATGTTTATTTTGAAAATATGGTTAGTCAAATATACCCTTCAGAGCTCCAACTTAATAAAGCCAATGCCTCTGATACAGAAGCCGCATTTTTAGACTTGCATTTGTCAATTTCTAATGATATTGTTTCTACCAAAATTTATGATAAACGTGACGACTTTGATTTTGAAATTGTCAATTTCCCATTTTTAGATGGTGATGTTCCTCGTTCTACATCCTATGGAGTCTATATCTCTCAACTCATTCGTTTTGCTAGAGCATCCAGCTATGTTACTGACTTCAACACTCGCAATAAATTGTTAACTCAGAAACTTCTTAAACAGGGCTATCGGTATCATAAACTTCGCAAAACATTTTCAAAATTTTATAGACGATACTATGATTTGATTTCTAAATTCCAAGTTGGACTTAAATCTCTCTTGCGCCAAGGACTTTCGGAACCTGATTTCTATGGTGACTTGGTGTATAAGTTGAAGAAGATTGTTGGCTCTAATAATTTTTCAGCGCAGTTCATTAAAATAATTTCCCATTATGAAAAGATTGGCTATAACATTAATGTATTGCAACAGACTGCATGCTTGGTAGTCAACCCAATCACGGTTGGCAACTTTGCTTTCCTCTTTAATTGCACGCCGGTGGGTCGGACTTTAGACTCTATGATGGTTCAGACTTAAAGATTTATCTATTGATGAGATGGTAGGGGCCTGATGCTTTGGCTGTTTGTCGGGCCCACCGGGGTTTACCTGTTGGATTTCTTTTGCTCCGGTATTCAGTTTAATTTACTGTTGAGTCCTTATCCTTGCTTTATCTCCTTGTTATATCTTGATTTATATGTTTTAGGAGATGATGCATTGATAAGTTAGGGGTCTTTCATGCAAACCAAATATTTATGTGTCTTGATCCACATCTGAATTAAGGGTGAGGTTGGCGCCGTTAAACCGGTTTAAGCCCTCCAGTAAAATATTTTACTGACCGTTCCAAGGCGGTACTTCTTTTGTGGATCTTTTATGTTTTTGTTCTGTCTTGTGTTTGCTATGTTTTGTGCGCGTCTGTTTATATGTGCTTTGTGGTCACCTGCTGGGAAAGGGCTGACCTCTTGGCTCTCGTTTGTGGTGTCTTCTGTGAGTTTGTCACTTTCCCATTGGTATCCTGGGTCAGGTGTGGTATTTGATTGTATCGATTCCTGATCTTTGCAACCTTATTACTTAAAGTAACAATGGGCAACGATCGCTCACCATGGAGCAAGCATAATGTTTGGAGACACTATAATTTACGATGCCTAAAGGCAGGTAGCTCTGGACTTGAAACAGTGACCAAAAATTAATTCAAAAACATAAGATATCATGCCAGTTCTAGTCATCTGCAAGTATTACAAAAATCTGAATAAAAATTGCAGAGGAAACATGGTGAAAGTGTAGTTTTTAGATGCTCAAGGGCAGCTAACTCCGTAGTCAGTGATGGGATCTGACCGAAATTCAAACTCATCAATACTTTTATGTATGTGCTGGTAATCTACAAGGATGAAGAAAATCAAATGAAAAATGAAGGCGCTAGAGTGGTCACAGCATTATACAGTTATATTTTAGATGCTAAAGGGCAGCTAACTCTGTAGCTGGTGGATGGGTGCGGCGAAAAAAAAAACTCATTCAAACTTTTATGGAAGTCCTTGTTACCTGCAAGAATGAGGAAGATCCATTCAAAAATGAATGTGCTAGAGTGGTCACAACAGATCTCCCATTGTAAGTCTGAGCAGATTTTTTATGATGTTCAAGGGAAGTTAACTCCATAGTCTGAGGTTGGTTCTACTTTAAATTAAACTCATCCAAGCTTTTATGGTTGTCCTTGTTACCTGAAAGAATGAAGAAGATCCAAACAAATTGAATGCCCAAGAGTGGTCACAACATTAACAATCATTTTTTAAAATGCTCAAGGGCAGCTAACTCCATAATAGGTGATGGGATCTTGACAAAATTAAAACTCATCCAAGCTTTTATAGTTGTCCTTCTTATCTTCAAGAATGAATATAATCTATTCAAACATGAAAGAACTAGAGTGGTCACAACAACTCTCCCATTATAAGTCTATGGGGATTTTTTAAAATGCTCAAGGGCAGCTAACTCCATAATAGGCCATGGGATCTTGATGAAATTCAAACTCATCCAAGCTTTTAAAGTTGTCCTTCTTATCTGCAAGTATGAAGAAGAAGATCCATTCAAAATTGTAAGCACTTGAGAGGTCACAACATTTCTTCCATAATAAGTCTTTGGGTTTTTTTCAGATGCTCAAGGGCAGGTAACTCATTTTTTTTCAGACGCTCAAGGGCAGGTAACTCATAAGTCCCTGATCGGATCCTGCCAAATTTCGAACCCATCCAAATCTTATGAAAGTCCTTGTTGCCTGTAAGAATGAAGAAGATTCAATCAAAAAGGAGCTAGAGTGGTCACAACATTATTCATTGATTTTTCAGACGCT
This sequence comes from Loripinus fragilis, assembly GCA_964019695.1. Classification (NCBI taxonomy): domain Eukaryota; kingdom Metazoa; phylum Mollusca; class Bivalvia; order Lucinida; family Lucinidae; genus Loripinus; species Loripinus fragilis. The sequence continues at coordinate 1,083,142 of OZ026515.1, read as the reverse complement.
CAAGGGCAGCTAACTTCGAAGTCAGTGATGGAATCTTGCCAAAATTCAAACTCATCCAAGCTTTTATGGTTGACCTTGTGATCTGCAAGAATGAAGAAGATCCATTGGAAAATGAAGGTACTAGAGTGGTCACAGCGTTTCTCCCATTATAAATCTATGGGGATTTTTCCAGACGCTCAAGGGCAGCTATCTCCACAGTCCAAGGTCTGATCAGGCCGAATTTTGAACCAATTCGATATTTTATGGTTGTCCTTGTTACCTGCAAGAATGAAGAAGAAATGAAGGTACTAGAGTGGTCACAGCGTTTCTCCCATTATAAATCTATGGGGATTTTTCCAGACGCTCAAGGGCAGCTATCTCCACAGTCCAAGGTCTGATCAGGCCGAATTTTGAACCAATTCGATATTTTATGGTTGTCCTTGTTACCTGCAAGAATGAAGAAGATCTAATCAAAAATGAAGGCGCTAGAGTGGTCAAACATTATCAAACAATTTTTAAGATGCTCAAGGGCAGCTAACTCTATAATGGGTAACGGGATCTTGACGAAATTCAAACTCATCCAAGCTTTTTAAGTGTCCTTATTATCTGCAAGTATGAAGAAGATCCATTCTAAATTGAAAGCACTAGAGAGGTCACAACATTTCTCCCATTATGAGTCTATGGGGATTTTTTCAGGCGCTCAAGGGCAGGTAACTCATAAGTCCCTAATGGGATCCTGCCAAATTTCAACCCATCTGAGATCTTATGGATGTCCTTGTTGCCTGCAAGAATGAAGAAGATTCAATCAAAAATAAAGGAGCTAGAGTGGTCACAACATTATTCATTGATTTTTCAGGCGCTCAAGGGCAGCTAACTCCATAGTCAGAGGTGGAATCTTGATGAAATTCAAACCCATCCAAGCTTTTATGGTTGACCTTGTTACCTGCAAGAATGAAGAAGATCCATTGAAAAATGAAGGTACTAGACTGGTCACAACGTTTCTCCCATTATAAGTCTATCGGGATTTTTCCAAAAGCTCAAGGGCAGCTAACTCATAAGTCCTTCGTCGGATACCGCCCAATTTCGAACCCATCCAAGATTTTATGATTGTCCTTGTTACCTGAAAGAACAAAGAAGAACTAATCAAAAATGAAGGAGCTAGAGTGGTCACAAGGTTTTCCCCATTATAACCCTATGGGAGCTATCTGTTGCCATGGAAACCAAAGTTCTAATCCGATCTGGCCCAAAACCTAATGCAGCCAATCCCCCACCCCAATGATGCTTCTGACGAAATTTGATTACGATTGGCCGGCTGGTCTCAGAGATATTCATGTTTGAAAGTGTGAACAGACGGACGCATGGACGCCGGCTCGAGTCCCATACTATAAGCTCACCCTGAGCCTTCCGCTCTGGTGAGCTAAAAAGCGACTTACCTAATTCTATTTTCTCCTCCAGAAAATTAAGGTCTTTCAGTATCAACAAAGTTTTCTTTCCTTTAGGACTTGGCTGGAATAAAACATATGGTACAATCAAGAGTCCAATGGTATGTACCAATTTAAATGTTTTGCATAAAACTGTACATGTTATTGAATAGTTATGAAATGTTTAAATGTGTATATGGATAATTCTGTCAGACATGAAATACACATTAAGTTTGGACTGGAAGGCCAAAGAAAACAGTGTAAGCCAAGATCATACTGCAATTGAAGAACAGTCTGGTTAGGATCTACACTACTTGCCAGTCAGGGCATTAACTCAAAAAATAAAATAACTTTTATCAAAAATTTCACCAGGTAATCTACTGATCACCCTCAGCTGACCAAGTACATAATGAAGCTGTTAGCTGCAAGAGTTTTCAAGATACCTTTATTATAAGCTTTTAATGTCGAAATTTGCTAAGGGCAATAACTCTAAACAAGACAGCAGTCTGAAGGACAGCTAAATCCCCTGCGGAAGAATCCCATCACCTTGAAGTGTGACCTTGATCTTGAGTCTGCATAGCTGATTCATGGGTTCTGCACACTGTCAAACTGAGAGGAATATTTTAGTGAAGTTTAATGAAAATCGTTCAAAGGATTCAGGAGATATGGAGAGGACACAAAATTAAAGGGTAAAATCCATGACCTTGAACTGTGACCTTGACCTAGAGTCTGCATAGCTGAGTCATGAGTTCTGGACACTGTCTCAATGAGAGCATATTCGAGTGAAGTTTAATGAAAATCATTCAAACGATTCAGGAGATATGGAGCAGACACAAAATTAAAGAGTAAAATCCATGACCTTGAACTGTGACCTTGACCTTGAGTCTGGGTAGCTGAGTCATGGATTCTGCACATTGTCTCACTAAGAGGAACATTGTGTGAAATTTAATGAAAATCGTTCAAAGGCTTTAGGAGATATGGAGTGGACACAAAAGTGTTACGGACAGACTGACAGACGAAGGCCATTTCTATAACCCCCAATCGGCTTTGCAGTGGGGGACTAAAAAACTAGAGGATCTGAAGGTCCTGAGGTGCTCACCTGACCTCTTTAAAATCTTTAAAATAGGTCAAGGTCAACTACTGCTTATAACGAACATATTTTGTTTTACCATATATAGGGTTGCAGCCATTTTGGTCAAGTGACCTAAAAAGATTCTAATGAATACTCCATCAAACAGCCCAGTGATTTCTGAGAAACCAATGTTTAGATAGGTATGTTGCAGTCCAAATGAGTGGCAATGGATAAAAGGTCACTGGTCAGCTTGACATTTGGTATATATATAAAACCATTTTCTCATGTTAAACATTTCTTGATAATATTATGATTTTGGCTTAAACAGTTATAAAAAATGAACATTTCAAGATTTTTCCCATATAAATGCATTAGGAATCAAATTTGACCTTGCCATAAAGTAGGTCAAGCTAGATTCATCATTTGTGCAAACCTGGTAGGGCCCACATCCCCAATGCTACATACCAAATCCCAAGGCCATTGGCCTTTTGTTCCAGAGAATAAGATATTTAAAGGGGTTTTACCATATATGGGTGTGATGGCCTTGACCTTTGAAACTTATTTATAGCCATTGTCTCATTAGGTTTAACATATCAAGTGAGAATAATGACTTTGGCTTCAACAGTATACAAAAATCAACTTTTCAAAAAAATTCCCATTTAAATGCATTAGGAAGCAAATTTGGCCTTGATGTTAAGAAGGTCAAGGCAAACTTGGTAGGCCCCGCTACCCCAATTCTGCATACCAAGTCCCAAGGTCATCGGCCTTCTGGTTCTGGAGGTGAAGATTTTTAAAGGGTTTTTACCATATATGGGTGTGGCGGTCATCTTGGTCATGTGACCAAAGTGTTTTGCATCAATTTTGCCAAAGTTATCATAAGGAGTCTTTATACGCTTAATATGTCAGGGTCAACCTAGGATCATCATTTGAACAAACTTGGTAGGCCCCACTACCCCAATGCTACATACCAAGTCCCAAGGTCATCGGCATCCTGGTTCTGGAGAAGAAGATTCTTAAAGGGTCTTTACCATATATGGGCGTGGCGACCATCTTGGTCATGTGACCAGGACCATTCAAACAAACTTTCATTCCCATGTCCTAAGGAGTTTCCGTCTGTAATTTGAATTTAATTGGCCCAGTAGTTTTAGAGGAGAAGATGTTTGAAATTGTAGACGGACAGACGACAGACTACGGACACCGGAGAGAATGGTATACTATTAGCTCACCCATGAGCCTTCGGCTCAGGTGAGCTAAAAAATCAATTTTTCAAAAAAATCCAATTTAAATGCATTAGGGAGCAAATTTGACCTTCATGTTAAGTAGGTCAAGTTCAACCTAGGTTCATCATTTGAACAAACTTGGTAGGCCCCACATCCCAAATGTTACATACCAAGTCCAAAGGTCATCAGCCTTCTTGTTCTGGAGAAGAAGATTTTTAAAGGGTTTATACCATATATGGGCATGTCGGCCATCTTGGTCATGTGACCAAAACAATTTGCAAAATCTTGGCTAACTTATTGTAAGGAGTCTTCATATAAAATTTGAGTTCTATTGGCCTTATGGTTTCTGAGAAAACTATGTTTTAATATATTGATGGGACTCCAATATGAGCGGCCTTGGCTGAAAGGTCAAAGGTCAACCTTGACCTTTGGAACTTATTTATAGCCATTGTCGCATTAGATTAAACATATCAAGAGAGAATAATGACTTTGGCTTCAATAGTTTTCAAAAAAATAACTTTTCAAAAATTTCTCCATTTAAATGCACTAGGAAGCAAATCTGACCTTTACGTTAAGTAGGTCAAGGTCAACCCAGGATCACCATTTCAACAAACTTGGTAGACCCCACTACCCTGATGCTACATACCAAGTCCCAAGGTCACCGGCCTTCTGGTTCTGGAGAAGATTTTTATAGGGTTTTACCATATATGGGCATGGTGGCCATCTTGGTCATGTGACCAGGACCATTCGAACAAACTTTCTTTCCCCCACCCTAAGGAGTATCAATATGAAATTTGAGTTCAATTGACCCAGTGGTTTCAGAGGAGAAGATGTTTGAAAATGTTGACAGACAGATGGACGGACAACGGATGCCTGAGTCACTGGTATACTAATAGCTCACCTAGGAGCCTTCGGCTCAAATGAGCTAATAAAATAACCTGTATTTAAATGTACATATCATCTTCTATCAGCTGACCAAGAATGAAGCTCCTAGCTGTAATAGTTTTTGAGACATATTGATTACAAAGTTCCTCATCTTTATCACATGATTTCAATGCCCAAATTTGCAAAGGGCAATAACTCTAAAAAAACTAAAATATTTTTTTTTCATTTTTCACCAGGTAATCTACTCATTATCCTCTATCAGCTGATCATGTTTGAAGCTCCTAGCTGTAATAGTTTCCGAGATATCTTGATTACAAAATTATTTCATTCTGACCCTTAAAAAGGGGTATAACTCCTCAAAGGGAGATAATTTAGACTAAAAACATACAGGTCAGTAATTTTTTGATGAGGAATCCATTAATGAAAATTCAAAACCCTAGTTGTTGTTTTTTAACGGACGCACAAACGGACAAACAAGCCCAAAGCAATATGCCTCCTCAACTTTTTCAAAGTTGGGGGCATAAAAATTACCCAGTATGCAAAGAGTCAAGAAGAATCTGCTAAGGATTTATTATCTTTTGATAACTTACATTTTGAAACCTGTTGTACAGGCCAACATGAACTTACATTTTGAAATCTGTTGTATAGGCAACCCTTGATGTCAAATCTTTCTTCTATTCGTGGAGTGGGGAAAAATATACTTTGCATCACCAACAAATATTTCTGAAGAATAAATCAAGGATAAACCAGAAATGTACCCAGAGGGGCTTTTTGTACAGTGCTGGTAACAAAAAAAAATCTCTGTGATTGTTGAGCATTTTTGCGGTGAAATGAACATAAAATTTGTCCCAATTTTGGGCTTCAATAATCAAGATTTCATCCTGAAATGTTGCTAAGTTTCTCCGCAAAATTGATTTTGCAGCTATATATGTATAGCTATTTAATCTTAAAAAAACCTTATTGACTTAACTTTTATATGAAGTCTGTGACTAGACCGCAAGGTTACACCCAAGGGCGCGGATGGCACAGTCAAGCTTTAGATTTGACAAACATAAATAAAATTCATCCAAAGCTCTTTTAATATAGCTACAGAACAAAATACTGTAATATTGATTGATTGTTTCTGTTTATCATCCCAACAGCTATGGTCATATGGAGATGGGGCCACAGCTTCTCATCCAACAGACTTGAAAGATCACACTCACGACCCAGCCATAGCAGTCAAGAGAAGTCACATTTTGCATATCCAAACAACAGAATTTTTCAAGACCAATTGTCGCTTAATGCAGGTCAAAAGTATTGCAGAATGCTCCAAGGGGAGCATTCTGCAATACTCTTGACCTTCTTAAGCTACCATTTGTCATTAAGATCTTTGTTTTGTCTATTTTTTAATTGACCATTTTACACAAGTTTTACTGTACTAGATCTTCAGAATGCCACATCCATGTAAATGATGATACAGAGAGATTATTATGTAACTCTTATCAACCCAAAGACAGCAGATCTGGATCTACAGACAGATACATCCTAGCTAGTGATGATACATAGAGCTCTTTTCACATAACACCCTGTACCCACCCAAGAGTTCTATATTAGCCCAAAAGCAGCAGATCTATAGCATTTAGAAAACAAATCAAAGACTTCAAATATAAGTAAAATTGCTTACCTTTTCACCTATTACTGGTTTAATAGAATATAGACCAAGAAACTTCACAAGTAAGGAATGAGGATATTGCAGAAAATGTCCAAGATAATCCCTGAAAATATATTATCATAAGATTAATCCTTCCCCTGCTTTTAGAATTTATTTACGTTAAATGCTCTAAATTTTTGAACACTTTTCTCTTGCTGTTCTCTATAAAATGTTGGTTATCAAGGCTGGAGTTCTCAAAATGCTTGTCAGAATAGCAAACAGGTTAGACCCTGATCAGACTGCTTCTTCAGAAGCAGTCTGATCAGAGTCTGCACTGTTTGACAAGGCCTTTTTGACAGGCATCTAGTTTTCTAAATTTTAGAACATTTACCATTTCAAAGGATTAATCATGTCCTGGTGACTTTATTTATACGGTATATGCACTCCAAATCCACCCTGTTTCATCTATTATTATTGAGTTATATATTGAATGGATCACAATGTGGAGCCTGATCAGTTAATTTTTTCAAAAGCTACCTGATCTGGAACTAAACTGTTTTAGAGAGGATATATATAATGATTCAGAAAGACAATGGTTGAAACATTCATAATTCATGATCAGTTCAGTGGTTGGTAAATTGCTTTATTATTTTAATACATTTTCTTACTATTTTAAGAAATAATCCATGCATTTACAAAATAAATAAACAGCCACTAAGCAATCTACTGTTAATTTTCTGCGCTTTATTTTGTTCAAATGCACATAAGCATATAGATCAGTTCAATCACATACAAAGATTATTTAACATAGTTCTTTTTAAAAGTCCTGTACATTCAATTCAGGGCTACTGATTTTTGCCTCTGCTTAAGTCGCCAATTAAGATATTGGAGCAAATAATGTAATTCTTATCTGTGGGTTTTTGTGTTTGGTCCTGCTTTTGTGATATAAGTGTAGTTGCTTTGTGTCTTTTTTTGTTTTGCAATCACTTCACTTGCTTTAATGTGTGTCTGTGTTCTAAAGTCTCTTCCTCTCGGTACCTTGCCCCATAGTTTGGATTGTGATCTGTTATTATGGCATAAACTGGCCATGCTCACTTGGTTTATTACAATAAGATGATGCTTAGGTTGAGTAATGTCTGAAACAGCACTTCTCTATATATGATATGTCATTATGATATAAAAACTTATATACAGTAAAACCTGTCTTAAGCGGCCACTTAAAAATAGACAAAACCAAGGTCTTAATGGAAAATGATAGCTTATTGGAGGTCGAAAGTATTGCAGAATGCTCCCTTTGAAGCATCCTACAATACTTTTGACCTGCATTATGCAATAATGGTATGGAAATTCAATGTTTTGTGTTCTTTTTAAGTACCCGCTTAAGACAGGTTTTACTGTATTGGTAATTCAATCTTCAAACATGCATGTACAGCTATCTAACGACAAAGGTCCAGATAAGCTGAATTTTTGAGCATAAAATTGTGATTTTTTTCTTGTCCATTAGTTTAAACATGTATTTTGAGTACTCAAAAGAACCATCTCATTGAGACGGTTCTTTTGAGTACCCACAACATATAACAAGCAAAAGTGAAAACGTTACACTACAACATTTTATTTTTGTGACAAAGTATTGTCTAAAACTTGATTATATTTCCCAGACAACCAGCAAATGATACGTTGAAACTCCATCAATTTGTGTCTTTTGATGTCTGAGACATGTTCTTTTTTTTTGTCTGAATTTTGCATTTGCGCATGTGCAAAAAAAGATTGTTTTGCTTATCAGAATTAGCCAAACTTGTGTTGCATTAAAGACACAATAAAACTGACTTGTCACTTGAAACACTCAGAAATCAGTTTCGAATTTAAACAAAATTTGACAATTGTCTACCTTTGACAAAATCAAATAGGGAATATTAAATGTTTGGTAATTTTTGATTTATCACAATTTTTTATAACCTTCTTTTGTCAAATCAATCAGACCTATCGACACATTGTTCCTACAATTTCTCGACTAGCAATGTCCTCAGACAAAGATGCAACAACACATTGATTTTCTTCTGGAGTTTGCAATGCTAGAATTTCAAGCTTGGTATTTTGATGAAAACCCCTGCTTTTCAAGATTGATTTTCTAAACGTTCAAACACACTTGTGATAAGTTCTTTACATTTTCCGGTTGTCTCATGTCAACTACCATTTCGTACAGTCAGACTTGGTTGGTATTGGATTTTTGAAGGCCTAAACTCTGCGAGATTTCTGTTCTTATTTGTAACCTGAAATTTGGACCCCTGTCACATTTAAATGGCTTTCATGTCATTCCTCGTGACAACATCCATAAAACATTTACTGTTATGCATAACCAACGATTTGAACAATAAGATACACTTTCATTTGCTTTACTGGCCTGTTTCATTTTGAAAATAAAGGGCAAATAATTCAGGTGTAGAGTTTTCACTTTTGTTCAGTATTATTTCAATTGAGAAATAAGAAAAATCATTTTTTAATATAAACTTTATAGCATTTAGAAAAGATAAAAATACATCAATAGTTATTCTTGAAATGGATGTACTTACTTTAATATTGAAAGGAAATACTTTATGCAATTTTCTTTGTCTGTCTTCAATATAAACCGTTGGTTGTTGCTGCAAATGAATGAAATAAAAAGTATATTAAATCTTTAGCAAAGTTCAGTGTAGTCCATTTATAACACACCTCATTGTAACACAGATTTGGATATAGCACAAACATGCTATGACTCTTAAATTTTTTACCATGGAATTTTCCAAAGATTATATTATGCTGCTATAATATAATTCCTTTGTAAAATTGACCCTTTATAACATGGTTCACTTATTACACAGTCCATTCCTTGGACCCAAACATAGCATTATAAAGAGACAGCACTGTATTAATCATTGACATATACACATAATATAAACTACTGTAGGATTGTTTGACTTTCACAAACAATTGTATAACAACATAAAGAAAACCAAAGAGCATATATTTAAACAATGCAGATACAATGTATAGTGGATTTGTTTGTGCTATTTTGGTATTATGACAAACATTTGCGCAACATACGAGGGACGTTTTTTATGTTCGTAGAGAGGTAGATTTAATTAAAACGGCGAAAGTAAATGCATACATCATGCATATATTTGGAAAGATTGAGCTTTTATCTATACATGCAACCTAAAATTATTTCAAAATGCATTACTTTAATGTCTTCTAAGAGGCAAAGACATACCTATATATCGCACACTGGAAATATGGTAGAAATATGACATTTATGGACTTAGTCTCAGACAGAACGTTAGTAACAAATGCATGAAAATGGGTCCATAGCCATACACAGCTTCTGAAAATTTGGCTGCATATCAAGGAAACCACGTGCTAAAATATTATATGAACATTATAGCAAATACGCAGCAATTATTAGATATGGAAGATTTGTTTGGAACATCAACACATTGAACAGTAGACATATAAACTTTTATTGTAAAAAGTTGACACAAGTGGAAGTTGGATACTGGCTTTTGAGTGTGGCTTAATATGTTAGCTGTAAAGTAGTATCATAATTTTTCTTGTTTATATGGTAGACGGAAGTGTTATGGTAACTTTCATGCCAAAACAAAGTTAATGCTTTTGTTTTATTACAAATTAACTGCAAAATAAATAGCCTAGGTTGTGCTAAAATCCCTTATTTTGTACATAAATGACATCATGGAGCGTTACTATATTTAGAAAATACATTAAAACCTTTTTTGTGCTTCTAAACAGGTGTTGAAATCACTGCAATAAGAAATTTATGCAGATCCGATTGTTATTGTGTTTTCTACGCGGGGTTGAATTACCCCACCCACTTTTTATAAAATGGGGGTATGCCAGTACCGGAAGTTGCCAGTTACACACTTAAATCGATACATCAATATAACTGCTGACGAATAATTGAGTATATCATGTGCTATGCAAAACCAGAAGAAATTTTAAAATTCGTTCATAATCGTAATTTTAAGAGATATAATAACTAGCACTTGACTGTGATTATTTTGGTATATTGATGGGTGTTTAAAATTGTTATAGAAGAGCAAACAACATGCTTATAGTTTTGCTGCACTTGTCTACGATTAGCGTTTGAATAATTAATTTTGATGGTACAAAAGAAAAACCGGCTTGAAAAATGCTTATATCACCATAGCGAATGGAACTTAACAGCGTCTAATTTCCTGCTTGCTGCGTGGTTAAAATGGCATGGATTTCGACCAGTGTCATTTTCTATGCCTATTCAAAGCTATATATCTTGACCGAACTAAGCGCTAATGATGTAAAATTTACATCAGTTGATAGACAAAAGCTAGACCTTTCAAAATATATATACTTATGGTACCGTAAATTTTATATTTGTAGAGATGCAGCCCGATTCTACGAACATAAAAAATGACCCTCGTAATTTTAGACTTAGACCAGAGGTTCAGGAGGAGATGCAATTTTAATAAAAATATTTTTAGCACTAATGGTCATTATGTTCAGCGAAGCAGAACTATTTGTGAAATTTTGGTAGTGGGCATTATGGGGAACATTTGTGTGAAATCTCACACATGTATTTTGGCAAAAATATGCTTACAAAAGACTTATTTACACAGTAGTGGGTGTTTTGGCAGGGGAACTCTAACCTTATAACTGAATCAATATGGTACAGGCCTCCAGATAAGAGTGCCAATCAAAACCTAACTTTCTTATATCTCAACCAAAACATATGTTGTGGGTACTCAAAAGATCCGTCTCAGCGAGACTGTTCTTTTGAGCACCCAAAACAAATGTTTAAACTGATGGATAAGAAAATATTAACAATTTTACATCCCAATTTTTTTGGATATCTTGAGGCCTGTATGGTAGTACCTGAAATAGAAGTCTTGTCCACTTCTAGAATTGCTGATAAACTCTAGGTAAGGTAGATGAGTAGGAGCTAAATTCTCTAGGTAATCTTCATCTGATACATCTACTGCTCTTCTGATACAAGCAAACACAGACGTGGAATAGCTGGCAAATCTATAGCTCTATAAACAATCATAAAACATGTAATATAATTTACAAATGTATTCAATCCTTAAAATAAATGTAAATTCATTATTTTATGAAAATATATGAGCCGCGATGTCACAATGTGGTATGTGCGACCAGCGAAGGTTCAGACCAGCCTGCGCATATGCCGAGTCTGATCAGAGCCTATGCTAGTCTCTTGAATATTTTATGACTCTTAAGCTACTGACTGAACATCATTTGGAGTTTCAAAGCTCAACAGGAGGCTGCACAGGCTCGTCTGAGTCTACACCTCTCAAAATGCCACATTGTTGGAAATCACATGCTGCGGCTCAGTTATGCTGTTTTACTTTTTGAAAGTGCCTCCATGAGACATTTCCAATTCTAAAGCAAACACAACACAAGTCGCAATGAAACACTTTCAATTAAAGTACCCACGACAGAAGTCTAAACAAAAGGGCCCAAGTGCACTGGATCGCTCATCTTGGTCCTGGCATATAAGATGATGTATTGGCCAGTGTGGCTAAAGAGATATCATTTAAAGATATTTCTATTTTTCACCTAGCAGCAGAGATGGCATTTAAATACATTTCTTATCTAGAGCGCTTGCAGCCTGTTTGCTCAGCAGAGCAGACCCATTTGTGCTATTTGGTAGAGGGTATCATGGGGAACATTCATGTGAAGTTATTTGAAATTTGGACCAGTGGTTCAGGAGATGCTGTTTAAAGAAAAATTTATGGAAGACAGACGGACAGACAACGGACACCCGACAAAGGCCAATCCCAATAGTTCATGTTGAGCCTTCAGCTCAGGTGAGCTAAAAAGATACAGACTACTTTCAATTAGTACCCAGATGTTTCAAGGTGAGTACCCACAACATATGTTTATGTGGAAGATAAGAAAACTAGCAATCTGGATATTCAATACATCCAGATAAACAAACTTTTGAGCTTAAAATGGTGAATGTTTTCTTACCCATCAGTTTTACCATATGGTTTGGGTGCTCAAAAGAACTGTCTCTTTGAGACAGTTATTTTGAGTGTCCACAACATATGTTTTGGATGAGAAATAAGAAAATTAATGTTGGATTACACACTCTTATCTAGAGGCCAGTAACCCCCAGTGCTGTGACTTAATACAACCCTTTAGAAAAGTTTTTTTTTTATATCTGAGATTTAGTAATGAGCATCCAGATTTTATAAGATTTCTGGCTTTTCGTCTCAATCTAGCACTATTACATGTACCCTCAATCCTAGATGAGAAAGTTAACTTTTCCTATTTATTCACGAAATATATGTAGTTTATTATTTAGTATAAACTGGAAACATATTATTCAGTTTTTTACAACTTATATAACATATGATTTCCTTGAGAAACACTATTATATAGAATTTAACCTGAGCTATGTTTTTTATAAAAAAGAAAATGCTGCAAGCATACAAAGGCTTCACTAGACCATTTGCTATTTTGAATATGGTCATTGATGAATGTAGAATTATACCCTTTTCATATGGGTACACAATATACACAGAGTTCTGACTAACTCTAAGTCTCCAATATTCGATTTATTTACTCCAATTTTTTGATATAGGAAAGTATGGTAAAACTCCAAAATTTTCTGGTAGACAGCATTTTAACTCCTATTTTCAAAATTCTAGTGAGAACTCTGATACAGGCAATTTCTACAGTTAGTTTATATATGGGCCTTGATGCGAGAAAATCTGTCTTTGGGGTTTGCGAACAACAAAGGTGCAGACCAGCCTGCATGTGCGTGCATACTGATTAGCGCCTTTGCTATTGGCATAGTGAAAAGTATCATATCTAGACTTGCTATGAGCGAAATTTCAATATTCTAGCTAGTTTCTGTAGCTGAGCAGGCTGATTTGAATCTCACTTTGTCCGAAATCCCAAAGACAGGTTTCCTCGCATTGCAGCCCATATTATTAAGGCCATGGAAACATATGTTAAATGTTGTGACAATAGCCTTAGATAAGAGAAGTATTCAGATTACTAGTTTCTTTATTTCTCCATAAATGTTTAGGCTGTGGGTGCTCATTAGAAATGTCTCACTGAGATGCTTCCAATGAGCACCACAACATAGAGAATCTTACATGAGTGCTCATGTTTTATTGAATTTCTTAAAAGAATCGGGAAAAATGATAAGATGCAAGGTTTGCTGAGCATTTTATTACTTTTTCGCATCAAGTTTAATAAATACAATAATACAGGAGAACAAATGTTAGATTCTATTTATCACATTAAATCAAAGTTAATTAAAAATCGCATTTTAGTGTGAAAACATCAATATTTTGCCATCTTTTACACAACGTTATAACTGATGTCATAACATTTCCCGAAAATCTGTAAACCACTAGTGGTTTATTGATTTTATTGCATAGCATTGTATCACTCCAAGACGTGACGTCATGGGATAAAAATATTTTCATAGAGGAATAAAATTAGTTCTACTATTTTTGGGGCTGTAAAATGTGTCTTATCTAGGACTTTGCTGAGTATCAGGTAATTGCTTTTTTAATGGAAACAAATAACTACAATATTTTAAGTTACTTAAACTTTAAGACAAATTAACTCTTTGCCTGCTAGCGATGATTTTGTCGTCTGCTGATTACCTTTGCAAACACCTCCGACCCAGATCATATCTGGATTCAACCTGTATGACACTCTGATAGTGTTCCTGAATGAATTTTTGAAAAAGTTAATCTTGAAAAAAAGTCAGCAGATGACAAGAAAATCATGAAAAATAACCCAGCATGCAAAGACTTATGCAAAAATCTAAAGAAAAGCAATTAAAGAGTGAACTAAATTCCCAGAACCCCTTGACTAAGATCAGCTTATCTACCCATCAAAGCTCTGGTTTTAGTGGGGCGGATATGTAACAATTTTGAGAAGAATCGTGCACTTTATGATAAAAGCATGAAACTTGGTACATGGCTAGTTGATAACAAAACAAAAAAATTGAGGGTCAGTGCTACGCCGAAAATGCCCTCTAATAGCCGCCATCTTGTTTTTCCAAAATGGCCGCCTTTTTCAACTTTTTCATTATAATCTTATTATTAATTTGCAAACATCATGTTTTCTTCAGTTAATTTTACTTAAATAGCCATCAGTTATATCTCAATACCTTAAAATAATCTTTCAATTTTAAAAAATCAGGATTGAGGCTGTATTTTTTCAAGATGGGCGCCACTTTTGTATCTAAATAGTGCAGCTATATTATAGAACTTTACAAAGTTATAAATTTTGATGCAAATTACTTCTAGCAAGTAGAATTAGTCCCGTTAAACAAGTTTCTAACTTATCAGCATGGCTTTATTGTTGCGTATTGTTCAAATATGATATTAAAGATGGTTACCAATGTGCAAATCATAACATATTATCTGCTTTCATTTGGAACTGGTTTGAATTGTTGCAAACGATTTCAAGAATAACTTTATCTAATGGCTTTGAATAAAAAAGAGAGCATCCAACATAACATCCAAGACGGCTGTCAAAGTAGAAATGTTATATGGACATCATTTATAAGATGGCCGCCATCTTGGTTTTTCCAAATTATGAAGTCTATTCTAAATTGCATTATTTTAAGCTCATACATTTGCAAGCCAATTTGTTGTCTTCATTTATTTCCACATTTTTTTGCAGTCAATCATACTAATTTGCCTCAAAATTGTCATTTAGGTTTAGAAAACACAAGATTTAGGACATAGTCTCAAGGTGGCTGTCACATTTTGCATCCAAAGGGAGCTCAGTGGCTCAATGGTAGAGTGCTTGACCCGAGACCAAGGGGCCACGGGTTCGAGCCTCACCGACGTCTCTGTGCTGTGGTCCTTGAGCAAGACACGTTTATACTAGCTTAGTACTGGTTCAACCCAGGAAGACCCTTCCCTGTTTAACTGAAAGATTGTTAATGGGACGTAAAGAATCAAATCAAACAAACAAAAACATTTTGCATTCTCAATAGTGGTGGTATACCAACTTGACAAATTATGAATTTCCATGCAAAATTATTATGCAATTAAGTAGACATAGCTACACAAACAAGGGGCGAATTTATCAGACTTTATTTTTATTTTTCACTTAGTATAACATGGTATTCAAGATGGCTTTGTATTTGGTTTAGAAAAAAAGAAACGTATTTTTACTTTCTATAGGAACATATTTTGATGTTGTTTGAAGGTATGAAAATGATTTTCAAGAAATTATTATTCTTAATGAATTAGAATAGTAAAGGGGACATCCAACCTGTCATCCACGATAGTTGCCAAATTTGGTTTTAGACACTTATACATATGTTGCTATTAAGTGTGTTCTATATAAAATTGATATGATCAAAATGAGATACAAAGAATTTTTGTACCAGCAAACTAAAACTGTCCTTTGTAGAATTGCCATTGAATAAAATATCATTTGTTTACATCAGATTTTAGTGAAAAATCCTATAAATTCTGTAATAGAGATATCAAAATTTCTTTTTGACTTTTCTTCTTATCATCAAGTTACCATAGGCTTAAAAGGCCATATGTCTCCTAAAACTGTATACAATTTTAAAAAAAAAGTACTTAGACCACAACCCTCCATTTTCACACACATCAACTTTTCAACTTGATCTTGTCAAATGACGTATTTGCTGCAGTTAGCCTTATTAGGTTGTGTTGATGATGTAGCAGGCACTATCATATCTACTTGAAAGTAATCAAAGTTTATATAATTCTGAAGTCAATCCAATATATAATGTTGCAGCCATCTTAGTTTCTAGCCAAAGCTTCCCTCACCAATTGCTTGCTAGTGAGTCGGGCATTTGATTCCATAATAGTTAAGTCCAAAAACCTCTTCAGTCTAGTTTGTTGAAACCAAAGTTTTTTGTCTATTTAGGTATGTAGGGTTTGTAAATGATGATGTTATTTTGCTCTGTATTTACAGTAATGGTCTTTTACAGCCCAGGGAGCTTCAGCTAGGTGCCCAAACCGCATATTCAGTCGAATCCCTGTCCTTGCTGTATCAATTCTTGCTTTTCGTGATTTATTGTTCACTGTGGTTATTCATTGACTAGTTCAACATTCGTCCTAGAAATCGTTCCAAGGTAGTAGTGCTGTTGTGGTTCTCATTTTATTAGTGGTTTGTATGTATTTTTATATACATGTATGTGAATGATTTTGGTTATGTTAAGGTAGCCTAGTAACTGCCTTCAGGGGAGAGCTACATCACCACTGTATACTATCTAACTGTATATTTAGTTTTCCCCATTTTGATCTTGTAGGAAGAATATTAACTCTGATTGTTCTAGTTTCTGGTCATTGCTATAATTTTACCTAGTATATAAGCAAAAATGGGAATAACATGTCCGGAATTACGCAAGCCAACAGTCGCTAGGTGAAGAAGCGATGAAAGAAGCGTGGAAAGAGCATTATGAAGTTACTCAAATTCGAACTCTTTGGAATGTAAAAGGCATGCCAGAGGAAATCCCAGTTGAAGGTCCAGCCAGCTGATCAGTACAGGAATTATCACAAAAACAATTAGCAGGATGCGTTCTGACAAAGCAGACTATCATCAGCAATTGTCATCCAGATGCTTTATTCTACATGCATTTGGGAAACTGGCACAGTCACGGTGTTTGGCCTAATCTGCAACATAATCTCGAGTGTTAGTATTGAGTGAAGTTGAAAGGGGGTGCTCTGAACAGAGGCTTGAAGTTAATTAAGCAATTAATAAGGGTGTTAGAGTGCATATTGGCGAGACATATCAGGCAGAGAGTTGAGATTGACGAGATGCAGAGCAGATTTATGTCAGGCCATGGTGGCACTACAGTTGCGATCTTTATTTTAAGCCAGTTACAGAAGCTGCTCCTGACTTCTAACAAGCCATTCTAAGTCACATTCATTAACATAGAGAAGGACAGCAGGTAGGTAGTGTGCATGCTTTTAAATCAACAAGTAGTTGGCGAAATTGATGAATGGCATTATCAAGGACATGAAAAGCAGGACAATAGTTGGCAATTGTCGCAGTTTTTTGGTGTTGATGTTCATCGTGGCTCTGTTCTGACTCCATTGCTCTTAATTGTTATGCAAGAGGCTCTAATCACGGAATTCAGAACAGACTGCACATAGTGAACAAATATGATCTAGTGATCAAGGCTGAGTCCATGGAGGAATTGCTGGTGAAATTGGATGCATGGAAGTATTGGAAGGAGAAGGCTCTTCATGTGAACATAATATGAAGTCATATACAAGTAAAGTCGTCCCTTGAGCTAAACTGCACCAAATGCCTGTGGCACAACACTACTTAATGATGGAAGATGGAAGTGATAGCACTTGATAAAAACTTGGGGTAAGAGATCTGTAACCATATGGACATTCTCTACGCTAGAGACATCCTCGAGCTGCTTGCAGTCACACATTGCAAATGTACACGGCAGAAACTCCGTAAACTTCTTAACCTTATGATCATCTGCTGCCCTTGACTCGAGACAGGTAGTAATAAGCATGCATTCATTGTTTTGTTTTTGTTGAATGTATATTCACTAGCAAAATACATCCTAGCTAGTGATGTCGAAAACGCCTAATAGCAAAAAATGAATAGATTTATTTAGAAAGAACAGCAAAAATTACCAATAAATAGGATTTTTCAATTTGGCGACCATCTTGGATGCCATGCTTGAATTAACAGTTAAGAAAATTTCAAAATTACATATTATATATAAGAAACGACCATTCATTGCTATTAAAGCAAATTTCACTCATACAAATCTCAATGATATATTAATGTATAAAAACGAAAACCATAAAATCATTCTTCTTTGGCAGCCATCTTGGATGCCATATAGTATCAAGGCTCTCTGATAAATTGTTCAAAAATAACAAAGTCACACTTTGAGCCTTTCTATGCTTGAAACAACTTCAATTTGATCTAATAATCTGAATTAAGTTAATCATATGATGTTTTCATAAAGCAAGCTTGATTTAACATATAAAAATGGCAGCCAATCTACATGTGATTTCAGATAATTACAAATGTTCTATTGTTAAAATTCACACTTACACAAGCTTTAAATAAAAGTTTATTGCAAAATGATACCCAACTTAACAGGCATTACACGAAAATAGGCCGTCATTTTAAAATTCAAGATGGCGGCCGTCAAGGTGCGTTTCTGGCTTGGCACTGACCCTCAGAAATTTTGATAATTACTAATCTGGCCATGTACCAAGTTTCATGCTTTTATCATAAAATGCACGATTTTTTCACATATCTGCCCCACTATTTGCCATATATAGCAATTAACATTAAGGAACTCAGTGGTAGAAATCAAGAGTTCCTTGTTACAAGCCTCACCAGAGGCAATGTGTTGTATCCTTGACCAACACACTTAATCCTCACTGCTTAGTACTGGTTTAACCTTTGATTTTTTAAAAAATGTCCTGCCATGACTGAAAAATTGTTGACTGCGAGGTAAACCATCAAATTAAACAAATAAAGCAGCATTTGTACAAGCTGAGACTTGGTCTGGGCCCACACTGTTTGCCTCTATACTTAGGGCCTACATTAGTCAATAATGTACGCAATTATCTGCAGCAGACAAATTAAGAAGACAACATTTTCAGGGTAGTTTTAGGGTTCATGTGACCTAAGATACAATGTTGTTGCTGTTTCAACACAATAATAATGGGGAATCTTTTCTATTTTTCCATAATCATTAATTGATGTGATGTTTACCGAAAGTATCTCAAACAGACGCTTCCAATGAGTGCATGCCTATACTCAGGGCCATAGCATCTCTTGTCTTGGTGCAATGATAAAACAATAAATCAAGATATACCTTATATTTAGAGCTTTAAAGAAATCAAGCATAGCTCAAATTACACTGAAGATTCAATTTCATTTTTAACTCATTCCTTGCTAGCAGCAACTTTCATCATCTGTTGATAACCTCTGCAAACAGTTTGCAACCAGATCAGGACCGACAAACAGTCGGTCCTGATCTGGATCCAAATTGTTTGACACTCTGATAGTGCTCCTGAAAGATTTTTTTATAAAGTTAATTTTAAAGAAAGTCACCAGACAATGTAATCACCAGCATGCAAAGAGTCAAAGTACATACCATATTGATTTTCATTGCTGGCACGGCTTTACGATGATTGCTACATTTGCAAACAAAATGGATCCAGATGAGCTACCATAAACACAGCCTCTCATCAGGATCTCCTCTATTTAGCACAGTTTATAAAGATTAAACCCTTTTGTACTAACAGAAGCTTCCATCCATTTTGATAAAATAAAAATTAAATTGGCAATTATACATTATGAGGGGCCCATAGGTAAAAGGTTGCCAGTTTCATTGTAGTTATGTCTTTATAGATTGCCTTTATCTTAGCAAACACTCAGTCTACATGTTATTTCATGTACCATGTCTCTAATACGGTAAGTTAAAAAAAAATGTTAGATTATTTTTTGCGAAAAACCTAAAAAGACATATTCCCGATGTTAAAAATTTGTAACTGGTGCATGATTTACCTACATCAGTAAACGGTAGAGTGATTTTGCCATTTTGCGAGTGTTTCATTTCCGCAAAACTTTGCCAAAATAAAACCCTCGCAAAAATTCCTGAATTTACAGTAGCTGCTAATATACATAGACCCAGCTAAGCAAAATTTTTGTGCATAAAATTGTAATTATTTTCTTACCCCTCAGTTAAAACATATGTTTTGGGTGCTCAAAAGAACCGTCTCATTGAGACGGTTCTTTTGAGTACCCACAACATATGTTTCAGTTGAGAAATAAGAAAAAGAATTTTCAATTACACACTCATATCTGGAGGTCTGAATATAGTGTGTTACCTTTCCTGAAGACGAGTGAACAGTGAAGTGTATCTTGTGGTTGTAATCTTCTGCTGATAGCTGATTCTGAAATATATATCACATATACTCAAAACAATTCATTCTAAATATAGATCTAATTGTTCTACAAGTACTGAACATCAAAGTAATGGTCAACATAGGGACCAAACATAATTTTCTATGCATTAAAAAGGAAACCCCTTAACAAGTATTTTTGTAAATAGTGAAGACCCAGATGAAATGCAGCAAAATGCTGCATGTTATCAGGGTCTTCATTGTTGATAACTTTGGTACACGTAAAGATGTAAGTGTTTATGTGGAACAGATGTACAGTATAGTAATTTCATTTTGCCGGATTGATATCAATATCACCTTCGGCTCCCGACAGTTTCCCAAATTTGCAGTGTTAGAAATAAGCAGTTGCCCACTTGCCCCCGACGGGTTGAATTTGCTGGGGGCAAGCTGAGAGTCTGAAAAGGTTGCTCCCTGGGCAATCTGAAATTCTAGAACATGAAATAATATTTCTTTCATGTCTTTCTTAAAGTCTTGCATGTTCAATGTAAATTAATAAATAATAAGATGCTTCCAGCTTGAAACAACATTCTAAAATTATGAACCTTTCTTTAGAAGTTCAGGTCTAGGCAAACAGTGCAGACCCATATCAGACTTCTCCGACAAACAGTACAGACCAGATCAGACTTATAAGGGCCTTTAGCTCTGTTTGTCATTGTGTTTCAATATTTTGAGCCACATCTGTACAAGTTAAAACTACACTGTTTGATTACAGCAATTTTTCACATGGGAGAGCGTTGGACCCTTGATCTCAAGGTCCCGTGTTCAATTCTCATCTGGGACCCGGTGTTGTATCTCTGAGCAAGGCACTTATCTCAGTTGCTTAATACTGGTTAAACCCAGGAAGCTGTCCTAAATCTAATGAAAAATTATTGACGGTGTAAAACCTCAAACGGCCTCAGCATTTTTAGGAATTTTATGAATGAATCGTGCAGGGCAAATTAAAATTGTGGGGACAAGTTGCATTTGTCTTCAGGTTGCCCGCTGGACATGCTGAATTCTCTGGCTTATTTCTAACACTGAATTTGCATACAATTTGGTACCCCCACTTCAACGCCTACCACTCGGATACCTTTTATACCTTGGCTGTACTTTATATATCAATACACAGGGCAGATAATTTCCTTTCAAATGATGCCCCCTCTAAGAGGTTTTGATGATGTGGACAGAAAAGAGTGAGACCAAAAGAAAACTGACGACCTTAGGGCTATGACTACTTTTAGGGCTGCGTACATTAAAGGTTATCAGCAGAAAGCAAAAGTCACCGCTAGTAAGGAAAGAGTTAACGGCTAAAACACGATCAGATAGGGACAAGTTGTGTCACTTTAGGTCAAAAATGAAGTCGCAGGAATCACAAAACAAGCTTTTTCTTTCCATAGCGTCATACATTGTGCATTTAATTCTAGAAGGTTTTTGTTGAAGTTCTTTTCATTAAAAAGTTACAGCATTTGAATCAATCATAGGTGGCAGATCTACGGACACTACAGACTAAAGCATAACATAGTTGTATCTTTTTAATTATTGGCTTAAAACAATGATTATACCATGCAGAACTTCGCACAAGTATTGGTGCCCTTGGATACCACTCAATATTTTATTTACAAAAATGATTTCTTTAAATTTTAGCACAGAAGAAACAAGGCTATGAAAATGCTTAAATTTAGTAAACTTTCTAAATCTAATTTTTTAATGAATTGAACTTTCAGGAACAAGTAAACCTCTTAACTTATCACATGATTTCGACTCCTAACAATAAAGTAGTTTAACATAGCCTCTGTCGTCAAGTTGTTTAGAAATCAAGTTCAGTCTTAGTGTGCAATATTTACTACGGACACTACAAAATTGGTAACAGATGAAAAAGTGCAATTTGAAAGTGAAAGATATAATGTTCCCCCTGTTAATTAGTTTGGGATAAACAGCAGGTCCTTCAAATAGTTGAAAAAATACATTGACTTTAAATTTTACAAATTTGCTAGATAAATATAATGAAAGAAATATCAGTTAGGAAAATGACAAATATGGTAAAAGTAGCTTGTGTTATATGCCTAAAACATTTTCCTGGTCAGAGGAAATAAAATATAATTTAAACCACTGTTTAGAGCTTGCTCCAAGCTTTCTGAAAATGTATAACATTACTATGTTTCTATTTATTATAGCAAAAATACAAACCTAAATACACCTAAATATTAGGCATTTTTCAATGTTATGCTGTTTCATTTTGAATTTGTTAAATTTGGAAAATTTGTATTTGAAATATGTGTGTTGGAAACATAATTTTTAAAAAAGAAACCTTAAATTTCACATATGAGCTCATGTAAAATGTACATAAAAATGTGTAGGCAAAGCGCAGTAAGTTTAAGAATTTTTTAAAAAAAATGCTTGAAGCGTTATACATTTTGGTTTTTCTTAAGAATTAACTTTGCTTCACTGAGCCTGTTGCCACTTGGTAAGTCACAAGTATGCATATTTTTTGCAATTTATTGAAGCTATGGGCATGTTTCTCTGTAACAAATTCAACCACAACCGATGAATTGTCTTTGCCAGTAATTTTTTCGTCACTTTAGAACTGCACTGTTTGGTAGTGGTAGTGTCCGTTGATCACACATCATTGCATCTAGCAGATTGCTGTACTTTAAGATTAATTAACATGTTTCTGCTAGTTTCTATTTCAACGGGTGACACTGATTAAGAAATGCACTGCTTTCTCATTTGTATTTCACCAACATTTTTGATATGAGCGGCCAAAGTCTGTCCGTAGAATGTAGTGTCCGTAGATCACACTTGTTAATGTCATAAAATTACAAAAAGATGTTATAATGACCCATGTTTTTATGTTGTATTTATTACTTCCAACCAAATTAATAGTTTGTAAATCAGTATTAAGGCAATTTTTACCTTATGTGCGAATGGAAGAGGTTCTAAAGGACATATTGTTTCAGAACCATGTGTACCTCTTTTTTTCACAAATTAGACAAATATAACCCAAACATTGATTTACATACTATTTTTTTGGTTGAAATTAATAAATACAATCTAAAAATATGGGCCAATATGACATATTCTGTTATTTTTTTAACATTGAAAAGTGTGATCTACGGACACTACGTTCTACGGACAGACTTTGGCCGCTCATATCACAAGTGCTGCTGAAAGACAACTGAAGAAGCAGACCTTTTCTTAATCAGTGCCACTCACTGAAATATAAAATAGCAGAAACATACTCATTAATCTTCTAATACAGCAATATTCTCAATGCAAAATATGTGATCTACGGACACTACCTGAAACAGTGTAGTTTTAAACTGATGAAAACAATACTGGAAAAGACAATTCATTTGTAGCGGTTGTATTTTTTACAGAGAAACATGCCCATAGCTTCAACAAATTGCAAAAAAGTATGCATACGTGTGACCGAACAAGTGACAACAATACAGCAAAGTTAATTCTTAAGAAAAGGCAAAAAGTATAACGCTTCAAGCATTTTTTTAAAAAAATGCTTAAAATTACTGCGCTCTGCCTTCACATTTTTTAAGGTTATCTTACATTAGCTCATACGTGAAATTTAAGATTTCTTTTTAAAAAAACATGTTTCTAACACACATATTTGAAATACAAATTTTCAAAAATTAACAAATTTGAAATGACACGGCATAATGTTGAAAAACGCCTAATATTTTGGTGTATTTAGGATTGTAATTTAACTATATTAAATCAAAACATTGTAATGTTATATATTTTCGGAAAGCTTGGAGCAAGCTCTAAACAGTGGTTTATATTGTATTTTATTTCCTCTAAGCAGGAAAATGCTTTAGGGGTATAACATAAGCTCATTTCAAAATCCCTATCTGATCTTGTTTTAGCCGTTAAATAACTGACCTTAGCACCAAGTTCTGGATGTTTAGTCAACAATTCTCGTATCCCGTCTTGAACCGCCTCAAGGGTGTCACAATGGGGATGGCTCTTGTTCACCTCTACCACACCTCTCCTGCGTAGTTTCTTGCGGACATAATCCCAGCGGCCTCGTACAGAAGGATGAGTACTACCATGAAGAACATCTGCAGCCTCAACTTTTGCCATTTCTTTAATACCTAGTAATAACAAAATAAACAGGCCTCTAGTTTAAGAGTGCATAATTGAAAATAAAGTTTCTTTATTCTCAACCAAAACATATGTCATTGAGATGGTTCTTTTGAGCACCGAAAACATATGTTAAAACCGACGGGTAAGAAAATATTGACAATTCTACGCTCAAAAGTTTTGTTTATCTCCACCTATGGAATAATGGAAATAAACAATCCCAGATATGAATATGGAATAAATATAATTTAATAAAAGTATATTTTTTCCAGACAACCTGAAAAAAAATATAGATTTCACCAGTAAATTTAGGTAGGGTCGGGTTACCCTAAACACAGGTATTTTTTTATTTGGCCTGAGCAGCTTCTTTACTAGCTCAAATATTTGCAGCAGAGAGACAATTTTTAAGACTGTCTGCAGAGTTCATGGAAACACCGAATCAGGGGCATTTTAGACCTATTTTGGGTATTGTACACATAACATTTCTTGCTGGGGATTCTCATTCATACCAATTATTTTACTTGCAGATGGGCAAATTTAAAATCTCCCTTTATCACATGAAAAGATGACAGTGGGAGTTCATTGTGATAGCCAAATTTAGTTACCACAAACAGATCATAAGATTACTGCAGGGTTTTTTTGCCCATTTTGACGACCGTTATTGGGTCATGTTCCCAATTGCAAGAAGTATGCTTTTTCCAATTTAAAGGAGAAAATCCCAATTCAAGGAACAAAAAGAATTATCACCATTTTGTGACATCTTAACGGCACTGTACCACAGAAAATTGTATTTTTGAAATCTAAATGTTGAAATGTGCTTATTAGTGAACCAAATATTTGATTTGTTGTTTTATTTGATTATATTATATGGTTTGAGTTTTTCCCAGTTTTGTATAAAATGATGCAAAAAATCCCAATTCTGGGGGTCAGGTCATGTTCCTAAAAGGGGCAAAAAAACCTTTTGCTGCTATCAAGCTGCTAACCAAACATGTCAAGCTGTTGACCATACCTAGTGAAAGCAGTAAGTGTGAGCTTATTGCGCTTAGCCAATCGGAACGTCACAAAGCATCTGAAACTTTACTTACAGGTTAATCTTACAGTCTGTCGATAAACAGGAGTGTTTTAAATCAGCATGTGTGAGATTAACACTAATTGATTGCTTTGTTTTCCATTTCTTGTGCACCCAATGGAATTATTTGTAACTGACTGCTGAAAAATGTCCGAGACTCTGCATTGTCTTTACTGTCTTAGTGAGACTTTCTTTCCTCAGAAGATTGAATCCCAAGAAAAACATCAATGGCCAAATGGAAATGACCACTAAACATTAGGAAGAATGGTTTGCATCAGACTTGTTTCTCACTTATAGTTCGGATTCCTTACATGTTTAGAAGTGTTCCGTTGAAGTGTTCAACCCGCCAGTTCCCCATTGGATGATAAGGTGTGGTTGAGGTCTCTGTAAACCTGCAAGATTACAAATGTTCCGGATAACTTTGGATTATGCAACTGCCTGAAATGCATAATGCACAAAGAAATTCTCAAACAGGACTTTAGCTGTTGCTTTGGTGGTTTCATTTATTATAGGAATAGCCTGTGCATCAAGGCTAAAGTGATCTGTGAAAATTAGAATGTTCTCAAAACCCTCCTTCTCTATTTCTTATGAAAGATAGTAAATGCAAACAAGCTGCTCCAACAGTGTAGATGAACTCCGAGGTCATGCAGTGACCCATCTTGTCCTACCAAGGGTTGCGATTGCCTAATCTAACCCTTGGCCCCACAGCATTGATTTTCTCCGATTGAATACGCCATAAGCCGAAAATAGTAACAAGTAATATGATCAATCACAAAGCGGTGCAAAAAATCGATAAACACCAGGCCTCCAGATAAGACAGTGTAATTAATGTACGGTAAATGTTCTAAAATTACGAACACTAAAAATAATTATTTTTTCCACTGTTCGTAATTTTAGAAATTACGTTTATGAAAAAAATGCCAGTGTTCGAAACTTTAGAATGTGGACTTTATCAGGAGAAAAAACGGTATATATGCATGTCAAAATGGTGTAGAAACGTGTTGAAAACACGACGATATGATTCTGTGCTATCTACTCATTTTTTCTTTTCTTTAATCTTATTAAAACCGCCGCTAAATTCATGCGGACTGAGTCAGTAAAATGTCCAGCGCGTGCGGTATTCGCCAAGTCGAGAGCCAGGCACGTGCATATTATGTCACTCAATTCACATACAAGTCATAAAAGTCCACTGATTTAAACTATTCGATAAACAGGGTCTCCTATGTTCACTCGCCTCGGACTACCGATGAATCACTACACTATTTCGTTCTTCCTTTCCAGTTAATATTGTACTCAAAAATTGAAACCGCTAGACATCTCGTACGATCAGATTTTTTGCAAAGATCTACACAAACTTTGAAATACGTAGACGAGTTCCCAGAATAAAAAAATCTGCCGAAATTCAAAAAAGAACACATGCATCTCTCTCTCTCTCTCTCTACTTGTCGATCCGCCGATGGAATGTTTACTTTGATGTTTGCAAACACGGTTTAGATCCAGATCAGACCCGAATGTTTCGTCAATTTAAAAAATGTGTGCATACGGTAGAAAGTACGCAAAGCGTTACATGTAATACTGTGGAATGTCCGACTTTGCCGTACAAAAGCCGACGCGCACGATAAGTTTGGGTTTTGGGTCCTCATCGGAAGCAGTTGTAAAACAAGATAGATTGACTGACCTAAACATTGCGTTTCGATATTCTAAGAAACCAAGCCAAAACAAAAGATTCGTGTGCAAACACCGTGCAGCCTCTCTCTCTCTCTCTCTCTACTTTTACGACCTGCTATCAAAGTTTGCAAACAGTTTGGGCCTAGAAGATCGTCCGACGTGCCTCATCAGGGGCAAACATGCTAACCAAGAGTTGTAATCTAGTCCGATTTGCGTCCGTTGAAAGGAACATTTCAGACAAGTACCTTCTTTCAGATGCATGCCATGGGCGGATACAGAGGAGGGACAGGGGGTCCGGACCCCCCTGAAAAATCACAAAAATATAGGTTTTCCTAGCAATATTGATCCGGATCCCCTAAAAATCACAAAGCTACCAAGCCAGCATTCAATGGTGGGCCATTATCGACAATGGCGTTTCGCTGATGGGCCGATGGTGGTCCATTTTTAGTGGCATTTCGGTCCTCTATCACTACCCCCTCTGACTAAATGTTCTGGATCAGCGCATGCATGCAGTGCGTGTGAACCGGCTCGATTGAAATTTAACTGTCGACGGACATAATTCATGCGCGGATCCAGAAAGTTTTGTCAAAGGGGATCCAACTTTGACAACGTTTGTTTTTAAAGTTGATGGGGGGAGGGAGGATCCATGTCCCACTTTAAGCGGGCCATCATCGGCCCGCCAGAGAAACGCCATTATAGGCGTTTCGCTGGCATGCCGATGAATGCTCAACATTGAATGCTGGCTTAGCAGATGCGATTTTTCAGGGGATCCGGACCTGTATTGCTAGAAAACCCTATATTTTTGTGATTTTTCAGTGTGGGGGTCCGGACCTGGATCCGCACATGTAATTTCACGATATTTTGGTACATACAACGTGCGACAAAGACTCAGACGAGCCTGCGCAAGTGTGCATTTTCAATACAGCATTGATGGCTCAGGAATGTCAAGCATCACCGCTTTTATGTTGAATGGGTCATTAATTTTGTGTCGCACGACTCAAACCACAACTTGGAAAAAAGGCCCGTTTGTATATAAGTTTGTATAAACAAACTTACTAAGTAAATTTACTCAGTTGTTTAACGCTGTGGTTTGCATGGATTTTTTAAAGTAACAACATCTACTGTTACTTGCAAATACTCAATTTTGACGACCAGGCAGCGTATGACCAGTGACCTATATATATATAGGTCACTGGTATGACCCAAGTTCTTCACCTTAGATGTGCGTTTTCTCGCGGTAATTTTAACTCCTAATCCTTGCCCGAGGCATGTCTGTTTTATGTCTTTGACAATATACTGACAAAGGAAATGCATATTAATGACCATTGCTAAAGAATTCCGATGGATCGGATGCTTCTTATAGGTAAAAATTTCGCAAATGAAGGGTCTTAAAAATATTTGAACACGCTGCAGGTAGCCTGGATAGATGCATAGACAGCCGATACCAATAACATGTATGAACTTTGTCACGTACTACATGTAGGAACGTCCGTGCTTTTAATGCGCTCTTGCCTTTGATGTTATCTGAAAGCATGTATCGCACAATTAGCAGACAAAAAGTATAGTCTTGAAAAAAGAACGTCACGTGCCAGAGTACCCATTTAAGTGGAATGGAACTTTCCAAATGTCGCTACCGCTCACGCGTTGTACGTTAAAAGTAAACCGAGCACAGAATGATGGGACAAAAAGATAAACGGACAACGATTTTCCGCCGAAAATAACTTGTGTTCGTAATTTTAGAAATTCACTTTTCAAAAAAAGGTCAGTGTTCGATTTTTTAGGATGTTTTAAAAATTATTTTCGGCGATAATTTTAGGTGTTCGTAATTTTAGAGTGTTCGAAATTTTAGAACATTTACCGTACATTCAGTTTTCCTGTTTAACAGCTAAAATAAACGTTTAAGGTGCTCAAAAGAACTGTCACATTAAGATGGTTATTTTACGCACCCATAACATAATTTTGAACTGAAGTATAGAAGAAAAATAAATAATTTTATGAGCAAATATTTTCTTATCTGGACTTATGGAGACCTAGCAGGCGGTATATATTTGATGCCGATAAACTGCTACATTAAATCTGATTGGCAGGAAGGGATCATCGAAAAAAATCCTTCCTGGCGTTTTCATTGGTCGATTAGTCTGCGCTAATAATAAATTTTGAGAGTCGTGAGGCGAAGGGTTTGTCGAAAGGTAGATACGACGAAACCTTCGCTGGTGAAGATGGCAGTGACCACATTCTTGTGCATTGGTTCAAATGAATGGGTTCATGGGCCATGGGGAACCAAAAACTGACCTTTAATCAAACATACATGATGCTGTTTGGTCATACCCCTGAGGCCTAAAATAGTATAGTATGACCAAAACACAACTTCCCAAAATTAATAAATTTTCCAATGGTGCCCTTGTCTATATAGTATAATATATTTTTTCTCTCAAAAACCACGATCAGCTGATGATACAAGCTCCTGTGGGGGTACACCTCAGTAGATGAAGTCATTATTTAAAGTTAAAACTCTGTTATGATGTAGAGAACGAATTTGGATTACTGAATAGGCCGGTAAATGTGCCACTTTCGCTTGTGGCTCCTGCTGTTCAGTTGGTAGGTATTCTCCCTCCAGTAAAACCAAACAATCAAATGGCGAGTAATATATTTGGATTTCTAGACTGGATTTCTACATCTAAGCTGTAAGTATCTTCAGTCACCGTTGACTATTACGATACTGCTGGCAGAAGAAAAAAAAAAGAAACAATAGGAAAGTTAGAAATCAGTGATAGGAAAGACAGAAAATTGGAAAGATTTCAAACGGCATTTTGGTCAATATTTCTCATCCGCCTATTTTTGCGCTATAGCCATGGCCATACTTCGCAGCAAAGTTGTGGCTATAGCCGAGCTACAGTGGTTCAGTTGAGTCAATCTCTGGCAAATAGCCGAGCCATAGCCACAAGCGAACTCGCCCGGTACCACTGTGCCTGTGGCCAGTGGGGGTAGCCTCTCCATTGGAAATAGTTGCAGAACTGCGACTTTAGATTTTTTTTTCGATCTGGCTGAATCTAAAGTCGCAGTGTTTTTGTGCTCTATCTTGACCAGTGATGGAGTCCCCTTTTGTTTTGGGAAAACCTCGTTTCCTTGACAATCCAACCATTTAGACTTCTTCATGTGTTTTACAGACACAACCAAAGTTATAAAAATGTTACCATTGACTTCGTTATTATGACACGATCAATGCAATCTGTAATATCATGTTCTTGTTGTTGTTTTTCGGCTCATCGCAGCCATTTTGCATGCTTTTCACGAGCTAGGGGTGATGACGTTTATGCGATAAAATTCGGATGTTGAATTGATGAGACGAACTTAATAAAACGTTGATAAATATTATAACAAAACCCGGTACTGGTTATACTCCCCATGACTAGGTAAGGTATGTCAGTGCTTTTTCAAAAACTCAGTACATTATTATAATAAGATTAACAGTGGATTTTGGACATTATAAGAAACAAGTAGGTGTTTGAATTTTGAAAATCAGGGCAAAATTGTTAAAGCCTTTGATTCTGTTAACTTACTCAATGTTGGTACGCTCGCAGCAGTCACGTTTCTGTATCATTGTGCATTGTAGAGCTCCCTATTTTCTATTAAATTATAACGAGTAATGACCTATTTCAGAAAATGAAAGTCGATTTCCAAGAATGGTTTGATTTCAATTTAATATAGCATGCCAAAGAAAATGAGATACTTACTTGACAGAAATCCTTAACAATCACATACCCCACCCGTATAAATCTAATTTTCGGAAAGGAAGCTTTGTCATGTCCCAAAATGTCATAATCAGACCGAAAATGGACGTTTCCAACAAGGCGGACAATTGTTATTCTGATCATGCGCTCAGGTGACAAGTTTCCCGCCAAAAGTAGCAAGCTAGCGCAAGAGTACATTGACCTCTGAACCGAGAGAGGGTCAGCTTGTTTACGACAAGAAGCGATCAGAATCAAATTACTTTTGCACAGTGATCATTAAGATATTAGTGAAAGAAAATATTTTTTATTTCATGGCTAACCTTGCTGCACGCTGCATAGCTTTACTATCACACGCTTATGTTCAAATAGGCTATCAGTCAATACACACAGTTGGTACCCATCGTTTTTAAGGCGCCACGTAAATCTTATATAGAGACATTGGGTGTTTTGACCTTCTTTTTGAACATGTGCGCAATGGTTTATGATTAGAATTGTATAATGATGTCATTGTTTGAATATGCAAAACCATTTGGATTTTTTCCATGTATTTCCTGTTAGCGGAAGTGGGGGAGTTCCTTATCTGAAAATAGTCAATTTTCAATCCAGTGACATCCGTCGGAATACAGAACCAGGGTGAAAAATTTGCATACTAGGTTGAAGATTGACCTTTATTCGTTGACATTCATCAAGATATTAAAAGAAAACCTATTACAAATGGTGAGAGAGGTCACCATAAAAATCAACCTGTATGCACAAAAAAAGATCCCATCCATTGCCATTAAGAACTCCGCGGACACAGTTTGTACATGTCCAACTGGGTAGTTCTCGATGGCAACAAATTGGTAAAAGGCGGCCCCAGTTAGATCGGTAATTGGTCATCTTTTTTGCAAATATCTACATGTAACAAATGTATGGTGAGATGGTATTGGATTCTTTTAATCTCAACAGACCAGGTATGATCATTTTTAGGCCAATTATGATAATGAGGAAGGTAAAAGAAAACATTATATAAGTCTGATTTTGGTATTTAATGCTGTTAAAACATCTGTGTATTCAGAAAACGGAAAGTAAATGGGTCATTGTCGGTACATTAAATACCATAACAAATTTGTGCGTGACTTTAGTATCCACAGAAAAAGCATGCTCTTCAGCCCAGAAGACAAAAATGACGCCATGTTTTGAAAACAAATAGTGTAAACATTCTGTGTGGACAGGAGTATTCTATCGTTTTAGAACTAATCAGGTATGCATCAGCGGCAAACTAAATAGCAAAATATAGATAAACCTATAAACATACAAAATGGAGTAGTGTCAGAGGAAGACAGTGTTTGGAAATGTGTTTTCAACTTGGTTTACGTCCACGATAACAGTAAGGGAAAAGATAGAGGCTTAAAAAATCAGGGCTATATGATAACATAAAATAAAAATCCATCATATCGCCCTGAATTCAGTGCTACATTGGAAACTACTCTAAACCACACCCTTTTCTAACGCAGATTATAGGCATTATTTACCAAAAAATAGCGAAGTAAATCCGTTACTATGTAACCATTAAAGCCAATTAAAAGTAGGTGAACAGAGTCGTAATTTTTCTTAGAAAATCTGACACATTTAGTTGTTTTGACAATATTTTGTCCAGCTACCCAGGAACAAATAAATAGCCGATAAAGGCAGAGGGCGTCCAAAGAATCTTTGTCTGGGTTATTGAAGCGATTGAAATCGTATGGGTAAAACCCATTCAATTTGAACTCCCCAGCTTAATTGTAACGGAAACCGAGGAACATAGAAATTTTATTTTGTGTCGAATATTATACAACATGTAACATAAGCCCAGTAGGGCTTTTACTTCGACAAACAAGAACAAAGAAACATTTTTTAAAACAACGAGCATCACAGCATGCACATATAAAAATAAGAAAGACGCGGAGATATCTTTTAGCTCGC
The DNA here is from genome assembly GCA_964019695.1 of Loripinus fragilis. Lineage (NCBI taxonomy): Eukaryota > Metazoa > Mollusca > Bivalvia > Lucinida > Lucinidae > Loripinus > Loripinus fragilis. The sequence continues at coordinate 1,050,485 of OZ026515.1, read as the reverse complement.
CAGATTTTAATAGATTAATTCAGGTTTTACAGAAAGAAAGTTCTACTCTTATAAACTGGTTCCGTATAAACTGTATGCAGGCAAACCCTGAAAAATTCCAGGCCATTGGAGTTGGGAAGAGGACCCATGACATGAATCTAACTATAAAAGTTTCTGATACTCAAATAAATTGTGAGGATGTAGTGAAATTGCTTGGTGTAGATATAGATTACCAACTAAATTTTGATCATCATATCAGTAATCTTTGTAGAAAAGCAGGTCATCAGTTGAATGTCTTGAAGAGGTTGAGTCCTTTTTTATCAAGACTAAATAAACTTACAATTTTTCATACTTTTATATTATCTAATTTTAATTACTGCCCGCTTGCCTGGCATTTTTGTTCTGAAAGTAACTCCAAAAAATTGGAAAAAAATTCAAGAGCGTGCATTGAGATTTGTCTACGATGATTTTAAATTAACTTATGAAGAGTTACTAAACAGAGCAAACATTCCTTGCTTGCATATTAAGAGAATAAGAACAATGGCAATGGAGACATTTCGCATCTTAAACGATATGTCTCCCCCTGTATTGTCTGATCTGGTTAGGATAAGAGACTGTTCTTCTTATAACTTTAGATACCAAAATGTTTTGCAGGTGCCGCAAGTTCGCACAACAAAATACGGTAAGAAAAGTTTCAGATTTGCAGCTGCCGTCCTGTGGAACAGCTTCCCAGATAATTTTAGACAAGTAAGCAGCTTCAATCAATTCAAAGCTCTAATTTCCAATTGGAGTGGTAAAGACTGCAAATGTAATTTATGTAGGTAGCTGTTCTGCAGGATGCCTAGCAGCCTGTCTGAGTTCAATCGCATGTTTGTTGTTGCGCTTTCTGTGTTGTTTCAGCTTTGTTTGTTTCATTTAAAGTTAATGTTAATACATGATGGGGGAGTATTGGCACCAGCATGGATTGCTGGTCTCAATGCTGCAACATGATGTATTCTTGTGCTATAATATATATGTGCTTTTGTTTATTTTAGCTTGAATGCCCTAGTTTTATTATTATTTGCTATTTGCTCTTATGTGCTGCATATACTCTCTTAATTGTAAAGTACTCATTTGCTTTTTTAATCTTTTAGCTAATGCTTAGTATGTATGAAGTCTTAATGCCTTAAGATTTCTAAGATTTTATATGTTTATGTTTCAGATATACATTAATTTATTTCAATCTTTTTTTTAGGTTATCCCTTGTAATTATTGTCGAAACATTATCTTATCTTATAATTGTATGTTAACTTATAGACGGTCAAAAGCTCATTAGAGCTTATGTTTCTCTGTTTTACTGTCATGCCGTCTTAAAATAAATTTTCTTATCTTATCTTATCTTATCTAGGAAACGATACAATCAAGCTTCACACCTGACCAAGGAGACCACATAAGAAAGTAACAAAAATACAATAAACATCACCAACAAGAGCCAAGATGTCAGCCCTTGACCACAAGTCAGCAATGAACGGATGCGAAAGCATGAGAAACACAAGACACAAAAAACACAAATGATCAACAAAATAAGTACCGCCTTGGAACGGTCAGTAAATAGTTCAGATGTGGATCAAGACACATATATATTTGGTTTGCATGAAAGACCCCTAGCTCATCAATGCATCATCTCCAAATCAATATAAATCAAGATATAAAAAGGAGATTTATAAAGCAAAGATAAGGACTCAACAGTGAATAAAACTATAAATAAAACTGAATACCGGAGCAAAAGAAATCCAACAGATAAAAATGGCTAAGGTGTTGCCTGCCCCTTGGGGACCCAAGATCCAAGGGATCAAAATATGAAATTGAATGATTATCAAGAAACTGTTTTCACAAAATTCACATAAGAAAACTTCAGTTGGAAAATTCAGATTGGTCGGTGAAAATCGCTGCACACACAGTCTTACCTTATATATTGTAGACATACTGTGAAGAAATTGTACAAATTATACATGTCATTTTGAATGCTCCATTAAAACTGGCAAACTCCCTACAGAGTGGTGTCGTGCTCAGGTCGCCGGTCTCATCTTTAAACTAGAGGACCTGAAGGACCTGAAGCGCTCACATAATCTCCTAAATAATGTTAAAATAGGTCAAGGTCAACTACAGCTTATAATGAAATATATTTGATTTCACCAAATATTAGGGTTGCGGCCATTTTGGTCAAGTGACATAAAACAATCTAATGATGACTTCATCAAACAACACAATTATTTATGAGAAAAAGATGTCAAGATAGGTATGTGGTAGTCCAAATGAGTTGCCTTGGATAAAAGGTCACAGGTCAGCTTGACATTTGGTACGTATATAAAACCATTGTTTCATTAGGTTAAACATCTCTTGCAAGTATTAAAATTCGGCTTAAACAGTTGTAGATAAATGAACATTTTAATATGATTTTCATATTAATGCATTAAGAATCAAATTTGACCTTGCCATAAAGTGGATCAAGGTCAACCTAGATTCATGATTTGTGCAAATCTTGTAGGGCCCTCATCTCCAATGCTACATACCAAGTCCCAAGGTCATTGACCTTTGAGTTCCAGATCTAGAGAAGGTTATTTAAAGGGGTTTTGTCATAGCCATCTTGGTTATGCAACCATAATAAGTGGTATCAATTTTGGCTAACCTATCACGAGGAGTATTCGGCTTGAAATTTGAGTTCATTTGGATTAGTGGTTTCTGAAAAAAAAACTATGTTTTAATATGTTGATGGGACTCCAACATGAGCGACCTTGCCTGATAGGTCAAATGTCAACCTTGACCTTTCAAACTTATTTATAGCCATTGTCTCATCAGATTTAACATATCAAGTGAGAATAATGATTTTACCGAAGCCGCGTTTTTAGACTTGCATTTTTCAATTTCTAATGATATTGTTTCTACCAAAATTTGTTATTTGGTCAATATGGTAAGTCAAATATACCTTTCAGAGCTCCAACTTAATAAAGCTAATACATCTGATACCAAAACCGCATTTTTGGACGTGCATTTGTCAATATCTAATGATATTGTTTCTATCAAAATTTATGATAAACGTGACGACTTTGATTATGAAATTGTCAATTTCCCATTTTTAGATGGTGATGTTCTTCGTTCTACATCCTATGGAGTCTATATCTCAACTCATTCGTTTTGCTAGAGCATTTAGCTGTGTTGCTGACTTTAACATTTGCAATAAATTGTTGACTCAGAAACTTCTTAAACAAGGCTATCGGTATCATAAACTTCGCAAAACATTTTCAAAATTTTATAGACGATACTATGATTTGATTTCTAAATTCCAAATTGGACTAAATTCTCTCTTGCGCCAAGGACTTTCGGACCCTGATTTCTATGGTGTCTTGGTGTATAAATTGAAGAAGATTGTTGGCTATAATAATTATTCAGCGCAGTTCATTAAAATAATTTCCCATTATAAAAAGATTGGCTATAACATTAATGTATTGCAATAGACTGCATGCTTGGTGATCAACCCAATCACGGTTGGCAACTTTGCTTTCCTCTTTAATTGCACGCCGGTGGGTCGGACTTCAGACTTTATGATGGTTCCGACTTAAAGACTCATCTATTGATGAGATGGTAGGGGCCTGATGCTTTGGCTATTTGTCTGGCCCACCGGGGTTTACCTGTTGGATTTCTTTTGCTCCGGTAATCAGTTTTATTAACTGTCAAGTCCTTATCTTTAATTTATCTCCTTGTTATATCTTGATTTATATGTTTAGGAGAAGATGCATTAATAAGTTAGGGGTCTTTCATGCAACCTAATATCTATGTGTCTTGATCCACATCTGAATTAAGGGTAAGGTTGGCGCCGTTAAACCGGTTTAGGCCCTCTAGTAAAATATTTTACTGACCGTCCCAAGGCGGTACTTCTTTTGTCGATCTTTTATGTTTTTGTTCTGTCTTGTATTTGCTATGTTTTTGTGCGCGTCTGTTTATATGTGCTTTGTGGTCAACTGCTGGGAAAGGGCTGACCTCCTGGCTTTTGTTTAAGGTGTCTATCTGTGAGTTTGTCACTGTCCCATTGGTATCCTGGGTCAGCCGTGATACTTGATTGTATCGATTCCTGATCTTTGCACCCTTACTTACTTTCAACAGTTTTCAAAAATTCATCTTTTCTAAAAAGTCTCCATTTAGATAATTTAGGAAGCAAATTTGACCATGACTTTAAGTAGATCAAGTTCAACCTAGGGTCATCATTCTAACAAACTTGGTAGGTCCCGCATACCCAATGCTACATATCAGGTCCCAAGTTCATCTGCCTTCTGGTTCTGGAGAAGAATGTTTTTCAATGTTTCACTATATATGGGAATGGCGGCCATCTTCGTCATGGGACCAAAATATTTTGCATAAATTTTGGTTAACCTATCATAAGGAGTCTTCCCACGATGTTTGAGTTGAATTGGGTGGATGATTTGTGAGAAAACTATGTTTTAATATATCGATGTGACTTAAATATGAGCTACCTAAGCTGGAAGGTCAAAGGTCAACCGTGACCTTTGGAACTTAATTATAGCCGTTGTCTCATTAGATTAAAGATATCAAGTGAGAATTATGATTACAGTTTTAAAGACACATATTTTGTGATATATGGAATCATTAGTGAATTTACTGATAAGGGAAATTTTACATCGCTTCCAGGTCAATTTCAATATCTCACTTTATTGAGGAGGCTCCAAGGGGGACTTACCTGTAAATTTGATCAGGTTTTATCCACAGCTAAGAATTTATCCATAGGCTATTATTTTGCTTGAAGGAGATTTTGTCTTTCAATCCAAATAGGAAAGAGAAGAGACTTGAACACAAATTATTTATTGAAATAAATAATTTTATTTGTTTTTTTTTTCTTGAAATAAATATTATTTCCACAGATTCGCTGATGTCCCATTATTATTATCATCTTTGTCTGTAATGCAAAGGTGCAATAAATTAACCCTTTAACTGCTGAGTGTAGTGCCATAATGCTCAGACCCAGATGAAATGCCGAGCTATGTGGCATTTAATCAGGGTCTACACTTTTTGCTATAATACATTATTTGGCCTTGTCACAAGACGCATTGACATAGGTGCATGCGAAAGACAAAAGGGCAGACCAAAAAAACAATAAAAAATAAAGTAAAATAAATACATCAGCAGACGACAAAAATGCATGAAAAAGTTCCCACATGCAACCAAGGCCTTTTCACATCAGACAGAAAAAAAACTTACTGTTACTTTAGCAATAAAAAAAATGATAATATTTACCTGAAACATCCTGGTGGGACAAGCAGTACAGACCCAGATCAGACACTGTGGAGTGTGGCATCTGATCAGGGTCTCTACTGATCGCTATCAGACTGCTCTGTCAATTTTTTTATTTATTTTTTTTTGAAAAAAAATAAATATCACCCAACTGCACTCAAATTGAAAATGGACTTATCCAATTGATAAAGATGGAAAAATCCATTTTGCACAAATATATTAATATGATACAATTATTTTATGGGGCAAAGATGATGCACCAGTATCTTACATCTATTGTTTTTTGCCTTTATTTCTTATTTCATCTTTTCAAGAGAAATATTCAAAATATTCTTTTCTTCTTTTTTTTTCTTTTTAAAATGTTCAAAAATTTCATTTTTTTGTCCAATATTTTCTAATGTCCAATATTATTGTAAACATCACCTGTTTGGTTCAGCTAGATCGATCATTTTATTCTTTCTTTATAAGCAATTACCTAAACCCTTCAAGGGGCCTCTTTATCACCCATGCAGTGAATTCATAATCACCTCATTATAGCTGTCCTTTGATCTTCCCAGTATGACCCCTGGAGAGAGTCATAATGAGTGGTACCACTATTATTGCTCAAATTTCTATCCCTTTAAGGTCAAGGTCAACCTAGGATCATCATTTGAACAAACTTAGTAGGCCCCGCATCCCCAATGCTACATACCAAGTCTCAAGGTCATCGACCTTCTGGTTTTGGAGAAGAAGATTTTTTAAGGGGTTTTACCATATATGGGTGTGGCGGCCATCTCGGTCATGTGAATGGAACCATTTAAACAAACTTTCGTTCCAGTGTCCTAAGGAGTCTCCATATTAAAATTGAGTTTAATAGGCTTAGTGGATTCATAGGATAAGATGTTTGAAAATGTTGATAGACGGACGGACAGATGGACGAAAGAGTGACTGGTGTACTATTAGCTCATCCAAGCGCCTTTGGCTCGGCTCAGGTGAGCTTAAAAGGTAATAATCATTAGCTACTAATTACAGCCCGATCTCCCTCTCTGACTTTAAATATATTATGTCTTATGTATTCTCTGCAAGGTTCTTGAACATATTATGGCATCGCATCTGGTAAAGCACTTTGACAAGCCTGACCTACTGTATGATCTTCAACACGGCTTCAGAGAAAAATGTCACGTGATACGCAGCTTATCATGTTGTTCGAGGACCTTGCAAGAAAGACAAGTGCAGGCAACACACATTGATCTGATACTGCTTGACTTCTCAAAGGCCTTTCACTAAATCGGCCAGCACCAGAAGCATAGACGACATCAATGGAATCATCTTGTTGGTTGTCAGTCAAGTTTATGCCAGTGCACAGACTCTACGTTGCTTTCGCTGCTCGCATCAAATGAGTAAACATATGGAATTTCGCTATTTATTACATTTTAAAGCAACGAATTAAGGCTCAGTCGAGTTTTTGCCAATGCACAGACTTGCCTGAGGTTTCGCTGCTCGCGTAAATGAGAAAAAAATCGGCCAGCACCAGACTCATAGACGACATCAATGGAATCATCTTGTTGGTCGTCAGCCAAGTACCTTCCTTGGCTATGCACGAGGATCAAACAGTCGGACTTTTTTAAGAATAGCGTCTCCGTCTCATGAAGCACGAAAAGCTCAAGTGGTGAGATGCTGTGGCATCAAGATTTGCTTTTTTTGGAATAAGTGAAATATGCAAAAGCCCAGACCCAACTGGGTCCGAGGCCAAAGTGAACTGTTCGCATATTTTTTTTGCATGTTAGTTTGGCTGCCAAAGATAGCTTGGTTTTCCATTGCTTCAATTTTGCATCATAATAATGTGAGCTCCCATTACATAAGTAAATATCATTAATTAATAAATGAATGAATTAACCATGTGAAGCTAAAGTGATTAAGTGCTTAATACAAAATAAACCGCTATATATTAACATATAGCTTTATTTTCTACCTTTTATGCATTTTTACAGTTTATTATATCACTAATAATATCAAGATAACAAAATTAAACCTTATAATGCTTAAATGGCTAAAATTTCCATGCACTGGCTAAAATGGTGATTTTAGTCCCGTTTGGTCCCGGTTAGATTTCCTCATAAAATTAAAACTCAATTCACCAATTCTTACATTTTTGCTGTTCTGACGCCTATTCAAGAGACAAAATATAAAAAAAAGACTTTCTTAGAAATTCCTTTTGCATCGTCAGTATCGCAATATAATTAATTCAGAAATTTGACCCCTTTTGGTCCCGGGCTGATTTTCTCGTAGAAAGGGCTAGGTTCACGAAGGGGTGAAATCGGCCCTGCCATAGAAATGCATACTAACTTAGAATATGCTTAAATGGTCTATTTCATTGAGAAAAATCGAAATTTTATCTGCCTAGTGCTAAAATTGTGTAAACTATGGGTTTCTAAACACAAGGACCCTCTGTAATTTTTGCGCAAAAAGTAATGTAATTTTCTTTGCAATGTAACGCCAAAGACGTCACCTAGTTTGGTTAACATTTATGTTAAACAAGTGTGTGTCGCACCCAAATTTGTGCCAAAACGTATTATAAACCTTGATAAACAGTCTATCAAGGCGATACACCCACCAACCCTCTGAAATTTGAGGCTTTATGTCCATATATTTTTCATCAATTTTAGTCATATCACGGTAGCGGTCAATGTATCCTATTCCGCTGCTTTACAAAGGGTTTATCCGTATCAAGTACTTACTAAATACTCTCATCAGAATCAGTGGAAATGAGAAAATAATTTTAACAAAACTGGACAAGGGTTCAAACTCATGACCCCCCCCCCCCCCGCCCCCAAGAGTCGTCCATAGAAGTCGGAATATAAATCGAACTCTACCGACTACGCTTCGCGGGTCCGAAAAAAAAGCGTATTAAAACTGTATGCAAAATTACTGATGCGATGGATTACAAAATCGTAATGCATTTTAGTCTAACAAAATAATGCAATCAAATGCAGAGTGGCCATTATACGATAGTCTTGTCATTTTCAGACAGGAGCTTGCCATTCTGACTGATCTTAAATACCCATGCTTATAGTTGGGTTTCCCGGACATGGTAATTTATTGTAGAGTGATACTGTAATATTTATATTAAGTCAGCTCAGGAGATATTAAGGGTTTTTATCATTGGCGACCAGCGCAGGTGCAGGCTAGATTGAGCATTCGAACAGACTAGTAAGAACCTTCCCTGATATAGCCCGCTCAAATTAAAGACAGTGGCATGTTTTGTTCGATAAAGTCCCAAAAAAAGAACGTTAATCGGCCCGCTGCATATTGCTGGACGATGGTAAGCTGCTATTTTTTTCTCCCCGCCTCGCTATAGTGGGGCAGACTTGTCAAAATATGATGATATGGAGCGCAGAGGCTCAGTGGTAGAGTGATTGACTCGAGACTGAAGGGCCGCGGGTTCGAGCCTCACCGGCGTCACTGCGGCGTTGTGTCCTTGACCAAGACATTAATCCTAGCTTAGTACTGGTTCAACTCAGGAAGACCTGTCCCGACGTAACTGAAAGATTGTTGACTTGGACGTTAAGAAACAAATCAAAGAAACAAACAAATATGATTATAACTTATATATTGAATGGGACGTACAGATAAACAAAACGCTTTGAAGCGTGACTGTACTTACAATATTGACAATATTGTCGTATAGAAAAACACACTGGTCAATGTAAACGCACTGGCGGTTGCTACAACGAGCTGGTTGTTGCATCTTTCAGCACTGGTGGTGGCGTAAAAGGTAAAACAATCTATACCTGTTGACTTTATGAATTATTTATAAACTTGCATTTATTTTATTTGTGATGACACCTGGCGCACAGACCACCGGCAACATTGCAGTTTATGGCTCCGCCAAGCAATTGGTGATTTAATTCATGGTTTGGACTGCAAATCCAACAAAGTTCTGGAGTTTTGCCGTGACAGGTGCTTTTTTCTAGTATAACTGCCTAAATTGAGGGGAATATGCATGTCTAAGCACAGCTGTTATCATATTTACATATAATAACATCCAAAAAACGATTACCACTTTGTATCTTTGTTCTTGGTAAACTAGCTAACGTTTTATTGAGGAATTTTATTACAACGCACTGGGAGCATTTTTTGACGCATTGATACAACGCACTGATGGTTGCGGAGATGTGCCATGGTTGCTGGTGCAGCCTCACCACAGCATTCACTGTTCTTATAAACGGTACATAAATCGGTATTTGTGCCAGCACATGATATTCCAGTACCAGGACGAATACTCAGGTGAGCCTGTGCAAATGTACAGACTCGCCAGAGCCTTCTCTGCATAGCTGCAGCTGTGCGTAGACTTGCAGAATTTCCTGAACTTAGGCAGTCACAAAAGAAAAAAAGCACCAGTCAATGTCAAACTCCACAGCTGTGTCGGATTTGTAGGTCAAACCATGAATTAAAGTGCCAATTGCATGATAGAGCCTTAAACTGCAATGTTACTGACGGTTTGTGCGCATTGGGTCATCAAAAGTAAATAAATGCAAGCTAATAAAGAAATCATACAGTCAATAGGCATAGATTTTGTGGTTTTTGTACACTGATGAAGGCTCAAGCGTGACTTTGCAAATGTGTAGCCTCACAAGAGACGATCCAAAGCTAGCCCTGTTCGCACTTTGAGAGTGTTTCCGCCTATTTTTCAGATTGGCCTAAAACTTTTAATTTAATGAGATTGCTTGTCCGTTATGATACATTACAATAGTTAAGAAGCCTCCATGCGAGCTTAAAATTTTGTGCTTCAACAGCAGCAGAATCTAGGGCGAAGATTTGGTACCAATAAAATGCAATTTTAGCACCCCAGAGATATAGGCTGCTGTCTGTTCTGTGGCGGTGATTAGGTTGTTGATTGTTACTCCCATTACAGGATTCTGTAATTGTTCTATATTTTGTTACTTTATGTCCATTCTTGTTTTGCCATCATCTTGATGGGGAAGAGAGAGGGAGAGCTGGCTGCTTTGCTTAGTTTGTCTTCCTGGTGTCTCCTGATTGTTGTGTGGCTATTCCTCTTAGTGCCATGGGTTTGTCTGCAGTTTGTGATTGTGATACTCACTTGCTATTTTTGGGTGTCATTCATGCAAACAGCGATGGCTATGGCGAGTCTGCACATTTGCTTGATCTAGTCTGAGCCTTCGTCACAGTTCAAAATTCTCGTGTGGTGACTCAAATGGCGATTGAATGCCATTTTGTATGAGCAGCGAAGGATCTGGCGAGTCTGCACATTTGCACAGGCCTACCTTAGCCTTCGTCACTGTACAAAATCTCTTGTGCTGCCTTAAATGGCGATTTGTGTGCTATTCCAGCCAGCAGCGAATACTCTGGTGAGTCTGCACATTTGCGCAGACAAAGTCACTGGACAATGTAATAAATATCAAGATCTCTTGTGCTGGCAGCAAAGGCTCTTGGGAGTCTGCACGGCTCGCCTGAGCCTTCTTCACAGTATCAAAATATCATGTGCTGGTTGAAATGGCGTTTTTTGTAACGTTTATGTGAACAGCGAATGTTGTGGCGAGTCTGCACCAGCGACCATATGACTTCTGTGCAACCATCAGTGCGTTGTATCAATGCGTCAAAGATGCTCCCAGTGCGTTGTAATAAAATTCCTCAATAAAACATTTGCTAGTTTACCAAGAAAAACAAAACAAAGTAGTAATCGTTTGTTGGATGTTATTTCATGGAAATATGACAACACCTGCGCTTAGACATGCAGATTTCCCTCAATTTAGGCAGTTACACTAGAAAAAAGCACCTGTCACGGCAAAACTCCAGAACTTTGTTGGATTTGCAGTCCAAACCATGAATTAAATCACCAATTGCTTGGCAGAACCATAAACTGCAATGTTACCGGTGGTTTGTGCGCCAGTTGTCATAACAAATAAGATAAATGCAAGTTTATAAATAAATCATAAAGTCAACAGATATAGAATTTTTTTTACCTTTTACGCCACCACCAGTGCTGAAAATCTAAAATGCAACCACCAGCTCGTTGTAGCAACCACCGGTGCGTTTACATTGACCAGTGTGAATAAAAGCACCGCAAGCACTGCAGAATACCCCGCCACTGCTGGGGGCACCAAAAGTTATTTTGTGAGATATATAATGCCTAAATAGCAACAGAACTGAGATAGACAGTGATATGACGTCCTTAGTCACAATATGTAACCTTTGATGGTCAACATATCTGTGAAGTTTCATTCAGATACTCCATATAGTAAATGAACTACAGGTCAAAAACCATTTTTCAGATGAATCAAGGGCAGATAACTCATGAACTGGAAAGGTAAGGGTGACGGTCCTTACTAAAAATATGTAACCTTTGATGTTCAACATATCTGTGAAATTTCATTCAGATATTCCATATAGTAAATGAACTACAGGTCAAAAACCATTTTTCAGATCAATCAAGGGTAGATAACTCATGAACTGGAAAGGTAAGAGTGAAGATCCTTAGTCACAATATGTAACCTTTGATGATCAACATATCTGTGAAGTTTCATTCAGATATTCCATATAGTAAATGAACTACAGGTCAAAAACCATTTTTCAGATCAATCAAGGGCAGATAACTCATGAACTGGAAAGGTAAGAGTGATGGTTCTTTGTCACAGTATGTAACCTTTGATGTGAAACATATCTGTAAAGTTTCATTTAAATATTCCACATAGTAAAGGAACTACGGGTAAAAAACATTTTTTAATTCAATCAAGGACGAATAACTCACAAACGGGAAAGGTAAGAGTGACGGTTCTTAGTCACAATATGTTACCTTTGATGTGAAACATATCTGTGAAGTTATATTCAGATATTCCACATAGTAAAGGAACAATAGGTCAAAAACCTTTTTTCAGACCTATCAAGGGCGGATAACTCACAAACTGGGAAGGTCAGAGTGACGGTCCTTAGTCACAATATGTAACCTTTGATGTGCAACATATCTGTGAAGTTTCATTCAGATATCATGAACAGTAAAGGAATAACAGGCCAGAAACCATTTTTCCAATACGAAAAAGGGCAGTAACTCCGTTAAAAATGGACGGATTTTGCCCATTAACAATCCCATACCACTCATCGCCGATAACAATATGTATGCAAAATTTGAAAAAATTCCGTGAATAAATACTCAAGTTATCGATCGGAAATGGTGAGCACGGACGGACGGACGGACGGACGGACGGACAGACGGACAGACACCGAAGGGTATAACATAATACCTCGCCACACTTTAGTGGCGGGGTATAAAAAGGGTTTCAGGCATTTATTTACATTTATTATAAAGATTTGATAAACACAGATGTTCCAGCCGGACTGGCTTATTTTACACATTCTACATCAATCTTTTGAAGGAGATAGACCAAAAGGTCATTGATCAGAGGTCGTGGTACATCTATACACTAAGCATTTGCACAAAACGAAACGTCATATGGACGGAATTCAATAGTGACCTTGTTTGCCATGATTTGATTCTTTACGTCACATCAACAATCTTTCAGTTATGTAGGGACGGGTCTTCCTGGGTAAAACCATTCTAAGCTAGGATTATTGTGTCTTGCTAGTAGCGCCGGCGAGGCTTCAACCCACGGACACTCGGTCTCGAGTCAAGCACTCTACCACTGAGCCACTGCGCTCCCAACAGTAAATCTCAATCTCTCAATCATGAAAATAAGTTATCATACGAAATGAGTAAAATTCCAGCTGTATTTTTTCGCATTAACATTTTTTATCGTCAATTTTAGCAAAATGTGTTAACGGTCAAGTTGGAGAGGAGACTTTCCGCCAACTTCTTCAAAAAGGTCTGGTGTTTGTTGCACATATAGATTTTGTGTACAGTAAAACCTCGAAAATTCGATCTCAGATTTTTCGAAATACCCACCAATTCGAAATAAATTTGGAACACATTGAATTCAGAGAATAGGACCTATATATTCATGATCTATTTCAATAACTTTCTATAATAATATATGTTTTTGGTGCGTCTCACTGAGACGTTTCTTTTATGCACCCAAAACATATATTTGGTAAGAAAAAATCATAAATAATAATTTCCGAGGGCTATTTATCTTTTATGTTTACCTCACTATAATTCGAATTTTCGATAATTCGAAATAGAACCTCTAGTCCCTAGGACTTCGAATTAACTCGGACCCAATAAACTGGGTCCGAGGAATTAACGAGATTCGACTGTATTTAGATGTAAGTTTGCAGTTATTTGAAAACGTTTTTAATGTTCGTACTCTTTGCGATCTTTATGACAAAACGGCATCTAAAATGTTTTTGTAGGCGAAAATTGATTTTCCCTTTACATCGTCAATTCTGCAATAGAAATATTAGGCCTAATAGCGATTTTGGTCCCGGTAGGTCTCGGGCTGAATTTCTCGTAGACCTTTTGTTGAATTCAAATATATTTTTTTAATTTTATACTCTTTGGGATCTTTGTAGATGGCAAAATGAAAAGAACATGAGATCTAAAAGGTTTCTGTAGTCAAATTTATATGGAATATAGTTGACATCGTCAATACCGCGAAACTGGTCTCGGGTCTAAAATGCATGACAGGATCCGGTATTTGTGCAAGTAATTAAACATTATCAACAGTCATAAAAAAAATCTTTGTGTGCACTTTTAAGAAGACCCTATAATTAACACGTGATCCAATTTTCAGGCTGATATTTGCATTTTAAATACCATTTTGATGTTTTCAAACTTTGGTCCCGGAGTTTGCCCCTGGGTTTCGGGCGTTAGTCCCGGCTTTTAAACTTTCTCCCTACCGGGGAGTTTAAAGCAAGCGTTCAGATGACCAAATTAATCACAAACATTGTACCAGTTTTCGTGGTTCTAGTGGAAATGCAGAAATAGCGTTTCTGAGTAAATCAACAAAAACAAAGTAAATATAACTATGACAAAGTATTTTATCACATTGCTTTGTTGCATTTTATATTTGTAACTTACCGTTAACGTGCTGACAGAGTAAACCCTGACTAATTTTGGGCTGGAGTAACCAGTTTTCGTGCGACTCCAGGATGTAAAAATCTTTTCTTGCATTCTATGGATACTGGCTCGGTCAGTTTTGAACATTATGTCAATGAGTTGTTTTTGTTGTATCAGGGATCCAGCCCCCCAAAAGGGCACGGTAAAATTCTCAAAAAAGGGCACTTTCAGCATGCCGTGACTAATCCGAGCCTTCTCTGATGTTTAAGTGGCTTTTCCATATTTTGATATTTGCCACAAACATCAGAGTAACTCCTATTTCAAAAATCCAGAATTTTCCTCACCTATCAAAAATTGGGATTTTTTACCAAAATCTTGACAGATGAATGGTGTATTCCTTAGATAACTGCTTAAAATGATAAGACTAATGAACATACAACTGAAAAATAAAAGTAGTTTCTTTTTTTAAGTGATTAATGGGCAATGATGGGTAATTAATATAGCTTAATCACCAACTGTATGTGTACAGAGGGTAGGCTACAATAGGTGTGGATAATTTCCATCTTTGAAAGATTTAAATAAAAAATATCATTTTATTTCAGGGATTAATCATAACTCAACCCTATTTTAACTTTTTATGTCACCGATCTTTAATTCAATTACCATATTTTTCATTGAGAGTGCCCAGCCACGACTGGCTGGGAGAATTCTGGATTTTCGATAGCTAAGTTGCTCTGACGGTAGTGGCAAATATCAAAATAAAGAAAAGCCACTAAAACGTCAGAGAAAACTCGGACTAGCCGTGACAAGAATACATTCTCACGTCATATCTGATAAACTTGGCTTAGAACTGGAGATGTGCAGCTATTGGTTAGTTGATAATAAACTTTCCTTGTATATGGGGAAATCAGAATGTATACTATTTGGCTCTAAGAGGAAACTCAGGAAAATCATCAATTTTTCAGTTTACTGTTTACTGTTTCTGTAGGGAAATGAGGAGCCATGGCGGCTCATGTTTCCCCTTCTGTAATCTTCTCAAAAACTCTGTGACTTCCGGTGTGATATTAAAAGTCAATATGAGTTTATTTGGATGCAAATTATTATCTAAAATGTGTTAGTAGATCTCAAATGTGTCGAAACGTTCATTCACAAGGTGTTAATCTAATAATGTCTTGAAACTGGTAACTGTTTTAGCAGTAACAATTTCTTCTGTTAAGTTGTTCCAATGATCTACCACTCTATAACAAAAACTTTTCTGTCACAATGATGTTAATGTTCTATGTTTAACCAATTTTTTACTGTGACCTCTTGTATTGTGGGTTCATCTACATCTACATCTAATCATTGAGTAATAGTGGGGCAGATATGTGAAAAAATCGTGCACTTTATGATAAAAGCATGAAACTTGGTACATGGCCAGATTAGTAATTATCAAAATTTCTGAGGGTCAGTGCCAAGCCAGAAATGCACCTTGACGGCCGCCATCTTGAATTTCAAAATGGCGACCTATTTTCATGTAATGCCTGTTACGTTGGGTATCATTTTGCAATAAACTTTTATTTAAAGCTTGTGCAAGTGTGAATTTTAATAATTGAACATTTGTAATTATCTGAAATCACATGTAGATTGGCATATTATCCAAGATGGTGGCCATTTATAAGATGGCCGCCATTTTTATATGTTACATCAAGCTTGCTTTATGAAAACATCATAGAATGAACTTAATTCAGATTATTGCGTCAAATTCAAGCTGTTCCAAGCATAGAAAGGCTCAAAATGTGACTTTGTTATTTGTGAACAATTTATAAGAGAGCTTTGATACAGTATGGCATCCAAAATGGCTGCTAAAGAAGAATTATTTTATGGGTTTCACTTTTTATACATTAATATATCATTGAGATTTGTATGAGTGAAATTTGTTTTAGTAGCAATGAATGTTCGTTTCTTATATATAAAATGTAATTTTGAAATTTTCTCAGCTGTTAATTCAAGCATGGCATCCAAGATGGCCGCCAAATAGTAAAATCCTATTTATTGGTGATTTTTGCTGTTCTTTCTGTCACAGAGGTGAACTTTGTGATTATTTTGCTTAACGCATAAATTACCTTTTCTCCTTTAGTGCCACCGTGAGTAGTGTTGATATTTACTTAAATCATACCAAGCTTGGGAAAAACTGGTTTAACCTGTCTTGCATTGTTTTCTTATGGAGTACCTTGAAACTGAGCTGTGCTATTTTATCGTCCAATTAGTAGCCGTTTTAGTTAGACATAAGGATGTAAGATGATGGGTGATTGGTTGCTAACGAACACACCTCCTTTAACTTACTTAGCGCATGCGCCTAACCTCACAAATACATATGCGCGCGACATTTGGAAAAGGCATTCTCATTTTTTGCAGTTAGATCGACTCCATCGATCTACAGGCTGTAGAACATAAATTTATATTAGTTTATTTATTATTCCTTCACGGAAATGATATGGAAACATTATTATTTAGCAGGTATGTTAATTTATATTCTTTTGATCATACAGATCACAGATTGTCGTTTCTGATGAAAACACCAAAGGGAGGTTTTCGCCAGGAACTACATTCTGTACATTTCCTGTGACGTAGTTCACAATATTTCTGTATGTAGTATTTACGCAAATTACATTGCCTTCGACTAGTGTTCTGTCTTTATGAAATAGGCATGGCTATCGTTTTGATCTTTATGGACATTGCAAATGGAGGAATTAGTAAATTGAGCTAACGCATAAAATGTAAGTTAAATGCAAAAGGTGTGGTTTTAATATTTTAATCTCTTTGTATATAATTTTATCACTGCAAAATACCCATGTCTAAAAATAGACATGACATGCTCACTGCTCAGGTACCAAACGAATTATCGTACTTGCAGTCAGTTGCAAGTATATCCGTTGTCCGTGTCCGATTGTCTGTCTGTCTGTCTGTGTTGTAAATATGTATTGCATACGGGTGCAATGTATTCCGTTGTCCGTGTCTGTTCATTTGTCTGTCTGTGTTGTCTGTACTGTTTTATTGTTTGTTTTGTATTTTAGGACACCCTTTTTATTTACAACTGTAAAATAAATTTATAACAACATCTGTCGTTGAGATCCCTGGCTAAACGAATCCATACCCTGCGACATTTCTAAATAAATCTATACATTTTTGCTATTAGACGTTTTCGACATCACAAGCTAGGATGCATGTTTATAACTACCTGTCTTGAGTCAAGGGCAGCGGATGATCATAAGGACAAGAAGTTTACGGAGCTTCTGCCATGTGCATTTGCAATGTATGACTGCAGGCAGCTCGAGGATGTTTCTAGAGTGGAGAATGTCCATATGATTACAGATCTCCTACCTCAGGTTTTTATCAGGTGCTATCACCTCCATCTTCCATCATTAAGTAGTGTTGTGCCACAGGCATTTGGTGCACTTTAGCTCAAAGGACGATTTTAATTGCATATGACTCCATATTATTATGTTCACATGAAGAGCCTTCTCCTTCCAATACTTCCATGCATCCAAATTCACTAGCAATTCCTCCATGGACTCAGCCTTGATCACCAGATCATATTTGTACAACAGCAGTCTGTTCTGAATTCCGTGATTAGAGCCTCTTGCTTAACAATTAAGAGCAGTGGAGCCAGAACAGAGCCACGATGAACATCATCACCAAAAAACTTCTCACTGCGACAATTACCAAATATCGTCCTGCTTTTCATGTCCATGATCATGCCATTCATCAATCACATCAACTACTTCTTGATTTAAAGCATGCACACTAGCACTAGCTACCTGCTGTCCTTCTCTATGTTGATGAATGTGACGTAGAATGGCTTGTTAGAAGTCAGGAGCAGCTTCTATAGCTGGTTTAAAATGAAGACCACAACTGGAGTGCAACCATGACCTGACATAAATCTGCACTGCATCTCGTCATTCTCAACTCTCTGCCTGACATGTCTCTCCAATATGCACTCTAACACCCTTATTAATTGCTTAATTATCTTCAAGCCTCTGTTCAGAGCACCCCCTTTGCCAATGTTCATACTGTCAATTTCACTCTGTACTAACACTCGAGATTATGTTGCGGATTAGGTCAAACACCTCGACTGTGCCAGTTTCCCAAATGCATGTAGTCTATAGCATCTGGATGACAATTGCTGATGTCTGCTTTGTCAGAACGCATCCTGCTAATTGTTTTTGTGATAATTCCTGAACTGATCAGCTGGCTAGTCCTTCAACTGGGATATACTCTGGCATGCCTTTTGCATTCCAAAGAGTTGGCATTTTGAGTAACTTCATAATGCTCTTTCCACGCTTCTTTCAACCCTTCTTCACATAGCAACTGTTGGCCTGCGTCATTCTGGACATGTTATTCCCATTTTTGCTTATATACTAGGTAAAATCATAGCAATGACCAGAAACTAGTACAATCAGAGCTAACATTCTTCCTACAAAATCAAAGTGGGGAAAACTAAATATACAGATAGATAGTATACAGTGGTGATGTAGCTCTTCCCTTGAAGATGGGAGCGCAGTGGCTCAGTGGTAGAGTGCTTGACTCGAGACCGAAGGGCCGCGGATTCGAGCCTCACCGGCGTCACTGTGTTGTGGTCCTTGAGCAAGACACATTTATCCTAGCTTAGTACTGGTTCAACCCAGGAAGACCCGTCCCTATATAACTGAAAGATTGTTGACGGGACGTAAAGAATCAAATCAAACAAAAACTTCCCTTGAAGGCAGTTACTAGGCTACCTTAACATAACCAAAATCATTCACATGCATGTATATTAAAGTACATACAAACCACATTTACACCAATAATAATAAAATGAGAACCACAACAGCACTACTACGTTAGAACCATTTATAGGACGAATGTTTAACTAGTCAATGAATAACCACAGTGAACAATAAATCACGAAAAGCAAGAATTGATACAGCAAGGGCAGAGATTCGACTGCATATGCGGTAGGGGCACCTATCTGAAGCTCCATGGGCTGTAAAAGACGATCATTGTAAATACAGAGCAAAATAACATCATCATTTAAAAACCCTACATACCTAAATAAACAAAAAGCTTTGGTTTTTAACTAGCTAGACGGAAGAGGTTTTTGGACTTAACTATTATGGAATCAAATGCCCAACTCACTAGCAAGCATTTGGTGAGGGAAGCTTTGGCTATAAACTAAGATGTCTACAACATTATATATTGGATTGACTTCAGAATAATATAAACTTTGATTACTTTCAAGTAGATATGATAGTGCCAGCTACATCATCAACACAACCTAATAAGGCTGGCTGCAGCAAATACGTCATTTGACATGATCAAGTTGAAAAGATGATGTGTGTGAAAACGGAGGGTTTTGGTCTAAGTACATTTTTTTAAATTGTATACAGTTTTAGGAGACATATAGCCTTTTAAGCCTATGGTAACTTGATGAGAAGGAGAAAGGTCAAAAAGAAACTTTGATATCTCTATTACAGATTTTATAGGACTTTTCACTAAAATCTGATGCAAACAAATAACATTTTATGCAACGACAATTCTACAAAGGACAGTTTAAGTTTGCTATAGGTACAAAAATTCTTTGTATCTCATTTTAATCATATCAATTTTATATAGAACACGCATAATAGCAACATCTTTATAAGTGTCTAAAATCAAATTTGGCAACCATCGTGGATGACAGGTTGGATGTCCCCTTTACTATCCTAATACATTAAATATAATCATTTCTTGAAACTCATTTTCATAACTTCATACAACCTCAAAATATGTACCTATAGAAAGTAAAAATATGTTTCTATTTTTTTCTAAAACTAAATACAAAGCCATCTTGAATACCATGTTATAATAAGTTAAAATAAAAATAAAGTCTGATAAGTTCGTCCCTTGTTTGTGTAGCTATTTCTTCTTAATTGCATAATGATTTTGCATGGAAATTCATAATTTGTCGAGTTTGTATACCACCACTATTGAGAATGGAAAATGAGTTTTTGTTTGTTTGATTTGATTCTTTACGTCCCATCAACAATCTTTTAATTAAATAGGGAAGGGTCTTCCTGGGTTGAACCAGTACTTAGCTAGGATAAATGTGTCTTGCTCAAGGACCACAACACAGAGACGCCGGTGAGGCTCGAACCCGTTGCCCCTCGGTCTCGAGTCAAGCACTCTACCATTTAGCCACTGAGCTCCCTTTGGATGCAATATGTGACAGCCACCTTGAGACTATGTCCTAAATCTTGTGTTTTCTAAGCCTAAATGACAATTTTGAGGCAAATTAGTATGATTGACTGCAAAATAAGTGGAAATAAATGAAGACAACAAATTGGCTTGCAAATGTATGAGCTTGAAATAATGCAATTTAAAATAGACTGCATATTTTGGAAAACCAAGATGGCGGCCACCTTATAAATGGTGTCCATATAACATGTCTACTTTGACAGCCGTCTTGGATGGTATGTTGGATGCTCTCGTCTTTATTCAAAGCCATTAAATAAAGTTATTCTTTAAAATCGTTTGCATAAATTCAAACTACATTCTTACAGTGCCAAATGAAAGCAGATAGTATGTTATGATTTGCACATTGGTAGCCATCTTTAATACCATATTTGAACAATGCACAACAATAAAGGCATGCTGATAAATTAGTAACTTGTTTAATGGGACTGTTTCTACTTGCTAGAAGTAATTTGCATCAAAATTTATAACTTTGTAAAGTTCTAAAATATAACTGCACTTTTCAGTTATAAAAGTGGCGGCCATCTTGAAAAAATACAGCCTCAATCCTGATTTTTTAAAATTGAAAGATGATTTTAAGGTATTGAGATATAACTGATGGCTATTTAAGTAAAATTAACTGAAGAAAACATGATGATTGCAAATAAATAATGAGATTATAATGAATAAGTTGGAAAAAGGCGGCCATTTTGGAAAAACAAGATGGCGGCCATTAGAGGGCATTTTCGGCGTGGCACTGACCCTTATTTGTTTTGTTTTGTTATCAACTAGCCATGTACCAAGTTTCATGCTTTTATCATAAAATGCACGATTCTTCTCAAAATTGTTGCATATCCGCCCCACTATAACTTCTGTCACACATTTGACCATTACGTTACTTTTGCGGGAAAGAAAAGAAAAAGCAATGAAAAAAAAGGAAAGCAAGGAAAAATAGTTATAGGAAAGAAAGAAATTTAGAGAAAGTTTCCAGGCTGCTCTCGCCCCTTCAAGTTGAACCAATCCGGCTACCGTAGCGGCCCCTGGGTATGATCGCCCAACCGGCATAGCTCCAACCATCATTAGGGTTTACTTACAGCCTGACCCTGTTATGCTTAAAATGTAAGAGTGGACAGCTCCCGCTGGAAGGATACAAAGTTAGGAGCCTCAGCTATAGAAGCTGGCAATGAGTTCCAGAAAGGGATGGTGCGAGGGAAGAAACTATACTTGTAGGCATCAGTTCTTGATGATATTTGTCTTAGTTTCATCGTGTGGCTTGATCTGGTGCGTGCAGAAGCTTGAGTAACATATGGTGAAGTTGGTATGTCAACCATGCCGTTCATGATCTTGTAAAGCAGGGTAAGCTGTATCTTTGTCCTTCTGCTTTCAAGGGATTCCCAGTTTAATTCTTCCAACATATCTGTGACGCTGCTCATATTTCTATATCTGTTGGTAACATATCGAGCGGAGCGACGCTGGACCATTTCGATCTTCCTCTTCCCTTGGTCTGTGTATGGACTCCATACTGAGGCGCAGTACTCGATGTTCGGCCGGACGAGGGTGAAGTAAGCTGAGGCTTTAGTATCCCTGTTACTGACTCTGAGATTTCTTTGCAGGAAGCCAATCGTACAGGTACTATTGCTTTTCTTCACTATCCTGTCAATGTGTTGGTTCCAAGAGAGGTTGGAAGAAATGTCAACACCGAGGTACTTGGATTGTGTCTCTGCTTCTAGTTTTTGGTTCTTCAGGCTGTAGTCAAAGAGGACTGGTGATCGGGCTCGTGTAATGCGAAGGACGTTGCATTTATCAGGGTGGAATAGCATACCCCATGTCTCTTCCCATGTTGCCAGTTCCCTCAAGTCTTCCTGTAGTTGCAGACAATCTTGGATTGACTTGACAGTTCGGTATATGATGCAGTCATCTGCAAAGAGCCTGGTGTTAGAAGTGACAGTATCTGGCAGGTCGTTGATAAACATCAGAAAAAGTAACGGGCCGAGGACGGTGCCTTGAGGCACGCCGCTTACTACCTGCGCCTTATCTGAAGTTGCTCCGTCAACGACGACCTGTTGATTTCTATCCTTTAGGAATGATCGGATCCAGTTGTATGTTGGTCCTCTGATGCCGTAGTGATGTATCTTTGCCAGCAGCCGGAGATGGGGGACACGGTCGAATGCTTTAGAAAAATCAAGAATGATCATATCAGTCTGTCTTCCTCTGTCCGTGGCCTCTGAAAGCTCATGAACAAGGGTCACCAATTGTGTTTCACAGCTGCGGCATGCTCGGAATCCATGTTGGCAGTCAGTAAGTATATCATGCTCCTCTAGGTGTTTCAGGATGTTGCTTGTGATGATGTGCTCCTGAACTTTACAACACAGACTTGTCAGTGACACAGGGCGGTAGTTGCTGGCTTTAAAACGGTCCCCTTTCTTGAAAATGGCTGAAACGTTTGCAGACCGCCAATCATCTGGAACAGTGCCGGAGTCAAGGGACTTCTGGAAGATTGCCGTCAGTGATGAAGATATCTCATCGGCGAATTCTTTAAGGATCCTTGCTGGGATCATGTCAGGTCCACAAGCTTTATTTGGATTTATTCTCCTTAATAGCTTTGCAACTCCTTCTTCTGTTACTATGATGTCCGGCATTGGTGAGCAAGGTTCTCCTCTTGGTTGCGGTATATGAGATGTATCCTCGCGTGTAAAGGTCGACTCATATTGTCTGTTCAGGATATTAGCCTTGTCTTTCGGGTCCGCATGCATCTTTCCATTCTCTTTTAGAGGAGCAACTCCGCAGTTGTCTTTCCTGAGAGATTTTATAAATGACAAAAATCTCTTTTGCTTTCCAGGGTTCTGATCTTTCTCTGGGTCACCAATTTCTATTAGGTTTTCAATGTGTCTCCAGTATGCCTGTCTTTCAGCCTTCTGAACTCTGGCACGCATCTGCTTATAGTTTGAGATATCTTTGGGACGGTGGCTTGATTTCTGTTTTTTGAACAGTTTGTTTCGTTTCCGGTAGAGAGACTTCATATGATTATCAATCCATGGTTTCTTGGTCTTGGTACCTCTTACTAGCTTCTGTGGTATATACTTCTCCATCAGTTCATGGATCTTACACTTGAAGTCTGTCCATAGTGAGTTTATGTCAGAGTTTGGGGATGTAGCCTTCTGTAGAAAATCTGGAGTTAAGTCATTCAGTTCTCTTTTGAATCCTTCGTAATCTGCCTTCCTGTAATGGAATATCTTCCAAGGAGCTGGCGTGTTTTTCATAGGACGCAGGCTTGATTCTATGAAGACAGCCTCATGGTCGGAGATGCCTTGAATTACGTGGACTTGGTTGACCAGTGTAGTGTTGTTGGTGAAGAACAGATCCAAGGTTGTAGAACTGGTCTCTGTGATCCTCGTTGGCTCTGTGACTACTTGATCCAGAAAGTTGTCTTTGACAATAGACAAAAACTGATGACATTGGGCTCCATGCACAGGGTAGGGTTTGATACTCTCCTCCTTCCAGTCAATGTCCGCCAGGTTAAAATCTCCCCCAAGCCACAGATGTGCTCCATTATGAGTTGGGATCCGGGACAGGTAAGACTGTAGGTGCTCCAAGTACTCTTTGTCATGTTTATCAGGCGGTCGATAGCATGATCCAATGTAGAGGTCTTTGGTCCCCCTCACCTTGACTCTAGCCCAGACTAACTCACAGTCCTTGTCAACTTGAAGTTCCTCGGGCTCTTCACTCTCATAGTCACTTGATACCAGAAGGAAGACGCCGCCACCATGCCCGCCAGCTATATCTCTCCTGTAACACTTGTAAGAGGGTGGGAAAACTTCTGTTGACTTAATGTCCGGTGTTAGCCATGACTCTGATCCAATGACAATGTCTGCCTGAGTAGAGTTGATTATATTCTGGAGCTGTGCTGGTTTACGTGGGGTTTTAATTGATTGACAGTTCAACACCAATACTCTTAATGGAAGATCTGATCTGCCTGGTGTGACTTTTGTTGGAGATGAAGTGGCAATCGGCAGGAGAAGCTTAACTCAGATGTGTTTGTGTTGTTGGTTTCATTCAGATATGAAAAGGAGTTTGATGTCTCAAAGATAGTGGTGTCAAAGAGGTTTGTTGAGAAGTTGGGTACTCCACAGTGGAAACACTCCCAGCTGACATTGGTCAACCCGTGGTAAACGCCTTCTGGCATGCCCATGCATTTCTGGTGATACCACCTGTCGCAATGATCACAACAAACACCTGGTGTATTCCAGCGTACAGCCTTTTCACAAATTACGCAGGGAAATTTGACGGGACGAGGTCCAGGGTTGGGTTCAGGTGCATAGGATTGTGCTAGCAACAGGCTACAAAGATAAAGCAAGACTGCCTTATCCCTGCATACTGGCCCTTTTTGCTTGGACATGGTTCCTCTGAGAGAAGTGATCAACTGGTTGCAAAGTGAAGAACATGATGAGAACTCATTTTGAGTGTTCACAGGCAACTTTCCTGCAAACCTTTCATATTCAGATACACTGTATCTTGCCAACAAACTGTTCTGTCAGTATCAAGTGTGAAAAAGTCTTTCCAGTTTATATCATAATGTCCATTCAAATCTTGAACACTTGAATTAGATCACCTCTTTTTCTTCTGTATTTTAAAGTGGGCAAGTTTAACATTATAAGTCGGTCAGTGTAATTTATGTTTAATAATTCTGGGACCATCTTTGTTCCTCTCCTCTGAATGTTTTCAATCATTTGAATATGCTTCTTAAGACTTGGGTTCCACACAGAATCTCCATAATCAATTATAGGCCTTATGATTGATTTATATATTATTAAGAAAGGTGAATGTCATGGTCATACAATAAGGCAAAGCGTTCGGTGAAATATCTTGGACTTACTTTAGATGATCAATTAACTTGGGAGGCTACTGTTAACTCTATTGTTCAAAAAGTTAATGGTAGGCTTAAATTTTTTTCATAGACAATTCAACTTTTTAGAGGAAAAACTTAGGAAATCCATATGCTCGGCACTTATCCAAAGAATTGATTATGCATGCTCCTCGTGGTACTCTGGTTTGAACAAACAACTTAAGAAAAAACTTCAGATTTGTCAAAACAAAACTGTGCGGTTCAATGAAAATATTTGCCCTAGATCTCATGTTGGTTTCTTGGAACTAAATAGTCTTAATATGTTGAATGTGGATTTCAGGGTAAAACAACTTTGTCTGAGTCATGTGCATAAAAAGAAACAGAATTCAATATATTGAAATAGAGTAAATTTATCATATGTGTTTAACATTGTTCCCTATGGAATATAAATGAATATTACATAAAAAGATATTTCAATGGAACTGGATCGCCATATTTGTCTGAACACTTCATCAAAGTTTCTGATGTTCATCGTCATCTCACTAGAAGTAATACTGAAAACTTTATAGTACCTTCTGTCAGTGATCATGAGTGATGTTGCAGCTACAACTTTTTATTACAGTGGAATTAAAGTTTGGAACTCTCTACCCTCAGATGTCAAACAAAAGTGCACTTTCGATGGTTTCAAATCTGCTGCAAGACAATACCTTAGATCTCAACTGCAACTTATGGAATCAGATACCTATGTTTATTATTAATATGCATTTAGTAGTTCAATTTGCACCTAAGGTTTTTGTTCCCTCCCCTCTCCTAACTGCATTCTTGGATCTAACCAACAGGACCCTATTGGAAATAAGTCTTAGGGCTTTCATGGGCTATCCTGGGTTATTTCAACACTCATACATTTGCCTTTACATCATCTTTCATTTAAATAACAAATTTTGCTTGCATTCATCTCTCGCACTCTTGGATCCTTTTAGAGGTTCAGGAGTGTAAGATATGAATAAGATGTCAGTCATTTTAATCATTATTATTTTGTACCTAGTCAAAAAGTGATCTCTTAAGTTATAAAATGCAATATTGTGATGAAAATGTGATGACATAGTTTACTGTGATAATCTTAATGTGATATTTGTGCCAGATCCAATCAAATTCATCTTCAGTTATACGTTTTAAAAGCATCAGAGATTTTTAGCTCACCTGAGCCGAAGGCTCATGGGTGAGCTTATAGTATACCAGTCACTCCGTTGTCCGTCCGTCCGTCGTCTGTCGTCCGTCCGTCAACATTTTCAAACATCTTCTCCTCTGAAACCACTGGGCCAATTGAACTCAAATTTCATATGGAGACTCCTTAGGATACGGGAACGAAAGTTTGTTCAATTGGTCCTGGTCACATGACCAAGATGGATGCCACGCCCATATATGGTAAAAACCCTTTAAAAATCTTCTTCTCCAGAACCAGAAGGCCGATGACCTTGGGACTTGGTATGTAGCATTGGGGGTGTTGGGCCTACCAAGTTTCTTCTAATAATGATCCTAGGTTGACCTTGACCTACTAACGTCAAGGTCAAATTTGCTTCCTAATGCATTTAAATGGGATTTTTTTTTGAAAAGTTGATTTTTTGAATACTGTTGAAGCCAAAGTCATTATTCTTACTTGATATGTTAAAACTAATGAGACAATGGCTATAAATAAGTTTCAAAGGTCAAGGTTGACCTTTGACCTTTCAGCCAAGGTCGCTCATATTGTGGTCTAATCAATATATTTAAACTTAGTTTTCTCACAAACCATAGGCCCAATTGAACTCAAATTTCATGTGAAGACTCCTTATGATAAGATAGCCAAAATTTATTCAAAACATTTAGGTCACATGACCAAGATGGCCGCCATGCCCATATATGGTAAAAACCATTTAAAAATCTTCTTCTTCAAAACCAGGAGGCAGATGACCTTGGGACTTGGTATGTAGCATTGGGGGTATTGGGCCTACCAAGTTTGTTCAAATAATGATCCTAGGTTGACCTTGACCTACTTAACGTCAAAGGTCAAATTTGCATCCTAATGCATTTAAATGGGAATTTTTTGAAAAGTTGATTTTTTGAATACTGTTGAAGCCAAAGTCATTATTCTTACTTGATATGTGAAAACTAATGAAACAATGGCTATATATAAGTTTCAAAGGTCACGGTTGACCTTTGACCTTTCAGCCAAGGTCGCTCATATTGGAGTCTCATCAACATATTACTCAGAAACCACTAGGTCAATAGAAATCAAAATTCATATGACCACTCCTTATCATTGGTTAGCCAGAATTTGTATAAATTGTTATGGTCACATGACTAAGATGGCCACCAAGCCCATATATTGTAAAAACTATTTTAATATCTTCTTCTCTGGAACCAAAATGCCAATGGCCTTGGGACTTACTATGTAGCATTGAGGATGTGGTCCCTACCAGGTTTGCACAAATGATGGATCTAGGTTGACCTTGACCTACTTTATGGCAAGGTCAAATTTGATTCCTAATGCATTTATAATGGGAAAATCTTAAAATGTTCATTTTTCTATAACTGTTTTAGCCGAAATTATAATACCTGTGAGAAATATTTAACCTAATGAGACAATGGTTTTATATAAGTACCAAATGTCAAGCTGACCTGTGACCTTTAATCCAAGGCCACTAGTTTGGACCACTACATTCCTATCTAAACATCTTTTCTCAGAAATCACTGGGCTGTTAGATTGTTTAGGTTACTGGACCAAAATGGCTGCAACCCCCATATATGGTAAAACAAAGTATGTTTCATTATAAGCTGTAGCTGACCTTGACCTGTTTTACAATTATTAAGGAGATCAGGTGAGCGCCTCAGGACCTTCAGGTCCTCTAGTTTTTAATTTTTTCCATATTTTAAAGTGCTAAATTAATGTGATATTTAATGTGCTATATGTTTTAATTTGCTGTTGTACATGTATGTATGTGTCCGTCCCCAGCTGGAGTATGCGGCCCACATTTGGGACCCTTACACTAAGGAATAAACACTCCAGCTTGAAAAAGTTTAAAGAAGGGCCACATGCTGGACGACCAGTAATTACGATTACAAGTCAAGCCTAACAGCTATGCTTGACCATCTCGGAGTTCCATGAGCAAAGACGGGGGGATGCCCCCATTTGCCTCTTCTACAGGATTGTCCATGGAATTGTGGCAGTACCCCTCCCAGATTATGTCCAGCCCACACATAGAGTGTCCCGTTACTGTCACTCAATGACATGGCCAATGACATTTTGTCAGGTTCTTACAAACAGGAACTATAACAAGTACTCATTTTTTCCACTGGCCATAATCCAGTGGAATGTCCTTCCAGAGTCTGTTGTTAGTTTGCAAGACCTTGAATCCTTCAAGGCCTCTCTGAGCAAACTGCAACACTCAAGTCCCCAGATCCTGACACTGTCTTTTTAACCTGATTTTAATCTCATCTTCACTATTTTTAACCTATCATCTTTTATTCTCCTTAACTATCTTGCTTTTAATCTTTTTTCTTTTCTACTAACATTGCACGACAGCACATACATAACTTTTTATGGCAGTGAGACATGTCTGCTGACCATGTCCATCGTAATTCTAATTGCAATAATTAATTATAATAAATTAATTTTCTTACTAGTTATCACACTCAAAAGGGCCATCACAGTGGTTCTTTTGTGCACCCAAATATTTTTTAGAACAATGAGTTAGCAAATAATATATCTTATTCAACTTAATATGCAAGCTTATAATGCTCAAAGCTTTTTCAAAATCCTTTATACCTTCTTTTGACAAAAATAAAGATCCTAATCAGCTGGCTTTTGGTAAAACCAGCTTATGAGGATCTACCCAGTTTAATTTTCATCCATGCGATGAATGTATATTTTAAAAGTGAAATTGCATAGCTGGAAGATAGATCATATGGGCCTTGACACGAGAAAACCGGTCTTCAGTGTTTGCGAACAACAAAGACGCAGACCAGCCTGTGCATCCACGCAGTCCGATCAATGCTTTTATTATTTGCTTATTGGAAAGTATCGTTTCCAAACTTGCTACAAGCAAATTATCAATGTTCTAGCTAGTCTCTGTAGCTGAGGAGATTGGTTTGAATCTCGGAAACCCCAAAGACAGGTTTTGTCAAGACAAGGCCCATAAAATGCCCCATTTATATAATCAGTACATGTACTTAGTGTGGGCTTATAAAAACATTTACATTTATTAGGCCAATACAGAGGTTACCAGTTTTACCCTTTTCATTCTGATAGCTTATCCCATGTATGTACATATTGATACAAAAAGTATGAAACTGAAATGTCTATTTTGTATTTTAAGGGGTTGCTGGTCAAAATTTCTATAAAATGATGTTACCTGTCCGTCAAGATTGTTTCTATCTATAAGTAAAGTAAACAGTGCAGACCCTGATGAAATGCCTCCTTATAAATGCGGCATTATATCTGCGTCTTCACTGTTTGCCAAAGTACCTGTTTATTAATAAGGCCAAATTAAACTAGAGAGCGCAGTCGATAGGGCGCCATCGCAAATCCCCACGCTAAAGTTTATGACTCCCCAGCACCCCAAGTCCCACCCCTGGGCATGACCCTGGCAACAGAATGAAAAAAATTCTGTTCAATATGTTTTCTATCTTTTATTTATGAGAACACACACAAAGTTTGGTATAAAATCATTGAAATTGACACGGAAACCAAAATTTAATGATATTTGACCTTTTGAACTCGCCCAAAGGTCACCAGTTTGACCCTAGGATGAAAATTTTACTTTCATTCTGTTATGCTCGCCATCCCTGTCGATTTGATATGCCACATGACCATGTTTGAAAAAAATAAATTTTTGACCTTGGGCACTCTTAGTGCCCCAAAGTCCCACCTCTGGGGCATGACCCAGGGGACAGAATAAAAATACCGTCTTATATGTTTCGTATCTTTCATTTGTGAGAACACAATCAAAGTATGGTATAAAAATCTTTGAAATTGACATAGTAACCGAAATTTAATGATATTTTACCTTTGACCTCACCCAAAGGTCACCAGTTTGACCTAGGATGAAAATTAAGCTTGCATTCTGTTCTTCTCGTCATCCCCGTCAATTTGATATACCACATGACCATGTTTGACTTTTTTTGACCACTTGGGCACCCCCAGAGCCCCAAAGTCCCACCCCTGGGGCACAAAGTTTGGTATAAAAATCTTTGAAATTGACTTTGTAATATTTGACCTTTTGACCCCTCCCAAGGGCCTCAGGGGGCGGGGCCAAAATTTTTCTTGCTGTTGCAAGCCCCATGCATGTGAGTAACTCACACACCAAATTTGGTTGAATTTGGTCCAATGGTTTGGAGGAGATAGCATAACGGGCAGACCGCCGGACGGAATATAATTTTGGACCCCTAAGTACCCCCAGCCCACCCTTAGGGCATGACCCAGGCGACAGAATGAAAATCCCTTCTGATATGTTTTGTATCTTTCATTCATGAGAACACATACAAAGTTTAGTATAAAAATCTTTCAAATTGACTCAGTAATTGAAATTTAATGATATTTGACCTTTTGACTCCTCCCCAGGAGGAGATAGCATAACAGAGAGAGGGACAAAGGCGATAACAATATCCCCTGATAAAAATAAGTGTGTTTCGGGTAACAGGTCTGAAAATTGTAGGTAGGGTAGGCACACACATTTTTTTTTTGAAATATTTTTTTATACTCTTGAAAGGCATATCGCCTTTCAAAATGCATAAAATTATATATTTTTCCAGAAAACCTGAAAAAAGTCATAGGTTTCACCAGTAAATTTAGGTAGGGTGGGGTTACCCTTAACACAGATGAGCCCGACATGATATTTCCAACAATGTGGTATGTGTGACCAGCAAAGGCTCAGACCAGCCTGCGCATACGCACAGTCTGATCAGAGCCTTTGCTAGTTGCTTGCATATTCTATGACTGTTAAGCTACTAGCCAAATATCATTTGAGTTTTCTAATCTTTAAAAAGGCAGCTGCACAGGCTCGTCTGAGTCAAGACTCGTCAAAATGCCATAGTGTTGAAAATAACGTCGCAGCTCAGATGTTTTTTTATTTGGCCTAGCAACCAGAATGAAAAAGAGTTAAACTCAAATGTTTCCCTTAACTGGACCTATGAAAGGGCTGATAAAAAATAAAAAATAAATAACTGTGAAAGTAAAGATGCAGTAAACAGAAGTTTTGGCTAGACAGAAACTCTGGAAGCAGGTCACAAAACCACAGAGTTAACAGAAGAAAACGACACTGGTAGAAGCATGAGTGAAGAAAATGAAGTAAACACTGGCACTGAGAAGAGGTCTGAAGAAGAAGAACAACTTGGAGGACCTGTCTTTGTTCCAAGGCTCTACTTACAGAGATACTATTTTGTCCAACAGATATTAGTCAAGCACAAGGCTGAAAAGGTAAACTTGCTTATTTCTATGATGGCTGCAACTTTTGTCGTCTGCTGATAACCCATGCAAACAGTTTGGACCCAGGTCAGGATTGTCAGACAATTGGACCTGACTGCAAACCGAGTGTTCCTGAAAGATTTATAAGAAACGATATTTGAAAAAAGTCAGCAGACGATAACAAAAGCACGAAAAATTATAAGTAGATTTTCACTTTTATGTGCAGGGCTCGAAAATAGTACTCGTACGCTCGTATTTACGAGTGTCTCAGGCTGCAGGGCAAGTGAATATTTTGATATTTCTACTGAAAATTAAATTTTCCCCATGTATGCCAATAAATCTTGTGATGCAGGGCAAGTGCCTTTTTTCAGATATTTCGAGGCCTGATGTGTCGCCTGCGAAGCATGGTCGACACATAGGGATCACGACTCCGTCGGCGTCGTACGGGGGTCAAACTTTTGGTAGCCCTTTTTTACTTAGATTTTGGCTAAATTGTGGTTTCTGATCAATAACTTGTGAAGGGATGCAACAATTTCATTCAAAGTTTACAGAATGGATAAGCAGCATAATATATAGGCCAAGTTTGAAATTGGAGGTCATCCACATAATACAAAATGGACAATTCCATACTTATTGTATCAATATGTATGGGATAAATTCATCAGAATGAAAAGGGTATTCCCATGTCATTGCCACTTGATTGATCAAATTATAGGTTAACAACTTTTAGTCTAAGACAACCCCTTTTAGCCTAAGATTTGTGAACTTGATAAGCATATATAGTCAGGCCTCAAGATAAGAGTGCATATTGGAAAATTATTTTCTTTATTTCTCATCCAAAACATATGTTGTGGGTACTCAAAGGAACCGTCTAATTAAGCCGGTTCTTTTGAGCACCCAAAACACATGTTTAAATTAATGGGTAAGAAAATAATTAAAATTTTACGCAAATAAAGTTTCCTTATCTGGATCTATGGTAACCATTAACCTTTTGTAAACTAGGGACTCCTAAAGGAGAATTTTGGCTAACAGTGAAGACCCAATTGAAATGACGCATGTTGCTGCATTTCTTCATGCTCTACACTGTTTGCCAAGACAAAAAAATCTTCATGGAAAGAAATAAGATTAACAAATACAATATTGATTGGAAATTATTAACTCGAGGCACCTCAATATCCAAAATTTGTTGTATCAAACCAGAAAGAAGAATAGGGTTAACCTCATAAGTTTCACAACTGTTTTCCAGGTGGTTGACTTTGGTAGTGCTGAGTGTAAGGTGTTTAGATATCTGTTAAACACAGCCACTGTGACCAGTGTAACTCTTGTGGATATAGACAGACAACTCTTAGAGATGAGCAAGTGGTGTATCCGACCAATGACATGTGATTATATCTGCAGAAGAGTAAAACCTCTTACTGTGAAGATCTTTGAGGGCAGTGTGACAGAGTATGACTCAAGGCTGGTGGGTGTGGATGCCGTCACAATGATTGAAGTGTAAGCCTTTTTAAGGGTAAAACTGTAAATATTTTCTTATCCATCAGTTTAAACATGTGTTTTGTGTGCTCAAAGAACTGTCTCACTTTCGAATACCAACAACATATGCTTTGGTTGCAAAATGAGAAAAAAATCATTACAATTTTTTTACATGTACAGTTTTACATAGGGCCAGTTTAGCAAAAATAATCAGTGTAAAATGGTGATTATTTTCCTATCCATCAGTTTAAACATGTGTTTTGGGTGCACAAAAGAACTGTCTCATTGAGACGGTTCTTTTGAGTACCCACAACATAATAATAAATTATGTTTTGGCCGAGAAATAAGAAAATAATTTTCAGTTGCACTCTTCTCTTGGGGCCTGATAAACTCATTCTGGAGGAGTGAACTGTCAGATTATCACATAATTTCCATCTAACACAGCTGCACACTGGTCAATGTAAACGCACCGGTGGTTGCTACAACGAGCTGGTGGTTGCATTTTACAGCACCGGTGGTGGCGTAAAAGGTAAAAAAATCTATACCTCTTGACTTTATTATTTATTTATAAACTTGCATTTATTTTATTTGTGATGACACCTGGCGCACAGACCACCGGTAACATTGCAGTTTATGACTCTGCCAAGCAATTGGTGATTTAATTCATGGCTTGGACTGCAAATCCAACAAAGTTCTGGAGTTTTGTCGTGACAGGTGTTTTTTTTCTAGTGTAACTGCCTAAATTGAGTGAAATCTGCACGTCTAAGCGCAGCTTTTGTCATATTCCCATGAAATAACATCCAAAAAAAGATTAATACTTTGGTTTTTTTTCTTGGTTTAACTAGCAAATGTTTTATTGAGGAATTTTTATTACAACGCACTGGGAGCATTTTTTGACGCATTGATACAACGCACTGATGGTTGCACAGAATTCCTGTGGTTGCTGGTGCAGCCTCACCACAGCATTCACTGTTCTTATAAACGGTACATAAATCGTAATTTGAGCCAGCACATGATATTTCAATACCAGGATGAAGACTCAGGTGAGCCTATGCAAATGTACAGACTCGCCAGAGCCTTCTCTGCATAGAAAAAATAGAGAGTAGTAATCGTTTTTTGATGTTATTTCATGGGACTATGATAACATAGCTGCAGCTGTGCTTAGACATGCAGAACTTCCTGAAGTTAGGCAGTCACAATAGAAAAAGCACCTGTCACTGTCAAACTCCACAACTTTGTCGGATTTATCGGTCAAACCATGAATTAAAATGCCAGTTGCATGGCAGAGCCATAAACTGCAATGTTTCTGACGGTTTGTGCGCATTGGGTCATCAAAAGTAAAATAAAAGCAAGCTTATAAAGAAATCATACAGTCAATAGGCATAGATTTTGTGGTTTTTGTACACTGATGAAGGCTCAAGCGTGACTCTGCAAATGTGTAGCCTCACCAGAGATGCTCCAGAGCTAGCCCTGTTCGCACTTTGAGAGTGTTTCCGCCTATTTTTCAGATTGGCCCCAAAACTTTTAATTTAATGAGATTGTTTGTCCGTTATGATACATTACAATAGTTAATAAGCCTCCATGCGAGCTTAAAATTTTTGTGCTTCAACAACAGCAGATTCTAGGGCGAAGATTTGGTACCAGTAAAATGCAATTTTAGCACCCCAGAGGAATAGGCTGCTGTCTGTTCTAAGGCGGTGATTCGGTTGTTGTTGATTCGTTGTTGATTGTTACTCCCATTACAGGATTCTGTAATTGTTCTATATTTTGTTACTTTATGACCATTCTTGTTTTACAATCATCTTGATGGGGAAGAGAGAGAGCTGGCTGCTTTGCTTAGTTTGTCTTCCTGGTGTCTCGTGATTGTTGTGTGGCTATTCCTTTCAGTGCCATGGGTTTGTTTGCAGTTTGTGATTATGATACTCACTATTTTTGGGTGTCATTCATGAGAACAGCGATGGCTTTGGCCACATTTGCTTGGTCTAGGCTGAGCCTTCGTCGCAGTTTAAAATTCTCATGTGGTGACTCAAATGGCGATTGACTGCCATTTTGTGCGAGCAGCGAAGGATCTGGCGAGTCTGCACATTTGCACAGGCTTACCTTAGCCTTCGTCACTGTACAAAATCTCTTGTGCTGCCTTAAATGGTGATTTGTGTGCTATTCACGCCAGCAGCGAATACTCTGATGAGTCTGCACATTTGCGCAGGCAGTCACTGGACAATGTAATAAATATCAAGATCTCTTGTACTGGCAGCAAAGGCTCTTGGGAGTATGCACGTTTGCTAAGGCTCGCCTGAGCCTTCTATACAGTATCGAAATATCATGTGCTGGTTGAAATGGCATTTTTTGCAACGTTTATGTGAACAGCGAATGATGTGGTGAGTCTGCACCAGCAACCACAGGAAATCTGTGCAACCATCAGTGCGTTGTATCAATGCGTCAAAAAATGCTCCCAGTGCGTTGTAATAAAAATTCCTCAATAAAACATTTGCTAGTTTACCAAGAAAAAAAAACAAAGTAGTAATCGTTTTTTGGATGTTATTTCATGGGAATATGACAACAGCTGCGCTTAGACAAGCAGATTTCACTCAAGTTAGGCAGTTTCACTAGAAAAAAGCACCTGTCACGGCAAAACTCCAGAACTGTGTTGGATTTGCCGTTCAAACCAAGAATTAAATCACCAATTGCTTGGCAGCGCCATAAACTGTAATCTTACCGACGGTCTGTGCGCTTGGTGTCATCACAAATAAAATAAATGCAAGCTTATAAATAAATCATAAAGTCAACAGGTATAGATTTTGTTCACCTTTTCCGCCATTTTACGCCACCACCAGTGCCAAAATAAGCCACCACCAGTTCGTTGTAGCAACCACCGGTGCTTTTACATTGACCAGTGTGAGCTGTGTGACTTACCATTCACAGAGATAGAGTTTTAACTCTCTGCATTCTGGGTAATTTTGTATCTTTTTATTCTCTGCTATTTTTTTTTCGAAATCAACTTTTCTCAAAAATTACTTCCAGGAATATCATCTGAGCGTCATACATTTTTGATCCAGATCAGGCTTGAAACATTTTGCAAAAGTTAACAGTAGATGGCATGCACAAGCTGATAAAGAGATAACCCACAGTTGACTACTGATCTCAAATCCTAATAGGGCAAAAAAAGACTGCTTAGGGTAAAGCCAGTGTGTTTCCCTATTTTTTGGCTAATTAATAGCATAGGCTATGGGTATTCCCACATGAAACAGATTGCATTATACTGCTCGAACCATTTCAGTCTCTTATGGCCCATAATTGAGATAGCAGTTCACGGTTCTTGAAAAAATATTGTCTCATTCTTGATGTGATATGTAATCATATATTAAGTACATTCAGACTGAACTTAGCAAATAATTTATATCTAAAGTTTAACACTTTCCCTCATAGAGACGCCTTTTAACACTTTTATAAACAGAGCAGACCCAGATCAGGCAGCTCTTATAGAGCTGCCTGATCAGGGTCTGCTCTGTTTGCTTATGGAACTTTCATTAGATATGATCCGACACTAGTGGATTTGACTAGTAACTTTTTTGTTTGATGTACAAACGTGAAAGTTTATTTATATAATTATACATAGTGGGTGGAGCTTAGCATAAATATTCATGAAGGAATATCGTTCATCAAAACGGGCCAAAAAGACTCTACTGTCATCAATTTTTTTATAGATTTTTTTTTAAGAATATGCTTAACATTTAAAGAAAGAGAACAATGGCCTGTATATTTTTTTTACTGATTAGAGAACTCCAGACTTTCTAGCCAGGCCCTTATGTATACGTCTTAGACTTACCTGAAGTGTGGTCTTATTTGTTATCCAGAACACAAGCTAATTAATGCCATGGTTATATCCAAAACGCTTTATGCACTTTATATGAAATGACTAATTTCAAAACAGCCTACGCGTAACAGTACACTGAAACTGTGGAGCTCCAGTTAGTATGAAAATATGAATATATCAATCAATCAAATTTGTTGTTGAGAATACCCTGAAGAGACTCCCTGAGACTGGACTCTTCTGAGTACTTACAACAGGTTTTGCTCGAGAGCTTGGAGAAGTATCTAACTATCTATTAAAGATAAATAGTAAAACCTGTGTAAAACGGCCACTCTCAAAAAGACCCAAAAATGGTTTTAAAAACTGTTTATCAATTAATGCAGATCAAAAGTATTGCAGAATGCATTCTGCAATACTTTAGACCTTCATTAAGCTACCATTTGTCATTAAGACCTTTGTTTTGTCTATTTTTGAGTGGCCGTTTTTACACAGGTTTTACTGTATGTCTACTTATCTTCAGGCCTGATATCTCAAGCAATTATTTTCTAAAAAGATACATGTGCCTTGTGTGGGGTCTGCACGTATGTGAAGCTCAAATCAGCCTACTCAGCCACAGAGACTAGCTAGAATATTAAAATTATGCATGTAGCAACTCTGGCTATCATACTTAATACTAATATAACAGATTCACAGATTGGACTGTGCCACTGTACATGCTGGTCTGAGCCGTTGTATGTTTGCATGTAATAAAATCTGGTTTTCTCGTGACAATGCCCATATTTATGAAGAAATGATCAATACTGTGATGCATGCCAAGATAATTTAAACTTGGAATTCTCTGAAGATTTCATATAGACCCTTATCATGCCCGATATTCAAAAGGGCTATTTTTGAGCGTAAAATTGTGAATATTTTCCTGCCCATCTGTTTTAGCATATGGTTTGGGTGCTCAAAAGAACCGTCTCATTGAGGCGGTTCTTTTGAGTACCCACAACAGATGTTTTGGTGGAGAAATAAGAAATATTTTGATTATGGACTTGATATTTGTATAATACTACACTCCTCTTTCAATTTTGATCCAATTAACTTTCAAGATTCCAATTATCTACATGTATATACAAGGAGAGTGGAAAATAGTGTTGATCCTGATCAGCTGGCTTCGCTGATCTAGATCTACACTGTTATTAAAACAGAATATTCCCAGACTTAGCATGGTAAGGGTTCAGTGTCAGTTTCAGATGAAGCAGTATTTCTTTATTAAAATTTGCTAATCTCGCTTCTTTTATGGTAAAGTCATGAAGTATAGAGCTATCATATAACATTTAGCTCTAGTTATGTCACGATACTCAACCCTTGTCCTGCTGAGACTGGATATATCGTTAACATTGTAGATGCAGATCAGCTACCTTCTGAAGAAGTAGATTAGCTTACTTCTAAATAAGTTGACTGATCAGGATTCACTCTGTTTTACATTCATGCTTTGAATCCAGTTTAATAAATTCTTAGAACATGTAGAATACAATTCTTAGAACATGTAGAATACATACACGTATGGCAATTTAGCATATTGTTATAACAAGAAATATGTTTTTCAAAGATTATTTATACAATAATTGTTTGTGTTTCAATGCTAAAACAAACATTTTATGCTTCTCATTAGCATTTCATCATATATACTTAAACGCAAAAGAAACGCAACCGTTTTCAATCCACTTTTTCTTCCACATGGATCACATGAGGCTAATTTCTTAATTATATCCTGTTTTCTAGCGCATTGAGTAATGATTTGCTGTAAAATGGTTTTGATCAAGATTTCCATTCTGACGTTATAATGACGTCAGTAAATTTCAACAAATGGAGTCTAAAAAAGTGATGTCTCATTCGATTTGAAAACAAACAGCTTGATCTGATAGCCAGATGTCTTAACGAAAGGAAAACACTAAAACGGTTTGCAAGTTATTGATTATCAACGCTACCAGTCGCGGCGTTGCTGCGTTTCTTTATTGACGTCAACCTACTTTTTTTTTAAACAGTCATTACAGACGCATTTTATCCGATCATTTCGCGATACTTATGTCGTCTATGCAATGTATAGAGGGCTATAAGGTGACATTAAAATTTTTCGATTATTAATATTCGTTTGGATAAAAATAGTCAATTACGCAAAAAAATTAAAGACGTCATTTTGACAAAATGAACGTTGACAGAAACATAAAAGTACCCGATTTGGTTTTGTCTACCCTTTTGCTTTCAAACCCCGATATTGGTTTAAAACGTTTTTCTGCAAAATAGGCACAATTTTTTAACTTTGTGGCTTTAAAAATGGGGGTTGCCTTACATTTCTCCCTGCAGCTTGCCAATCATAAGTCACAGCGATCTGATTTTGGTGCTGCATGCAAGGCAAATAACGGTACTTAGCGATTTTATCATCGCTGGCTGAAATTTTTGGTGAAAAAGAAGGAAACACCATTTTAGAAAGAGTTGCGTTTCTTTTGCGTTTAAGTATATATTAAAATGGCAGTACTGACAGGTTGATATGAAAGCTTCTTTTTTTAATAACTTTATTATTTCTATTACAATAAGTATTGTTTTCTCATGTTTTGACCCATTTTTACATAGAAAATATCTTATTATTATTTCTAGTATAGAGCATTTGACTTCAGATGTACTGGATGAAGCAGTTTCTATGGTATTTGGCAAGATACAGCCAAGAATTGTTGTCATGACAACTCCTAATGCTGATTTTAACATTCTCTTCCCAGGCTTCAGTGGAGTCAGACACTGGGATCATAAATTTGAATGGACCCAGAAGGAGTTTCAGGAATGGTGGGTTCTTAGACTTATCAAGGGTCATTTCCTATCCATTCTCAATATAGTTTTGTCAGATTCTAGGAAGCAGTGATGCTATAAAAAGGTTTGCCACTAAAATGCCTCTAACATGCTAAGCAAATTAATTAAAGTAGCTATTATGTGTTCCTTAAGAAAAATAGCAAAGGTATAGATCAGACTGGGATAGATGACTAGAATGGCTTGCACATTCAAAGTTTGTTGTTCACACACAGCCAAATTTTAAGTAAGGAAGAAGGAAAAGATTAGGATAGATACAATCAAATACCACACCTGACCTAGGACACCATATCTGAAAGTGACTAAAAACATACAAGAGACCAAATAGTTCAGCCCTTGCAGGTGACTATAAGGCTGCAAGGAACAGACAAGACAGCATGAAAGACAAACAAACAAGAATATTGATAACAAAAAAGGATGCACTAAAGAAGCACCACCTTGGACGGTCAGTAAAATATAGTACTGGAGGGCTTAAACATGTTTCAAGGTACCAACCTCACCCTTATTTCTGATGTGGATCAAGACAAATACATGTTTGGACCTAACTCATCAATGTATCATCTACTAGGAGATATAT
The DNA here is from genome assembly GCA_964019695.1 of Loripinus fragilis. Classification (NCBI taxonomy): domain Eukaryota; kingdom Metazoa; phylum Mollusca; class Bivalvia; order Lucinida; family Lucinidae; genus Loripinus; species Loripinus fragilis. The sequence continues at coordinate 1,010,049 of OZ026515.1, read as the reverse complement.
AATTTTATGTCAATAAAGATATTTTCTGTTCTGTATAAAAAGGAGATAAAACAAAGATAAGGACTCAACAGTACAGGTTTTCATAAACTATGGCCAGGCATTAAACCTTGCTTAGTTATATTGTCATTCTGATGGAATGTATATAATTATGAATCATGTTTTTGTGTGATAACTTAGATAAGAGTGAATTCTATTTGATAATTTCTTATTTCAAAGTAAGAAAGAGGGCAAAGATCAGGAATCGATGCAATCAAATACCACACCTGACCCAGGATACCAATGGAAAAGTAACAAACTCACAATTAGACATCATAAACCAGAGCCAAGAGGTCAGCTCTTTCCCAGCAGGTGACCACAAGGCATCAATAAACAGACACGCACGAAAGCATAACAAACACAAGACAGAAATAGCATGAATGATCCACAAAAGAAGTACCGCCTTGGAACGGTCAGTAAAAATATTTTACTGGAGGGCTTAAACCAGTTTCACATGCCAACCTCACCCTTAGTTCAGATGTGGATCAAGACACATAGATGTTTGGTTTGCATGAAAGACCCCTAACTTATGAATGCATCATCTCCTAGAACATATATTCCAAGATATTAAAAAGGAGATAAAGCAAAGATAAGGACTCAACAGTAAATAAAACTGAATACTGGAGCAAAAGAAATCAAACAGGTAAACCCTGGTGGGCCTGACAACAGCCATAGCATCAGGCCCTTATCATCTCATCAATAGATAAGTATTTAAGTCGGAAATGTCATAGAGTCTGAAGTCCGACCCACCGGCGTGCAATTTACGAGGAAAGCAAAGTTGCCAACCGTGATTGGGTTAATAACCAAGCAGGTGTTGCAATACATTAATTTTATAGCCAATCTTTTATAATGGGAAATTAGTTTAATGAACTGTGCTGAAAAATTATTAGAGCCAACAATCTTCTTCAGTTTATACACCAAGTCACCATAGAATTCAGGTTCCGAAAGTCCTTGGTGCAAAACCACAACATATGTTGTGGGTACTCAAAAGAGCAGTCTCAATGAGATGGCTCTTTTGAGCATCCAAAACTGATGTGACTGATTATTCAGTAATAAGTTACAATTTTATGCTCACATTTTGCTAATTTAGACCTTTGTTGTATATATTAGGTGCTTACAAGTTGCTCAAAGATACAGTTACAATGTAGACTTTGGTGGTATAGGAGATCCCCCAGATGGTTTCTCACACCTTGGCAGTTGTTCACAGGCAGCAACTTTCACAGCAGCAGAAGACAAACCACAGTCCGTTGACTCATCTCAACCTGCATCTCATATCTACAATTTGGTATGTAACAATATTCATCAGTTACCTTTCATATTAACTGCATTGTTGCACGTTGCCTGATAAATGTTGTCTATCTCATGGCATGTGCCTTTATCAGGTCATGATGATGCACTTTTTGAATGACGTCGCTAAAGATGCTGAATCAACACAAAAATGGAAAATAACGTCATAATCTCTAGTTTGAAGAGTAAAACAATAGGTAAACTGATTAATAGAATACCAGGTTTGCTTATTTTGATATCAAGTTTACCAGGCTTGGCTTTGAGAACGCATGTTGAATCGCTCGGCAAGCCTAGCAATGTCAACAAGCATTCTCAAAGCCTTGCCTAGTGAACTTGATATCAAACGACACTCACATAGTATTCTCTATATTCCTTAGTTTATTTAAGCTGGTATCCAGTATAAGGTACAAGTTGGCATGATGTGTGTACAGTGAAGATTCATATAAGTCTGCACATCTGACATACAGTCTGATCATAGTCTTAGATTTCCGCATTGAGAAGCTTTGTCCCTTTCCTACCCATGGAGTGCCAATCAAAGACTCTGATAAGACTAAATGGATGCCCATGATCAAAGTGAAATGTTGAAGAAAACAGATTTCCTGTAAGAAGTTCACCATATTCTAATTGGTTAAACTTCTGAAGGCAAAAAGGTTTACACTCCATCAATTCATCCATTAGGGAGAACTTTTATCTGGTTCCTACAACTGATTACACTATACTGTTCACAAAAAGTAGGGGATATTTGAGTCAATGATGGATTTGGGGAAATAAGGAAAACATTACCTCTCAAAAGACATTTAATCCAAAGAACATTCAAAATTTTATGAATTTAATCAATAGTTCCTTTCAGTAATTGCTCTTTTATTGAGACACATGGTAGGTAATCTCCTGAGTGTGAACGTCAAATTTCACATGTCATTAATAACTTGTAGGTCCGTCTCAATTGTCATCTTAAGCAACACAGCGATGATGCATGCTCCCAATGTCGATGTTGACCTGAGGGATCCTTCTCCATTCTTCTTGCAGCACTGCACCAAGCCCACTCAGGATCGTTGGTTGAGGAGTACGTCTCCAAACACGTTTCCTGAGAATATCCCACATGTAATCGATAGGTGACAAGTCTGAACTCATTGCAGGCTTTGGCATAGTATGAATATTCTGTCGCTGAAAGTAGTCTGTAATATCTCTAAAGACTTGTCCGATGTGCATATAATATAAAGTTCTCAACAATAAGATATACACACATGACATACAAACTAACTGATGTACCATACATATATACACTTATAAAACACGGTGCCAGAGGGACCAGGCAAAAAAACTTATACCCCCTACTTTTTGTGAACAGTATATATAAGCTAAACAGTACTTCACTTTATAATAGTCCTTTTATACCCCAGTGGCCCTGACATACTTAGTATGTGGAGGTATATAGTTTTTGCCTTTTCGTATATGTATAGAGGTTTGGTTGTCTTGCAGTCCCTCCCGGGGTCAAGGTTTTTTGCATTAAAGTTGTGTTAGAATTTATTTTATGAAGACCACATGATGGATTTCATTCATTTTGGTAATGCTTGTAGAACTACTCTAGGTCTAAAGTTAAAAAGTGCACCATTCTCACCCAGGGTTAAAGTCAAATATTTTGCTTTTTAAAAACTTAAGGTTATAAAGCTATGTTATCAAAGTAAGTAAGGGTGCAAAGATCAGGAAGCAATACAATCAAGTACCACACCTGACCCAGGATACCAATGGGAAAGTAACAAACTCACAGTAAGATACCAGTAACGAGAGCCAAGAGGTCAGCCCTTTCCCAGCAGGTGACCACAAAGCACATATAAACAAGATCCTTTGACGAATTTCATTTATGTTTGGCATGTTGTTAGATATATAGGCCTAAAGTTTCTGATGAAAATAAAAACAAAAACTGCCCAATATTTCCCCACTCACATAATGTTAAAGATGGCCCACTCTAGCTTTAGCAAAGGCCTGTTTGAGTGAAAATGGGGCCATTCATGGCCTCCTCTAGAGTTGACACAGCTTAAAGCTAAATGTGTTAAATAGCTATACTATTAAATGCATTTCAAGAGGCTTGTTTGCTTGACAGTCTAAGGACTTGGTCCTAAAAGGTAAAAAGCATATATCAAATACATTTGACAACTTTTATAACTTGTTGTTTTGAATATAAAATATATGCACAAAATTTAGTAACATCATATGCAGGAACAGCCTACTTTGATTATGCTGGCAGATTACTTCATTCTCAGTACAGCCATATCAAAAACTGTAAAAGAGAAAATAATACATCTTATGACAGAGTAGTTACATAAACAGAGGCTGAGACAAAAAGCATGTGGCTTAATGAGTGCTGTTTTGACATTATCAGCAGGAATGAAATTCAAGTGAAATTGATGCACTCATATCTGAGTTCTGAAAAAGACATTGTCTCTAGACTGTTGATACTGATTTCCGCTGCTGAGTAGATAGCCTGGCCCCGAGGTTATAAGACTTTTTTATGCTCAACTCAACTGAGCACGGAATTTCAACTGCTCATAGAACTAAAATACAGTCAAATATAGAAGTATCTTGCTTTAAGTCTCTCAGGTGTTGTATTTATCATGCTGATAAATGTGAAAATGCTAACAATTGCTGGCATTTTAATATTCATGAGCAGGATAAATTTCGTGCTCAGCTGAGTTGAGTATGAAAAAAGTTTTTATAACCTTGGGGCCTGATTAAATTTTGGTTGGACAAGCATTTGGTTGGGAGCACAGTGATTTACAAACACTATTTTTAGGTTCTTCTTTTTATCACCGGTTAAGATCAACACAATTTTTAAGCATAAAATTGTAAATATTTTCTTACCCATCAGTTTTTACATATGTCTTGGGTAATCAAAAGAACCGTCTCATTGAGATGGTTCTTTTGAGTACTCACAACATATGTTTTGGTTGAGAAATGAGAAAATTATTTTTTGTTATGCACTCTTAACTTCAGGCCTGTTTACTCTGTTTTGCAGGTTGATGAGCATGTGTATCCCTACCAGAGCCCTACAGACATTAATGAGGATAGTGTTTTAAGTGAAATAAAGTTCCAGTTACGTCAGTTTCAGACAGATAGTTATTACATAGACTATAATGATAACTGTTCAGTACCCCTCTCCACACTGTTGAGATTCAAACTCATTCAAACAGACTTTACGGAAGACACCCTCAGGTATGGACTCAGTAAGAAACAAGTCAGTTAGTGCTTAGTCCCCTTTTGCGATTAACCCCCTTGGTACTGGTGGCCCCTAAATGCGTTGTATGGCAATCAGTGTAGACTCTGATGAAAAGCCACATTATGGTTATGACAAAAACAATCTTCAGCGAAAGAAATACATTTTTATTTGGAAATCATAACCTGTGACCCCTCAATAATACAATGGACCGTCCCAAAATTTTGCATCAAACCAAAAGGAAAATTCCATAAGGGCATAAAGGATTAAAACTGCAGTGCAACCCTTCTCATTTGAGCCGATAAGTATACTAATAAATGGCAGTGGCAAAACATTCCAATCTTTTCTTAATATTCTTTCCTAAAAATACCATAAATGGCAAAAGTCCTGTGATTTTGCTACCCACAGGGGAGTCACAATGTTGTTCTGTTGCAGGGAAATTTCCATTATATAAGGCTAAGCATTATACACAGGTTTAGTTTTTTTTAAAAATGAGTGTAAGATTGTAAATATTTTCTTACCCATCAGTTTTAACATATGTTTTGGATGCTCAAAACTACCCACAACCTACGTTTTGGCTGAGAATAAGAAAATTATATTATTTGGTACATACTCTTAATTTTAACCCACCTCGCCTATAGAGCCAACGGTAACAAACTGTGATATATCGGACAATAATTTTACAGAAAAGTGTGTGATAGCTGAAGTCACTGGAAAATGACGTTTTACGCTTGAAAGACGTTACAATTACATGTAAACGTATGCGGCATAGTCTAAGTATTGGCGGGAGTTCTTCAGTGCAATGGCAGAGAGTTGGAAGAAGCTGAAGACTCTAATGTGTTTTCGTCGTTTATTGTGTGTTAGAATCTAAATAGATCAGCTCCAGTGCGTGAATTGTTGAGTAATAATTCACTGTTTGTCGGTCAGTTGTTCGAAGATAAATCACTCGCACTGCGCGCTCGTGATTTGATCTTCTTTACAACTGACCGACAAACAGTGAATTATTACTCAACAATTCACTTCTGGAGCTGATCTATTTCTTAACTTAAGGACTGAGTATAGCAAGAATGGAATGCTTAATTTACTACTGCAGTTTATTTAAAGGCCTATAGACTCAATGAGGAGGGCTGCACTACAGTTTTAAGCGCAAATGGGGGCCATACCAGGTACTAAAGGACATCAACTGTATTGTGTAAACTCTAATTCTATAGTGATGTTCTCATTAAAATTTGGATTAGGAAAAATGAAGTATTTCTTTTATTTTTATACAGCTCTAATGTTTTGAAAAAAATATTTGTTCTATATGATGAAAAAAAAAATGTTGAAAAATTATGTGGGGGGTTCTTTCGAGTATATGTGTGATAATGTGGAAAAGATGTCTATCTTCCATTTTTCAAAGCACAGGTAAAAGTGGAGATTGAGATATAAAAAAGAAAGTTTTAGAAAAATTTGGTACCAAAATGCCTAGTAAAGAGAAAATTTTTGTTCACTTATAAGAAAGATACAGACATTCAGAGCTCTGAGTTGGACCCAAAGAAGTCAATGGAGAAAGACGAGAACATCCAATAATTGTGGCTTCTTTTCTGCCATACCACGATTTCTGGAGCTACCACGAAAACATCTACCATACATTTTGAAATTTCTTTCTCTTTGTTTCACAAATTTCTTTATATAGTCAGAGTTGTTCAAATTTTAGTATAGATATGCAAAAAAAGTTAAGGTGTCAGATTAATTATGGTTAAAAGCAAGAGTGTAGCAACACCGCTAAAAAAATTACGCACATCAAAGGGAGACTACCTGATCAAGCAGTGATATTCTTCAATTGCGTTTATTTTTCAAAATGGGAACTTCTCTTAAAGAAAGGAATTTGCTCCCAGAGAGAGCAAATTCTTTCCTTTAAGAGCAGTTACTTATGGTATTGAAAATCACTTTTACCACATTAGGTGACCTCCCTTGAATGTTACTATTTTTATTACGCATATGCATAATGGGAGCTACGCCAATGAAAATAGTTATTATAGGTATGTGTATTGCAAAAGTTTCTTACCTTACTGATACATCTGTTTCTGGTGTTTTTTCAGAGAGCATCTAAGAAATCACGGTTATCGACTGTCAGAAGATGGTATAAACATTATTCTTCCAGCTGTGTATAAATACTCTGATAGTGACAGTGATGATTACACTAGTGAGGAAAAAGATCCAGTTGTACAATAACCAGACTTAAACTTACAAACTAGTTTGACTGCAGAGGAATATTGGGATTAAGGAAAATATCAGTCTTATAGAGAGAAAATTTGGCCCCCAGAGTTATAAAACTGTTTTCATGCTCAACTCAACTGCAAAATTGCAATTGCTCATAAAAGGTAAAGTAGTGAAAAAATAAAGAGTTTTTATTGCTTTAAAACACTTGAAATGTACAATTTATCCAGCTGATAAATGTTAAATGCTTCCATGTTGGCATTTTAACATTTACTAGCAGGATAAACTTCATGCTCACTTGAGTTATGCATGAAAACAGTTTAATAATCTTGAGGCCTGATAATCTTGCAATTAAACAACAAAGGTGCAGGCCAACCTGCTCATTTGCACATCCTGATCAGCACCTATGTGTTTTTGCTCTTTGAAAAGTATTGTACTACTTTCCAAATTTCCATTTTTGAAGCTAGTCTCTGTAGCCTGAACAGGCTGGATTGAAATTGACTGTGTCACAAACTTCTTATATAAATACAGTTTTTAAGACTACACCCATATATATGTGGCATGTCATTGGAAAAAGTGTTTATGCCATAGCCAAACAACAGAGAACAGTTCGGAGGCTTCATCGGTTATGAGAAGCGCAGTGGCTCATTGGTAAAGGGCTTGACTCAAGGTCAAGGGGTTGCGGGTTCAAGCCTCACTGGGGGCACTGCATTGTGTCGTTGATCGGCAAGACATTTTATCCTCTTGTTAGCACTGGCTCAACCAAGGAAGACCTGTCCCGACATGACTGAAAAAATGTTGACTGTGACATAAAGAATAAAAAAACAAACAAAAGCAGTCTTGAAATGAGCTGATTATTCCTTGTCATTCTGGATACCCATAAACATGTCCTTCGAAAAGTTTTAAGACCCAGATGAAATGCCACATAAGGTGAAATGCCACATTTCATCAGGGTCTGTACTGTTTGGCTAGATGAAAACAATCTTCAATGACAGAATCACATCATTTTATAGAATTTTTGAACGGCAACCACTGAAAATACAAGATGGTCAATTCCATACTTGTTGTTTCAATATCTTTGTAATAATACGTTAGAATGAAAAGTGTTAATAACAAAGCCAAGAAAATACATTGTGCACTGAGAGAAGACTTAGATCAGCCCTGGCATAAAACTAGCCAAAATCAGACAGATGGTTTCTTCAAGTGGACAGCAAAGATTCAGATCAGAATGAGAATATATATCCAGGTTGTAAGAAAATATGAGCCAGTATGTGAGACATTAGTCCTTATCGCATTGCTGCTTGCATACACAAAGTTTGGAAAAAGATGTTGCCTCAAACCAAAATTTAAAACTAGCTTTGCTGGCTAGATTGACTTTGTGTATGTGCCAGGCTTCTAGATATGAGTGTTAGGAAAAAATCATTTCTTATTTTGCAACCAAAACATGTTGTGGGCAGGCCCCCAGATAAGAGTGTGTAACTGAAAATTATTTTTCTTATTTCTCAACCAAATTGTATGTTGTGGGTACTCAAAAGAACAGCACCCAAAACACGTGTAAAAACTGATGGATAAGAAAATAATCACAATTTTTCTCTAAAAGATTATGCTTTAACTGGTCCTTTTTTGTGGGTGCTCAAAAAAAAGCTGTTTCAACGAGAGAGCTTTTTTGAGCACCCTTAAACAAAGGTTTTAATTGATGGATAACAAAATATTTTTAAATTCCAATATATTTTAGTTCACATGGGTCAAAGGCTCACAAGGCGAGGTAATAGGATGGGACTCAAGTCATCATGTGTCAATGTATCCGCCCGTTTACACTTTCAAGCATTAATATCTATGGGACCAGCAGGCTAATCGTAATCAAATTTCATCTGGAGCGTCATTGGGGTGGTGGAAAGGTCACATTAGGTTTTCGGCCAGGTTGGATCAGAACTCCTATTCCCTTGGCAACATCCTCTCCTCATGACAAGGATTCAGGTGAGTGATCCTAGGGACCTCATGTCTTTGTTTTATCACAGTTTGTTAATTGATTTGGCTGTTTCCCTGTGATGATACATTGCAGAAGTTAGGAAGCCTACATGTGAGCTAAACTAATTTTGCGTTTTACAACAGCGGTATCTAGGGTGTAGATATTGTGACTTAAATTACTTTAAATAAATTACTTTAAACCACCCAGTGGCCTCCACTGCTGTCCATTCTAAGGCGGTGGTTCTGCTGTAGTTTAATCTTTATTATTAAATTGAGCTGCGAGATGAGATTTCCAACAATGTGGTATGTGCAACCAGCAAAGGCTCAGGCCAGCCTGCGCTTATGCGCAGTCTGATCAGAGCCTTTGCTAATTGCTTGAATATTCTAAGAGCGTTAACCGACTGACTGAACATGATTTTGAGTTTCTAAGCTCAAAAGGAGGCTACACATGCTCGTCTGAGTCTACACTTGTCAAAATACCACATTGTTGGAAATCACATGTCACGGCTCATTTGTTGTTGCTCCCATTGTTTGTGAGGTTTAGTGTTAGGTCTTTGTTTTGTTTTGCATTATTTTGTGTCCTTTCTGGTTTTGCAATCATTTGGCTGGGGAAGTGAGAGCTAGTTGCTTTACATTTGTTGCGTTCTGAATGTCATGTTGCTGTTATCTTTCCTCGACTCTTCCTTGCAGTGCATTGGGTTGGTCTGTAGTATGTGATTTTGGCATCTCCTGGTCAAACTCACTTTTTGGTGGAAAACATCCCACCAACATCAAGATTCAGAATTGCTAAAATGTTTCTGTTGCAATATCAAACATGGCTACCATGGTGGCCAGCTTGAAATTCTTTTAAGTGCCATCTTTACAAAAACAATATGAGCCGCGACATTTGATTTACAACAATGTGGTATTTTGAAAAGTGTAGACTCAGACGAGCCTCTGCAGCCCCCTTTTAAGCTTAGAAACTCCAAATGGTGTCCAGTCAGTAGCTTAACAATCATAAAATACTCAAGCTACTAGCTAAGGCTCTGATCAGACTGTGCATATGTGCAGGCTGGTTTGAGTCTTTGCTGGTCGGGCATACCACATTGTTGGAAATCTCATGTCACGGCTCATTTGTCAGAAAGAATTGAAAATTGGGATTAAAACATAAGTTTGTTTTAGATAAGACCTTTGTAAAGTCTGGTAGAGTATGTACATTTTAAAAAGCATGACATTTGCTTAGTTATACAGGTTTTATGTTTATTGTTCAAACATGTCTATGTTTAGCTGTTCGTTAAACAATGTTAAAGGTGAAACTGGGGGAATAAACGCACAAATACTACTCTTCTTTACTTTTTATTTCACCTTGACATGATTCAATGATCCCAAATTTGCAAACAGTCAGGTGTGAGCAAACATTGTGGACCCTGATCAGGCTGCTCCTAAAGGAGAAGGGTCATCACATTAATATAATGTTATTTACCATTCCAAAGCAATATGTTTTGTTTTAAGATAAGTGTTTCAACATTTTGTCTATTCAATGTATAAAGATCATGGACCTGATCAGTTTACTCTATTAGCAGTCTGATCTCAGTCCACATTTTTGCTATTAATGTCTGACTGTTTTTAAAAGATTGGATATGCTGAATCAAGAAGGGTCAGTTACAAGCGAGAGTTCAGCAGTCCGTATTAATTCTAACGACAGCTCTTATGTTGATTGTGTGTTTTGATGGAGTTTATGATGCACCACATGAGTATTTGAACATACTCTGACAGCAACATTGCTAAACTCGATTTTTTATGTTTTTCACATTGATTGTCAGCGATAACGTTTTTATAATTGATTTTAGTAAACTGTGTTCCTGATGAAAGTTGTAGAGAAAAATTAGCGCCAACTTCTCCAAACGGTTCTAACATCATAGCTGCTGCAATTAACTCTGTGCATAGATGCACTCTTTGAGCATTTTAAGCAAAGCGCAAATAAACGAAGTCAAATATGTCAGTCAAAAAGCTACATTGCACCACCCCGATTCAATAAGAAAGACGATGGATGGCTTGTTCAAATATATTGGAAAGCGCGCCTGATTCGCCCGTGCGTTAAGCTACTTTGGTCATCTTGAAACTGTCCGTTTAGGAGCACGTGCATAAGAGAAAAATGGCGCGTCATGCGATATCACAGCTTCTGTACTTACAAATAGTCATGCTCATAGTAGATACTGAATATGCACGGTACATTCTGAGTCTACATATGGCAGGATTATGCTATAAACAACCCTTGAATAACTGTATATACACCGCTTGTGAATATTCTTTTGAGACGAACCCTTTCTGTCACGCCTCTACGAAATTTACCTGTCAATAAAACACTTAGAAAATTTGGCTGAATTTAATTTATTGCAAAATCTTCATCTATGTACACAAAAATCTGTTTGTGCCAGAAACTTCGGTCCTCTTGGAGAAATCGGCGCTAATTTTTCTCTACAACTTTCAGCGCGAACACGGCTAAAATCAATAATAAAAAAGTTATCGCCGAAAATCAATGTGAAAAACATAAAAAATCGAGTTGACTTAATACTCCTGTACTTGAGATAATTTCAGTTTACTATAAATCAACTCTTGATTTGCTGTACTCCAAACACTGCACTATTGATTCTACATTCTGTGCTGTTAAATAATGAATCTTCACCTTGAAGAAGAGTCATCTGGTATAATATGTGTCAGTGTTGTTGTCTTCTGAACTTTTGTTACGCTTGATTTGGGAAATCCCCCCTTTTTCTATTTATACTTTCGTGGAGATTGATCATGAAATAATTTCTACGGTCATTCTCCTCCCTTCCGCTGAATCATTCAAGAAGGGTTGTTGTCAGTTACCAGCGAAAGTACGAGGGTTGTCCCAGAAAGTCGTAGACTTTTGTTATAACACGAGACTGTGTATCAGGAATTCTCTGAAATGTGTATGATATTTTTATATACATTTCATAAACATTTTGTACAAATATGGGTGGAATCACAGTTTAAATAACAAAGTTATGAACGTTTGCTTGACTATGTGTCAGCGTGTGCGAAGCACGTCGCAATTTTTTTGCCTTATTTTCAGAGAGGGGTGGTCAAATGTTTTGACTATACTCCTTTTATATAAGGTCTAACTGTATCAACGTTGTGATCTGTTTGTTAAGTAAGTCTTCCTTGTTCAACTAATGACTTAATATTTAGTTTAGGTATGTTTAGCAAACAAACAAGCGCGATCTTTGAGAGTTTATACGAGAAAACATATTTACTATAAAAAATAACTGACAGCATAATAACATGTGTTCAGTTAAAATGACAAAAAGGAGCGTGTTTTTTCGGTATTACTAAAATAGTTTTGCACGAAATCCATTTTACGATACTAGTGACTACTCTGCCAATTAGTAAACATTAGAAGAACGTGATTTTAGGTGTTTAATTAGCCAAATTATATTGAAAGTCTACTTTTTGCTCCGCACCGTTCTCATAACGTTTGTATTTTCTGAAAATAAAAATGTAGTAGGCATGATAAATCTTCTATAAAATCAATGCCAAAGGTGGGAAATGTTTCAAATTTTCAACACTATACCTTGAGTAGTCCCATGTTGAGGAGGTAATACATTGTATGAAATATAACTGCGAAATTTAATTAAAAGTACACTAATATTTGGACTAGATCGATTTTATTACAAAAAATTTGACGTGCTCCGCACATGCTGACACACAGTCAAATAAAGGTTCATAACATTGTTATCTAAACTGTGATTCCACCCATATTTGTGCAAAATGTTTATGTGATGTATATAAAAATATCATACACATTTCATAGAATTCCTGACACACAGTCTCGTGTTATAACAAAAGTCTACGACTTTCTGGGACAACCCTCGTATGTGCACGAAGTACTGGTTAACTGCTTGTTCAAGCTTGCCCAGGAAAAAGTGTGGTTAGGTGAACTGACCGTCCTGCAATGACCATAGCTGTTGACTTGGGATGTAAAGCAACAAAAACAAACAAAACCACAATCACACCCTTCAGACTAACCCACGGCAGTTGTTCAAAGATTTCCATTCCATGCAGAAATCTGGTTGCCATGGCAACCTAAAGTTAAAACTACTGGTTAGATTTCAAAATAATTTGGTACAAATGGTCCTTTGGTGCCCCTCTACCAAAAATGTTCAAATTAGTTTGATTGGTGCCCAGGCCAAGTAAGGGAGACTGCAAGCAGTCGTGGTAGTCTTTTTTACTCACCAATGGTTATCTTTCTTGTTATATAAAATCTTTTCTGAAACCACTAGATCTAGAGTCTTGATATTTGGAATCTAGCATAAGCTAGTGGACCTCTACCAAGTTTGTTAAAATTATGCCCATGGGGCCAAAAATGGCCTGCCCAGAGGGTCCACATCCTGTTAATTTTGTCAACATTGTTGATGGAAGCTTTTCCTTATAAAGTCTTAATGAAACTGCTTATCTATCAAAATTCATAGCTGGACTTTGGGAGAAGCTTTGCTTTCCTATACTCTAATAAACAATCATTCTCAGGTGAGCGACTCTGGGCCCAAGTGCCCTCTTGTTCTCTGGTGTATCTGCAGCACACTTTTCGACGAATGACCTGTAAAGGTCTCCACTTCATCTAGCCTGAGATCAGGTAGCCAGTCACAAGGCGTTGGCATTGCTGAACAACAATCATTGTCAGTGCATTTCTTGATCTGGAACGCATACTGTAGCTGTCGGTTGTGTTTCTGTAACCAATCTTGGTATGACTGAATGTTTATGGTATGAGTTTGACAAGTTTCGTAAGATCCAAGTCTGGGAACGTAATTTAGATGTCTTGACAACATCTATCTTGTTATCTGGTATTGGGGCCATCCTTTTTTACTAGTTCCTCTTTTAAAGCCCATCTTTTGAACCTGTTTCAGTTAATGCATGTACAGGCTGAAGAGAGGATGTCCATTCATCTTATGTTTGTAGATTTGGCAGCTCATCGAGTTGCATGTCTTCAGGACTTTTTCCATTTCTTCCCTACATTAAGTTCTGGCATGGTTACAATTTTGCAACTCAATGTTGAGAATTGACATTACTCTCTCACAGGGATTTATCAAGCTGTTACCAAGAGAACATCACACAGCCACGTACATATCCAGGTTTAGATCCCTTGAAAACGCCAATAGCAACATACTTTACTGATTCTAGTGTTGTTCTATGGTCTGTGCGATCATCTGGATACTTGACAGGTCTTGTCAATGAACATAACTAGAAAAGACTGAGTATGACTATGAAATGCCATAAATCACACACTGCAGACCAAACCATGGCAGCGTGAGGAAGAGACATCATGCGTTATTGAGCCTCATAATCCAATCAATGAATGAATTAAACAAACTTTTAATAGGGTGGACTCGCTTTATTTGGCTTGTAATGAGATATGCGTTTTTTATTTTACTTCTGGACAACCAAAAGATATTCATGGGTGAAAATTTATGAGAGAGATTTCATGCTGTCTCTTTCCGACAATAATCAAGCTTATGTTGTTGAAGCACTACACGATATCTAGATGACTGTCATATTATTGTTGATCATTATTTTGATGTAAGTCAGATATATTCCACAGAACACCAGTTAAATATGGAAACAATATTTTATACTGAAGTCCCCTTTTCGGGCTTGGTGTTGCCCATAACAAATACCATAGTTCCATCTAAACTTTACGATAAACGAGATGATTTTAATTTTGAAATAGTTAAGGACCTCGAAAGTCTCCTATTCAATCTGACCAAACTTTAAGATTATGCATAATGGACATCTGTACTTTTGTGCCATAACTAAAACCTTGGATTCATTGCACCTAACAAAATAAATATATTTAGAAAATAATGCAAATTTATTCCAGGACCTAAGGGCTAAGGGGGTGGGGGTGTTTTTGTGACAAATTCTTTTATTATATAACTAAGAAAAAAGACTGAATTTCATTGGCTTAGAGCGCTCACGTGGCCAGTCAATATATTGTCATATTCACTGACTTGCGCGCGCTTGCCAGTGTATATTAGTTACTAAAGTTAGACTCCTTGCTGTTTTTTCCGTTCTGGTTCTGCTTTTCTAAAGCGTGGCTAAAAATCATATCGTAGATGCTGATAACGCAACAAATCACGCACTGGAGCTGATCTATTTCGATTTTAATGCACAATAAACGGCGAAAACAAATTTGAAGCAACTTTCCGCCTTTGCACTGAAAATTTCCCGCCAATACTTAGACCACGTCGCATACGTTTACATGTATTTGTAACGTCTTTCAAGCGTTAAAACGACGTTATACCGTCTGACGCCATGAATGACGTCATTTACCAGTAACAAATGACGTCAGCTATCACATTTTCCCTGCGCTTTCAAAGCTGTGAATTATTGTTTGGCATATCACACTTATTTTATCATTGGCTCTACATGCGAAATGTGTTAGAATTCTTGTTTGATAATGTTGAATAATGACACTCATGCACAACATATATGCAATAGTAAAAGGGTGGTCTTATTTAGGGTTGCACTGTTTCTGCTAAATGCTTGTCTGTCCCAAAACTTGTATATAAGTTCAGTATTTTTTTCCAGGTGCAATAATACCTGTACATCTTTCTCTAAATGTTATATAATAAAACAGTTATTGACTAATGAGGCATTGGATATGATGTGATATCAACCAGAGAATACCAATATTGACCTCGGCTTCGCCTCGGTCAATATTGGTATTATCTGGTCGATATCACATCATATCCAATGCCTCATTAGTCAATAATTGTATATTGTTGCAGATAGCTATTCATCTAAATACATGGAAATATAATGTTTGCAGCATAAAATCTGTGACGAAAGAGTTGTGTTTGCATAGAATTCAGGTCTAGAATAGTTCATTGTTTTTTATAAATATGTATGTTGTCCATAACTTTTGACTATTACCTGTAAATGTCTTACACACAGATTAAACCTGTTCTATTTAGAGTTCAATCAGTCTGACTTGTTCACTGAGGCGTATCATATTACATACTGTATACATGCCATTGTAAATGCATATTAAGCTACAGGTTTGTACAAAATTAATATCTGATGGGGTTTTATAATAAGTTAATTTTGAGCATTGTGACAGCCTACACCCATTTGACCAATCATGCCATTTTTGGAAACGATGTTTACATCGTTGCCAATGGTATCATATATACAAAAACCACACAAAATCCCCATACCATCGAACCCCCGTTCAACATTGCTACCCAGTCCGCATTTATAGACCGTTACTGCCTGTGTAAGTCACCGGGAACCAAATGACCTAATTGCAACAACCCTTTTCCTGCTGCTAGACAAATCAATATTGCTATTTTATTAGTTTTGTTGCGGTTTGCAGGCCTGAAATGTAAACCCAATGGTCAGAAAAACGTGGTTGACCTTTAAAACTTGATAATTGAAAGCTTAAATATGATTGAAAAAGAATTATAAGCTTATTTGTACATCAAACGGAGAAGGTTTCAACGGGGTACCTTAAAAATCAGTATTTTGTTTGTTAAAATTACGTTTAAATCAGTTTAATTTAAGAGAAATCAGTGGTAAAAACTCATTTTGTAATGCTGAATGTGCTAACTGGTAAAAATGAGTTTTATGAAGACGCTAATTGGTAAAAATTTGGGACAAATTCGCAAATCAGTAAACCCCATTGAATGCCTCAAACGAGCGTCAGAAAAACAATGCCTTAGCATAAGAAAACCTGCTCTTGTACGACGATAAACCGTTTGCAATATCAATGGTGCAGCCAGATATTGCAGTTAAAAACACAATATCTTGCAATCGTTTTTTATCATTATATTTTTCTTTGCTTTAAAACATTACGAGACGGACAATAAACGCAGCCCTGCCCTTTTGTCATAAACGTGAAGAAGACACGTTTTCTTGTGGATTGCTAATGTTTTCCCCGCCCTTTATGAATAATAGTTCTAAAAATATAGTGCGCTAGGTATAAGTTTTTATGGACAGAATGATAGCAGTGGCGTTTGAAATTAAGTCAATTGCATGAAAAGACACTGTCGATAGACAGAAACGAATAATAATAATAAAATGAATACACCTTAACTTTCGTTTCGTTTCGCGCAATAATATCATCATCGAGTAGATTAACACAAGTATTAGCTTTTCAAAAATGCTGGCGGTTGTTTAGCCATATCATTGTATGTGTTCTTGCACACTGCATGCTTCCATTTTGAGCTTCTCGAGCATATCCATGTAGATTAGTTCTAATCTCTGAACATTAGCGTTTGAACAGTAATTTTTTTACCATTAAACACATTCTTCCAGCGAGTATGTTGCTTGATCTTAAGCACACAGCTTATGCATGTTATGTTATGGTAATGTATCTAGCATGAACGTTATTTGACAACATTGGACAGCCCGTTTTTCTAAAACTGATGCCAGAAATCAAAGCCTAGTCTTATATACATAATGAAAGACTGAAACCATGAATAGTCGACTAAAAGTCGCGATAATCACTGTGTCTCAACTCGGACCAGGGTCCGAGGTCTCAACATTTGTTTTCCACTAACATATTGCAGAATCATATACCTCATCATGTTTTGAGGTGTCACTAGACGTTCCAGGAATGGAAATGAGCCATTGCATGAAAAAACCTGTCCTTCGGGACTGGCTTTACTGAAGACTTGAAAATTTGGATATCGCAAGTGGATCTATCATACGCATGCGCGGATCCAGAGGGGTATTGGGGGGCCGGACCACCTGGAAAATCACATATTCTATAGGTGTCTATAGATATTAGCATTTGGACCCCACATCCGATGGAAAAATTTGGACCCCTCTCCCCTGGAAAATGATAGACCCCCTCTGGAACCTTAAAAAAAATATAATTTTCCTTAAAATAAACTATTGGAGTCCTCTGTAAAATTGTAAAAAGCTGATGCCTAAGAAAACGTTATCAGAGTTTTTTTTTCTGTCAGTTAAGACTGGAGCCCTCTACCCTCCCCATGACAAAAATTCCTGGATCCGTGCATGATACTACCGTAAAGTCAACAGTGTTGGATGCACAGGCTCATCTTTGCCTACTAGCGTCTAATGCTCTTCACGTCGTTAAGAAAATAGTGAATTTCCGTTGCGATTTTTCGGTTTTGTGACGGTGTACCGAGGCCTTTTATGCACCCACTGGAAATTTTAAAAAGGAGTTCTGGCTGTCGCCCGCCATTTGATAAAATTGTGGGACATAGATAGTTTGAATTTGTAAAGTAAATTTCCGAGATCCAAAACAATTTTTATTACATGTTTGCGAACGTGTACGCGATCGCAATGAGCGAAAGTAATGAGTTTACAGAAATTGTCTTTTAGCGCCAGGTAGCTCATGGGCGGATCCAGAGGGGGATAGACCCCACCCCTGAAAAATAGGGTTTCTTAGCATACTGGTCCGGTTCCCTTTAAAATCACAAAGCTTCCAAGCCAGCATTCAATGTTGGGCCATCAGCGGCACGCCAGCGAAACGCCATTTAAATGGTGTTTCGCTGGCGGGCCAATGATGACCCGCATATAGTGGTGTTTGGATTCTCTCTCCCATCATCAACTAAAAAAAGTTGTCAAAGTCGGACCCCTTTCTGGATCCGCGCATGCAGCTGGGCAATTGTGTTTTATGTGCGAAGTCCGCTTTTATGCGCCAATGCCACCATGCTACCCAACTCTTAAAACAGCATGTGGCATGGAAGCGGCGGATTCGATCTTCATGTCTGCGGCTGATATTATTAGCAGACAGGTTTGACCTAGACCAGGCCCGACAAAATGTTTAATGTTTGTATTCATAACAAAGGCGCTGATAAGAATGTGTGGTACCCAGGCTGATCTGCGACTTTGTTGGTCTCATACAACAAAGTCGGGATAAAATATCTATAGACGTGTGGTAAGGGTTTTTGCAAATTCTGATATGTACGAGGGGCATTTGGAAAGTTCTTAGCATGGTCTTTTATCTCAGTAACCAATTTACAAACCCTATCATGTTTGGTATCATTTTAAAGAACTATCATTCTTCTATGTTATGGCACAAATTTCATGAGGATATTATAATGCAGGCACGAAAAAAATATTATGAATACACGTACTGTTTGTATACTGGAAAACGCAAATTTTCAGTGGAAAATATAACATTTTACCTTTTGAAAAGTGTGCAGAACATTAACAATAGTTCATGAAATTAGATAATTTTGTACCATTTGGTAGGCCACAATCTGGTACAGTAATTATAGAATTGATGACTGAGTTGGTTGTTTCTAATAACTAAATACCAGAACAGCAATACCTTAGCCGTCTAGAAACAAAGCAGTGCGCTATTTTTTTCGACTAAAAGTCGCATGTCACAATGCATAAATTTTGAAAATATATAACCGAAAGTAGTTTAAAAATGCGGTGCGTTGGTATTTTTGTCAACCACACTTTATGCTCTTTGTTTTGAAACGAAACTAAATTTTGTAAACCAGAACAAAGGGAAGAAAACTCTCGTAACCTTCACATGGGACAGAGTAAGTTTAGCTATAAGTTGAGGTTCTGGTTCATTTCAACTAAAAATGTTGGCAAACAAAAAGTAAAAATACCTTGAGAGTAGAAATCAATCAATTCTGTGATGGTTAACGCGATACCATGAGAAGTTCTTATGCCATCGACAAAATGTGAGGGGTTAATTAAGTTACCCCATCCACTTCTTGAAAAGTAGGGGTAGTGTTATTAGGAATAATTTTCTTGAATACAGATCTAAATAAACCACACTTTTTGCGCGACGAAATTATTTTTATCCATTGTTCGCTACAAATAAGGCAAAACATTTACTCAATAGGCATCTTTCATGCTCCTGTAGTGTTACAATATATAGTAAAAGTATAAAGAAAAATCGAAAAATGTCCAATTTTTGAAAGTTTACCATTTCTCTATTAGTCAACATTATCCAAATGTAAAGGTGGTAGTCGTGCAAGCAGTGATCGCATAATGTATTCTAATAAAAAAATAAGTTGGCATCAAATCGTTAATATGTCAAATCATGATCGCAAATAAGGTCCCCAATTTTCCTTCGCTTTTTTCAAAGAATTTTGTTTAAAATTTCCGCCAGCATATAAACCCCTACTCAATTTGAGCATGCGCTGCAAGTGCACGCCAAGTTCTTTTTCGACAAAAAATAAACCATCAAGTAGCCGTTGAATTCTAGTTTCCAAATATATATTATTTGATGCATTTTATTAACGCATTGTGGAGTTATGATGTCATGCTAAGAACTTTCGAAACGACCCTCGTATGTCACCGCGGATGATCACAAGGACTTTACTGTTTTCATTAAGATGGATGTTATAAAGACCTTCCAATTTTCTGTGAAAAAAAACTAAATAAAAGGAAAATCCATCCATATTGGAAGACTTTTCCTTCCAAAAAAGACACACGGTCTGACTGTTCATGAAAACTAATCTATTGAAAGTCGGGATACATACATCAATAGATGTGTGGTGGTTAAAATAACGAGAATTCTCATCTCAAGGTCTTTCCTGTTTTCAAATTCACAGCCACCTAGTGGGGCTATTATCCTAAATTAATGAACGTACCTTCATCTACATTCCTTCAATGCTCGCAGTTAAGCCTTAAGACGCTGACGATTTTCCGCAGATGCGCAGGCTCGTCTGAGCCTTCGCTGCTCGCATATGCGATAGGTCTATAATCTCATGAACTGGCTTATTTCATGGAAATACCATTCATCAAGACCTAGAATCATGATACAATCAAATTATACTCGGTATGTGCGTCTGTGCGTACACTATCTCGGTAGGACGTTACTTACGCTTGATATTTAAGAAATAGATCAGCTCTAGCAGTGAATTGTTGTGTAATAATTCACTGTTTGGAGGTCAGTTGTAAAGAAGATCAAATCACGAGCGCGCAGCGCGAGTGATTTATCTTCGTACAACTGACCGACAAACAGTGAATTATTACACAACAATTCACGCACAAGAGCTGATCTATTTCGATTCTAACACACAATAAACAACGAAAACACATTTGAAGTCTTCAGCTTCTTCCAACTTTCCGCCATTGCACTGAAGAACTCCCGCCAATGCTTAGACTACGTCGCATTCGTTTACGTGTATTTGTAACGTCTTTCAAGCGTAAAAACGACGTTACACCGTCTAACGGCATGAATGACGTCATTTTCCAGCAGCAAATGACGTCAGCTGGCACGTACTTTCCTCGCGATTGCTAAACTGTGAATTATTGTTTGATATATCACACTTGTTTAGCATTGGCTCTATAGGCGAGGTGTGTTAGAATCAACTATATAAAACAAAACGTACGTAGATATCTAGAATTTGATTTGGTCTGAGCATGCTGAGTCTTCATCCACTTCAAACTTTATGTTAGTGAGCAGCGGGACCCTGATGAGAATGCGCAAACGCACATGCTCTCCTGGGCCTTGTCATAAGTACCAGCAGGCTATTTACGAAATATTCTGGTACCAGTTTATATGAGGCACCGCGCAAGTTGATTTCGTGTCGGGTCCGAGCTGCACAATCATAGAAATGCTTTCCGTGTCACACGTGGCTTGGGTGTCCGATTATAAAAGATATATGACACAGAAGTAAAATGTAACTATCCATTATTCTAAGGACACTTTTTGTAATGACCGTACAGAATATATCTCCGACGCATCGGCGACAAAGGGCTTGTAAATTAGCATTCGCTCGATTTTCAAAAACAAATTTTAATGTTATTAACATGCGATGCCAATGCTGGATTGACGTTAGCGACCGAAGTCGTTAGATTGACAGACGAAAAGGTCTGTTTGGTGTAAGCACGCGAAAGTTAACATGAACATATCGTAGACAGCCACGCTGATTAAAAACAAGCACCAATGAAGGAAATAAAAACGTTGTGTACGAACTAATAGAATTGCATATCAGAAAAATGACTAGTGTACGAACTAATGCATGGCATTTAACGAACTATTCGAGTGTACGAACTAATACAAGATTTACCGTATTGTAAAATCCAACTAACTAGGATTCCTTGGGATAATATATTAAGATAGCAAGGATAAAATAGAAAATTACTTGGTGACTAGCCTTGACAGGGACTTTTATGTTTGGTTTTTGATGTGCTGATGGTACTTTAACAAGCAGAAATAGGGTCTCTTATTCCATTCGTTCTGATTTGTTCTATGTTTTTTATAGAGGGTCTTACAATAGTTATCATTTCATAACAAGGTGGTAGAGTGGGGCATTTTATTTTCTGCTGAAGGTTTCTGAGAGATGGCTCCTTTATGTTGGCCAGGATTAAATTTACTTGTCAAACTTTGTTGAGGGATGGGGGCCAGGAAGTTTATTCTTTTCTTTGCTCTCCTCTGTTGAAGGAGTCTGACTAGACTGAATAATGTTGACTAAATACTTAAAGCTTAAGTCAATCAGTTTAGACAGCCTTAGGGTTAGTTTAAAAAATGATTTGAAATGGGCACAAATGGAAGATTCTCTCATCATATGAACTATTGCGAAATTAACACCTCCAAAGCTGGTTTATTTCAAAGAAAATTTACTTATTAACATAACTTTTCTGTATCAAAATTATGCTCATAACATTATTTTTTTTCATTTGATGTTACTGTAATTCAGTAGAATATATCATGTTAAAAAGGGAGCGCAGTGGCTCAGTGGTAGAGTGCTTGACTCGAGACTGAGGGTTCAAGATTCACCGGCGTCACTGCGTCGTGGTCCTTGAGCAAGACACATTTATCCTAACTTAGTACCTAGCTTAGTACTGGTTCAACCCAGGAAGACCCGTCCCTGTTTAACTGAAATATTGTTGATGGGACGTAAAGAATCAAATCCAACAAACAAATCATGTCAAAAAATAATGTCATAGCCAGAAGTTAAATATCTCTTTGGTGACAAGAAACACACTTCGAATAAAAGTAAGTAAGGGTGCAAAGATCAGGAATCAATACAATCAAGTACCACACCTGACCCAGGATACCAATGGGAAAGTGACAAACTCACAGTAAGACACCACAAACGAGAGCCAAGAGGTCAGCCCTTTCCAAGCAGGTGACCACAAAGTACATATAAACAGACGCGCACAAAGACATAGCAAACACAAGACAGAACAAAAAACAAAAGATCCACAAAAGAAGTACCGCCTTGGAACGGTCAGTAAAATATTTTACTGGAGGGCTTAAACCGGTTTAACGGCACCAACCTCACCCTTAATTCAGATGTGGATCAAGACACATAGATATTTGGTTTGCATGAAATACCCCTAACTTATCAATGCATCATCTCCTAAAACATATAAATCAAGATATAACAAGGAGATAAAGCCAAGATAAGGACTCAACAGTAAATAAAACTGAATACCGGAGCAAAAGAAATCCAACAGGTAAACCCCAGTGGGCCCGACAAACAGCCAAAGCATCAGGCCCCTAAAATCTCATCAATAGATTAGTTTTTAAGACGTAACCATCATAGAGTCTCTTTGACTCTAAACACTCTTAAACACTCTTTGAAGTAAAGCAATAACTTTTAAAAATTTCTCATGAAATGATCACTTCTGTAAGAGCCACTATGTATGACATGATGTTATCTACTGAATAACAGTAATGTCATATGATACTTAAATTTATGTATAGATTGTATGAATGTTTCTAGTCATTACATGTAGGTCTGAAATAATGGGTAGTCAATGTGTCTTTGCATATAGTTCTGAAGTAGATAATTTCACCCATCAAGCATCACATCATTATGTCCTAAGATAACCATTGGTAGCACATGGATTAGAATTTTTCCCAGCAAAGTGTATGTTCATTATAGATAAGTATATTTTGCATATGCCAAGTAAAGGAAATGTGTGAAAATGCTTTATTCACATTTGCACAAACTTGATATTAAACTCTATGCAATAATCTTTTGTGCAAGATCTACTATGTATAACATGATGTTATCTACTGAATAACAGTACTGCCATACTATAGTTGAGTTTATGTATAGATTGTATACATGTTTCTAGTCATTGTATGTATGTCTGAGGTAACGAATGTATTGTCATTGTGTCATTGCATATAGTTTTGAAGTCCAGAAAACACCCTTCAAGAGTCACAGCCTTGTGTCCTAAAGTAAACATTGGTAGCACAATGAGTTATTTTTTTTTTACAAACAACGTGCATGTTTGTTAAAGATATGTATATGCAGTGGCTCAGTGGTAGAGTGCTTGACTCGAGATGGAGGGGCCCAGACTCGAGCCTCACCGGCGTCACTGCATTGTGTCCTTGCGCAAGACACATTTATCCTAGCTTAGTACTGGTTTCAACCCAGGGAGACCTGTCCCTTTATAACTAAAATATTGTTGATGGGATGTAAAGAATCAAATCATGTCAAATTGTTGGAGATCATATGCTGCGGCTCAATTTTAATATTACTCATACCGCATTAATATACATGTATGTACATACACTGAAGAATGAAAGGCGTGAGAACGAGTAACATACAACTGTATAAAATTATTGTAAGATGTAAACAGAGGGATGGCCCTCCCCGACCCTCTGCACATCATGTTACGGGGAGATTAAAAAAAAAGAAAAAAAAAATCAAATCAAACGAAAAACCGAACAGTATATTTTGCAGAAGCATGAGAAAATGCTTTATTTGCTTTATGACAAACTCCATATTATGTTTGATCTGTAAGAAGTCTAAACAGTCGCTGAAACCAGATATTATATTGTTTAAAAATTTTACCAACAAATTGCTTGCAAATTTACAATATGCTGTTGCTTGTACCTTTGCTATTTGAGCATACTCTGTGCCATTATGAACAAAACTCAACCTGGTGGTTGTAAGAATATATAAAATTACAAATGCTGATTTGGGTAGAATTCAAGGAATTAGGTGACATGAGATTTCGTGTGACTGGCAAAGGTTCGGACCAAGTCTGATCAGAGCCACAACTGGTCCTGACAGCAAACTCCATTTAACTCCATTTAACTGCTATTCCTTGTATCAAAGTTGAATAGTTAGAATAGGAGCTTAAAAGTGGATCAAGTGTGATGTTTTTCAATTATCATCGATTATTACCAAAAACACAATCGAACGAAGTTTTTGATTGCTCATCGACGATTATAATGGGTGATGATAATTGATCATCGATGCAACACTTTAGTCTACACTTGTCAAAGTGCCACATTTTTGGAAATCACATGCCATGGCTCATTTTTTGCTCTTTTTTATTTTTTAGAGCTTTTTTTTACTTTTTATTGTCAATGTTCTTAATGAAACCTAAGTTTACCATCTATAAATCTTCTTTTTATATCTATAGTATATGCCAGATATACACAGTTAATATTGCCAAAGAGCTACATGCATCAGGGGGTAGCTATTTTGGCCCACATATAGGCTAAAACTGCTTTTCACCAATTTGTTCTTATTGGTTTATTAGAACAATAGACCAAGTTTAAAAGTAAAACTTTTAAATTGACGTTTACCTTTGCTATGGTTACCAAAAACGGACATCAAAATTGGCTAAAAATGGAAAAGCGAACATTTTGGAACAAATTTGAGACATTTGACAGAGAAATTAACGTAAACTCAAACAAGATATTTTACCAGGTGATAAGAACTATCAGAACACATAACATATTAAAAGCTTTTTAGGTATGTAGCTATGCTGATATCTAATAATCCCTGACAAAGTTGGAGGGATATAGTTTTGGCGTCGTCTGTCCGTCGCATTTTTGTCCATCCACATCTCAGAACTACTGGTCAGATTTGATACACATTTGGTAAACAATAAGTATCAAGTACTCTTATATCCTATAAGTTTCGTCAAAATCGACCCTTAACACTTTAGTTATTACCCTTGTTGTAGTATTGGCAATTATAATACAAGTCTATGTTAGCAAAATGTTAACGGGTTGCTCCACTGAACAAAATGTTATCAAGAGCTAGGCAAAAGGAAATGGCTATAAACCACCTTTCCTTAACCATTGTTTCCTGTTTGCAATAGTTCATCACATTACCCTCAAAATAGGGCAACAATGAACCGAATGGAAAATCTAAAATAGAAATCTAAACTTCTTAACCAGTCTTAAAATAATTTCAGTGATGTATTTGGCATAATACCCTCTGCTAAATATGGGCAAAAGGTTTAATCCCACATAACAAAATGGCCACCAGAGCTCAAAAGTAAAATAGGGTTTAAAGACATACCAGCCCATGTTTGAAATGATAAGATTGATATTTTGGCGCATGCCCCTTCAAAATTCTGTTATGCTAAAACTAAAAACTAAAAATAGAAATCATATCAAACTTTTCCTTCATCATTGGTCAGAAAAATACAATATACAAATTCAAATGTTCTTAACATATCATCTACAAAAATGCACTCTGCTTAGCTTACAAGAACTAAAATCACAAGACATCGTTTCCATCAGTACTCTCAGTGCTTTGATTATATGATGAACTAAATTATACGCAAACGGATTAGCCTGGATAAGGGCGTGGGGGGAAGCAACTTAAATGTTTTCTGTTTTCTTTATATTGAATAGCAGAAACAGAGGTTTTAACCCATATGTTTCATTCGGTAATTGTCCAATGTAAAAAGTCTTTGAACCAACTACCATATCATTTTCTTTGAAGCTATTATCTAACCATTTTTATGGTCAATCCTTCATTAAGACTGTCCACGATCCTTCCCCATTTCTTGATGGAGATATTCCTCGCTTTCCTTCCTATGGTAAATATATTTCGCAGCTTATTCATTTTAAAAGACTATGTTCTAATGTAGTGTGTTATGACATAAAGCCTGTCAGGACGAAAGAGGGGAAATTTTATTGGAAGATTCCGTTATGCGCTGACAATGCTACCAGGGAAAAATAATGCACACAACTACTAACAACTTTTCAGTACTTTATGTACTAAAAAAACATCGACATCACATTAATGTTACAAAGACATCACCTACGCTATTATTTCTGGCTAGTTGACCATCCTATACTAAAGCAAGTTTCCACTCTATACGAATCAATCTTAGAGTGTCCTGCTTTAGACGTACGTCAACTAGTCAGAAATAAGAAACGTAAAGAATATACAATTCACATATAAATCTAAGATCTAGAAAAAATGGGCCTTCTATTATAATGTCCTGCAGTATTCGTTTCCGTTTTCCATATTTACGTGATTCGCGAAATTTTAATCACCTTTGGCTTCACAATTTGACTCTTGGGTCAGTCTGCTCTACGATGATTCAGTGAATCTGAGTCACTACGTTCTTCCGACATTAATACAATTTTATTGTGTTTTTTGATAAACCTTGGTAGTTGCGATCTTGACCTTTTAGGTCAGTTCACCATTATGATTGATACACGATCCTAGCTCGTAGTCTGTAACAACTCACTAGTTGTACGGTTTACCCAATCTGCGACAAGGACTATGCTATATCCCGGTTGGTAATTCATGGAACCAAATCCCACTCTTTCAGTGGTCTAAGGGGATCAGCTACTTCTGTACCCTAAGAATTTAGATTCGATGGCTTTACGGCATACTTCCCCTAACGTAAGAGGGGACACACTCAGAGACCATTCTGAAAAAAAGTAATCTACATATAGAATCTTTGTTACTCAGAATCTCTCTGTTGTGTCTAGTGGAGTTATTCGTTTTAAGTTCACAAAATAAAAAAAAATCAGTGGTCCAATTTTTAAAACTACAGTCTAACCCTATTAGCGCACGATTAGTCCTCACCTGTTGGTGTATGGCTAACGGCTCCCATGCCATTAGGATGGATTCGCTTTTCAGGATATCCACACTCAAAAATTTGTGAAATGGAGAAGTATTTTTAATGACTGGCCTATGTCAACACTAAATAATACCTCCTATACCAAAACGAACAAACCCACGCACTACAAAATTATACAGTGCGCTACTATAACGTCACCCTGGTTTGCAACGCTAACGTAGCTGAAACATTGAGAATCCGTGGCCCTTTTCCCTATGAGGTAACGCAGTCTAGATAGTTTCGAGGTTTACAAATACTAATACTTATTCTCTTTGAAAATTCCAGGAAAACGTTGAACTACGCGGTGTCAACGTAACGTTTCAACGTCTTTTTGGCCACCACCCTGTCTATGTGATAATTTTGTACTTGCACCCAGTATCAGCAGTAAACAGATAATTATGACCTATCGTCAAACATAATATTTACATCAATATTGCGTAATTTCTTTCTGCTGTTTTATGCGTGAATAATGCACAATATTTCTACATGTATTTAGGGAAAACACCTAATCTCTGAAGGTACATGTGTCGGCTACATGTGAGTGTTTTTGGTGTATGCACCTAACCCTTAACTTGTACATGCGTTAGATATAACTCGATGTGACACACACAGGTCGCTGCAGAAAGCTGACTGTCTTTGAAAGTCAAATCGTCTTTCCAAACCATGCAATATAAGTCACAACAACCTAAAACCTAGTTGCAAGGATGTTTATTCCACTATCGGTCTCTGGTAGATCCTCCAGCATGCAATTACGGTTTTATGTGCAGGCCGGACATAGTCTGCGACCACATTTGGCCAAAATGATCCATCGAGTCTATCCTGACAGCTCCACTATGGCCACAAGAACGGTTCCAACGGATTTTTAGGCACTACGCAAGTGCGTAGATTGATATTTGTAACGCCCGATAGAACCCGCACACGGAATGCTGGCCGGCTCAGACAACAAAATAGAAAAAAATGACTTATTTTTTCAGTAAATTTGACCTGCTAGAGACGTCACGATTCGATGCAAAAGCACTAAATCGCCATGACCCTAACATGTACAATTTAAACATGGTCAAATATCTGTAACTTCACGTACCTGTCTAGAATAATGAAACAGTGTCTCTACGACGTATCTGCTACCGGTATCTTTTCTATGTCCCCTAACCTAAATGGACAATTCCGCCTTTATATAGGAAGATATGCATAAGATTTGCGAGAAAGGTAAGAAAACCATGCTTCACTAAATCCTCGCGTTACTAAATAAAGTAACAGTGAACTCTATCTCAGACAAACCGCCCTCGACTAATATTAGAATTAAGAAAAGGTACCGTATCTCAGTCCATATAGGTTACTAGGTGCACACCTAACCCTTTGCGTATTTATGCGTATACGCAACCATCACTGATTCTGATGTTCCATATATTCGACATCGTAACAAAGTGACTTCAACAATAGAAACCAATTTTGCCTGCTAAGTTACTTAAACAAGGCTATTCATATCATACACTTCGAAAAGCATTTTCAAACTTCTACCACAGATACGCAGAGTTTATTGTAAAATACAACGTTGGTTTAACTACTCTTCAGACAATGGTAACAGTTATATCAGAGCAAGAATTATATGGTGATATAGTTATAGTGATAAAAAAACTTTGGAAAGCCTGCTTTTACATATCAATTCAAAAAGGTTATTAAACGTTCTAAAACAAAGTGTGATATAACCTGGATAATTTATGCGACAATCTGCATGCCTGGTTATAATCTCAATCATGGTTAATAGCTATGGTCTTCCTCTTAAATTGAAGGCGGTGGGTTAGGCCTCAGACTCAAGGACGACCCTGACCTAAAACTTTCATCGGTGGGAAGGTGCCTGATGCTTGTTTATTTGGCTGGGCTCACCATGGCTCGAGGTGTTTCTTTAACTCCTACTATCTGTGAGTCATTTTCTTTGTTTCATCATAGTGTGTTAATTTGTTTGATTAGGGTTCTCTGTGACGATGCATTGTATAAGTTAGCAAGGCCTCCATGCGAGCTAAACAATAACAGAATCTAGGGCGAATATTTGGTCAGTAAAATGCATTTAAGCCCTCCGCATGCGTTATAAGGCGGATATTCTAGTGTCGTCTATTCATTTTTTGTTGTTGCTCCCATTGTGTGAGTGGGTTTTGTCTTGGGTCCTTGTTTTGTGGCGTGGTTCTTGATGTTCTATCTAGTTTAGCAATCATCTTGGTGATGAAGAGGGAACTGATTGCTTTACTTAACCCATTTATGCCGTCGGCATTGCCGAAAGTATTTCCCATCCTTATCAATTGGACGAGTCCATTTTCAATTTTAGGGTTGTTAGGTGGTACTTTTTCTTTTTTATTCAAATATAAAAAAACACGTCTGTAAGCAAACAGTGGAGCGTTTTGTGGCGCCTGATCTGGTTTTGCACTGTTTGCCGATGTCCTACAAAAAGAAAGCTAGGCTTATATGGGTTAATTGTGTTGCGACTGTCTGTGTTCTGTGTTTCTTCTTCATGGTGCCGTGAAACTGGTGTCTATGCTTGTGGCGTTTCTTTGTCATACTCACTTTTTAGAATGTTTGGTGTTAGACATATTAGTATTTAGGGTCATTTACGAGCGATCTATGATGTGCAGGGATTCTAGAAAAAAACGGTTTGTGTAGTTGTAACTGTATAGCAATGTACATGTGCGGATCCAGAGGGGGGGGGGGGGCACGAAGGCCGGACCCCCACCCCCCCTGAAAAATCATAAAAGCAATTCTTGTACAGATCCCCTAAAAATCATGAATTTACTGAGCCAGCATTCAATGTTGGGCCATCATCAGTACTCAAGCGAAACACCATTTAAATGGCGTTTCGCTGGCGGGCCTATGATGGCCCGCTTATGGTGGTATTTTGAATTTTGATCCTCCCACCCCTCATAAAAAACGTCAAAGTTGGACCCATCATGTTTCTGGATCCGCCCATGATGCAACACATCCATAGAGGTTTCCATTTTCTTGTCTCTAAAAATCGCTTCTCTATATGAGATAGAATTTGTATATGAAGATAACATGAATGCACTTAGGCAATAGATCAGACACTTGGCTCATAACTGATAAGAAATGTAATACACGAACTTAATGATTGAAGTTTGATATGGTGAATTCTAATTTAATCATGCCAATGTCTGAAACCGTCCCTTTGGCTATACAGAATGTTCTGTTTTTCGAATAGCATTATTATCATTTTTTCATTTTGTTCCATTCATTGTCTTATATAAGTTGTGCTGCAGCAAAAGTTTGAAGCTAAGAAATGCGGAGTCTTAGCGCATGTATCGCTTATAGCGACTAAACAGAAATCAAGGCCTACAGCATATCAATGGATGGAACCAATGGACAGATGTGTACAACAACGGACTGACGTACTTCCTACTCGAAGGAATAGCAAGATGACAGGTATTAACACTATTTTTATTCTTATTTTCTGAGCACGGGAAAATAACGCTTTCTTTACAAGTGATGCAAAGCTTATGCATTTAAGAGGGACAAATTGCTATGTTTTTGGTTCCATATATCGTCGATAGTTCAGCAAGTAAACGCTAGGGGTTCTATATGCTAGACATATATTATTGAAACTTACTCTCATAAAGATTTTCCTAACCCTAACCATCCTCTCAGCTGCAGTCACTCTTAGTCAACACTGGTACCATGACCGTAAAGTTCACTTTTGCTCGATCCTCTTAGCAATGGTATTGATTCAAAGACGCGTTGTCCACGAGTATACTTCTACCACGACCTCTAAGCAATGACCCTCGATTTATTCAATGCATTTACCGTTACAGTCACGCCTCAAAACGTTATGTGGAAGTATACAATCTCTAAATTGTTTGATTAAAGTATTAATACAAAGAAATGTAAAAAAAAGTTGAACCAGCGCATGACATTTTAGTATTTATCGCATCGGTGAGCAGCGAAGGCTCAGACGAACATACCCTTCCACACAATCTCGCCAGAGCCTTCGCATACACATTGTTTCGAAAAGATTGCGACTTAAAAGCGTCTCTGCTTGGTAGCGTTAGAAACACGCACCAAAAGAACACACCAAACAACGTTATATGACCCACAACGCGAGAAATCTTGTGAACAATAAAGACGCAGACTAGCCTTATTGGAAAGTATCATACAAGCGAATTTTACATTACGTCTCTGTAGCTGAATAAGCTGTTTTGGGTAAGACTGTGTTTTTCGCGAGGAGGCCCATAAACTCTTGTGCAAGTTTTCATGCACACACAGAAGCGAGATAATGCCATCGAGTCTGATGAGGGGTATTGCATACATTTTAATAATGAGCCGCGACATGAGATTTCCAACAAAGTGGTATGTGCAACCAGCAAAGCCTCAGATCAGCCTGCGCATACGAGAAGTCTGATCAGAGCCTTTGCTAGTCCCTTGAATATTCTATGACTATTAAGCTACTGACTGAACATCATTTGGAGTTTCTAAGCTTAAAAGGAGGCTGCACATGCTCGTCTGAGTCAACAATTGTCAAAATGCCACATTGTTGGAAATCACGTGTCACTGCTCATATTTGTTTATCTAAAAGAATGTATATTTTGGTATATTTCAGCACCATGGATTGGTCGTGTCCTAATGTTTGCTTCTATAATTGCTTACGGTAAGATAAATGCGAAGTAATGATTGAGTAGTGTTGATGAGAGGGAGAGGGGAACCAAATGCCACTATTAGCAGGCCATCATCGTGCCGTTGATGGCCCAACATTGAATGCTGGCTTGGCAGCTTTGTGATTTTTCAGGAGATCCTGACCAGTATTGCTAAGAAACCCTATATTTTGGTGGTTTTAAGGGGTTACGTCACTGTACTCTAATCGTGTAACTACTAAAGTTACAAAACAAAACTTGGAATGAAGATTCATGCCTAGGTACTATTTTCATTTTAGATACTGTACCAAAAATAAGGGGCTTTAAGTCACCAATGGTATATGAGTGAATTTGTTTGAACCTATGTGACTAGAAAAGTAAAAACTATCATGCATCATTTGAATATTAGACATTATGTGCTTCTGATATATGGGTGGGTGGAGTCTTATATCTTCGTAATTATTGTAAATCCGTATTTCTGTTATAAATGAGATTGAACGTGTAGCATTAATATTCATTGCATGTTACTATACCCAATCTTTAAGCCAGCTCATGAGATTCTGCTACGTACATGTACCGGATATCACCAGGTCCTATAAAAATGCACGGATCAGAATCTAGGCATCCAGCTCCACTTGATAGCTGCACATATAATTTTAAGTATAACTTACGCATGTGCTACGAGTAACAAAATCTCATAGGCCAGTGCCTTTTTCAGTGACTACTCTTAGGTGCCGACTATGTGACAGAGCTCGAAACAGGGAACAGTGCCAAGGTTATGCCGAATGTGCGTACGATCAGGTAACCCGAGATTATACAACAGTTTTCATGCTAATCTTAACTGATTATGTAGGTTCAACTTCTAATAAGATCTAAAATGCTGAAAAAATACTCATGCTTTCAAACTCTCATATGTTGTTGTATTCATCATGCGTATAAATGCTGAAAATGTCAACAACAATTGCTCAATTAAGTTGAGCATCAAATATGTTTATAACATCTGGACCTTAATTGACAGGATGTTTCGCAATGAATTTTCGTGGGACATTTTAATTGTTAGAGATTAAAATAAATGTGAAATAATTCAATTTATGAAACATAGCTTAGAGCTGCATAGTCTGTAACTTTTGATCTTCTAATTTTTTAAATAATCTTTCTATTTTTCAAGAACACAGTAAAAAAAACCTAAAATTCAGGTATACATTTTACCAATTTCGTAAATCTTTACAAATTATCAGTATCAAAACAACAGCATTTTTGTTAAAACTTAACTGTCTATAATTATTAGAGGGACGCAAATAATTACCAACAAGAGAAAAAAACACCTGTTTTTATAAGATAATTCACTTTTCCATGCAGTTTTCAGCTATAGTGAACAGATTTATTGTAAAAACTTAACTTAATTCTGCTTTTACAAATGATTTAAAAAGAAAAGAAAAATTTTCGAAAAAAGTTCATAGTTGCAGACTTAGTCTCTTTAAACAATCATTTGCTTGTGTTTGCAGTATATTATTATCAAATTCAACTGAAATAAACTGTACCGCTCAAAATCATACAATGCGTTTACATAAACACTCTAAAATGTAGCCCCAACCTAAGTTGTATATACGGATAAGAAGAATACGTGGGAAAAATCGTTATTTATATAGTTAAAACCTTAGGTAACTTTACAGTGCTATCAATGGAAATAGATTGTTTGCCATTTGCCTTCCGTACCGATTGGAATATTTATCAGATGATCTTGTCACATACGCTCGGCAATGGTCCAAATGTATCACTGATGAAAAAATAATCAAATGTAATCAGAGTTAAAGCTTTTAGAAGGGACTAAAGTTTATGAATGTTTTTAATTCAAAGGGAGATAATTTCAATGTATAGCAATTTTAAGACATTAACGTCTAAGAAAAAATGTTGGACAATATTGTTATGGGCAGTCTATGGTGTAAATAACATAGTCCGAATCCAGACAAGGCTGTTAGTAAATCTAGAACAATCTAATTGGGGACTACATGAACTGTGTTATTACTTAGAACTTCAGAAATTCAGCACTCAAAGAACTAATATCTAAAGCTTTCTTAGTTTCAAAATATGATTTGCTTTTCAACAGGACGCTTTACGACTACTCAACGTGCAGCCATATCTGAGAATATTTTGTGTGCATCTGTTTTTTTTCTGTCCGTGTTATTTATTTCTGGCATTCAATGGTTATAAGTCTAAATGTTTTATATGATCTCTTGAATGGGATTTGTACGTATTATTTGTTTCTGGCTTTCAATGAATTGATATCTAAAATAAGATGCTTTCCTTTCGACAGGAATGCTTCTTGGATGAGATTATTACGGACCTATTAGAAACAGTGTATGTTGGAGGCTGTAGGGCGAAAAATGTAAGTAAACCATCCGCTTCTTTAATATAGTCGTGAGGTTAGTATTCAAAGGTAACAAAAAAGTTTGTTTAACTGTTTTACTTCCTAACTATTATTTTATCGAGTTCTCGGAATTTAACTAAGGTCTACAGTTCAATAAGTCTTGTGGGCAAATGATTCCTAAACGCTAAGGCCAAGGAGTATGCAGTAGATACATATCTAAAATAATGTATTCATACAGGGATCATACATGTTTTTTCGTGCATTAACATTTGTAGGTGCCAAGAAAGCTGTTTAAACACGAGGCCGATAACTCGAGTGTGTAGAAATTGTTTTGAGGTGCTCCTCAAGTGTTAACCCTTAAAGCGCAAGAAAAAAATGCATCTGAAAATGTCGTCTGCTGAAGTCGTCTGCAGCAAATAATTGCCTAACATTACTGACGAATTAAGCATTGAAGCAAACAACTGGGTCCACACTGTTTGCCATAGAGGCTTCTTAAAAATTTCAGCAGACGAGAAAGCAGACGAATTTTGTTGCGATTGGCACATTATTCATTCTATTTGATTCCAACCCAAATCGCACCCTATAAGCATGTAAGCAGAGGAACATGGCCATTTTCTAATAGTGGAAAACGCGACCAAAATCACTCTGCCTCAGGTGTGATACATGAACCTGACCTCTGTCAGGACGGGAAGCAGTATAACGTTAATTCTGCCACCTAAGAGGAGCTACAAACATCTTTGGTCCTCAAGAAAATTTGCGCACAGCGCCTTTAAGCAGCTACTGGTCTAAACCGACACTATATTGCTGTATAATTGCCCTTTCAATGCGACTCAATGCGTTACCAATGCAAGTATATTGCATTCTGTCAATTCTAAAAATGTCAGAATATATTAGGCTTATGTTTATTTTCGAAACAAGTGACTATGTTACAAAGTTCTATCAGAGTTTCGAATGACTTCAACAGTTACAGTTGCCACTATTTTTTCTATATATCAACATTATAAATGTAAATGCCTTAACTATTCTTTGTATCTTATTCTCATGCACTTTAAGGTTTGTGGTTCAACCAATGCTGTTGGCAAACGGTCTCTTGTCGTCAGGGCCCAGGGAGATGTTGTTGCATGCAGTCGGTGTTGTACCGGGGAGTACTGTAATGAGAAACTATGTGGATTGCCTCGAGGTAAGCTATGGGGAAGTTCATTCTTTGCATGCTGGGTATTCTTTATGTTTTTTGTCGCCTGCTGACTTTTTTTTTCAAAATTAAGTTTTTTAAATCTTTCCGGAACACTATCAGAGTGTCAAACAGTTTTGATACAGTTTGGGCTCATAGTGTTTGCAAATGTTATCAACAAAGTCCCCGTCAGCATGAAAAGAGTTAATTCAATTCTCTGATCAAAGTATTTCATGCTAGCACACCCAGGATCCAAGGGGGATACAAGGGGTCCACCCCCTCTGAAAAGTTCCAAGTGTTATATGTTTTTATAGAAATATGTATTTGGACACCATCTCCCCTGGAAAAAACTTTGTACCTCTTCCCCATGCAAACTGTAAACACGTTAAAGACTGAAAGAAAACGTTGTCAAAACATTTCATTGTTAAGATCCCCCTGATGAAAACTTCTTGATCTGCTCATGCACACACCAAGTAAGTAGATGGAATTCAGGCAAAAACTAGACTTTAAGTTCCACAGGATCAATGCGGAGATGTGATTTAAAATTGCTTTTAAAATACGCACAGTCCCAACCAATGTCAAGGATAAAATTCCCATATCGAAATAATAGCTGAATCCTAGGAAACAGTACAGTGGTCAGCATGTATTAGCGCTGCCTCGATGACTGGAAGATTACAAAAAATACTAGAACAATAGGTTTCCACATATCTTTTATTCTAATGCACGGGGTCTGATTGGATAACGTCAATAATCTGCGACAGTATATCCTGCGATAGTTTAACGTCATTAATTACGTCATATTTCGTTGGATGACGCGCGGCTTTATGCGGCTTGCAACCTACCATTTTGAGACGTAACCACAGAAGTGCATTAGGATGTGGAAAACCATATTCAATATTTTCATTTGGGGAGGTATGTCGTTGGCTATACGGTCAAAATTCACGTTTTACGGCTCTGATCGCGCGTCACCGTAAAACTAAATTTCTGACCGTTAATCCGACGATATACCTCCCAAATGAAACTTTTGATCCACATCTGAACTAAGGGTGAGGTTGGTGCACCGTTAAACCGGTTTAAGCCCTCCAGTAAAATATTTTTACTGACTGTTCCAAGGCGGTGCTTCTCCGTGTGGATCATTATACCCGCTTTTTCGTTAGAAAAATAGGTTATATAGCTTATTTCATACCGAGTTTTCCCGACATATTCCGATTTTTCCCGAGCCTTCCCGATTAGAAAAATATCTGGCCAATCAAAAAAACTTCCTAACAACGTGACGTATATTTGAATAAGCAATGTAGATACCCATTGTCGACAAGTGAAAACGTGCGAATTTATGTAGTTTTCGGTTATATTAGGAATTTCTATCGCTAGATTGACTTGATAGCTCGATGCCACATTACCAATGGTGTTTTTGACGATATTTTGAGTCATTCTACAAATGGTGAAATGTTTACATAAACACCGACCGGTGCTGTGACGTACTAAATACTGACGTCATCAGCCTGTAAACAACCACGGGTGCTGTTTGAAAAACATAAAATTGTTTTTCGAGGTAACAATAAGCATACAACGCGGCTCTAAGTGGCCCCTTACAACTAATCCTCACTTCGTATGCAATATATACAAGCCCGTTTGCTCACAAAACAGAATTTATTTTGGTGTTTTGATGCTGGCCTCGAGCACATGGCTGCTCGGTCTTGTGGTAATGGAACAAATTTCGATTGGCTGAGAACGTCATGTTATATAAGTCCATGTGACTTGAGTCCCGATGGAAATCCGGAAAAGTACGGAAGGCCTATGAAATCAGCTATTAATTTTGTACCAAAGTCGGTCCGTCTATCCGTCCGTGCGTCTGTCTGTCTGTCCGTCCGTCCGTCACGTTTCTTGTAATTCATCTTCTCCTAAACCGTTGGACGTAGCAACCTCAAACTTTGTAGATGCATAGATCGCATGATGTAGAGGGTACTGAGTGGCATTACGTGTGACCTTGACCCCAAGGTCGAGGTCAAAGTTCAAATAATGTCTTTTCTTGTAAATGCATCTCCTTATAAACTTTTGGAAGTAGCAATTTCAAATTTTGCCTGTGCATAGGTCACATGATGTTGAGGGTACTGGTGACGTTTGGAGTGACCTTGACCCAAGGTCAAGGTCAAAGAATGTATTTTCTTGTAAACGCATCTCCTCATAAACTTTTGGAAACAGCAACTTCAAATTTTGCCTGTGCATAGGTCATATGATGTAGAGGGTACTAGGCAACACTTCATGTGACCTTGACCCCAAGGTCAAGGTCAAAAAATGTATTTTCTTGTAAATGCGTCTTCTCCTGAACCATTTGACATAGCAAGTTCAAAGTTCGCAGGTGCATAGGTCACATGATGTGGATGCTACTGGGCAACATTTTGTGTGACCTTGACACCAAGGTCAAGGTCATATAATGTACTTTCTTGTAAATCCATCTTCTCCTAAACTGTTGGACGTAGCAACTTCAAATTTTGCAGGTGCATAGGTCATATGATTTAGAGGGTACTGGACAACATTTTGTGTGACCTTAACCACTAGGTAAAGGTCATACAATGTATTTTCTTGTAAATGCATCTCCTCCTGAACCATTGGACATAGCAAATTCAAACTTCACAGGTGCATAGGTCACATTATGTAGAAGGTACTGAACTACATTTGGTGTGACCTTGACCAAGAGGTAAAGGTTATAGGTAAAATAGCAGGTATTTGCGATGGTGTACCAACGACTGCTGCTCTAGTTAAACCCGCTTTTTTCTTTAGAAAAAAGGGTATATTAGTTTCGTACCAAAGTCGGTCCGTCGTCCGTCCGTTCGTCTGTCCGTCTGTCCGTCTGTCCGTCCGTCCGTGCGTACGTCCGTCCGTGCGTACGTCCGTCCGTCACGTTTCTTGTAAATGTATCTCCTCCTAAACCGTAAGAGGTAGCAACTTCAACTTTGTAGGTGAATAGGTCACATAATGTAGAGGGTACTGGGCGACATTTCGTGTGACCTTGACCCCAAGGTCAAGGTCAAAGGTCAAATAATGTATTTTCTTGTAAATGTATCTCCTCCTAAACGGTTAGACCTAGCATCTTCAACCTTTGTAGGTAAATAGGTCACATGATGTAGAGGGTACTGGGCGACATTTCGTGTGACCTTGACCCCAAGTCAAGGTCAAAGGTCAAATAATGTATTTTCTTGTAAATGTATCTCCTCCTAAACGGTTAGACGTAGCAACTTAAAACTTTGTTGCTGAAAAGGTCACATGATGTAGAGGGTACTGGGCAACATTTCGTGTGACCTTGACCCCAAGGTCAAGTCAAAGGTCAATATTTAATTTTCTTGTAAATGCTTCTCCTCCTAAAGCCTTTGACGTAGTAACTTCAAATTCTGTAGATGCATAGGTCACATCATGTAGAGGGCACTGGGCAACATTTTGTGTGACATTGACCCAAAGGTCAAGGTCAAATAATGTATTTCTTGTAAATGAATCTTCTCCTTAACCGTTGGATGTAGCAATATCAAACTTTGCTGATGCATAGGTCACATAATGTCGAGGGTACTGGGCAATTTTTGTGTGATCTTGACTCCAAGGTCAAGGTCAAATAATGTATTTTCTTGTAAATTCATCTTCTCCTTAACTCTGAGATGTAGCAACATCAAATTTTGCTGGTGCAAAGGTCACATAAAGTCGGGGGTACTGTGCAACATTTTGTGTGACCTTGACCTTGGGGTCAAGGTCAAATGATGTATTTTCTTGGTAATGCATCTCCTTAACCATTGGCCGTAGCAACTTCAAACTTTGCAGGCACATAGGTCACATGATGTAGAGGGCAATGCTTTATGTGACCTTGAAGGTCAAATCAAATATTTCTTGTAAATGCATTTCCCCCTAAACAGTTGGACAAGGCAGCTTCAAACTTTGCAAGTGCATAGGTCATATAATGTAGAGGATACTGGGCATCGTTTCGTGTTTGTCCATGACCTAGGGTCAAGGTCAAAAGTGAACTAATGTACTTTCTTGTAAATGCATCTCCTCCTAAGCGGTTGGACGTACCAACTTCAAACTTTGCAGATTCTTTGGTTAGCTCAAAAGCGGGTATTAGCGATGGTTTACCATCGACTGAAGTCTAGTTTATGTTATTTCTGTCTTGTTTTGTTATGCTTTCGTGCACGTCTGTTTGTTGATGCCTTGTGGTCACCTGCTGGGAAAGGGCTGACCTCTTGGCTATCGTTGTGACGTTGTCTCTTTCCCATTGGTATCCTGGGTCAGGTGTGGTGCTTGATTCATGTGATTGTATTGATTCCTGATCTTTGCCCTCTTTCTTATTTTGAATATGGTAATCCCCTAATTGAATCCATTTCTATGAATAATAAATTCACTTTCAAACTAATGCTCTTTAGAGAATGTGGAACGATGTTTAAGCCAAATTGACCTTGCATTTCAGACAGTAGAATTTCCAGCTTGATGCTGAGATTGGAGCTTCATCAACAAAGTACAAATGATTCTGCTCCTGAGATTTTGGCTCTACTGCACAGTCTCATTAACTGATATAAGCCTAGCGTCTTTTTTGTTGGACATTTACAAACAGTGCCGACCCCGATCAAACACCACAGAAAGCTAGAAAATGAGATTTGGTAACTTTCCCTTTAAGCATATGTGATACTTGCCAAGCTCTCGTGTGTTGGCCAATATTAACATAAAGGAAGATACTTCAGAGTGTATTAAATCTACAAAACCTCTCCATAACCAACCAATTTTAGTACCACATTCTGTGCAAGGCACTGGCAATCATACAGATAAATATAGCATGTTTTTAAATTCTTTATAGATACAACGCTGTTACATTGCAATGCTTGTGGTGATTTTAATGGCGATCATATTTCTCCACCAGTGAGGTACCCTGAGGACTGCACCTATTCCAAAGCCTGTCAGCATGATGAGGTACTCTTCTTTGTTCACACCTCAAGGTTCACATGTGTTTATAATCACGGCAAATGTTGTCTACTTATCACCAGCTGATGTACAATGAGCATCCTTGTGATTGACCGACTGGAGCAGTTAACTTTAAAATACCATACTGGTACCATAAATAAGACCGACATGTGGGCGATGGTCGCCTTGCCTCGACCAATTAAATCACATTTTGGCGCTAGTGGGAATGCGCGAACCAGTGAAGTCCTCCCAGGGTATATAAACAACAGGGGACTTAAAGGGCATTTATTCAGGAGTAAAAGGGAAGCATAAGCGTTTTTGAAGAGAACAAAGACACTTTTAGGCAACATAGAACATAGGAAAACTTTTAGGAACATGGGTTAAACCAGCTTATTTCAGAGGAACATGGTACCGCCTGGAGGACTCTTAAGTAGGCTATGAATTAGCAGAATTCATAAAATGTAAAATCAGTTGCTTTCTTTTAGCTTAAAATGAAAACTTCTTTAGCCAGCATTTGTAAAATTCAACTTACAGTAATATGCACAGCCCATGTTGAATTTTTGTTAAAACTCTTGATATTTAAGTTGAAAGCAATGCTTGGGT
The DNA here is from genome assembly GCA_964019695.1 of Loripinus fragilis. Classification (NCBI taxonomy): domain Eukaryota; kingdom Metazoa; phylum Mollusca; class Bivalvia; order Lucinida; family Lucinidae; genus Loripinus; species Loripinus fragilis. Next base: position 968,854 of record OZ026515.1, on the reverse strand, counting down.
AGCAAAAATGAGTGTTTCAACATAGCTTTTCTGAAATAGGTGGAAAGTGGGGTTCTTATACAGTTTAACATTATTGGGAAACAGGTAAGTAAAACGGTGACTAGGCTTTGCCACAAAATATTTCATAGCAAAGCCTTATCATCGGTTTGCATACCTGCCTCGCGATACTGTTATAATGTATTAGTATGCAAACCTTGATTAAAATATACAATAAAGCTCAAGAGTAATGAGAATTTTCACTAAAAGACCTTGGCCGGCAGAAATGATGCTTGGCAAACCCTCTCCACCGTTTTGCATATCAGGATGGAAGAACAATATTAAAATAAATAAGTATGCAAAAAAGTTGATCCAAATATCCTATAAGGTTCATGAGGATTTTCACTTTCTGGCCACAGCAGGTTGGACAGTTGCTAAGCAAACCCATTTCTACAAAAATGGGTGGGTTCGAATGCCAGTGGTTAGGAAAAGCATATGTATGCACAATGTGATAAAATATACCATGTAGTTCAAGAGTTATGAACATTTTCACTAACTGCTAACGGACGGACAGTCGAACTGACGGACTCACATAGTGATTATAGAGAGATTAGAGGTAAGCCCTTTCCCAGCAGGTAATCACAAGGCTTCAAGGAACAGACGAGACAGTACAACAATGACTAACACAAAACATAAAATTACAAAAAAGAAAACTTGCAAAATGCATTAATATACCTGTTTTAAGATGAAACTGCAAATCATGTCAATTTCATGAAGTACATGCTAATTTCATTATCATTATGCTATTTCTAGCTCTCAAGAGGGTGATATATGGAGAGTGTCAAAATATTAACTTCTTGAAACTAGCTTGAGCTGGTTTTCATCCTATATCACCATTTAAGCCAGTTTAGACTAGTTTTCAGGTAGACATAGAAATTTATGAAAGTAAGAAAGGCGACAAAGATCAGGAATTGATACAATCAAGTACCACACCAGAAGACAAAGAGTGCCAATCAGGAAACACGTTTCTCTCCAGTCATATGACACTTATTTATCCACGAAACAAGTGTTTTCATGCTGTTGTCAGTCTGTTTTGTGTGTTGTGTTATTATTGGATTTACACGCAACAGTTTCTATATCAGCCGTGGCATGAGATTTCCAACAATGTGGTTTGTGCGACCAGCAAAGGCTCAGACCAGCCTGCGCATACGCGCAGACTGATCAGAGCCTTTGCTGGTCAATTTAATATTTGTGACCAGCCATGAGATTTTGGGTCCAAATGAGGTACCTGGTCGAAATTGAGATATTGATATTTTCTGATACCTATATATCTCTGGAGTATACATGTGAAATTTCAGTTCGATATCTTAAGCGATTTCTGAGAAATAGGCAATAGTTTATAGGTCCCTACGTCATGGAATTGTATATAAAGTGTTTGCGACGTCAACGTCAATTTTCTGATAGACTTCTTTGCGATTTTATTTCAGGATGTTTGAAACGAATTAATTATTCTTTCGGGAGAGTTCATTTCACATTAGAAATTCTCGATTGGAACATTTTGGGATCATAACGTGAGCGGATAAATCGTCAACAGTGTTTCTTTAAAAACATAAATGTATTTCGTCATACGTTTTTTTCTTCTTAAAAGTTCGAACACTAAAGATTAAGTATTTTTCCAGTGTTCGAAAATTTTGAAATTAAAATTCAGATAATATTGCTACAGTATGAGAAATGTTAGGATACGGTCTTTTTCATGATAAAAATGGGTATTTATGCAAATCAGAAACTTGATCATTTGCTTGTTTAAAAATGGCGATCAGATATGATTCCGCGCATCGTGGTTTAATCTCCTTTCTTTCTTTCTTTTTCAATATAACCATCACTAATTCATTTGTACAAAGAGAAGGGAATGCAGCATCAGCAACAGTGCTGCCAGTAGTAGTAGTTATAAAAATACTAAGGTCAGTTTACTCTCTCAGTGGTGTGTCGCATGCGGTAGTCACCAAGTCAAGAGCTGATTCCGGAACCCATTACGTGATATTCAATTCGTAAAGTCGGGTATCGATAAATTAGTAGTTTAGCCGTGTCTTTTGATCAAAAATTGTGTTAGATCTCTCATACCAATACAGATGCATTGCTTCACTTCAAACCAAAGCAAACTATTGAGTTTAATCTGTCTCGGTCTTCATTTGCGCAAATGCTGATCAATCTTTTCGCCGATTGTGCATACCTTCCAGTGAAACAGAGTTTTGAATTTTGAAGGCAGTCAAAATTGAAACGGCGAGACATCTCGTATAATCGGTGTAATCAAATTCTATATATGAGCCGCGACATGAGATTTCCAACAATGTGGTATATGCGACCAGTAAAGCCTCAGATTAACCTGCGCATACGCGCAGTCTGATCAGAGCCTTTGCTAGTCGCTTGAATATTCTATGAGTGTTAAGCTACCGACTGAAGATCCTTTGGAGTTTTTAAGTTTAAAAGGAGGCTCCACAGGCTCGTCTGAGTCTACACTTGTCAAAATGCCACATTGTTGGAAATCACATGTCGCGGCTCAATTATACATATACAATGTATTTTCAAGGAAGAAGAAATACATGTAACATGCTTCGCAGCTTAATTAAACAAAAGCAGAGAAAAGAGTGGACGAGCTCCAACAAAACATATCAAGCAAAATATTTTGTTGGAGTTCGATATCAAAACGTGATAAATTGTGCCCTCCTTTCGCTAGATGCATCGGATCAAAGAGATTCATGTGGACGTGCCAGTCCCCACCACTTCCTTATCTTCATAGTTCCTCGATTGTCACTTGCTAATATAGCTTTGCAATACAAACTGTTTAGAACCAGGTCAAGACCAATGGATACCCAACGCGCTATTTTCTTATTTCTCAAAGAAAATGTTTGCAGTGGTTACTCATTGGAAGCGGCTCTTTCTAATGTGAATGACAGCTTTACCCTTAGCAGATTAATGAAACGACCCAAAACATGTTGTGATCCGGCACGTGATGAGTACCCACAACTTACGTTTTTTCGTTAAATATAGAGAAAGCGTTTCAACAATGTTTAAGCCTATTCGACGTTGAACTCCGACACTATTTAAATGCTCTTTGATATTACCACATGCTAAAGTCGCGGAAGTTGTGAACAGTGTAGACTATGAATCGGCATCTAATATGTCGAGGTACATTTGATCTATTGGCCAGGAATACATGTACCTACCCGAATAGTTTTGGTTGCATATTTATACATGTATCGGTATCAACTATATAACCATAATTAACTACATTCAGCCTGTGCCCATGTGCACACTGGAGAAACAATTTATTAAATACAGATCAGGGGCCAATTTCATCAACGAGTTTACGACGTGTTTTTGTCTTAAAAACATCGTACGTAGTTCGTACGTTAAAAATCGGGTTTCATCAAACTATTGAACTTTGCGAAGTTCTTACTTTTTGTCGTATATTTAAGACAAAGATTTAGGTGTCGCAGCTGACATCTTTGTCTTAAATATTACTAACTTACTACTTAGCTACCAAGGCTGCTGCATTTCACAAGAGGAGCAAAAATTCGACAAAGGTTTAAATACCTCGAACGTACTACAATCAAGACTACCGTATGGTTTACCAAAATGAGAAAATAAGACCCCCTTTCCTTGGTGCTTATGAGTTATTTATCTGTCCAAGTAACCTCTTCCAACCCTTCCCCTATACCACACTGTATACTGTCACCAAGAAATTCGCCTATGGTCACCGTCAGTACCTTAATTTATGCATAACCATCACCTCTATGGGAAGGGATTCTGTAGTAAAGCCAATAGGTTATTTTTGTACTTTTTCACATGTCACCATTGCTTAAACATACTTTAATATACACATTCAAATGTACGAGTAAGTAATCGTCCATTTGCATGACTGCCAGGGATGACAATGATGAGAGGACTTTCGTCAAACTACCATACGTTCTACATTCGATAAAGACTTAAATGTCTTTGTATGAGAATGTATATGTGGGAGCTGTTCACAAGAGCTTTTAGTAGAACTTTACATTCTTCATGAAGGGACATACATCCGGGTTAGCACGATCTCAGTTCCAACCATATGACAAGTTGCATTCTAGATTTTTACGTTTTCGAAAATTTCGACTTGTTATCTCAGGCACCCTGGGTGTGATGTTTAACTAATTTAAGCATTGTCTCCATTTTGGGGGACGTTGGCAAACAGTGCAGACCCGGATCAGACTCCACATAACCACGGTGGCGTCAGATCAGGTTCTCCGCTGTTGTTCGCAAAAAAAAAATGAATGAAAAAAAGACCAAAAACAACCCCCAATTGGTTAGGAGCTCGTCCAAAAGATTAAAATGGGAAACTCCATTCGACATGTATGGGTAAACTTAAAGTGTGAAAACGAGTAATTTTCGGGATGCAGTTTCATGAAACATTACATGTACCATTTTGGTTATGAATACAATATGATCTATCTCTTTTATGGTCAAATGATAAAAGTATGTCCCTTTTAAGGATCTGTAATTTAGCATTACAACAATCATTCATCGGAGGGGGGGGGGGGGGGGGGTGGGTGGGGGGGGGGAGAAAAGCCGAGACAACCGCCCATAATGCCCGTTACTCAGGACCAAATTTCGAGAGAATACGAAATTTGTCGGCAGTATTTTATCTGTTACTTAGGACTGTTTCTTGGTGCTGTCATTAATTCTGCGAATTGAATTTGTTGAAGGGATGTTGAGGATGTCAGATTTCATACAAAAAATAATGAATTTGAATTATCATTTTTGATCCAGACATGCCGTTAGAAAAAAAAAACACCTTCAGCTTCTAGTTCCTCTCAGTATATTTTGTGGTTTAATCTTACTGATTGGTGCCTTACTTGAACATGGTTTCTTATGATTGCGGGAAACCCTTCATCTTAGTGTCAAAGAGTTTGGCTCCAGATCAGACCGACGTTTGACACAAGTATATGCACAGAGTTAAAGGGATTGATTTCTTAATGTGTTACATGTATGCTGTCGCATGCTCGTCTTCTCGTGCGCGGATCCAGGATATTTGTGTCGGGAAAACTTCAAGTTGGCAAGGTTCTGGGAGTAGTATCCAGCATTTTCCAGGTGGTCCACTTGCTATTTTCTATGGAAACCTAAAGAGCTTGTGATTTTCCAAGGGGATGGAGGTCCGGACCCCCTGCCTTCATTCGGATCCACACATGCTTCTTCTTTAAAACTTTCTTCACAAACCTACATATTTTTCACTCGTCTTAAACCACTTTACACGGCTATATAAAGTCCGCACGTGACCAGTCACATGATATTTGGAGACTGGAGTTAGGCAAAGTTTAAAATACGACGTTTTTAGTGAAACGCAAATTTTTGTTCTTACGAACAATTTAAGATGTTTTGATGAAACTGACGTACGCACTTCTCAGAAAACAACGTACGCACAATTTAAGATATATCGTACGAACTTTATTGATGAAATTGGCCCCAGGTTTAAATGGATCCAAGTCTAAACTTCGGAATTATTGAAGAATATCAATAACAGTCTAGATCAGATGGAGCGCAGATAAAAATGGGATGTACCTGGCTTAAACGCTACAGAACATGAGACTGTACAAAAGCTTCGAGATTTTACACAACTTATAACATTTCGGTACAACTTGGCGCATATGCGTTAAAATCATTATAATTATGCATAACTGTGCTTAAGCCACCACGATCTCTAATGGATTGACCCTCGATTCATTCAATACATTTACCCGTAACAGTCACGCCTCAAAGCGTTTTGTGGATATATAGCTACCTAGTTGGGCTAGAGGTGTAGTGTTTGTCTTAAGCTTTGATCTACATGTACTTCCATACTTTGTGGATTATAGCAGAACAGGCTCTGGCTGCACATTAGAAGAGGCTCGTCTGAGTCTTTGCTGTTGGTAAATGCGATAAGTGGTAAGCTGGCACAGTTTTTAAGTGGCTCAAACCCACGGCAAACATGACACGCATGGAACAAAATGGATAGTTCGAAAGTCGAGTCTGAATATATATACTAAATTTCGTGCAAAATGTGCTCATGGCAAAATCTCGTGACTTCATCTTACAGCATACGCACATCACCGATTTATAAGCAGTCTAGCGTTTGCCACGCTGATACAATACAATTGTTACATGTAGCAAACACGGAACAGTCAGCGCATCAGACTTCTAGTCCTATTAGTACACACGGAGCAGTCAGCGCATCAGACTAGTAGCCCAAATATTGATATTGATATTTGTGTTCATACATATTCGCAACTTCGTGCCGTCGCAGTTTAAACAGTGCATTTCCAGAATGTATGTGAAAATTACCATGACAATGTTAATGGATGCAATTTTTAACAAATTTACGGGGATGGAAGTCAAATATAGAATAGCAATATAAATAAAATATCAAAATAAATTATAATTTTGGTTCTCAAGTAGGTCCCGTTTAAAGTGAACATACATTTTAATATACCACGATTCCTATGACGCTAAAGTTAACGTCGCCAAAAAAAATACCATTGAAATTTGTCGTCGTGTTTAAATGGCTACCATACGAAAACAACAGACACCAAGTAGCTACAATAAAATTGTATATTGCGTTAATCAATTTGTGTTTGTTCATTTGGTACTTTTTTCACGGTTGTAGCTTCTATTGTTTTGCGACAATAATTTTTGCCAAAAAATCTGGAAATACATTGATTTAAACGGCGACGTTACAAGACGGCGAATAATTATGTCCTGTGACTGTACCTCAAAGTATTATTATTGCATTACTGAAACGAGCATCGTATGCCACATCACCCATAACTAGGATGGAACTTTCCACTTGAAGTGTGTCGTCTGAACACAACAGACATGTGCTCTACGACACTATTGGGGACAAAAGGTACTGAAACGGACACACATTTTTGCACATACAATTTGCGTTCGAAATGGAATTAATTCCGTTGTTTTATAAACCGCATATCAGGCCTGGTCTTGGTCTGCAGAGTGTGATTGTGGTATTTCCTGATCATACTTGTTTTTCTGGTCTTTAATATGCACAGTAGAAAAAGAGTAAATATTCACTACGGCCGACACAGAACGTGTCGGAAAGACGTTTTTTTTTGTTTAAATACATGCTTGTAAATACATGTAGTCATCTTATCTGTAATTCCTCCAACTCCATGATTTAAACAGTCGTATGTACATGTATAAATCTTCTAATCCATAATTAAATATTTCTTTGCGGAGAAATCATAAAATGTTTGCGCCACTTAGGCTTTGAACGATGTTAACAAAATTAATGACTCTTAGCGACGTACAAATTGCGCAACAAAGTGCAGTTGCGTAGATTACGTCGCTTTTGAAGCGCGTTTTTCCGACGTCACGTTTTACCGCATTTGGGCACAAAATGTCATGGCGCGTCACATTTTATGACTGTCAAACTACTGACCAAACTTCATTTGATGTTTCTAAGCTTAAAAGGAGGTTGTACAGGCTCATCCGAATCTACACTTATCAAAATGCCACACTGTTGGAAATCTCATGCCACGGCTCATATTACAATGTCTTCTCAATTTGTTATTAATTGAATATTTCAGATGTGCTTTGCCAGTACCGAGATGTTTAATGGCGTAAAACTTCAACATACAACTAAATGCATGCAGAAATCAGTAAGAGTATATTACATTCATTATAGGCCTTATTGTCCCTGAAAATATCATGTTTGGCAATCCACTCGAAGATGGCAAGTATAATTGACTAAGTTTGCAACCTGTATGGAAGCAACGGTTATGTGGTGTACCTTGAGGAAAATTACCTGTATATGTTGTCTCATGGTGTCAGAACACTTAACTTGACATGCCATAGTCAACGCCATCTCCGTAAGCATAGATGGCGATGAGGTGGGTGTGTCATTTAGTAAATCATCACTTTCGTTTGAAACAGCTACTGGATGGCTACTGTATTTTCAGTCAGTAGATAACAACCCACTTTAGTTAAGTGCTGATAGATGGCAAGCTTTTTTTGAAAATCTTATACTTGTATTTGAGTAACCATCTTCCCATATGGTATTATCATATAGCACGAGACATCTCTTTTGATAAAAGACTTGGCTCTCGTTTGTGGTGTCTGCTGTGAGTTTGTCACTTTCCCTTTGGTATCCTGGGTCAGGTGTGGTACTTGATTGTATCGATTCCTGATCTTTGCACCCTTTCTTACTTTAAGTTAATACTTACATGTACTATACCTTATACAATTCCCTTGTTGCATTCCTTGGGATGGAATTGATGAGTATGAGGATATTCAACAAGCAAAATGTTAACATAATGTGTCTTTTACCAACTAATGCCACCATGAAGAAGAAACGCAGAACAAAAATAGCCACATGTCATCAAGGATACAACTAAAGTAAACAACCCATTCATTTTCCCCTAGCGAGATGATTTAAAAAAACTAGAAAGGGCACTAACTACTGCACAACTAAACAAGGACTTAACACTAAACTCCATAAATAATGGATGCACCAATAAACAATGAGTCAACAAAAGCAGCATTTAGAAAATGCTTCACAAAGTGGATGATATTGAACTCTCTGAATATTGAATAGCAGTCAGTAATTCATTTCTGTTGTTGAAATCACTAACATTAGAACCTAATCTCGCAAAACGAATATGTTGCGAAATATATACATCATAAGAAGGGGAGCGAGAAAATCCTCTATCAAGAAATCAGAATCATTTTTTCATCTCGTTTATCATAAATATTAGATGAAACTATGCCACTTGTTAGGGGCATGCCTTAAATGGTTTGCTGAAGTTATTTGCTGCTGATTTGTCTGCTTTATATTTAGAGAACATTCAAATGAATACTGCACTGTAACAAAGCGTTGTCTTTATACTATCCTGAACTTAAAAACGAAGAACTCAGCAAATAGCACACTGACAATAGAGAACATAAATCTATTAAGCCACCAATGGGTAGAATGTGGTAACTAGTAAATAGTATTTATAAATAAAACTTGAACAGACTCATTAAAACTGAGTTTGCTGTTTTCTTATATTGTAAGATCTCTCTATTCCTGAAGGATCCGTTTTCCCATATTATTTTGATATTAATATTACTGTGTTTTTCAGACGTGTCATCGGATAATGAATGCCACATTTGAGATAGCTGACACTGTTGGAACGAGGTTTGGAAGATATCTGAAACCTATCTGTGCAGTTTGTTGTGGTGATGACTATTGCAATACTTATGCTTGTGAAACTGTTAAACGTAAGTCAGACTAAGCCAGATGATAATGGTTAAAAGTAAGATAGACGGCAAATATCAGGAAACGATACAATCATGTACCACACATGATCCAGGATACCACATGGGAAAGTAACAAAAATACAATAAATATAAATTAACCCTCTTGAATGGATTTTCCCACTCTTATAAATTGGACCAGTCTATTTCTATTTTAAGATGTGTTGGATGGTATTTTCGTTTTTATTTAAATTCTAATAATATATTCTGTAAGCAAACACTAGAGACCATGATCAGACGCCACGTTCCTGATCTGGGTCTGCACTGTTTGCCAATGTCCCACAAAAATGACGTTAGGCTTATACAAGTTAAGGTACGTGTTTGCTTTTGATTGTTCGACTTTAAATTTTGCTTTATGTTGTCGATATTTACCAGTATTGTTTTAGGGTTGTTTCACTGCTTTAGAGAGTGTTTCAAATTGACACTGCTCTGTAACCAAAAAGTCTCCCTGTACTTTAATGTAGTGTTGGCATTATTGGTGAGGTTTGCACCATGTATAAAAAGATTTTCTTCAGAGGGATTCGCTATCTTTTGAGCTATTGTTGCTGAGACTAAATCATTTTCATAATAGCTACTTATAGTGTGGTTAGTCCACAGCTCATATGGTTAGAAAAGTAGTGTTTATAGTGTTTATAAACGAAGCACATGCATAGTTATGACAACTTATAGACCATACATGAAGGAGAGTGTTAAGTTGTTTATCAAGGAATTAAGTGTTTGATTACATGTATGGTTTATTCTCCTGAATTGAAGCTATTTCGGTCAGGGTTTCCATATGTGGTTTTCAGTAGTTTAAGAGTGAAAACATGAGCTTGTTTGAACCGAGAGACGGTGCGCATGGTATTAGCGTACAAAACGTAACGTCGAATTGTAACGTCGCGACGCTAAATTCTTTTTTCTTCTTATATTTAGCTAGACGCCTTGCTTCTGGCGAGACTTTCATTCGCTGGTAAAATATATGAAAACCGTTTCTAGCTTTCAACTATCAATAATTTCGATTTCATACACGTCAGAATAAGTATTTCCAACTTATTATACATGCACACACAAGAGAACTGAAAACGGCAGCTTAATTTGACGTCTCTATGTTTAACGTTATTTTTTCCGCCGGTAACAAAATTTAGGACTGGGGTAAATGTTCACATTTTCTTTATTTTTCGGCGAATAAACTTCATATACCGCATTTATAAGTAAGCAAGCAAAGTACATTGTGGAGATATAATTTTCTAGTGAGTTTCATTGTCAATGTTAAAGATATGCTCAAATTTCAAGAGTGTGTGTATTTATTTTAATGAAAATTGTGTTTTGGTAACAAATTTTAAGACTTGGGGTTTTCTTGAACATTTTAAATGGAAAGCGGCAATGCAAATATTTTTCGATTATCTTTCACAGCCGAAAAAGTACATTTCAAACAAACAAATATTTTGTCAATAAAACGCCACCAAGATTACAAAATCACTTACCGAACAGAACATGCCTTTATTTTTCGCGTGTTTTTTGTCACGAGTTATAGATTTTATTTTACAAAACTTAACTTTCTGAGACGCCGTTGTAGAGAAATAAACAACAAACTGGATATGACGTTGAACGGTGACGTTTTAGCTTTGACGTAGACTAAATTTCGTAAAAATTGACGTCAAAATGGTTTTGTAACACGCATTTGCGCTTGCCTACTGCAGCGGTATTGTTACAGAGTTACAGGCGTTTTACCCCCAAATTTTAGTTCTTGAGCTCTCCTTTAAATGTTTTGATAAATAAAAACAAGGCGAACGTACACCCCTGGTTTCAAAAAAAAAAATTGACCAGAACATTATAAATCGGTTCCTGCAAACAGAAAAAAAAGGCAAAACCATGTTTTGTACGCCAATAATGTGCGCGACGTCTATATTACCATAGCACTTGCCAAGCGCAACATAACTTTTTTTAATAATGGTCCTCTATTATATGCCATCTTTGCATTAAACAATATGGTGTTCTAGAAATTGCTTTAAATATAGATACATTAACAGAATGGTGTATCTAGTTTTACTCTTTTCAACAATACACAACTGAAAAAAAAGGCCTGGACAAACAGTGTAGATCCAGATAAGATAATTCATATATGAGCCATCTCATCTGGATCTACACGGTTTGCTTACTCATTTTTTCTCAACCTCAATTCTTGCAGTTTTATATTTCAGAATTTGTTAACACCCCTTTTTAACACAATTGACTCTTTTACAGTTTAAAGTGAAATGAGCTGTGACATGAGATTTCCAACAATGTGGTATGTGCAACCAGCAAAGGCTCAGACCAGCCTGCGCATATGCGCAGTCTGATCAGAGCCGTTGCTAGTCGATTGAATATTCGGTGAATATTAAGCTACTGACTAAACATAATGTGGAGATTCTAAGCTTAAAAGGAGGCTGCACAGGCTCGCCTGAGTCTATTCATGTCAAAATGCCACATTGTTGGAAATCTCATGTCGCGGCTCATATCTATTTATAGTTTAAATCTATTTTCAGGTCACCTACTAAGTCTCCGTGCTGACGGTTTTCTGGACTATGAGAACCTGAAGGAAGATATCTGGGGGAAATAAAAATTCAAAACATGTTTATAGGAAGAATAAAAGACCATTTAAATATGCTTGTTAGTGTTTGTCTTAATACGAGCCATTTAACTAAGTATTATAGTTAATATATTTGCCTATCCAATGTCGCCATATGTTAAACACTTTATCACATGGCGCCGTGTATGGGAGTGAAATAACGCCATGCAATAAATAGAGGATATTTACCTTTTTTTGAGGTGAATACCAAGTATATTTCATCGAGTGCGGTGAAAAAAATCAGTATTTTTCACGAGTGCGTAGCGCGAGTGAAAATGCTGATATTTTCACCGCACGAGATGAAATATATTTGGTAAATGCCCCCAAAAAAGTCAATTTTCTTTTTATTTTATACTCAACGGAAAAACAGAAAGCACAACCTTACTTTTTATTTGGTCGTTTCTCGTTCGATTTGACTTTTGCAGTGTGTTTATTGGGTAAAACATTGGGTGTAACCTTTGTTTGCACATAGAAAATGGCATAGAATCATATTTTAACGAGTGAAACGCAAGAATTCAGCATTTAAAGAAAGTCTATTGATTGTGCCTTAGGGTAGGCGTCACGTGTAAACTGGCGCTACGCCAGGTCAAACAGTGATGTCATTATGTTTGATGTTGACGTCACAACATGCGTAGCGCGAAAAAAAAATTCTCGCGAAAATCTGTGTGTTACATTAATAATAAGAAAACAACAGACAACATGACATTGGTAAATTACTTCCCATTGTTTGGGGGGTTCTATGTTCGTCTTTGTTTTGGTATGCATGACTGTGTGTCCTTTCTATTTTTGCAATTATCTTTACGAGGAAGAAAGGGTTGGATGTTTTGCTTTAACTGTCTTTGAGATGTATTGTTACTGTAAATGTCCTGTGGCTCTTCCTCATGGTGACAAGGGTTTGTCTGCAGTTTATGAGTGTGGTATTTCCTGGTCACGCTCACTTACTCTTTGCTGATATGTTTTTACTAAACAAGTGCCTTATATAATACCATATATACTCAAAAAATAAAGTTATGTCCGCTTGACGTTTATGTTTTCCAGTTCCAAATGTATGAAAGCATTTCATTCAAATTTTTACATTTCCAACTGTGATCATATTGAAACATTTTGCACCTAAGAGAAATGTATTTGATTATCAGCAGAGCCGCTGACAAAGCAGCGAACACGAGTAGCCTTAAAATCAAAAGTCACAACACCAATAGCTTGTGTGTCCGTCATAGACCCGTACCGTTCAAGCACATTTAAACATCACTGAGCAAACTCTCTAGTAGGGTATGCTTGTTAGCTGTATGCATTGCTTTTATGACCACAACCATTAATCTGTATCATACTCTGACGTCACAAAACATCGATCACGAGCGTGCGTGAAACACTCAGAAAATTCGATTTTAGTCCAGCAATTTGATAATCAACAGAATCGGACAAATTTGATTTTTTTCGTCATCACAAACATTTTAATATCAATTAAGACTAATCAGCATCAAAACAATTGATAATGGATTTTTTCTGATGATTTTGCAGTAAGGGGTGGGGTATAAAACACAGCTTTAGTAAATCTTTGATGCACAACATCAGCCATAGGTTTTATTGTTCTGTTTTTTGTAATTGTTGTCATAAACAAACACAACACATTAAAGCAAAAAAAACGGTCTTAAAATGATGTTAGGTTAAGGAGATTCTGAAGTTCTAAAATTGTTATTTGTTTAATTCAAAAGGAGGTAATTTCAGTTATTTTGTAAATTAAAGGTTTTGGAATGCAATTTCGCTCGTTCGAAAAGTAGACTTGGATTTAGATGACTTACTTGATATTGATAATCCTTATTTTGAACAAATGGTAGGTCAGATATATCCCACTGAACTTCAGTTAAATAAGGCGAATTCTTCTGATACTGAAGCTCCGTTTTTGGACTTGAACTTGTCAATAACAAATGGCATAGTTTCTTCTAAAATTTATGATAAACGGGATGATTTTAATTTTGAGATAGTAAATTTCCATTTATTGATGGAGATGTTCCTCGCTCTCCTTCCTATGGTGTATATATTTCTCAGCTTATTCGTTTTGCTAGAGTGTGCTCTAATGTTGATGACTTCAACAGCAGAAACTTATTTTTAACTGCTAAATTATTAAAACAAGGTTATAGATATCATAAAATTCGAAAAGCATTTTCTAAATTCTACTACAGACACTCAGAGTTAATTGTTAAATACAACATTGGGTTAAAAACTCTTCTGCAACAAGGCATGTCAGAACCTATATTTTACGGTGATTTAGTCTATAAGTTCAAACGAATTGTTGGAAAACCTAATTTCAGTGATCAATTCAAAAAGATAGTAAAACATTATATAAGGGTCGGATATAATTTGGATATCATGCGACAGTCTGCATGCCTAGTTTTAAACCCAATCACGGTTTATAGCTATGGTTTCCTCTTTAATTGCACGACGGTGGGTCAGGCCTCAGACTCTATGACGGCTCTGACGTAAAGTTTTAATCGGTGGGTTGGTGCCTGATGCTTATCTGTAGCTGGACCCACAGTGGCTCAACTTGAGGTTTTCTTTAGCTCTGACTATATGTGAGTCATGAGCCCTTTTCTTTGTTTTATCATAGAGTGTAAATTTGATTAGAGTGTTTTCCATGATGATACATTGCATTAGTTAGATGGCCTCCATGCGAGCTGAACATTTCTTGTACTTCAACAACAGCAAATTCTAAGGCGAAGATTTGGTACCAGTGAAATGCATTTAAGCCCCCCGGTGGCTTAGGCTGCTGTCCGTTCTAAGGCGGTGGTTCTGTTGTTGTTGACTTTTTGTTTATTGTTACTCCCATTGTGGGAGTCTGTAATTGTTCTATGTTTTGTTGTACGTTACTTTATGTCCATTCTAGTATTGCAATCATCTTGATGGGGAAGAGAGAGCTGATTGCTTTGCTTAATTTGTCTTCCTGGTGTCTCGTGATGGTTGAGCGGCTCTTCCTCGCGGTGCCACGGGGTTGTCTGCAGTTTGTGATTGTGGTATTTCCTGATCATACTCACTTACTATTTTTGGAATTTTTAGATGTTTTTTCATTGTCGGACGTTTCTGGTTGCCATTTAACGTAAAATGTGTCACGTTTTGATGATTAACTTCCTGATGATAATGGAAAAAGCTGCGTGCACATTAGGTTCAATAACCCTTCAAGATAAGAAGATAAAATGAAATAATTACCAATTTATGTATGTTCGACGTTTGATAATCATTTTAGTTTATTTTTTGTTGCGACATCTTAACTGGATCGAAAATTACAGTACCATGAAAATCGGACTTTTCTTTTTTGTTTGAGTATATATGCAGATTACTATAGTCAGAGTCAAATATTGCATTTGGTGCCGTGGGTTTACTTCTAGACTGTGATTATGGCATGTCCTGGCTATACTCACTTGGTATTTTACCTCGAGGCTAATGTTTCCTGAATATACTTGTAGTATACACTGAAACGAAGTTCTAAGTAGCCACTTTTCAATTTCTTTTTTTTGAATAAGTCCTAGTGATATTGAAATGAAATTTTGCCCAAGTATGTGCATTGTGGTGGACTAAAGTTAAAGGGTGTTTTGGAAGAGTTTTCTATCACTTCACAATTTTTGGGTTCAAAAATGCAAAAATCAACTTTTTGAAGAAAAAAAGCGTTTTGAATGCATTTTTTTATCGAAATCAAGTACAGGTGATTGCAAACCTGCCTAGTCGACTTAAAAACACCAAACACTTGACATCTTTCTTACGAAAGATTTTTTATGAATTTTTAAAAATTTATAATTTTCCAAATTTTCCGAAATTTTCGGAAATCATCAGCTGCACATACTAAAAACATTTTATGTGTTTTATTTTATGTTAATATGTTTGATAAAACACCATGCAACTTGTTGAGCCCATTTTCTACCAATATTTTTTACTTATTTGGTATCAACTTCCGATTTTAATGTCAAACTTTAACGGTCATTTAAACGGCATTTGTTAAAGATTTCTTTAATTTTTTAAGCAGAACAGTGACGCCAAGTCATAAAGAAGAACCCCTGAAAATTGCACTGCTGTGCCGCAGATAATAAAGCGTACAGAACAATGCAAAGTGAGTATGCAAACTGCATGGTTAAGCTAAAAATCCTTTGAGTAAGTTGTTGACCATGGCTTTCTTTATGTTAACGTAGAAGAGAAATGGAGTGTTCAATGGTCAAAAAAACTTTTGATTCTTTTCTTCTTTATATCACAGCTGTTATAAACAACTTCAAACTAATCAAAATATAAATGGATAACGAATCTAATGAATAGTTTATATCATACTAAAAGTGTGACTTTTTGAAATGAGGGTACCTTTACTCGGACCTCGTCTGTGCAAGGTCTACCAGTAATTTTGAAATAACATAATTTGCAGAGTCTTGACAAAGCCTTGGACCTTTTTATAGACTTTAAATTTTGTGAAAACGATTTTTACTTTCTGAATGGGAGCAAACATTTTATGGTGGCTACTTATAACTTCGGTTCAGTGTATTTTCCGACTGAACCTTTGGTTCTTCAATGGATCATGCTTTCTGATAATCAAAATCAGGCATGGTGCTTGAGGAGACGTTAAAAAGTGAGGGCGAAGTTCGAGGCTTTTAACATCTCTCTAGGAACCATGCGAACGTTAATACATTTTATTCACCTAAATTTACGAAGAGTTCAGAACTATATTCTGTCGCCGTTTCATAGTCAACAGGTGGTTGGACGTTTTCATTAATAAAATTTAATTCCATTCGGTAATTAAATTCATTTACTAAAGGGTAGTATTATTAGTTGGCTATTTGAGTGCAGTGAGGGTAGGTAGCTTCATGGTGTAAAAGCGAAATTCTATCAGGAGTTGTTTCTCCAGCTAGACGTACCTTTTTGAAATAGTTAAGCGCATGCGTTTAAATGTAGCAGAAAACACATGTCAAATGACGTTGCTGAAGGTGTCCTTTCTGAAGGAGACAGCCGCCTGTGTGCATTGCAATTTTAACGGACGTCTTGCGTTGTTTTAAGATAAGTATAATTAAGTTCCTTTTGTTTATTTGTTTGTACTTAATTAAGTCAATAAAGTTAAATGCGTGACATTCGGTTCTATTTTCAGTTAATTAAGTAGCATTTTTATAATGTTTCATTATTTACATGTTCGATGAATATAAAAGTAAGTAAAGGTGCAAAGATCAGGAATCGATACAATCAAGTACCACACCTGACCCAGGATACCAATGGGAAAGTGACAAACTCACAGAAGACACCACAAACGAGAGCCAAGAGGTCAGCCCTTTCCCAGCAGGTGATCACAAAGCACATATAAACAGACGCGCACAGACATAGCAAACACAAGACAGAACAAAAACATAAAAGATCCACAAAAGAAGTACCGCCTTGGAACGGTCAGTAAAATATTTTACTGGAGGGCTTAAACCGGTTTAACGGCGCCAACCTCACCCTTAATTCAGATGTGGATCAAGACACATAGATATTTGGTTTGCATGAAAGACCCCTAACTTATCAATGCATTATCTCCTAAAACATATAAATCAAGATTTAACAAGGAGATAAAGCAAGGATAAGGACTCAACAGTAAATTAAACTGAATACCGGAGCAAAAGAAATCCAACAGGTAAACCCCGGTGGGCCCGACAAACAGCCAAAGCATCAGGCCCCTACCATCTCATCAATAGATAAGTCTTTAAGTCGGAACCATCATAGAGTCTGAAGTCCGACCCACCGGCGTGCAATTAAAGAGGAAAGCAAAGTTGCCAACGGTGATTGGGTTGACCACCAAGCATGCAGTCTGTTGCAATACATTAATGTTATAGCCAATCTTTTTATAATGAGAAATTATTTTGATGAACTGCGCTGAAAAATTATTAGAGCCAACAATCTTCTTCAATTTATATACCAAGTCACCATAGAAATCAGGTTCCGAAAGTCCTTGGCGCAAGAGAGATTTAAGTCCAACTTGGAATTTAGAAATCAAATCATAGTATCGTCTATAAAATTTAGAAAATGTTTTGCGAAGTTTATGATACCGATAGCCTTGTTTAAGAAGTTTCTGAGTTAACAATTTATTGCGAGTGTTGAAGTGAGCAACATAGCTAGATGCTCTAGCAAAACGAATGAGTTGAGAGATATAGACTCCATAGGATGTAGAACGAGGAACATCACCATCTAAAAATGGGAAATTGACAATTTCAAAATCAAAGTCGTCACGTTTATCATAAATTTTGGTAGAAACAATATCATTAGAAATTGACAAATGCAAGTCTAAAAATGCGGCTTCGGTATCAGAGGCATTGGCTTTATTAAGTTGGAGCTCTGAAGGGTATATTTGACTAACCATATTATCAAAATAAACATTATTAATATTTAAAATATCGTCCAAATATCTGGAAGTAGTGTTAAACGCATCAATAACATCAGCCTGCTTATCATCAGAAAGAGACATCATAAAGTCCCTCTCATAACAAAACAGGAATAAATCTGCAACCAGGGGAGCACAATTAGTGCCCATAGGAATCCCAACTACTTGTCTATAGAGCTTGGTGCCAAATCGAATAAAAATGTTGTCCAACAAAAAGGTCAGTGCATCACATACATTTTGACACGACCATGCATGATATTTCTTAGGTTTTTCTGAAGTAAAAAATGCATTTCTGTCATTACATGCAAGGTAAGGAGAGCCTTCTCTCTGGAAGGTTCTTTCAATAAGATCAATAAGTTTATCTTTAATTAAATTATGAGGTAAAGTAGTGTAAAGAGTAGAAAAATCATAAGTAGACAAACTGGTCGCATTGAAATCTCTAGCTTTAAGTTTATCTAAAATTTCACCTGAATTTTTAATAGACCAAAATAGGTTTTTACCGGATCTCTCATATACCTTTTCACAATATTTGATAACATGTTTTTTAACAGCTGTAAGACACGAGGTTAACAATTTAGAAAGTTCTGTTGTCGTACAAGAACTAGAATTAGCAATAAATCTTGCTTTATAGGGTTTTTTATGGAGTTTAGGTAACCAGTACAACGTAGGAACTTTGTCTTGATTTTCTTTAGCTTTGACAACAAAACGTAGGGATGTATGACAACCATGCCCATCAACAATCACCCTTTCACTTAAAGAAGGCTGCAGTTTATAGGCATTAGTGTCAACAGTGTCATTAACAAACCGTTTCACCTATAAGGCTGTCAAATGGCATTAAAGAAGATCTGAGGATGTGGCACCAAGACCAAATTGGATTTGTCGTCCGTAATACAGCTTTCTGTCCTCTTACAGATTGACCATATAGAAATATGCATCGCTTGCAAAAGGTTATATGTGATCATGTTCCTTTACCAATATGCACGTACAATGATTTAGATATTTTTATGTCAGAAGCATCGAAGCAAAAAAAATGGAATTTAGAGTACATAGATTTGGCTCATTTGCTGCGACAGAATTATTGTCCGAATACGGAATCTATGGGAACTTTAACAATAGTTGATAATAATTTGACTGTCAAAACTGGGTCTCCAAAAATCAGAGTACCCATTAATAGCATAGAGCTATGGACCGATGCTTTCAAAAATTTTACAATGGTTTTTGGCATCAGACATAAGTAAAAAACGACAGAGCTGTTGAAATATATGACAATCATAAGGGGTGCTGCAGCAAATAATCCAATGCAAAAATGGGCTACTTACGATACACAGTTTAGGTTACGCATGGCTAAAGATCCAAACAGGTCTTGGGCTAACATTGATGGGCATCTTTGGCTCTCTTGTTGGCTTTCAGGCGATTTGTCTGCCACTGCCGTATCTACTGCCCCGTGTTATGAATATAATTTTAAGGGGTTTTGTGGTAGGATGAATTGTGGATATTCTCATACTTGCATTAAATGTAAGGTGGAGCGTCCTGCTTCCACCTGCAATCTTTTCAACGAAACAAAATTCCAATCAGGTCTCAGAAATAAAACGCCTGATTTTTCAGGTTCTAGGTTGTATGCACATCAGAATTTTCGATTTGCAGCACCAGTGGCTCCTCCTGTGCAGAATTCTTTTCAGCCCTACTCACGGCAACCATATCAGTTTCAACCAAGACAGCAGCCAGGTCGACAGTTTAGACCTGGTAGATTTTGATTCCAACAAAGATATATGGGCCCTAGGGGAAACGCCAAATAATGTTCCAACCCTGAAAAAGCTTTTAGACATTTATCCTAGCAAATCAGATGTAGCCTTTCTGGCCGAGGGTTTCGAATTTGGTTTCAAATTGCACTACAAGGGTCCCTTTTACTCAGGCGAATGTAAAAACTTAAAATCAGTATTGCAAAATGAAGTTTTGGCTAATGAAAAGCTTGACCAAGAAGTAGCGCTTGGTCGAATGGCTGGCCCGTTTCCCTTTAAACAAATTTCAAACCTACGGTGCTCTCCCATAGGTTTAGTTCCAAAGAAAACTGGCGGGTTTAGGCTTATTACAGATTTGTCTTATCCAGCCGGCTTGAGCATAAATGACGGAATAGATGATGCATTAGCTTCGGTGACATATTCTAATTTCGACAATGCTGTGGGAATCATTAAAATGCTAGGTAAAGGAGCACTTCTTGGGAAGTTTGATGAAAAAAGTGCGTTTAGATTACTTCCGTTTGAAATTCGTGCTTTTCCGTTATTAGGGATAAAATTAGGTCATAACTACTACATTGATAAAATGGCACCTATGGGTTTAAAAATTTTATGTGCAGCTTGGGAAGCGTTTGCGAAATTCCTAAATTGGACCATTAAATATCGGGCTGCTTCACTTGCAGATTGTGTAAATGCTGATTGTGATCACTACTTAGGTGACTTTATTTTTGCTGGCTCTTGTGACACAGATGCCTGTTAAGCCCTCATGCAACAATTTATTGATCTTTGTTGGGAGTTAAATTTGCCGATTGCTACAGAAAAAACAGTTTGGCCATGTACATGCTTAACATATTTGGGCTACCAGTTGGATTCATTTTCTCTTGAAATCAAAATACCAAAGGAGAAAGTTCAGGTGCTATTAGAACTGATTGAAAGTACACTTGGGCGGAAGCGAATTAAACTGAGGGAAATGCAATCTTTGACTGGCTCCCTAGCTTTCTGTGCAAAAGCAATGCCATCAGCTAGGGCTTTCATAAGACGCATGTTTGCATCAATGTCAGGAATTAACAAACCGTTTCACCTATAAGGCTGTCAAATGGCATTAAAGAAGATCTGAGGATGTGGCACCAATTTCTGTCAATGTTCAATGGTATTTCTTACATGCAAGACAAAGAATGGTTATCAACTAATTCATTAAAATTGCATACAGATAGTGCAGGAGGGTCTGCTTTGGGTTGTGGAGTTTACTTTGACGGACATTGGTGTCATTTATCCTGGCAGTGGTCAAGATCTGATCTTCTAAGAGACATTACATTTCTAGAGTTGATTCATATTGCTTTGGCAGTTTGCTTGTGGAAGGAAAGTTTTAAGGCAAAGCGTATTCAGTTTGCTTGCGATAACATGGCAGTTGTCCACATTTTGAACTCCAAGACTGCTAAAGCTGAGCGGGTTATGATTCTTGTCAGAGCTATAGTTAAATGGTCATTATGCTACAGTTTTCATATCAATGCAGTACATGTCTGTTCTGATAATAATGGTATAGCAGATTCCATTTCTCGAAAACAGTGGCAAAGATTCAAGCTCTTGGCGCCAGCAGCAGACCATCAACCAATCGCTGTTCCCACAGAGTTCTGGAACCTTTTGCCAGCAAAGTAGATCGATTACTCAGTGCATCACTGGCTGTAAATACGGTAAAGTTATATAATCAGGCAGTTTCTAAGTTTGATGCTTTCCGTGCGCAGTATAACTTCAATAGATCATGGCCACCCAGCATTGATGATATTGTTAATTTTATTGCTTATCTGTCATCTGAGGGCTATTCCTTTTCATTAGCAAAACCTACCTCTCTGGTATTTCTTTTTATAACAAGCTTAATGATGGAAAAGATCCATTTGATGTCTTTGTAGTGAAAAAAATGCTTAAAGGCTTTTTAATGGTTGAATCCTACGAAAGACAGCAGAGCTCCAGTTACACTGCAGATGCTCAAAGGTTTTCCGTTAGCCCTAAAAACGTAACAGTTTCTAAATATGAGGCGCTTCTCTTCTCAACAGCCCTTTCAATCGCATTTTTTGGCTTTCTTTACATAGGTGAAATGATAGCGTGCGGAAAATCTAGTGATAATTCGCATTTAATACATGCTACGGACGTTGCGATTTATGAGCAAAACGTCGAAAATTACGTAGCGTTTTTCGAAAACGGATCAGCTGGGAAAATCAGCCAAGTTGCTGTTTTATCCAAGTCAAGAAGCGCATATTTGCCCTGCATCGTTAACTAAACAGTTTCTTAAAGTCAGGCCAAAAGTCCAAGGCCCATTATTTTGTCATTTTGATGGACAGCCTGTTACGCGTTATCAGTTTTCATCCATTATTAACAAGGTCGTGAAGTTTATAGGGTCCCCCCTATCACAGGGTATCAAATGTCATTCTTTCCGAATTGGTGCAGCCACGTTGGCTACTGCTCAATGGGTTGCAGATTCTGATATCAAATCCATGGAAAGATGGTCCGAGCAAAGTACTTCATATAGTCGATACATACGCTTGGATAAAATAAAAACGTAATTGTTGGCTCATGAGCATATGAAATTTTCCCCCCTTTTTCATTTTAGTTTTGTTTAAGAGTTTTTGTTTATAACAACAAAGCTTTGCAGATGCTGCAATGATCTGGATTGTTGGCTCCTCGCTGATTAAAAAGGCATTTACACATGTCAAGTCAAGACCTCTTGGTGACGATCTTGGTTTACGAAGTATTGGCTACAACGTCGTTTGGGTTAGCCACCCTGGATTAAGCTTCACACAAGTTGATGGTATTTGTCGAGCCTTGAAAAATTATAGTGGAAACAATCACCCTCGTTATCTAGTCTTTCATGCAGGAGGTAATGTAGACGGATGGCTGACAATGGGTTTGCTCCCCCCCCCCTAGGGAATTTTGCAGACATATCCCCTCTTGTAGAAAATTAAAAGCCAATTCTTTTAAGAGATGTTTGCACTCTGTGCTCCGGGGCGTTAATCTGTAAGAGCCTGGAACACACGTTACTTAATCAAACTAAGAAAAAGTAAATTGAAAGTTTGGGCTACAAATTAGAGACATTAAAATATTTATTTTTTTTAAAATAATTCATATAGCCTGCATACTGGATATCTTAACTACGTATGACAGCCATTTGAACAAAATTGCGTCTTCCTAAGGTGTCATATGCGTTACATAAATCAGATAACCCATTAAAATTTGCAAGTGTGGCTAACATCATTTACATTCACAATCTCTCTGTGTGTTTTGCAAAATGTTTTTAACCATGTCCGACTAGCTTATGCAATTTGCTAACAGAAAAATTAAAGTTTGTTTCCCTAGCTTAAATATTTTTTTTCTGGAATAAGCAATTAAACAACCCTACTCCTACCCAGTTTTAAGGTGAAATGTTTGGTGTTAAAACTAAAGTAAAAATAGTTAAAAATATTTGCAGTTGATGAATGTGTTTCATTGTTTGGGATTTATTTGCTTATATGAAAAGACTCATAAATCTGCAAGTTTGTTGCAAAATTTTGATATCAGAGGCTGTACCATATGTTACCTGATGTAATAAATGGGCAAGCTCATTGTCTTTACGTAAGATATGCCTAAAATGTTTTAATCTCCTCGAGGGAATTTTGCAGACAGGTGTGGTACTTGATTGTATCGATTCCTGATCTTTGCACCATTACTTACTTTTACTTATATTCCTTCTTATAGTACAACTCAAGCTGCATCGAATAAGGGATGTTTGAACTCTCTATGTTGGGGCATTAGTCTGAAACAGCGTGTTACATGCGTTACCATATCAAATAAAGGAAATGTAGTTTGAAAGTTTGAGCTGAAATTGTGAAAAAAAACTCGCAGCTCTTGGATATCTTACATTGTTTAGGGATTTTAAACTGGCTCCTTTGATAAAGACTTATAGATCTGCTAGTTGTCATCAAGTTTTAAAGATCAGAGAGCGTTACATATGTTAGCGTGATAAGTAAAATCAGCAAACAGTATTTGACATCAAGCTGAGTAAGGGCCTGCTCCATCCTAATCCCCTTTGGAATTCTGCAGACAAATTACATCTTATGTAACCATTCAAGGTGCATTTAATAAAAAATGTTTGCACTCTGTAAGTCAGGGCGTTATCCTGTAACAGCTTGTTACATATGTTACTATATCAATTTGAGAATAAGACATTTGAATGTTTGAGCTACCAAAAGAAGACATTAAAATTATCTAATAAATTGACATTCTTATAGTCTTTATACTGGATTTCTTTACTACATATGGAAGCTGTTTAACATTAATACGGCGAACTGTGGTGTTATGTGCGTTACATGAACCTAATTATAATTTAAAAGCTATAATTGTGGCTATCTTTATTTAGTTAAACAACTACTATGACTTGGTTTCAAACTGTTTTATTAGATTTTACAAACATATACTCAATTGATGAATAGGAAAAACCAAGTTTGCTTTTCTATCTTAAATGTATTGTCTTATAGGAGCTAATACACAGCCCTACTCCCAGTTTTACCAAGAAGCAAATTTTGTAGTTACTGTTTAAGTAAAACACATGAAAGCGATTACAGCGTGTGGATATGTTTTATTTTCTTAATCTGTCTTGCTCATATATCTGCAAGATGTCATTAAGTTTAAGATCAGGACACTTAATGTGTACTTATAAGTCTTTGGTGCCAAAACACTAGAAATTATATTCATTTCTGATTATAAAGCCCATGGACTGTTGTTACAGATTTTATCAATGACCTTTTGGACACATTTCCTAATACTGTGCATATAATGCTAAATATAGAGCCACAAATAGAAAAGATTGTTTTACATTTTTACAAGAAAATACAATAAATTAAATGGTCCGAACTATTTTAACTTGCAAATGTATGATTCTTTATTGCATTAGCAAGACAGTGCCAAAAAAGATATCCACAAGCGTCAAATATTTTCATATATTTTTCTTCAATAATAGATACCCACATTGGATACTTAAAATTGGGGGTAGGGTTGTTTAATAGCTCATATAAAACAATGTATTTGAGATAGAAAAGCAAACTTTGTTTTTTCTATTAGTCTAATGAGTAAAAATAAGTTAACTAAGATTAAAAACACTTGTAAAAATGCACAAATCGTCTGTAAAATGATTGATGTCAGTCACGATTTCAACTTTCAAAGGGAAATTTAATCTATGTAACGCATATAACACCATTGAAGGCTGTAATTTTGTTTAAAATGCTGCTTTTATGTAGTTTAGGCATCCAGCTTGCAAACTACATAAGAAATTTGAATTATTAGATCTTCTTTCTGTAGCTCAAACTTTGATTTTGATTTTTTCCTTAGTTTGTTACAGTAACATATGTAACAGGCTGTCAGAGATTAACGCCCCGGAGCACAGAGTGCAAACATCTCTTAAAAGATGCGGCTTGTAATTTTCTTTAAGATAGGATATGTCTGCTAAATTCCCTAGGGGGAGGGGGCAGGGTTTTTTTTAGCTATTGTGATATTGGTTGGTTAAATGGACATGCTCTTAGGCAGTTAATGATGAAGACTATGAGCATTTCCTAACACTTGTATAGTTTGGTCTAATATTCTAACCAGACTTCAGTGGTGGTATTCTGAGAACATTGAAGCTATGGAAAACATACGTTCTAGAACTAATCGTGCTTTAATAAAGCATATGATACTAAACGGTGGCAAGGCCATAAAACACCCGGATTTTAATGAAAAACTCATTAGTTTGTACAAAGATTCTTGTCACCTGTCTTTCATTGGCAATGATATTTTTTGAATACATTTCAAGAAGCTTTATGTACATTTATTAATTATAGAGCAGTACCAGACTATCCAGTTGTTTAACGTATTTTGGTGAAATATTTGACATTCCATAGCGTTGGCGGCCATGGCGGTTTGGTTTTCAACTTGATGGCAGTGGTCTTGTAGATAGAACATAGAGTGTTGAATCTACTCGACCAGTGGCGAAAGTTGAAAATCTGTGGTAAAACTTTCAGTTTGTTAACCATTATAATCAGATAGGATATATTCATTGGAGTATATTACGTGCATGTCAACTGCTGGAAGGCAGTTTTGATCGTCTGTTGACGAATTCATGATTTGGTTGTGTACCCAACCGAATCATGCAGGTACAATAATTCTATAATTTGCGTTATAAAGTTTATGTTACATGTTTTTTTGTGAAACGTTGATACGAGGGTCATCCAATAAAGAATGAGACTTTCTTCATAGTCTGAAAATTTGTGTGTGCATTTAGTTAAAATTCACCATAATAATAGTATGACATCTTGGCAATTCAAAAATAGAAACAATATGTTTATGATTGGTCAGTTGCCATAGTTACGGGATGTTTTGTGGAAGGACCTGAAGATGCATGGCCACGTTTATATTAATTTTTGCATACGCATGGTCATTCAAAGTCTTTTATTTTCGATCACAGATAGAATTTAACCTCTTGATATCAATTCTTCAACTGAGCATTCTTAGTGTTACATAAAATGCTATAAAAGAAGAACCAAATATGCATATCCTTTATTTTGGTTGCCTAGCAACGAATTAACTTGATTTTTTATAAACAAATTACCTTGCGTTGCTATGGTAACTATGTAAGCGATGTTTATCCTACAAAAAGTATGGTCATGTGCAGCTGGTTGTTATTTATGTTACATGTACAAAACCCTGTTCACTTTAATTGCCTTGACTATTTGATATTAACTTTTTAAAGTCAAGAGGCCAGCGAAAAATACCAGATATTTCTTGAAAACTTGATTTTTTAAGCTTTGTTTCCATGGTAACAGCTGAAGACTCTGCAACATTACTTTTCCCTATTGGTTTTAAACAGATTGTATGAGCTTGTACAAATATTAGTAGAAAAATAAACTATACATCTCAATATGTTGCCATGGTGACCAACTATAGGGGGCTGTCCACGCGTTTTCGACTAGTCTTCTAATGTTGCCTAGCAACAAAAAATGGAACTATGTAGCACGTCGAGTATGGAACATGTGAACAGCCAAAAAGACGTGCTAACTTTGAATGCGATTTCATAAGTCTAGCATGTTAATTCACTGCGCTATAGCAAAAGTCTCATTCTTTATTGGATGACCCTCGTAATACGATGTAAAGTTGTGTTTCAAACATTGAATAAAGAACAGTTGACTAGAGTTGTGCTGAAGTTGTGTTCTGGTGTTCTGTTGAAAAGTTGTGTTCAAACATTGAATAAAGAACAGTTGACTAGAGTTGTATATTGTGTAATGTTGAAACGTTGAGTTGAAATATTCATAAATAATACATCGAATCGTTTAAATGACAATATTAACAATATAACAAACTGACCGTCATGGCCATTATAAAGCCAACATTGAATTATATCAGTAAAACTTTATTTGTTTTGTTTTTGTTCAGTTAAGGTTCTCTGAATGGAACCTCTATTGCTTCCGCTTGGTTCGCTCATCTATAATAATATTCGTATTCCGTATGTTAACAGTATCTGAATTGCCTTGCTAATACACGGATTTATGCCGGTTGAAGTATGACTGTTAACATTAAAAGCATGCGGTAAGGATTAAATTCTACACTGTTCGGCTATGTGACATTCCTGCATGTGTGCCCTGGATTATATATATGTATAAATCTTCTGGCCTGGTGCGTGGTCTTTTTCATCCTCGTTGATGCCTGACCGTCAGAGTTTCAGACTGGTTATAGAGAATTTGGTTTTAATATATAATTTAACCATAATAATTCTGTTAAAAAATGGCACATATCTTGCCTTTTTCCAGTATGAAAAACATAAACAGAGAAAAATCAAATGGCAAAGTCGTGTTGTTATGACGTCATAACGACATGCCTTTGTCATTTGAATTTGTTCTTTCAGATCTCCTTTGTCTCTCTAAACAGGCGTATCACTCCTAAACTTACAATTTCGTATCAGCGTAGATATGTTTAGACATTAGTCTCCCACCAAGTGCGTGTCTATGCTCCAAAAGAACACACTCGCTTGGAATTAACCTGTATTATTGCATTACCCAAAACTGAGATGTTTTGGAGTAAGTACACTATGAGGGGGGTTCAATATGCAATGAAAACCCATTCATAACTCCATCCACAAACGCGTTAGGATTTAATGTCATATTATATGCCAAACGAAAGACCAAATCGTCGCTGTTATAATGGGGCATGGAACATTATTTTATCTTTTCAAAGATAAGTTACAGACTTTTAAAAAAGCACACTAATATACACTGCATATATTTTCCTCCGAATTGTTAAGACTCATTTTAACAAAGGTAGAAAGGCATGCTGTATTTTCTAAAACAAACATTTAACATGCATGAATCACATATCAATAGTTTTCTGACTATTTTCCCTTTATCTGCTATAACGATACAAACTTTTGACCGGTACCGATTTCTTGTGCAAACGGTTTTATTACGTTACCCCCTCTTACGTTGACGTCGTTTAAAGCAAAGGGCGTAACACTAAAATACGCAGGGCTCTTGAAAATTGGAAATGTGGCTTTGTACCAGGAAAGGACAACTTTGATTGTATCTAAGTTTCAATACACACAGTGCATAGGCAGCAGACCTGCTAAACTGAAACCAATATCTAGGGGGTTCTCATCTAACTGGCATGCCATTTTCGTTTCCTACAATTTTATTGTCTGAAATTAACCAGCCAGATTATGTACATGTAAATACGTGTAACAATGTCCAAATAATGCATCCGAGTGCAAACATCGATGAAACGCGGCTTTTGTCTGAGCCATTTCAGTGTAAGCCAATGATGGCATTCTTTTAAGTGATTTTCTTGTTTCAAATGACGTACTTGGGGGTACTTTATGAGTAAGTTTATTATGGAAATTTAAAAATCGGCTGTATTACTTGCAAGTGAACATCGAAGCGACCAGAAAAATGTTACAAATTCTTTTCGTATAAATTTTCGCTATGTATTCGTTCACGCAAAAACGACTCTGTCAATGGAATGCAAGAAACTGTAGCATCAAGGAGGAATTTAACCAAATTGACAGCCTCAGTATTTCATAGAATATAAAGCAATATCAAAAATAAGTCTCCAATATATGGATATTTACCACACGAAGAAGCAGACTAAAAACACCCCTCGTTCACATAGTTACCTGCTTTTGAAAACATTGTTTAATTCATATCGCAGTGTACTTCAGTACCCTATCTTTAAAGTGGCTTGTGTAAATTAGATAATGAGTTGGAAAACTGCAATTTTACATTTATTTAGCCAAGAAACAGACCTTTTAATGAAAGCAATTACATGTATGAAGTGTGCAAATATAAAACTTTGGGATATACTGGGCTGTTTTCGTTACATATTGAACGCCCCTCGTATATTCAGAATATCAGTCAGTAAGTGCGTCAGACTGTCTGGCAACCCATAGTCAGTCAGCATTAGCCCATGAACCACCCACTTCCTTTTTGTTTTCAGCCTATCAGTTACGTATATGTTATTCAATGTTTTGTGTTGGTTATGGAATAAATATGAGGGAGCGGAGCTCCCAGGTGTATATTTCATAACCAACACAAAACATTGTATAAACTATTTAGCCCTGACCCAGCTGTTTCATGTGTTGGTGACAAGCCGGTGTCACATCGTGAAATATACACATTATGTAGCATTTTGCTGCATTTCATTAAGGAGTTTGGCATTTCTTTTTAGCCACGGATGCGTTCACATGGAACACATGGATTTTATCAGCAGCATTGTTGTTAGATTTTTTTATCAAAATTATCTGGGAAGCATTTCACTGTGCACATGTTGCAAATGTATAGGCTGGTCAGTCACCACTGTTTGTGCATTCTAGCCGGATTCGCAAACAGTGGATGCTCTCAGATCATGTACCATTTGATCATGCTTATTAAAGTAGCAGCAAATTTTCCCAGGTTAAAATATCTGGTGGCATAAACATATATAAGTGAATGAGAGAGAGAGAGAGAGAGAGAGAGAGAGAGAGAGAGAGAGAGAGAGAGAGAGAGAGAGAGAGAGAGAATTTAGTTCTGTTTTAGTTCTTGAAGTTGAAGTTAAAGTAAGTAAGGTTGCAAAGATCAGGAATCGATACAATCAAGTACCACACCTGACCCAGGATACCAATGGGAAAGTGACAAACTCACAGAAGACACCACAAACGAGAGCCAAGAGGTCAGCCCTTTCCCAGCAGGTGACCACGAAGCACATATAAACAGACGCGCACAAAACATAGCAAACACAAGACAGAACAAAAACATAAAAGATCCACAAACGAAGTACCGCCTTGGAACGGTCAGTAAAATATTTTACTGGAGGGCTTAAACCGGTTTAACGGCGCCAACCTCACCCTTAATTCAGATGTGGATCAAGACACATAGATATTTGGTTTGCATGAAAGACCCCTAACTTATCAATGCATCATCTCCTAAAACATATAAATCAAGATATAACAAGGAGATAAAGCAAGGATAAGGACTCAACAGTAAATTAAACTGAATACCGGAGCAAAAGAAATCCAACAGGTAAACCCCGGTGGGCCCGACAAACAGCCAAAGCATCAGGCCCCTACCATCTCATCAATAGATAAGTCTTTAAGTCGGAACCATCATAGAGTCTGAAGTCCGACCCACCGGCGTGCAATTAAAGAGGAAAGCAAAGTTGCCAACTGTGATTGGGTTGACTACCAAGCATGCAGTCTGTTGCAATACATTATTGTTATAGCCAATCTTTTTATAATGGGAAATTATTTTAATGAACTGCGCTGAAAAATTATTAGAGCCAACAATCTTCTTCAACTTATACACCAAGTCACCATAGAAATCAGGTTCCGAAAGTCCTTGGCGCAAGAGAGATTTAAGTCCAACTTGGAATTTAGAAATCAAATAAAAGTATCGTCTATAAAATTTTGAAAATGTTTTGCGAAGTTTATGATACCGATAGCCCTGTTTAAGAAGTTTCTGAGTTAACAATTTATTGCGAGTGTTGAAGTCAGTAACATAGCTAGATGCTCTAGCAAAACGAATGAGTTGAGAGATATAGACTCCATAGGATGTAGAACGAGGAACATCACCATCTAAAAATGGGAAATTGACAATTTCAAAATCAAAGTCGTCACGTTTATCATAAATTTTGGTAGAAACAATACCATTAGAAATTGACAAATGCAAGTCTAAAAATGCGGCTTCGGTATCAGAGGCATTGGCTTTATTAAGTTGGAGCTCTGAAGGGTATATTTGACTAACCATATTTTCAAAATAAACATTATTAATATTTAAAATATCGTCCAAATATCTGGAAGTAGTGTTAAACGCATCAATAACATAAGTCTGGTTTCAGCTTCGAGCTTGTTGAGCTCTTGTCCTTGTCATGCTTTGAGAGAGGCTAACTTTCAATAATGGTTTTGAAGACTAAGTGCGGTGATTGTGAGAGGTAACTGTGGCGTCTACAGGAGTGTGGGTTTGGTTGGACTCCTGCGGTGAGCTGATTTGGCAATTATTAAACTGTAGAACTGTGACTGGTCATTGACTTGACCCAAGACCCACCTAATTACTGGTAATCTATGGACACTACATAACTCTACATTCACATATTGAGTGATGACTCCTAGCTGCCCGACACGGCTATGCAACATTATTCTATTAACTTATAATAACTCAGTCTACATTCACTTGTTGAGTGATGACACCTAGCTATCCAACTACTGGCGACTAGGCTATACAACATAGTTCTATTAACTTGTGTCGTCTTTTCCTATTTGTATCATATTTTGGTTGTGCTCTATGATCGTATTATTTTTCTGGTATTATTTACAACACATTAGATTATGGCACTTATCACAAATTCACAACGCCTCCCTTAAACGTCCATGCAGGCGTATCCAGATGGGCCAGATCTAATATTTGGTATGAGGCTTTCTCTATGCCTTTTGTTTGTGTATGTGAGAAGCAAAAGTTCTGGCGAGACCATGCGTACGTACAGGCTCGTCTGAGCCTTTGCTGTTTGCCGATGCGATATCGTGTGCTGGCTGATATGTCTGTATTTCAATAATTTAAGTATTGGAGATGGCATTAAAAAGATAAGATACAAAAGAGTCAAACTGCTTTTATTATAAATCTTTAAAAAGATATAATATTTCAGCCAATGATATCAGTCAGGCATTTCTTTCCAACACTGTAGACTTGTGATAATGCTTGTTGAGACATAAAGTCCCCAAGACTGTAGACAGAGAGCAGGGCCAGTTTGTTGGAACTCCAGACATGACAGAATCCACAGCGAAGATAACAGTTGACGTGAGAATTGAAGGCAAGTGACGTTAAATTGGTACAACCTTGGCCAGAGGGTACGTTAGACTGATAACTCCCTATTAATGCCCCAGTCAAACATTTTCTCGCACAGTCAATCCACTTTCTTCCAGCATCGTTGAAACTGTCATAATGTTCACCAAAACGATAGCAATATTTCCTGCCATAACCTAACATATATCCCTGGGAACCACAATTTCTTCTATTCTCAAAGCATGTATAGAATTCACAGTCGCCACGATTTGCCTTGTTTGTGCATGTTGTATCATTAGCACAATACGATCCTTTATTACATCGACATTCACCTCTTCCAGGGCTGATTTCATAGCAGGTTTCGTTGGCGGAGCACGTGATTGATCCGCATGGTTGAGGATGACACACTCCGCTCGTGCAGGTGGAACTACAGTGATATCTGTACTTGCACAAGGAACACTCTGCGTAGGAACAGGTACCGTCACAGTAGGTTTGGTAACCACAGTAGGAGCAGTATGGACACACCCGGCTACCACCCGCTGCTAAATCAGTTTCCGCCTGTTGGAGGTTGAGCCCTGATGATACATCCAAAGAATAGAGCAACCCGACAGTGAATATGATCAAACTATACGACAACATCTCGCAACGTGTCAAACGTATTTTTTGACGAAGTTTTGGAATATACTCTTATCTTATTATCTTTTGCTATAGAGCAAACAATAACTTATGTCACGATCACCATTCCCTCCGAAAGAATAATTCCTTGGTTCAGATAAGCAAAATGTTTGCGCGTAAACTTGTATTGTTTTTTAAAGTATTCTTAACCATTTTTAAACATGTTATTTGAATCGCGACATGAGATTTCTAACAATGTGGCATGAGCGACCAGCAAAGCTTCAGATCAGCCTGCGAATACGCGCAGTCTGATCAGAGCCTTTGCTAGTCGCTTGAATATTCTATGACTGTTAGGCAACTGACTGGACATTATTTGGAGTTTCTAAGCTTAAATGGAGGCTGCACAGGCTCGTCTGAGTCTACACTTGTCATAATGCCACATTGTTGGAAATCACATGTATAATCAGATTTTGATTATTTCAGTAGCCATAATATATGTTAAAATGGTTGAGAAAATATACTCATGTGAAGTCTATGTGAACGCTTAGCAAAGTACTTTTGCTTACACATGCTACATTAGCTCATGTGCAAGCTTACTTACGTAATGCAAATCGGCGCATGCGTACGGGGCTTGTGACGTAATTATCGCATGACAGAAGTAGGCTCTCATTGTACATCAGAGGTCTGATTAGAATAAATTGGCCGTAAATTGTATTATATTTAATTGATCTCCCTTGAACACATTTTAATAGCAATCCTTGTATGCTCTGACCTAGTTTTTCACTGTTTGTCAAAAGGGATGAAATATTGATGTGTTTTAAAATCCAGCCGTTTTTGCGTTTTTATGTTTACCATGGTAAACCTTACCGAAATATAAGATAAGAACACAAATTCGGTTCTTTAATGTTACAATTCTATGATTTAGTCACAGTTAAATACGATAAAAATTAACATGGCAACATGGAAGTCTAAGCTAAGCCTAGGAATCTTAACTCTCATTAGAGTAATTGATATATATCCCTGCTAGCTGACAGTCTCAGGCCACTATCGACTCACCAGCGAAGCGGCATTCATTCGTATGGCGCTTGGTTGGACTGGGTTGGTCGAGGCCCGATTTGATATGCTTACTAAATAAACACCAACTTCCCTCATGCAAACAGCCCAAACTCTGACGACATGCTAAATATGTATCATATCCTAGAGGAAAAATTGAGATTTATATACAAATGTCAACTAGAGTGCGCAGTCGATGGGGCGCCATCGCAAATCCCCACGCTAAAGTCATTGACCCCCAGCACCCCCAAGTTCCACCCCTGAGGCATGACCCCAGCAACAGAATAAATCTGCTCAAAATATTTTCTTTTATTTGTGAGAGCACGCACAAAGTTTGGTAAAAAATATTCGAAATGACATGGTAGCTGAAATTTAATTATATTTGACCTTTTGACCTCACCCCAAGGTCATCAGTTTGACCCTAGGATGAAAATTTTACTTGCATTATATTCTGCTCGTAATCCCCGTCGATCTGATATCGCACATGACCATGTTTGAATTTTTTTGACCCCCTGGGCACCGCCAGCGCCCCTATGTCGGACCCCTAGGGCATGACCCAGGCGACAGAATGAAAATCCTATCTGATATGTTTTGTATGTTTCGTTGTGGAAACACACAAAGTTTGGTATAATAATCTTTGAAATTGACTTTGTAATTGAAATTTAATGATATTTGGCCTTTTGACCCCTCCCCAGGGCCCCAGGGGGCGGGGCCAAAATAATTTTGCTGTTGCACGGCCCATTCGTGTGAGTAACTTACACACCTTTGGTTGAATTTCGTCCAGTGGGTTAGGAGGAGATAACATAACGGACAGACGGACGGACGGAGGCGATTGCAATATCCCCTTCGCTTTCTTTAAAAAAGCGTGGGGATAAATATGATTCCATTACATGTCTAATGATAATTTGATAACCATGTTTTACATTGTCGTGCAAGAAAATCAGCAGATGTTGTTTTCATTACTTTAACCTTTAGATAATGCACAGCCTATTTTTAACAATACATGTAGCCTTTGGCAAGAATACATATTTAAGGTGTGTAAAGCTGTGGCTTCAATATGTCAGTTAAATAGAACAAGGGCAACGTTATCAGAACATCTGCTAGCGCGCCTCATGATCGCCTGATAGGGAGGGCATTAACTGTCCCCCATTTTAAAAATAGAGATATGTGTCATGTAAATGTGTATCAGGACAGGCTCAGACGAGCCTGTGTATCCAGAGCCTTAGCTGTTCGCATGTACGTAATATGGCGTCAGACTGAGAGCCAGACAGGCAGTCCCTCTTTATAACCGACGACATAAGACGAAATGTACCTCTATCTCAAGATAAGATTTGTGCTTCATTTTAGGGAAGCTTAATTACCTCTGGATGGGTATGACACCAGGAATGGACGAACTTCACATATACAGCACAAAGCCCATTATATGTTTAATCATTTTATATGTATATGTTCGTAGTAAATCAAACTTTAACTCTATAGAACAAGTTGGCTGCATAAGATTGTAAGCATGTTGGATTTATTCACGTTTCACTACTGTAGTGTGACTGTGAACCTGACCTTGAGGCCATCTGTTTGCCAGTAGATGGCCGAATTTTAAATCATTTGTTAGCAATAGAAGATATGACCTTAGCTGTAACCCACTGTCTATTACTGTCCTAA
Organism: Loripinus fragilis; assembly: GCA_964019695.1. Lineage (NCBI taxonomy): Eukaryota > Metazoa > Mollusca > Bivalvia > Lucinida > Lucinidae > Loripinus > Loripinus fragilis. Next base: position 933,244 of record OZ026515.1, on the reverse strand, counting down.
TGATATTAAAGAGACACTCTGCGTTTCGTATAAGCGCCAAGTTAAATAATGGATTTTACCGAACGACCAAGTCGACAGCAGCAATAGCCGGTTTCGACAGTATTGAGCTCTACCAAATACATGTAGAATATAAGCTGTTTATATAGGAGCTGGGATTGATATCCTTTTAACATGGAAAAGCTTTCCCTTCAAATACTCTCCGTCCCTGCCGCCGTGAGAAATGAGTAAGCAATTTTTCGAATGGGAGCGATTTTTTTTTTATCTGGGAAAATTGAACCATAGGGTTTGATAAACAAAACTTGTTTAATACAGATTGTCAACTGAAAAGACCATGTTTGTCAACTCTTGAATGTATAAGATGAATCAAGCACTGTTAATACACTGTCATCTTAAGTTGTGGTATGTTTCCACTTTAACTCATTTCACTTCCTTTTGTTGTCTGTTGCTTCCTATGCGTGCTTTGGCCTTGCCTGTGTACACTGTGTGTTCGTTTGGCTTTTTTAATTCCGATGTGTTCCTGTGCCCCTGTCTTCAAGAAACAATCATTGAATCAAACAAATAAGTGAGCATTACCAAGAAATACCACAATAACACTGCAGACCAACCAACGGCACTACGTGGAAGAACCACAAGACACTAACAGTCACAAGACACCAGGAGCACAATTAAATTAAAGCAACCAGCATTCTCTTTCCTATTAAGATGATTGCAAAAGTAGATAGAGCACTAAAACTTTAAGACCATTGTGACTTTAATTATAATACCGCCACTCTTTGCAGTTTTTCTCATTAATGGCACCAGAGGAAGTTGAGGCATTACTTAAGGCTACTGAGTAAAATTTCGAAAACAATATACAGCTGCTTTCCAAAATTTTTATAGATAGCGATTCTTGTCATAATTATTTACATACCCTATACGTGTTTGCGTGTTTGTTGTAAACATATGCTTTGTTTGATGTATGATTTTTCCTGCCAATACACGAACGATATATCTAGTTATAGTGAGTAACAATATTTATTGCTCTTGGAGATTTTTTGTATCAAGTTTTAACTTCTGAAAAAGTTGTATATATTTTTAGTAGATCAAAGTTGCTGATCAAAACTCTATTTCAAATTAAGGGCTAATAAGGAGAGCAGCGAAGAACACTGTGGTGGCCATCTATAATGTCATGTGTACCAAGCATTGTGAATATACTTTGAGAATTGAAGCTATCCAGTGTATCGACAATGAATCACTTGACTGACTTGGGTGTATGTGCATTAGTGGGTTGTACAAATTTTATAACTTAACAAAATGACTTTTAAAAGATATTTTAAACGCCTTTTTGGATGTTCAAAATTGATACTACATAGTAAGTGCCCTTTATTAGGAGACAGACCAAAAGGAAAGTACTGCCAAACAGTTAGAATGGACCAAGTAGGTTTGAAATTGTATTAAGATTGGGAAATGTCATCTTTTAAGATGAATCCACACTCCAAACATATTCTCATCGCAAACCCAGAATGTCTGGAGTCTAAAACACGCAAATGTTTATCCATATTACATTGATTGGTGTGTAAAAATCCACTGGAAGTCGTAGATGGGGGCTATTTCATGACTTTTAAAGGGGTCCCCTAACTTAAGCTTGTAAATGAAACAATCACCAGTATGTCATGAGATAGCCCCCTATCTTCCCGTGGATTTTTACACACCAATCAATGTAATATGGATAAACATTTTTCGTGTTTCAGACTCCAGACATTCTGGGTTTGCAATGAGAATAGGTTTGGAGTGTGGATTCATCTTAAAAGATGACATTTCCCAATCTTAATACAATTTCAAACCTACTTGGTCCATTCTAACTGTTTGGCAGTACTTTCCTTTCGAGTTTTCTCCTAATAAAGGGCACTTACTATGTAGCATCAATTTTGAACATCCAAAAAGGCGCTTAAAATATCTTTTAAAAAGTCATTTTGTTAAGTTATAAAATTTGTACAACCCACTAGTGCACATACACCTAAGTCAATCAAGTGATTCATTGTCGATACACTGGATAGCTTCAATTCTCAAAGTATATTCACAATGCTTGGTACACATGACATTATAGATGGCCACCACAGTGTTCTTTGCTGCTCTCCTTATTAGCCCTTAATTTGAAATAGAGTTTTGATAAGCAACTTTGATCTACTAAAAATATATACAACTTTTTCAGAAGTTAAAACTTGATACAAAAAATCTCCAAGAGCAATAAATATTGTTACTCACTATAACTAGATATATCGTTCGTGTATTGGCAGAAAAAATCATACATCAAGCAAAGCATATGTTTACAACAAACACGAAAACACGTATAGGGTATGTAAATAATTATGACAAAAATCGCTATCTATAAAAATTTTGGAAAGCAGCTGTATATAGCGTCTTTTAATTTAATAGGTAACAACATAAATATCGCTTCCTGTCCAAGTGTTAATAACTTATATTATTCAATATAAGTAAACTGAAGATCGCGTCACGGGGATAATGCAGATGCCATCCTCAGCAATGCATCACTGATTTTAAGCAATTGTTTTATCAACTTTCGGGTTTGTTCAGATGAAAGCAAAATAAGTAAATATACTATAAATGGTTTTGGCAAGGACAGAAAGTTTGTAAATTTTCCATTATCTTTTGGACAGTACATTAGTAGATGTGGTTCTAATGTACCTAGACAAATTGTAGGTGTTCCAATGGGACTAATTCTACTCCTTTTGTTGCAGATTTGTTCTTGTTTTGTTATGTGAGATACTTCATGTATATTTCTGGCTCAAATCAAGTTGATGTTATTGAAGCGGTCACCTCTACTTAAAGATATCTAGATGGCGCACTCGATGGTGTATCGCTAATCCTTTTTTGAACAAATGGTTGGTCAAGAATATCACACAGAACTTTAGTAAAATAAAAGAAATTATTGTGATACTGTAGCCTTCTTTTTGGATTTGGAATTGCCCATAACAAATGGTTTGGATGAATCTAAAATTTAAGCTAAACGAGAATATTTTGAAACAGTTATTTTCTCATTTCATGGTGGAGATGTTTTCCCTCCATTTCTTCACAGCTTATTCGTTTTGCGAGAGTATGTTCTAATGTTAGTGACGTCAACACGATATACGTTTTGTCTGCTAAGTTGCTAAAGCAAGGCTATTAATATCATTAAATTTGCAAACCATATTCTAAATTACATCACATTTACTTTAAGAGTTGATTGTTAAATACTATGTCGGTTTGAAAACTCTTCACAACAGGACATATCAGAGACAGAGAATCAGACTATAGCCCCGCTGCATCGCTTTTTATGCTGTAAAAAGGCCAAGTTCTAAAGATATTAAGCAGAAACAAAATTCTCAATTCAATCAAGGTCCTGTTTCAAATAGGCAAAAAAGTCAGATAACAATCTCAACTAGATCTTGTCAAATTTGATTATAAATGCATACAAAAATTGGTGAAATGTTATCTGTTTGTTCTCCAGATATTGAGCAGACATAAATCAAGGGCAATACAAATGACAGGTTACAATACCAATGGGAGATCTTGTCAGTATCAATGCATTTGTAAAATTTGGTGAAATTTTGTCAATTTGGTCTCAAGATATTGAGCGGAAATCAAATTATGACATCAATCAAGGGCTATGATCCTGTAAGAATTTACGCAAAAATGACAGGTAACAATCACAACCTAGATATTGTCAAGATAAATACATATGATATAAAGTTTGGTCTAATCCTGTACATTTGTTCAAAATATATTAAGCGGAAACAAAATCCTGGCATAAAATCAAGGGCCATTACTCCGTCACAAATACGTCAAAAATGACAGGTAACAATTCCAACCTAGATATTGTCAAAATTAATGCATATTTATAATCTGGTGATATTATGTCAATTTGTTCTCAAGATATTGAGCAGAAACAAAATTCTGGCGTAAATCAAGGGCCATAACATTGGTACAAATGTGCAAGAAAAAGATGTGCAACAATCCCAACCTAGATCTTGTCAATATCAATGCATATACAAATTATATCATTTTGTTCTCAAGATATTGAGCGGAAACTAAATTGTGGCGTAAATCAACGGCCATAACTCTGGTACAAATGTGCAAAAATGAAATTCTGTCACTTTGTTCTCAAGATATGGAGCGGAAACGAAATACTGGCGTAAATCAAGGGCCATAACTCTGGTATAAATATACGAAAAATGATGTGTAATAATCCCAATATCAATACATATACACACTTTGGTAAAATTCTATCTTATTGACCCGATACGAAGTTTTCAATAACTGTTTGTAGCTATGGTTTGCTCTTTAATTGCGAGACAGTAGGTCAGACCTCCACTAAATGACGACCCTGACATAAAACCTTACCAGCGGGTTGGTCAGTGAGACTGTCTGTGTGTTAAGATTGATTGTTGTCCTGTGATGATACTTGTAGTTGTAGAAAGCGTGGTAGCTCAGTGGTTAGGCACTTGCTTCTGGTGCTAGAGGTCCCAGGTTCGATTCCCGCCCGCGGCGAGAAAAATTTCGGTGTCCGAACACGCATTCTCTAGTGCCATCTGCAGGGATGCCGCTAGATAAGTGCATCGTCCTTCGGATCGGGACGTTAACTGGATGTTCTATGTGCAGGGAAAGTCACCCCCTGTGCAGGGTAAAGAACCCTACAGTAATTTAGATATGGTTACTTGAAGCCTTTCATCCTGCAACCCGGAGTGTACAAAGTGCACCTGCCGATAATACTCGAAAGAGGGTCTGGCAGTATATAGAGAAAAGAAAAGTAAGAAAGTATACTTAAAAACAAACACTTTGATTCATTGTAAGTATACAATATGATGCAAGTTTTTAGTGCAAATGATATTAATTCGTGGCAGCAGTATGTGTACGTCAAATTACAGCAGGTTCAACGTAATCATCGATTACGTAATCACGTTGATAGGCGCGTAACCAGCCTGACCCCCGTAGTAAACTGTTGAAACAGCCTCAATTAAAGCAAAATTTGATTCAACCATCGGTTTGTTGTTTTTAGAAGTCCTGGTATAGATTGTGGATCAAGGAAATGATCAGCTGGCAACCTTCCTGTAGGATTCTGAAACGGTTTAACGTCATTAACGTCAACTCTGAATACTGCGTTAAGCGCGTAAAATTTCTTTTCTGCTTGAGCTTTATTCATTTCAAGGACGTTTGCTTCAAGAATTATGACTTGAGACTTCAGACGTTAAAAAACGTCAACTCTGACGTCAAAATTCAATATCCTACATTTTAGCGGTTTTCATAATGCTTATGTGTTTTTCTAATGAGAAAATGGTCCAATGACAAAGTTTATGTTACAGTATACACGTTTAGTGTTTACTTTCGGCATGTAATCAGAGGTTTTCACTTGCATTAAGCCATGCTTTGTTTGGCTAACGTCAATATAAACACCCTACCAGCGTATTTCTACGGTATCTGAATAGTCAGTTTTTCCAAACTAAGCATGTTCTAACGTTTCTAGGTTTATCCTATCCCGTATATTCACCAGCGACCCAAACCGGACGGCTCTAATTGACGTTTTTCGCTTATTCACTACCATTGTGTATCTTGTCATTGAAGAAGCCTGTTATGACGCAATATTTGACTGCATTACGAATATGATTGGACGTTTGCTTTATTTGCACATTGTCAAGTCGACGCCAAATAACCAAGCATGCAAAAGACAGGGTTTCTTAATCTTTATTATGACGTTCACGTCACATTTTACGTTTTCATATGTTTTCATCTTGTAGCGTAAAATGAAGCGTTAAAATGACGTTTTGGTATTTCATCACATGCTATTAATACTTAATTAGAAATTGACAAAAGAGACTTCACCAAACAGTCATTTAAACACGCAAAAATTATATTTTCGTATGTGCGTTTCTTTATTCCTTAAGTATATATTGCCTCCTCGCGAGCTAAACAACCTTTAGTTCTAACAACAGCAGAATATAGGGCAAAGAATTGGCAAGTAAAATATATTAAAGCCATCCCCTACCATACAAGGTGGCCTCGGCTATGTCCGTTCTGAGGCAGCAATTCTGTTTTTGTTGATTCGTTATTTAGTGTGATTCCCGTTGTGTGTGATGGTTGTTTTGCATTCATCTCGCTGGGGTAGAGCTGGTTGCTTTACTTCAATTGTGATCATCAAGCATTATAGAAAAGTGAAAAATTTCATGAAAAGTGTGCGAAAGTTTGTATGCCTGGTTGTAAACTCCAATCATGGCTTATAGCTATGGTCTCGTCTTTACGACGGTGGTCATGCCTCAGTCTCAATAACAACCTTGACTTAAACTTTCATCAGTGGGGGTGCATAATGCTTGTCTTTGTCTGGGCTCAACGTGGCTCAACTACGGACTCCCTTTAGCTCTGATTGTCTTTGGGTTTGAAGCTTGTCTTCCTTTGTTCATAAAAGTATGTTAATGCGAATCAAGGGTGAGGTTGGCGCCGTGAAACTGGTTTAAGCCCTCCAGTATAATATTTTAATGACCGTTCCAAGGCGGTATTTCTTTTGTGGATTTTTTTATGTTTTTTTTCTGTCTTGTGTTTGCTATGTCTCTGTGCGCGTCTGTTTATACGTGCTTTGTGGTCACCTTCTGGGAAAGGCTGACCTCTTGGCTCTCGTTTGTGGTGTCTAACAATGAATTTGTCACTTTCCCATTGGTATCCTGGGTCAGGTGTGGTACTCGATTGTATCGATTCCTGATCTTTGCACCCTTACTTACTTTGATTGTACATTGTAAGTATTAGGGGAAGCAAACAGTTAGTGAGTATGACCAGAAAATGCCACAAGTACATACTGCAGACCAGAATGAGCCACTTAATACTAACAGCCTCAGACACGTGACATCAAGAAGACAATTTAAGTAAAGCAGCCAACACTCTCGTCCTCAGCGAAATGAATTTCAAACCTTGAACGGATACTAAGTACTGCATAATAAAACAAGGACCAAACATACTTGTAAAACCTCCACAAACAATGTGAGCATGGCTAACACTGAATCAACAACAACAGAACCACCACCTTAGCAGCAACCGAAACAACTTTGGGGCTGAAATTATTTTACTGACCACGTGATTGCTTTAGATTTGCCGTTGTCAAAACATACATTTTAGCTCGTGTGGACTGTGGAGGCTATTTCAATGTATCAACATAAGGAAACAATTAAATCAATTGACATACTGTGATTAAACAAAACAACAAACTTAACTCACAGTCAGAGTTAAAGAAACCCCCTAGTTGAGCCACGATGGGCCCAGTCAAGACAAACATCAGAAACTGACTCACGGACGAAAGTTGTAGATCAGTGTCGTCATTGAATCTGAGGCCTAACCCACTGCAGTGAAATTAAAGAGGATACCAAAGCTACGTTTAAACTGTGATTGGGTTTATAACAAGGCATGTAGACTGTCGCATATCCAATTCTTGATGATCCGTTTGAACTGATCAGTAAAAACAGCCTTCAAACGATTCTTTTTAGATTATAAACTTAGTCTGGCTCTAATATGCCTTGTTGCAGACGAGTTATCAAGTCTGTTCTAAGGCCCTGAATCTGTTGTTGTTTATTTGTTCTTATTGGTGTTCCCAGTGTGTGTGTGTGTGTGTGTGTGTGTGTGTGTGTGTGTGTGTGTGTGTGTGTGTGTGTGTGTGTGTGTGTTGGGTCCTTGATTTGAGACGTAGTTTTATTGCCCCTACTTGTCTTTTTCCACTATATTGCTAAGGACGAGAAAGCTGGTTGCTTTATTTCATGTTTGTTCTTGCTGTATTGTGGTCAAGTGTCAGTATACTGTGTTCCGTATCTCTTCCTCATGATGCAATAGGATGGTCTGTTGTCTGGGATTGTGGCATTATCTCGTCATACTCACTTGTTTTTGTGTGAATATGGAGTTGTTGAGTCGGTCCCTCTAATTCATGAAATAATGGTATATCATCAAAATAAAGATAAGTTTGAACAACAACAATACCAGTTTAACAACTAGACATAGCACAATAACAATGAATAAATTAACAGGTGGGTAATTATTCACGTATGTGTACAATTACTTTTGTTTGGTATATTGCAACATATATGAGCTTTTTATCTTTTATTTTAAATTGCATAAAATACGAAGAGTCTATATCATGTGATGGCCGTCATTATCACGTGTATGGTAATGCATTACTTAATTCAATGGACTTACAATGTATAGCATTTACCCTTGTATACTGGAAACCCTGAAACAGGTACTTTGGCAAACAGTAAAGATAATGCTGCATTTCTAATGTTAGTGACTTCAACAATATATACATTTTGACTGCTACGTTGCTAAAGCAAACCTATGAATATCAAAATATTTGTAAAACATATCTAAATTACATCGCAGGTACGTTAAGAGTTTATTGTAAAATACTATGTTGGTCTGAATGTTTGCTAAGATTAAAACAAATTCGGAAGACTTTAGGATTTAGACTAAGTATATGGAAGCCAGCAAACATCACCACTTTGTTTTTATGCATGTATACCAAGACTGCACGGTACGCAGGCTCTACTCAAAATATGCTTTTCACCTATGCGTATGGAATAACAACATGTGAGTTATGTTTTAAAAATCCTGCCAGTGTACCGAGGAGTCCGGTCTGTACAATTGATGCTCGCCGACTAGATAGAGACACATCTGTACTTAATGTACACAACCATTTACCTTCCTGGCTCAAACCCTACTGTGGTTACCATATACGCATGCGTTGGCCCGTATGACAATGCTTTTTGAGCCGCGACACGTGAATTCCAACAATTTGAATATGGCAGTTTGACAAGTGTAGACTCAAACAAGCCTGTGCAGCCTCCTGTTAGCTTAACAGTCGTAAAATATTAAAGCGACAAGCAAAGTCTCTGATCAGACTGCGCGTATGCGCAGGCTGGTCTGAGCCTTTGCTGGTCGCACATACCACTTTGTTGGAAATCTCATGCCCTGGCTCATTTTGAAACTAGACTGCCTAGCTGCAAAGACTTTCTAGAGTATTTACAATGCGGTTTAAGCATCTGGAGCTTATCAACTACACTGTATCTGACTAGTGAGTAATAACAGTCCTTTTTACACTGTTAGTCACGTTTATAATAGTTTCAACAGTAATCAGCGTCTCTTCTTAGTGCCAATAATCTGAATGGGCGACAGAAGTTTGAAAGATTTCCCCAGCATTTCTGCCACCGTCGTCCACTGTCTTCCACTCGCAGGTCTATCATGGCTATGTTTGCGACGTCTTTCTTTGGTATTAACATACTCGCTTACGTGAACACTTTCTGAGCGTTTCAACACACGCGTAGCCCTTGTGATGTGATTATCGTCTAGGTGTACTGTTGGAACAATAGCGTTTTTCTTTCTTGAATTTCTCATATTATCGTCTTTGTGTTTTAGTGGACCATTTGCTTCTAGAATTCATTTATAATCATATTTAGTATACTTCACTAAATTAGGACACAATGGCGCGTTCTCCAAACTCTCAATACTCTCCGTCAACTCTGCCTGTTAACAAAATGTTCCAATCTTCACTTGCTAGAGTATCCTTTCTTTATAGTTCAGTATTGTGCCAAAAATAGAAACAGTGAAAGTCTTCAACTGACCACAAGTTTTAAGTCTAAATTATCATAACATTTTAGCGATTTTGATAATCCTAACACATGTGGTGTTATATAGAACAGTGCTAAGTTGTAGTTAACGCACGATTCATCTTCCAATTCTCATTTCTCCGATTTATTTCATCTTTGTAATACAGTAATCATTGTGTTTCTTCATGTTTCTTTCCTTTAACTTTTTTAATTACACCTCGTGACTTACATGTGTTTCTAGTGTTCAACATGACTAATTATAATGAGCCGCAACATGTGATTTCCAACAATGTGGCCTTTTGACAAGTGTAGACTCAGGCGAGCCTATGTAGTCTTCTTTTAAGCTTAGAATCTCCAACTGATGTTCAGTCAGTAGCTTAACACTCATAGAATATTCAAGCGACAAGCAAAGGCTCTGATCAGACTGCGAATATGCGCAGGCTGATCTGAGGCTTTGCTGGTCGCACACACCACATTGTTGGAAATCTCATGACGCGGCTAACATGTGTTAGACTAATACAACTCTTTATATACCTGTATGTACCGTATCTGAACCTCAAAAACCTTTCTTTACAAATAAGTTTTGAGTGGCTTTATTTGTATTGTAACAAAGGCGTCTGTTAAATGCCTGTTCAACCAATATGGGCTCACTAAATACACAGGCTAAACTGCGCTTAAGCACAGCCCGACCAGCTTCTGTGATTTCCCCCACATAGTGAGCTTTCATTTAGAAAAAATCTAATCTATGATCAAAGTAAGTCTATATATATTCTAAGACTTTTGTATTAAAGTTAATACCTAATCATATGTGTTTTCTCGCGACATGTTTAACGAACCTATATTTGTCAGCTCAGGTATATCTGCTGTTTGAATATCCTGGGAAGCACCTTAAAGCACCCAGTAATTTCTTCTGTCTTACTTGCTGTTAGTATTATCATATATAATTGTATTTATAATTATTTCTGAATATGGCTATTACAATTATTTAGGTCTACCAATGTGATAATGGTGACTATACGAAATAATTATAACGTTATTTTACCATTTACAGACTAATGGAATTTTACATAATGCTACGTGCAATAAAGTCAGGAGTGTCTTTTTCGGGCATTTTATCTGGGTTTTCACTAATTGCAATAGTACCCATTTAGGGATTTCCCATCTAGTAAGGGCTTAACAGCCAAATCTAGGGTGAAGATTTGGCCGGTAAAAATAACTAAAGCCCCCACCCCCCCCCCCCCTACCGGTGACTTTGGTTGCTGCCCGCTCTAAGGCGGTGGTTCTGTTACTGTTGATTTATTGTTTATTGTTACTCCCATTGTTTGTGGGGTTGGTTTTGTGTTAGGTCCTTGTTTTTTATGCAGTACCTTTACTGGTATCCTTTCTAGTTTTGCGATCATCTCGCTGAGAGAGAGAGAGAGAGAGAGAGACCTAGAGATCGAGATCCACTGATCGTTTTACCATAATTGTCTTCCACCTTTTAAACGTTCGTAAGTGGCTTACATATAACAGTGATGACAGATGCCCAACTTCAGCTACTCTCATACATATACATTGAAAACTGCGGAAGGATTGTGCATATACTGTACGATGCACGAAACTACGAATATTGTATACGCGCAATCGCAAAAAGCCAATGTTCATACATTACTAAGTATATGTTAGTCAGGGCCCTTAGGGACAAAAAATAGGTCCCGTGCGAATTGTGTGCCGATTTATGGTGACCTATATCAAAACCTTCAATGGAGTCTTACCTTTGATTTAAAGGTGGTCACCCATCTCAAATCTGCGTCTGAGGCTAGTTATGACGTCATAAATATGGCGACCATAATGAGAAACTGCTCGTTAATAAAAGCTATGGTTTGTGTTGGTATGGTCATATTTATCCAACACGAACGCTTTTTTAAAATAATAACAATCATTTTAGTCATATGATGGTTACATCAATGCTTTACCTTACTTTGACAATGAATTATTTCTCGATAACTATATTTTGCATGCAAAATACCGTAGATTTTCTATAAATACCCAGCTTATCGGGCCAACATTAGACTGATGGCTGAGAATGTTATTGATCCCCCTCGGGAAATTCGCAAACTAACCTTATCTAAAAGAGAATTTCAGCTGCGTTTTGTAATAGATGTTTGCACTATGTTCACCGGGCAGCCTGTTACAGTTGTTACCATGTTAAATTTAGCAAAAAAGAAAATTAAAAGTTTGAGGTACAGAAAGAAGGCTTATTATTTAAAATACTCATATGGTCTGCATATTGACTACTTTAGCTACATAAAAATTCTTTTGGAGCAAAATTACAGCTTCCTGTGGTGTTATGTGCGTTACTTTAATTATATTACCATTTAAACATGACAATTGTGACCAATATCCTTTACTTTATAGCTGTTATGTGCATTTTCCAAAACGTTTTGATTATTTTATACTAACAAACTCATTTGGGTTAGAGAAAATCCAAAGTTTGCTTTTATACTTTAAATATAGTGTCTTATACGAGCAATTTTAAAAACAACCCAAAGGCTACACCCAATTTTAAGGAGCCGAATTTGGTAGGCATAATTTAAGTAAAAATATATGAAAACGTTTGCTGCTGTTGGATATCTTGCATATTTTGGATTGTCTTGCTCATATTATAAAGAATTATAGATTTTGCAGGTTAAATAACAAGATTGAAGCACTTATTAAAGACTGTAACATATGTTACATGACATAATAAATGAGCAAAAACATTGGCTTGATGTAAGTAATGATATTTCAGGAAAAAATGAATATATTTCGTATGTTTTCCTAGCTAAAGTCTCTAGCCTCTGGTGCCTAAATCTTAGGTATTGATGATTATTAAGCGCCTGTACCTTTGTTACAGATGTTATGAATATTTGTTTTCAATATTTCTTAATATGAATAATTCTAAAATAAAGATACATCTTAGAGGACCATAGGAAATAATCTTTTCACATTTAAACAGTACAATTTAGTAAATGTCCCTTTCTAATGTAAATATTCTAAACCAATCCTTATCCAAGTCATATACAATATCGATTATTATTTCTGCTTCTCTGGTAAAATAATTCTCCTCCTCATATCATAAAAACCAGAATAATCATCAAACAAGATTTTGACTCCAAGCTGAGAAATGACCTGCTCCATCCCAAACCCTTTTAGACATATTCTATCGTATGTACAAATTCAAGGTGCATCAAATAGGAGATGTTTGCACACTGTAAGCATGGGTGTTAGCCTGTATCAGTTTGTTACATATGTTATTTTATCAATTTGAGAGTAAGAAAAGTGAAAATTTGAGGTACAGAAAGAAGACATTAAAACTAGCTAATCAATGAACATTCTAATAGTCTGCAAATTACTTGATGTCTTTACTACATACGACAGCTGTTTAACATTAATACGGCTGCATGTTGTATTATGTGCGTTACATTAACTTAATTATAATTTAAAAGTGGTAATTTTGGCTATCGTCATTTAGTTTAACGACTGCTCTTAGTTGGTTTCAAACCTTTTTAGGTTAGGTTTACGACATATACTCAATTGACGAATACAAAACCAAAGTTTGCTTTTTTATCTTAAACATTTTGTCTTATATGAGCTAATGCACAACCCTACCCCAGCTTTGCAGAGGAACAAATTTTGTTTTCGCCGCTTAAATAAAACCCATATAAAACAATTGCAGAGCGGTGATATTTCACATTTTCTTAAACAGTCTTGCTTATATATCATCAAGTTTCTAAGATCAGGACACTTATTAAAAGTGTCAATGAGCCATGATGCCACAACCAGGGCTCTGATCGAATTCCCTGCACTTTCAAGTGCTTGTATTAACTAGTTCAATGTCAGGAAAGAGCAAGAAATCATATTGGCAGGCATTTTGCTATGCTGGAGACTCTATCCACGAAGTATTCTTTCCCCTCGGCTCAGTGCCCTTAGAAAGCACTGTGGCGGATGCACTAGAGTAATATATTTGTAAATTGTCCTGACCTCTTGGCTCTCGTTTGTGATGTCTAACTGTGAGTTTGTTACTTTCCCATTGGTATCCTGGGTCAGGTGTGGTACTTGATTGTATCGATTCCTGATCTTTGCCGTCTTTCTTACTTTGCATTAGCCAGTCACCGATATTGTTCGACTCACTGCGTTGAGGTGGTGGATATTTGGAGAAAAAGAAGCTGAATTGGAAGAACTACCACTTCCAAGAGCTGTGTTTCTCGAAGGTGTCAAACGTGCGCAGTATCAGTGAATCATTTGGAAAACCTCACCTGTCATTAATCCTGACAAATCAATGCCTGACAATTTTGGTTAGAAGCCGGACTGTGATAAATATTGTCCCGTTATGATGATATTGCCCATGTGCGGATCCAGAGGGTGATAGGGGGTCCAGACATCCCCCCTGGAAAAACATGAAGTACGTATATGGGTTTCTATAGAAATTAGAATTTGGACACCCCCTCCCCTGGAAAAAGTTTGACCCCCCCCCCCCCGGAATATAATGGACCGCCTCTGTCCTTGGTAAAGTATAGTTTTCTCAGCAATAAAACCATTGGAACCCCTCTTTAAACTGTAAAATAAGCTGAGGACTAAATAAAACTGACAAAAATTCCTGGATCCACGCATGTTGCCTCCTGCCCCCGAAACCCCTCTGCAGCTGATAAAATGTGGTTGCAGCATGTCTGTATGCGAAACATCTCGGTGTAAGTACAAAGCAAACCATTTATATTGTACTGATTTGTGTTGCTGTGGAGCAGAAGAGGACTCATGTAAAATATTGCCAGTGATCAATATGCTTATGACTTTTGAACAACTATTTTCATGTGGATTCAGATATTTTTTAGCCGTATCAACAAGAATGCCTTATTGACCGATTTTGACCTTTGAAGACAATTCTACCTAGTAGCATGCGAATGAAACAGTTTTCTATTGCCCGTGCTATCGAAGTACAATGGGTAACTTGTAGAGGGGTTTATCCTTATTTCCATATCATGAAACACTAAGTAGACTCTTCTAACTTTAGATCTTTCAGTGGTCAAAATCGGACTAAAATGAGTTTGGTTGATAGTGTATGCAAATGATTATTACTGCTATCTTTTCTTTGGGTGTAGGATAAGCAGCTACAGATAAACCAGAAGCTTTGAAGCGTGACTCTATTTACAATATTGATATGTTGTTCTAGAAAAAAGGGTTTCAGGCATTTATTTACATTTACTATAAAAGCTTTGACATGCACATATGTTCTAGCCGGACTGGCTCATTTTACGTATTCTGCATCAATCGTTTGAAATAGAAAGAACCAAAGGTCATTGGTCAAGGGTCGTAGTACATCTATATATATATATAAGAATAAGAGATTATATTTACTCCGTTTATTATCAAAAACACTGTTTGTTTTTCATTCAATCCACTACTGTCTTTTTATTCGTAAATCGTGACGGCATTTACGTCCCACCATCGAACTGACTTCACCCTATCTGAACATATTTTGTATGTTACGGTTTAAAAGAGTTTGCATTCAGTCATGATAATGCTACCAGTTCATTAAAGGAATATTTCCATGCGTTTGAAAAGGACAAAATGCATATGAGCCACAATCTGTGAAAACCAGCCTTAATGACGAAGTCGTCAAATTTGAGTTAATTGCACACACTTAATCTTTGAAGTGTAAAGAAGTTATCCTGCAAATTTTATGAATTTATCTTCATTATTCATGGAAATATGGTCTTTTGAAACTATACACTGTCTTTACTTAAACACGCAACGTCAGAAACGTCATGACGTTACTAATGACGTCAAAGTTAACTTCCTGATTTGCGGGTTTGTCGGGTGCATGAAAAACATGTTATTTCTTGCTAACCTACTTTTTTATTATCCTTAGCATGTGTGCAATAGAATTCGCAAAAAAGTTGACACTAGTTCCTTTTTGCCTTAAGTTTTAATGATCAGAAAACGACTGACCATACTTAAAATATTCTAACAGTTGCTAAGGTAAAGTTGTTGCCATGGAAACATATGTTATGAAAACGAAGAAATTTAATCAGAAATAATTGCCAATCTTGTTCTACTATGCATCTGAATAGGTTTTAAGACAATATTTGAACATGTCAAAATTCTTAATTTTTGGCGTTTTTCAAATGATTTTAACATAAAAAGTCCCAAATGTCATTAAGGCAGGTTTTCACAGATCGTGGCTCATATATATGTTGTATATTTACATATTAGGGGTCATTTCATTGACGTCATCTTTTTGTTCTGATGCGAAGACACTATGGGCGACATGTTAATTTTAATTATTTACCCCCTAAGATTAAATTTGGTGCATTTCGACTGAAATTGGCACACAAAATGCAAGAAAGTCCTTATCCCGATAGACTACAATGGACATACCGTTTATGCTAGGTTTACACTATGTTCCCGGCAGCCACGGCAGTCACGGTAGCCAGAAACGTAGCTCGCCGTGATGTTTTTAGTCATTTTTGTCTTTGTGTTCAAGTTCTGTTAAGTCTCGCTACGTTTTCTCACGGTCTGTCAAGGTCTGCCGTGGCAGAGGCTCGCCGGCGCACTACGGTCTGTCACGAATGGTTCTACGTTCCATCCCGGCCTGCCACGTTCTGTTGGGACCTCCCACGTTTTGTTACGTTGCGATCAAGTTCAGCTACCTCTATCAAGTTGTGTCAAGGAACGTGGGCGATGAATGGTGTTTGATCCCCAATATGCCCACGGTATAAAGAGGTGGTCCACAAAGCTGCTGCAAGCGTTATATTATGCACCCTTGATCAAAAACATCATTACATGTAATGGCAATGAAGAAGCCGATTTCGTATTTATATAAATGCTAGGAGCTGCGGCAGAAAGTAGGCCACCAGCAGCTGTGTAGCAGAATGATCGTCTAGCAGGAAGGTTATAGATGGATATAAAGTGCGGGCATGATTTTCGGAAGAACGATTGCAACAATTGGGATATTTCTCACTTTTTATAGCAAGAGAGCTTCGCATCGAAGTTGTTAACGATTTTCAGGCCATAAAAGCTCTTCGAAACTGTTCGATGAGAGTCTTGAAACAATAACACCAGCCATTGGTATCAGCATTAACCCTTTGTACTCTAGTTACTTATTTATGAGTGTTTTTTAAACACAAAAGATTCTAATGAAATGGCGCAGAATGCAGCATTTTATCAATGTCTACACTGGCTGATCTTCAGAGAAATAAATGCAATATTCTGCCACGGGAAATTATAACCTATGACCCCCTCGATAGTACAATGAAACTACCCAAGTCTTTATTGTATAAAACTAGAAGAAGAAGAAAAAAGGTACAAAGCACGCACGCACACAAACACATTCGGTAATGATTATTTCTACCCTTGTCACTACTTTCCTCCTCAGATGCATCTATCTGAGATTCTTAGACTCCATGTTCAGGTTGGAGCTGTGGGTCGGGTTAGGAAAACGTGGCAGACCGCAACAGAACTTGATAGACCTTGACAGACCTTGCGTTGCCGTCTCGTAACAAGCCGTCCCGCTACGGACATACTCCAAGTTGTGTTAAGGTCTGTTACGTTCTGTCACGTTTTGTTGCGTTCTCCCCGTTCTACTACGGCACATTTAAGTAGGTCAATCGCGCCGTGGCTGCCATGGCAAATTTTTTGACTGTTTAAAAATCTGTCCCGGTGATCACGGCGACCACGGCGAGCTACGTTTGTCGACCCCGTTCCCCTGCGTTGTGTTACGGTCACCCCGTTTCGTCCACGGTGGTCGAAATCGTGACTGCCGTGGCCGCCGGGGACATATTGTAAACGTAGCATTAAATTGCACTGATACAATATACGCTATTTTGATGACGTCATAATGACTCCCAGACGTGAAACCCAGATGGGTGACCAGGTGATTTTCATTAGTTATCCCCTAAAGTTTGATTTGGTATAGGTCACCATAAATCGGCATCAAATTCGCACGGGAGTCACGATCGCCCCTGACTATGTATCAGGAAAACTAATGTGGAACTATTCATGTGGCGGAACTTTTCAAACAAATGGAAAACGGCAGATGCAGCGGTTTGGAAAGCAGTTTCAATATTCACACTGGCGTTAACGGGTGTAATTCACCAATTGGAGCTTATTGATAAGATGCTGAAGAAAATTCCCATGTTCAAGAAGATTTAGAAATTATGAAAGGAGGCAGTATCTGTCCTCTAACACGTGCAGTCAGAAAAATGTCATTTAGGCGGAATAGGGCTATAACTTCCATAGTGTCATCCCTTTCTGCCACACACAGTTGACATTGAACAAATGGAATACGGAATTATAGGATTTAGACTATTCTTAGTTTATAGAGCTGTTTACGTAATGCTAGTTGCAAATAATAATTGAGCCAGTGCATGAGATTTCCAACAATGTGGTGTGTGCGACCAGCAAAGTCTCAGATCAGCCTGCGCATACGCGCAGTCTGATCAGAGTCTTTGCTAGTCGCTTGAGTATTCTATGATTGTTAAGCTACTGACTGAACACCATTTGGAGTTTATAAGCTTAAATGGAGGCTGCAGAGGCTCATCCGAGTCTACACTTGTCAAAATGTCACTGGTTGGAAATCTCATGCCGCGGCTCATATTATTGATATTTCTGTTTCCTAATTTTGGGCTCTAGAATGTATGTACCTTCTATTTCAGTTTGGTCACTTCTTATAGCTGTAAGCTGGTTCCATTTTTCACAAGGTAGGATTTGTTATGTCAATTTAAACAGCTGAACGTATTTATTGAACATTTAAGAAGCGTATCGATGTAATGATTCTAATGAGTGTCAACAGCCTATAATTTGATTTCAAATGTCAATTGTATTGAAAAAAAAAACATGACATTTTCTTGTCATATCAGGTGGAACATGTGATTTTTTGTATCTCAGATTATTTAATCCAAAAGCGTACGTAAGATAGTATGATCAAAATCGTAAGTCACCAGGGGGCTTAAATCCATTTTACTGGTACCAAATCTTCGCCCTATATTCTGTTTAAGTTAAAACACAAGAAATACATTTAGCTCTCATGGAAGCTTCCTAACTAATGCAATGTATCATAACAGAGACACAATCAAATCAAATTAACTCACTCTGATGAAACAAAAAAGGAGCTCATGGCTCACATATAGTCAGAGCTAAAGAAAACCTCAAGTTGAGCCACTGTGGGCCCAGCCAAAGAAAAGCACCAAGCACAAACCAATGGCTTAAAGCTTTACGTCAGGACCGTCATTGAGTTGTACGCCTGCTGTTACTCCACGAAGTTTGCCATTCAGATATGTTTATTGATAAAATAAGAAAGACAGCAAGGATCAGGAATCGATACAATCAAGTACCCCACCTGACCCAGAATACCAAATGGCAAAGTAACAAAATCATAATAAACATCACAAACAAGAGCCAAGAGGCCAGCCCATTCCCTTCAGGTGACCACAAGGTAGCAATGAACAGACGCGAAAGCATGACAAACACAAGACATAAATAGCACAAATGATCAACAAAAGACGTACCGCCTTGGAAGGGTCAGTAAAACATATTTTACTGGAGGAGCGCCAGCCTCACCTTTAGTTCAGATATGGATCAAGGCACTTAGATGTTTGGTTTGCATGAATGACCCCTTACTTATCCATGCATCTCCCAGAACATATAAACCAAGCTAAACCCCCGGTGGGCCTGACAACAGCCAAAACATCAGGCCCCTACCATCTCATCAATAGATAAGTCTTTAGAAAAAAAACCCTAAAAAACATCATGCATGGTCATTTCAAAATGTATGTTAAGCGCTGACCTTTTTTTAGGCAACATTTTATTCGATTTGGCACCAAGCGGTATAGACAAGTAGTTGGGCATGGCCAAGTGCTCTAGCAAAACGAATGAGTTGAGAGATATAGACTCCATAGGATGTAGAGCGGGGAACATCACCATCTAAAAATGGAAAGTTTCAGTTCTTTGTTGCAGTCTTTGCGTCCAAAGGATACCCTTTTAAGAACATATTTTCAATTCAAAAAATCAAAATCGTCACGTTAATCATAAATTTTGAAACAATATCGTTAGAAATGGACAAACGCAAGTCTAAAAACGCGGCATCAGTATCAGAGGTATTAGATTTATTAATTTGGAGCTCTGATGGGTATATTGACTTACCATATTGTCAAAATAAACGTTATTAATGTTTAAAATATCATCCAAATATGTAGATGTAGTGATAAAAGCATCAATAATAACAGCCTGCCTATCATCATCATATTTTCTTTTAACAAATACGTTTTAGCATAACAAAAACATCTTAAGTCAAAGTAATGTTTAGCTATTATTCCTTCATAAATTACGTGTTTGAGCTCCAACGTACACGAGCTTAATTTCATCATTCTATTTTGCAGCTCTTTTACAGTGCCGATCATGTTCGTCAACCTACTCACTAGATCATTGTACAGTTGATACATGCCAGTCTAATCAGGTACGTTTGTCCTATTATCTGTCGGATATAAAGAGAATTTCAACAAATGATAACGACTTCGAACCCTGATAAAGCAACCCACCACATTTCAATAAACAGCAAGTCTATGTTGTTTTCACAATAGAGAGTCATGCTAATTGATGGTACTCATTTCCATTATCATAAGAAAAAAAGTGCTACCAAATCTGTTTTGCTTTCCTAAATGTTATATTTTTTGTGTTTCTGGGTGTTGGTGAAAGGCACGTTATGCAATGCTATCACACATATATGATTAGCTTAGTGCTGGTTCAACCCAGGAAGCCAATAAAACTGAAAATTGTTGACTGGGACGTAACACAAACTATTTCCTAAATGAGTATGAAAGGAACACATTGGTGTGAAATGTGTTTGGTCTTTCTAAGTTTGTTAGAATTATTCGGTTTTGAGAGATCCAGCACGCCCTGATATTGTAAGACGCCGCGTCATACAAGGTTGTTACCAATATATTTGACGTCTAAGTGCACATACATGACGTCAAAAATGCAAACTATTATGCTTATGAATGAAAATGAAATAGAAAAAAGCGAGAATTCAAATTTTCGGTGTGAACATGACTGGTGAGGTTGATATCGTTAAACATGTTTAAACCCTCCAGTAGATATTTTTACTGATCGTTCTAAGGCGATGCTTCTTTTGTGGATCTTTTTTGTTATTTATATTTATGCTTCACGTTCGTCTTTATTATTCTGTCTTGTCTAATCATTGCAGCCTTGTGATCACCTGTTGGGAAAGGGCTGACTTCTTGGTTCTCTTGTGTGTGATGTCTTCTTGTGTTTTTGTCATTTTCCCATATGGTGTCTCGGGTCGGGTGTGGTACTTGATTGTATCGATTCCTGATCTTTGCCTTGTGTTTTACTTTGTATTTTATCTCGTGACGTGGAGCAAATTGTATCTTTATTCCTTGGCTTGACCACTCATGAAATTCACATGTTCCACTTCACTCGTTAAAACGAATGTCATAGTTATTCCAAAAGTATGATTATTCTTTTTAAGTCAGTGTTTTAATTTGTTTCAGTTTTACAAAATATCATCGCAGGCAGTGTTGATTGTGAATTAATAATGAAGAGGGTATCGTCATTTATGCCTCGGTTACATTTGCCACGGTCGTCGTACGATTTATTTGTCTACGATTTTCCCTACGATTTTTTTTCGGCATTGTACGCGGCTATAAGCTACGACGTATGTGTTTACATTGCTTACAATCACCTTACGATTTTTTTCGGCGTCAAACTAGGACAAAAACTAACAGAGACCTTGCGGATATCGTACGACACCCGCAAGGTTATCGTACAATTATCGTGTTATCTTCACGACCTCCCTATATAAATCGCACGATGCCCGTTGCGGAAGTCGCAAGGAGTCGGTACGCTGACTGTGCAATTTTCGTGTTATTATGTGCATGGATTTAAACGGCCATCCATGTTCATTTTTGGATTCCATTTGAACTGTGTCTCAAAGTCATGTGATCACAAATCGTGCTATTAAGAGGCTAGTGTTTTTAGTTGAACATGGTCCCAAGGTATGGAACAGCGTGATACGTTTGTGTATATTTTTATGTCAATTTTTAAGTCCTGCAAAATATCACTTTAATTGAAAATATAAAGATGCTTTAATTGTATCGTCTCGTAGATTCAGCGTAGACTAAACGCTTATTATGGTTTTATTCAGTTTAATCATCCAAAGGCACTCTACAGCCAGCAACACATAGCATCTTCGTTATACCTGTAAGCAATAATGAAGTCGTTGAATGCGAACAACAAAGGTACTGACCAGAATGCACTTTCTTCCGCTGCCATACAGACCAATCACCAGCTGTATGTTCCTTTTGAAACAAAGAATGCACAGAAGAACCTCTTATCCAACCTGCATGTTATATTCTGAAAATGCATATGCATTTCACGTTAGGTGCATATTTTCATTTGCACTTCAGACAATTTTATCATGGAAGCATACTCTATGGGCCCTTATTAGACTGCGTCCATCAGTAAACTGATCTGGGTCCATATTGAGTCACTCTAAGTGGTGGAATAAGAGACATCGCCTGAAGACAGATATTGAAATGAAACAAACAGCTAATGATAACCAATGTATATACCCGTCTGGAAATTGTTGACACGTCGCAAGACGACCGCACGACCATTGTGTCATCGCCTTGGAGTTACCGCAGGATGACCGTCAGATGTCCGTACGATTTTATGGGCCCTGCAAGGGCATTGTGCGGCGACCTTGCGGGCTCCTTACGACTATCGCAAGAGTCTACGATCATTTTTGGGCCAAAATGACAATCTAAAACCCTGCGTTGTTGTCCTCACGATCACCGTGCGGTGCCAGTACGGGGATCGCACGATGTCACAGCGATGTGTCCACGGGCTACGGGCTTACGATGTTTTCAAATTTGTCATTGTGCGGAGTTAAACAAAATCGTAGAGGCCACGATGCCCGTAAATCTGTAAGATCATCACAAGGTCTCCCTGCGGAGGCCGCACGGAAACGGTGATTTGGACATCGTAGGGGCATCGTATACTCGTCGTAAGGCAAATGTAACCGAGGCATTAACGCTTGAAGAAAGCGTTATAGCAATGATTTTGGCGCGTTTATGCACAGGGTATGCATCTAAACATTCAATTAGATCGTGAATTAAATATTTAGCATTGAAATGAATTTATGTTAACACCACATAAATATTTCATTATGCTTAACAAGTATTAATAGATTTAGACAGGGATGTATGTATTTTTGTCTTACATTTCTTTTAAAACCTCATTCACCAATGTACAAGCAGTAAGCTATAGAGTATTGTACGTTACTATTATGCTATTTACTGTTACGTCCAATTTTAACTATTTTGCAGCTTTGTTATGTTGGAGATGTCGGTCACTTATTATCAAGAACACATACAGCACGATGCATGTCGGCTACGGTAAGTGGCACAATATATTGTTTGACCTCCTTGCTCAGTACTTGTTCAACTCAGGAATCATTGTCGACTTGACTGAAAAAATATATTGACTAAGCATCAATTCAAACAAGCACACCCATATACTTGGAGCCTATAGATCCTTCCCCTTACAATGTTAACATACATAGCTGCAGTGATAGTTTATTAACCAATTAATCAGACCAATGAAATTTCCCAAATAGCTACATACAATATATTCAGGATGGTCCACTGTATATGTAGAGGGGTCACAGTTTATAACTTCCAAAATTATTTGTCTAACCAAACAGTGCAGATCCTGGAGATAACCGCATCCTGTGGCCTTTCATCTAGGTCTTCGCTGTTTGCCAAAGAACCCGTTCTGCAGAGGGTAATTATAAAATGTAAGTTATTTTCTTATTTCTATTGGGAACTCTAGCTTTGAGCAAACTCTCTGCAAGCTCTTCAATTCCAAATTAACCTTGACACGCTGAATGTTTTATGCACTACACTCCTCTTCAAGATTTACCCTGTTAACATGCAACACTCCAACTGCATGCATGCATTTTTAACAGAGTGGAAAATAGTGTGGGTCCTGATGCTCAACTCAATTTAGAAGGGAATTTCTTTCACTCATTAAAAGTTAAAATGCTTATAAAGATTTGTCCATGCTCTCAACTCACAAAATGTTGTGTTTATCCTGCTCATAAATGTTACAATGCCATCAATTGTTGGCATTTTAACATTTATGAATAATATTAATTCCATGTTCAGTAGAGTTGAGCCTGAAAAAACATTTTAAAACTGGAAGTCAGAATTTAGGTTAACATGACTCAATTGCGTACACTATCGTGCATATGATAGTAAAAACGCATTCATTGAAGCATCGCATCGCTGGTTACAAATTCAGCCCACGTTTATATTTTCATTAAAGAGAAACTTAAGAGGCTCTTCCCCCCCCCCCAGAAACATAGGGGGAGAACCTATTAAAATAAAAACCAGAAGTCTCGTGCTGCATCATGTTCTTACGAGGATTGTCGGCTTTGCACGGAAATAAATCCATATTGTATGCTATCCCACACCGCCTTAGGTACTCTTATCATCCCAGTCAAATCTACGTCCTATCATACTATAGAATCTTTCATTAATAGGTCTCAGGTACTGTTTTAATTGTGCTCTTGTTTCGTTTCTCATCACCGGGTGGGTTCTCCCTTTGTCATCTCCCATACACTCTATTGTGTCAGTTACAACACAGAAGAATTTCTTCTCCTTGTTATATACAAAGTGCTCTTGTCTAAAAAAGTTCGATATACCGACAAAGTCTTCCACCTGTTTCAACTCAGTGACAGGATTCCTCGCAAATTCGTCTCCATCTAGTATTAGTATCTTATCTATGCCATAAACATCTAACCAAGTCTGTAAGCGGTCCGCGTATCTCGACCAATATAAAGGACAGCGACGATAAGGCGTTTGTTCACTTATAGATTCCTCAAACGATACGTTCCTTGGTATGATTTTACCCTCTTTGTAGTCTACGAAATGCGACATAGCTCTCTCGGTTGGTTCTCTCACAATAGCGATTAGTTTCATATTTCTGCTGTATTGGTATGCTCGTTCGGCATGCTTCGCGTCGTTGCTAACCTTTTCAATCCGCAGTATAATACCTGGTGTGCATTGTAATGGTTTGTTTCGTTTCTTTTTGTATTCAAAATATTCGGACAAAGTAAAATTTTCAAACCTTCTGGCGAAAAAGTCATTTGGTTTTAATGGCAATGGAACGTGTATTTGTGGATGGATTCCAAGGAAAGTTCTCAGGGCGGCTGTACCACACTTTTCCATCCCAACAATTAATATATCGGGAATCACCTTACAATTGAACGCCCTTACCTCATGCTCGCGTGATTTCAATGTCTCTCTGATGGGAAGTTCTATCGCATCAACATTATGTTCTGAACAAAATCCATCTTGCTTACTGGACCTTGAATCAAGTGTGTCACGAAAGAGCTGGTGGTGATATTCATCAGGGTTATAAGTTGTTTTGTAAAAGTTCATATACAGTATAACAAATCCTAATATAATGGCACTGCTTCCAAATTGTAATAATTTCTTTAACTTTATCATGTTTTCCAAAATCTTCCGCTGAACAGTCACAGTAAAGTAATGCTAACCATTATAGTTCTTCCCTTCTGCTCTATTGTGTCCCAATTGTGAAGAGAACCGCCTATCAGGGTAGAAATCATTGCTGCTGTTTATTTTTTCAGTTAAAATATCATACTTGAAACAGTTCAAGGCAAATGGTACCTATCGCATTCGCGTAAATTACTATTTCAAAATGAATGCATGACTCCCTAGTGGGGCTCGATGCCTACGGTTTGGTACTAACCTTTATCTGCTTCTATTATTTGGGCCTCCACATGACAAACCTGTCATCGGAGATTCCGACAAGCGAGACTCAAACGAGTCTCCTTAGCTACAGAGACTAACTAGAAAAGCGAAAATTTGTTTGATGCAAGTTTCGATATGATACTTTCCAATAAGCGAATAACAAAGGTGCTGATTAGACTGCGCGGATGCGCAGGCTGGTCTGCGCCTGTGTTGTTCGCAAACCCCCAAAACAGGTTTTCTCGCGTCGAGGCCCCTTTGTGAATGCTAGCAGTGAATGCTGTGCGAGACTGCACGTTCTTGAATATAATTACAGTTTGTGAATGTTTCTTTTGGTTAAGTGAATAATTTGAAGGTGCTATGAAGGTTGTGGTTGTTGCCAGAACCTAAGACGAATCCTCCATAATCCTCCATAATGCACCAATAAGTGTATAGGCTGTACGTCTAGGGGTCTTTGCTCGTTGATGAGTTGTTCATTCATTGTTTGATTCTATTATAAGACACAAACGGTTTTCAAATTTGTACACCCTTTAGTTTTTTTTAACCGAAAGAGAAAATGGTTTTGTCTATTTTGTCTTTGTCATTTCTCAAAACAGTAATTACACGAAATCATTAAGAACAAGGGAGGAGTCTCTACGTCTCGTGAAAACGTGCATTGGATTTGTGCGAACATAAATCTTGAAATTTGGACGATAACACATTTTATCACATGACGTCGCTAACGCCATGCAATAAAATCGATAAAACACTAGATTTGTAGAGTAACGTAATGATGTCCATTATAACGTTGCGTAAAAGGTGGCGTTCTCACGCTAAATATGCGATTTTTAAATAATTGGAATGTCAAGTTATAAATCTAATCTATCATTTGTGTTCCTGTATTATTGATTTTATGAAACTCGTTGTGAAAAAGAGATAAAATGCTCGGCGACCCACGCATTTTATCTCTTTTCCTCAACTCGTTTAATAAAATCAATAAAACATGAGCACTCATGTAAGATCATCCATGCTGTACATATACATTGTAACAGATCAGACATCAAGAATACCCAACTGATCTGTGTTGTGCTGTTCGAAAACGTTTACCGCATAAGCTGATTAACGCATACAGAGACGCCATTCGTCATTAAGCTTTGATTTTTTTGTTAGACAAAACTATACTAATCATTATGAATTAAAGACAATCATACAGAGTAAGTTGCAGAGCGTTGCATCATCAGTGTTCTTTATTGACCTTATCATTAAAAAGCCTGTAATTGTTCTTGCATGGTGGCATGTGCGTATAGGCCAGTCCAAGCACGGTTTGATCTGGACGAAAGTTAAAAAGAAATAAAATTATTCTAGTGAGAAATGCAAAAAATATCTTACACAGGAAAATGTCCCATAAAATCGCTTATTATAGATGAACGAACTTAGCGGAAACAATAGTGATTCTCTTCTGAGAACCATCACTAAACAAAAACAACACAAATAAAGCTTAACACTGATTTAATTCAATGTTGCTTTATATTGGCCATGACGGTCATTTTGTTACAATGTCAATTAATAGAATCATCATATGATATATGTTGACAAATTCAACTGTGAACAACTATTTCAAATCAATGTTTCAATATCAACTATTAACGCTTATCAACTGTTCTTCAACTGTGACCTGAAACCACGCTGATATGGTGGTCAGGAATGCCAATACGCTTTACTTGTTATTTGCATATTCCAAACACCTGTCCATTTCATCTATGCTGCTTATATTCTTGTTTTAAGTCAGTGGCATGCTGTGCAGTTTTTTTCAAACTAAGTAAGTTATACACAGCAAGTCACGCTTTATTTGCTTTCGCCTACAGGTGACCTTCAATGGTCAAATACCTTCCCCACTTTGACATTCTTTTCTTCAAAACATTTTGGACGTGTATGGAAATATCAAAATAGCTTATATATAGTCAACAAGACTCATCTACATTTAAAGTCGTATGCTGCTAAATACTTCCCATGTTGAAATTTGATCAATACTTTGTATACAGTTTGTTTTATGTATGGACTATCCATTTATGAAATAAAAAGGATATGCCACCGTGCTTAGTTTTTCATAATCTCATATAGAAGTTTTAAGCATTTCTAAACAGTTGAAAGAATAAAATTAGTCCTAAACATCAAGCTAAAATAGTTGTTATCTTTAGACAGCTTCTTTCTTTTAACTCAAATTATTGTGCTTATGATCTAAAACCTTCTAGAAAATATGCAAGTTTATTTGTAAACCCAAACTGTGACTGAATACTGCATGATATAATTTGGCAATTCGTCGAAAAGTGGAACTTGTTTTTAGCTTAAATGATATATGAAGAAATCCAATGTTACAAAACTAAAGAATTTAGTTTTATTTCATGGACTATTATAATATCTTTTAGAAAAAAATAATGAAATCTTGGGTCAGCGAACAAATTATCTTTCTGGAGGGCAATATCTAACCCAACACCCATAGATTTCATGCATAATTCTATATAAAAAGTTAAAGGTTGACCATTTTCGTCATTTTGATGATGCTCCTTTTCTATGAAGTAATTCAGCATTAAAATGCTAAAAGTGAAGAAGAAAAAACAGACTGAAATACTTGCCCACCCTTTGAATTGACCTGGGGCCTCTTGTTTCTAGGCTGACAAGCTAACCACTAGGCCACGAGATCAGGTCGTACGCCACTCAAAATGAACCGTACATCTAGAAGAGCCTCGGCCAATATCGTATTTGTAACCAGGGTTAAAATTGAAAATTTTGTGTATAGTTTTCTTTTGCCTGATTTATTTATCTGTATTTGATGCTGAATTGATCAAAGTAAGTAAGGGTGCAAAGATCAGAAATCGATATAATCAAGTACCACACATGACCCAGGATACCAATGGGAAAGTGAAAAAGTTACAGTAGACACCACAAACGAGAGCCAAGAGGTCAGCCCTTTCCCAGCAGGTGACCACAAAGCACATATAAACAGACGCGCACAAAGACATAGCAAACACAAGACAGAACAAAAACATAAAAAGATCCACAAAAGAAGTACCGCCTTGGAACGGTCAGTAAAATATTTTACTGGAGGGCTTTAACCGGTTTCACGGCGCCAACCTCACCCTTGATTCTGATGTGAACCAGAACACATTTGGGAAAGTGACAAAACAAAACACACACTGCAGCCAAGAGGTCAGCCCTTTCCCAGCAGGTGATCAAAAGACTACAAAGAAAAACACATACCAACATGAAGCATAACCAACAAAAACGATCCACAAAAGAAGCACCGCCTTGGAACGGTCAGTAAAAATACTTTAACTGGAGGGCTTAAACCGGTTTAACGGCGCCAACCTCACCCTTAATTCAGATGTGGATCAAGACACATAGATATTTGGTTTGCATGAAAGACCCCTAACTTATCGATGCATCATTTCCTAAAACATATAAATCAAGATATAATGAGGAGATAAAGCAAGGTTAAGAACTCAACAGTAAATTAAACTGAATACCGGAGCAAAAGAAATCCAACAGGTAAACCCAGGTGGGCCCAACAAACAGCCAAAGCATAAGGCCCCTACCATCTCATCAATAGATAAGTCTTTAAGTCAGAACCATCATAGAGTCTGAAGTCCGATCCACTGGTGTGCAATTAAAGAGGAAAGCAAAGCTGCCAACCGTGATTGGGTTGACTACCAAGCATGCAGTCTGTTGCAATACATTAATGTTATAGCCAATCTTTTTATAATGGGAAATTATTTTAATGAACTGCGCTGAAAAATTATCAGAGCCAACAATCTTCTTCCATTTATACACCAAGTCACCATAGAAATCAGGTTCCGAAAGTTCTTGGCGCAAGAGAGATTTAAGTCCAACTTGGAATTTAGAAATCAAATCATAGTATCGTCTATAAAATTTTGAAAATGTTTTGCAAAGTTTATGATACCGATAGCCTTGTTTAAGGAGTTTCTGAGTTAACAATTTATTGCGAGTGTTGTAGTCAGCAACATAGCTAGATGCACTAGCAAAACGAATCAGTTGAGAGATATAGACTCCATAGGATGTAGAACGAGGAACATCACCATGTAAAAATGGGAAATTGACAATTTCAAAATCAAAGTCGTCACATTTATCATAACTTTTGGTAGAAACTATATCATTAGAAATTGACAAATGCAAGTCTAAAAATACGGCTTTGGTATCAGAGGCATTGGATTTATTCAGTTAGAGCTCTGAAGGGTCAAAATAAACATTATTAATATTTAAAATATCGTCCAAATATCTGGAAGTAGTGTTAAACGCATCAATAACATCAGCCTGCTTATCATCAGAAAGAGACATCATAAAGTCCCTCTCATAACAAAACAGGAATAAATCTGCAACCAGGGGAGCACAATTAGTGCCCATAGGAATCCCAACTACTTGTCTATAGAGCTTGGTGCCAAATCGAATAAAAATGTTGTCCAACAAAAAGGTCAGCGCATCACATACATTTTGACACGACCATGCATGATATTTTTTTAGGTTTTTCTGAAGTAAAAATTGCATTGCTGTCATTACATGCAAGGTAAGGAGAGCCTTCTCTCTGGAAGGTTCTTTCAATAAGATCAATAAGTTTATCTTTAATTAAATTATGAGGTAAAGTAGTGTAAAGAGTAGAAAAATCATAAGTAGACAAACTAGTCTCATTGAAATCTCTAGCTTTAAGTTTATCTAAAATTTCACCTGAATTTTTAATAGACCAAAATAGGATTTGCCGGATCTCTCATATACCTTTTCACAATATTTGATAACATGTTTTTTAACAGCTGTAAGACACGAGGTTAACAATTTAGAAAGTTCTGTTGTCGTAAAAGAATTAGAATTAGCAATAAATCTTGCTTTATAGGGTTTTTATGGAGTTTAGGTAACCAGTACAACGTAGGAACTTTGTCTTGATTTTCTTTAGCTTTGACACCAAAATGTAGGGCTGTATGACAACCATGCCCATCAACAATCACCCTTTCACTTAAAGAAGGCTGCTGTTTAAAGGCATTCGTGTCAACAAGCTCACGCTTAAGAGTATTAATATAATACAATCGTCAAACAACTACAACATTGTTAGCAGCTTTATCTGCTGGAACCAAAACATAGTTCATATGAAAATCCTGGATACCTCGTTTAAGATGACAAAAAGAAGATTTAGGTTTAGGTGGCAAAAGATGTGTATTACGAGAGTAAAATGAAATACGAGTATCAATCATTTTAAAAATGTTAATCTTCCATTCCTTCAAGGCATCAGGTTTAACATTTTCCCGTTTGCACCAACAATTGCTTTAGTCATTTAAAGAAGCAGCGATCTCTCTACGACATTTAGAGAAATCAATATTAGAGGGAAATCTATATTTAGGACCTTTAGAAATGATATTGCGAACTCTAGCGTCAGGAATGACATTTAGATTACCTGTAATAACATGCCCTGCAGAGGGATATAAATAATTTGAATTCTTACAATCTCAGGAGGCAGGAGTATTGGAATCTATATCTATATCATTTGCAATTTTATTATAAAGTTAAATATCGTAGACCTAATTGGTTTGTTATATTTATAACAAATGATAGGAGTTTCAGAATTATTAAAGTAATTTGGAATAGATGAAAGCACTAAATTATCCATGAAGATACTATGTAAATCAATAAACTCAATACCTTTGTTAATGAATGGAATTTTGATAAAGTGTCGTTTATGGTTGACCTCAGAATCGATATAAGGACTAAGGAAATGTTGAACATAACACCTTGTAAGGAGTGCTGCTTTATATAATTTGTTTGCTCTATCGTAAAGTTTATTAGCCTCTAACTCTAAATTGCGTAAAACTGAGATAGGCAAGGAACTTAAAAATGAAAATAAGCCATGCCGACCATGATTAGTTAAAGCCAAAGAAAGATCCTTTAGAAAAGTATTTAAGCGTTTTTCAGTACAAATTTTGCGCTTAATGTTGCCATTTTTACGTTTACCATGAGATCTACTTTTACGTTTTTTACATTCCAAAACAGAAAAACATCAAAATCTGGCATTTTAGAAATGTTGTCTTCGTGGTATATATTATCATTAAAGCCTTAAGGAAAAGGTGATTGCAGAAATTTAATCCATTTAAGTTCAGTTTCATGTCTTTATATTTTTTAATCTAGTTGATGAATTTGGATCATATATAATTTTTTCAACCGGCTGAATTACAATTTTACTAGGTGAATGACCATTATTTTTGAAATGGCGATAAAGAAATGTGTCAAATTTTTTAGGCTTTTTCATTTTACGAAAGTGCTCACGAAACCTAGTCTTCAGGGATTGGCCAGTTTGTCCAACATATTGCATTCCACAGTTAGTTTCAGTTCAAGTTATAACATAAATCAGATCCGATGAAGTTCAGTCCAAATCATTATTATTAATTATGGAAAATTGCCTACCATTTACAGATGATGTAATGGTAGTTTTAGTACATAAATGTGTGCAACAGACACACCTCTTGGCATTGCACTTAGAAACTTTAGGATACATTCCGCGTCTTTTGAATGCATTAAATAGTCTGACGAAAGGTCAAATAGATATTGCAGGCACATTTTAGTTACTTTATTTTGTCACAATAACGTAGGAACATCTATCTGAAATAAGAGTATTTGAAATCTGTATTGATCCAAATTTATAACTGGTCGAAAGACAGGTCCGAAAGTAAGTAAGGGTGCAAAGATCAGGAATCGATACAATCAAGTACCACACCTGACCCAGGATACCAATGGGAAAGTGACAAATTCACAATTAGACACCACAAACGAGAGCCAAGAGGTCAACCCTTTCCCAGCAGGTGATCACAAAGCACATATAAACAGACATGCACAAAGACATACCAAACAAGACAGAAAAACCCCATAAAAGATCCACAAAAGAAGCACCGCCTTGGAACGGTCAGTAAAATATTTTACAGGAGGGCTTAAACCGGTTTAACGGCGCCAACCTCACCCTTAATTCAGATGTGGATCAAGACACAAAGATATTTGGTTTGCATGTAAGAGCCCTAACTTATCAATGCATCATCTCCTTAAACATATAAATCAAGATATAACAAAGAGATAGAGCAAAGATAAGAACTCAACAGTAAATAAAACTGAATACCAGAGCAAAAAAAAATCCAACAGGTAAACCCTGGTTTCCCGACGCAGGAAATGTGCACATGGAAATTAACTGCATATAAACATTTGATTATAATCTGTTTATTTTCGATCTTAAATACTTTTAAAAAGCGCCTGTAAATAATGATATTATATATACAAAATATAGTATTAAAGACAGTAAGAAAATACTCCATTAATAAAAACCTACTGTTCCTGAGGATATCATTATTTTACTTATATTAATAGGCCTTTGTGAGAAGGTGTAATTAGAACTTACTTTTTTATATACCGTCTCAATGAAACGGTTCTTTGGCTCTTTTAGGCCTTTGTAAGAGGGTGTAATCAAAACATAATTTTCTCAATGAGTCAGTTCTTTCGAACAGACAAAACAAATGTTTAAACTGGATGACAAAAATTTATGTTTTCAGCTATGTCAGCACTTGACAGAGGCAGTGATGAAGTATTCTAATCCGTTTGGAAGAAGGAGACGATCCTTTCATCTCTGTGATATTTGCTGTGGGAGTGATTTGTGTAATTCTAAATCTTGCTCTGAAGTTAAACGTACGTACTTTTAACATCCCATGGAGAACAGATCCTAGAAGTATAACCATTCCTTAGATTTAAGTTTTTCTTAGGCTAAGTATGGGGTTTTTAAGCGGCACAAAAATGACATTTTATGTAACTGGTAAAGCTCAAACTTGTCTGGCGTACTCCGAAGATCACATAGACATCTTCGACCATATGAAATTTAAAATATCACTTTGAAATATCGATTTTTTCAGTAAAACTTAACTCTTTTAAAAGAACAATTATAATTGTTGGCCCAGGATATTTAACAGTAATGTTAAGGACGGTCTTATTGTTTAATGTACTTCCCATTGTTTGTGGGAGCTCTGTATTTGTCTCCATTCTAATTTTGCTATTATCTTGAAGAGGAAGAGAAAGCTGGTTGCTTTGATATTATTGTCTTACAGATGTATTGTTACTATAAATGTTCTGTTACCCTCCCTAACGGTACCGTGAGTTGGTCTGCAGTGTGTGATTGTGGTATTTCCTGATCATACTCACTTACTTTTTGCTTGTTATGAATATGACTTATTTCAGCGAGTAAAGTAAAAACAATTTATTAAGTAACTGTGCCACTGTTTATAAATCATTTTTCACTTCTTTCGAAGACATAAAGTCATGTGCGTGACAAAAAATTGAGTATTTGGAACATAGGAAATATATAACATTTTCACTGTGCTGTATTTATTGAAGATGACGTCGTGTGGGATTTCCACGTTTTGATAATTGTGTTCAGTATTCCCGCGTGACGCAATCCTCACTAAACAAACAATGAAACTTACCTACTGCAATAGGAAGATAAGTTAAAAGTGAAGCCAGAGAACGTTTTGTTGACCCTTTACTCCAAAGGCTATTTAGAGATCATGACATCATTTCAGACCAAAATTAATACCTCTAGTCTATCTAGATACGCATACATGGGCGTTTTGTGCATATGCTGCAAGCATGCGCGGATCCAGAGGGGGGGGGGGCTGCAAGAGAGTCCATACCCCCCTGAAGAATCACACAAATATAGTGTTTCACGGTTTATAGCTATGGTTTCCTCTTTAATTGCACGACGGTGGATCAGGCCTCAGACTCTATGACGGCTCTGACGTAAAGCTTTAATCGGTTGGTTGGTGCCTGATGCTTATCTGTAGCTGGACCCACCTTGGCTCAACTTGAGGTTTTCTTTAGCTCTGACTGTCTGTGAGTCATGAGCCCTTTTCTTTGTTTCATCATGGAGTGTTAATTTTATTAGAGTGTTTCTCCATGATAATACATTGCATTAGTTAGCTGACCTCCATGCGAGCTGAACATTTCTTGTACTTCAACAACAGCAGAATTTAGGGCAAAGATTTGGTACCAGTAAAATGCATTTAAGCTCCCCCCGGTGGCTTAGGCTGCTGTCCGTTCGAAGGTGGTGGTTCTGTTGCTGTTGACTTCTTGTTAATTGTTACTCTCATTGTGGGAGTCTGTAATTGTTCTATGTTTTGTTGTACGTTACTTTGTGTCCATTCTAGTATTGCAATCATCTTGATGGGGAAGAGAGAGCTGGATGCCTTGCTTAATTTGTCCTCCTTGTGTCTCGTGATGGTTGAGCGGCTCTTCCTCGCGGTGCCACGGGGTTGTCTGCGGTTTGTGATTGTGGTATTTCCTGATCATACTCACTTTTTTTCATAGCAATACTGTTCCGGATCCCCTAAACATCGCAAAGCTACCGAGCTAGCATTCAATGTTGGGCCATCATCGGCACGCCAATGATGGCCCGCTTATAGTGGTACTAAAAATCGTTGCCAATTTTGGACCCATTCTGACAAAACTTTCTGGATCCGCGCATGTGGAAGTATTAAACTTTCATGTCCTGGCTACTAATGTTATCAATTTTATTTTTTACTGTTACAGATGAAATGCTACGCCTATTTTTTATTTCTTACAGATGATATGCTACGCCTATTTTTACTGTTACAGATGATATGCTACGCCTATTTATTACTGTTACAGATGATATGCTACGCCTATTGATTCCCGTCACAGATGATATGCTACATCTATTTTTTACTGTTACAGAGGATATGCTACGCCTGTTTATTACTGTTACAGATTATATGCTACACATATTTTTTAACTGTTACAGATTATATGCTACGCCTATTTTTAATTGTTACAGATGATATGCTACGCGTATATTTTACTGTTACAGTTGATATGCTGCGCCTATTTTTTATTGTTGCAGATGATATGCTACGCGTATATTTCACTGTTACAGTTGATATGCTACGCCTATTTTTTATTGTTACAGATGATATGCTACGCGTATATTTCACTGTTACAGATGATATGCTACGCCTATTTTTTACTGTTACAAATGATATGCTATGCCTATTTTTACTATTACAGATGATATACTACGCCCATTTTTTACTGATAGAGATTAAATGCTACGCGTATATTTCACTGTTACAGATGATATGCTACGCCTATTTTTTACGGTTACAGATGATATGCAATGCATATTTTTTTATTGTTACAGATGATATGCTTCGCCTTTTTTTACTGTTACAGATGATATGCTTCACCTGTACAGAAACAAACAACTTGACATGCATACATTAACACAGAAAAACAGCCATAGCGGGGACAGTGATTCACAGG
The DNA here is from genome assembly GCA_964019695.1 of Loripinus fragilis. Classification (NCBI taxonomy): domain Eukaryota; kingdom Metazoa; phylum Mollusca; class Bivalvia; order Lucinida; family Lucinidae; genus Loripinus; species Loripinus fragilis. The sequence goes on along the minus strand of OZ026515.1, from coordinate 897,486 downwards.
CAATAGGGAAGTAAGCGGCATCTCATCTGGATCTTCCCTATTTGCCAAAGTGCCTGTTTACAGGAGGTTTAAACTGGGATTAACTGTTCTTGTATTTAAAAAGCACTCAACGGTGCGAATTAATAAGATGACTTGTGTATTTTGACTTAACGTAAATGTGATTGTGACACTTAGTAGTATACGAACAAAGAGGAATAAAGAATATTATCTAAGAAATGTTTCTTTAAATATTCTACAGAAAATGCGTTTTTACTGTCCAAACAATGTCGTTATGCTCTTGTTGAACACGAGGACTTACTCCGCTCACTTTTGCATAGCATCTGAGTACAAATGAGCTTCATGGCTTTGCTAAGTGGCCAAAATTATTGTTAAGGATTATTTGCAGAAGTCTATGCAGCCGTTTTGGGTGACATCAACTGAAACCTTAACTTGGGCATTGAGCGTGACAGCTAATCTGTATTGGCAGTATTTTATGAAGGCATATTCTTGATTCTCCCTTATAATTTCTTTCTTTTCATAAGCTTAACCGATAATGTTGAAATGTTTCTACATTTGCCTCAAATATGACGTCATAATTCAATAAAGTTAATACACGCAAGCATGGCTTAAAAATACTGTATCAATTAAAAATACTGTATCAAACCAAATATCAGTAAGTCTTGCATAAGATGATGGTTATTTTCAGATGTAATTTTACACAGCTTATTCAGTATACAGTAATAACACTTACATTTGGTCGTAATTGCATACAGTAGGTCGGGAATCTGGAGATTAGAATTTTATAGATGTTTAAAATTCAAAAGCTATTAACTTCAATAGTGTATTTTATACACAGCAGTTAAAAACTACAAAAAATAAATCCAATCATATACACTGAAACGATGTTATAAGTCTCTACCTTATTTTTTTGCGCCTGTTCAGAAAATAAAAATTGCTCTAACAAAATATTAATTCTATGAAAAAATCCAAGGCTACTGCAAAGTATCTCATTTTGAAATGACAGGTATATCTTGCACAAAGTCTGAGAAAAGGTATCATCATTTCAAAAAGTCACATTTTTAGTGTGATATGAAATATTGCTCAGATATGTTATCCATTTATAATTTGATTAGTTTGAAGCTGTTAATAACAGCTGTGATATAAGATGAAAACGAATTAAAAGCTTTGTGACAATTGAAATCTCCATTTTTCTTCAATGTTAGCATAAAGAGAGTCACTATCACAGCTTAATCAAAGAGTTTTAGCTTTAACCATGCAGTTTGCATACAATCTTTGCATTGCTCTGTACACTTTATTATCTGCAGCACAATATTGGAATTTTCAGCAATTATTCCTATTTAATAGGCGTTACTGCTATATTTAAAAAAATTAAAAACAATCTTTAAGTACGCAAAATTGCGGTGGTTTTAACTTTTGGAAATATTCGGCTCTCACTGGTCGACAGTGCATTCTTGTGAAGACTCCTGTTCAATATTTTGAAGAAGATCACTCCATCCATCAGATTTTGTACTGCATTAATTTATTTATGCAAAAAAATTTCACAGACGTCGTCACGACGCTACTTGTTCCCACCAAAAGTGTAATGTACACTATTTATGACATGGCGTTATCCACTGAATAACAGTAATTTCATATGATAATATAAGAATCCATCATGAGTGTGTGGGTGGGGTAGAAATATCTGTCCCGCGGATCACCAATTGGCATCCCAAGGTTTGCCGAGTGATAACACACGGTAATCTTGAGGGACGGATTTTTTCTTACTCATCCTCACACGAATAATGGATTCTTTTTCTTGCTCATCGATAAGCACCGCAATTAATATTGTTAAACATGCAAAAGGCTTCAATGACGTAACGGGTCGACGTGCAGCCAACGTGTGGCTGTTAGTTTTTTTTTATTTTTCCCACGGACTGGTACGGGTATATCAGATAGAATTATCTCAAATGGGTAAAAACAATGGAAATCTCAATCTGGTGTGCGAGAAATAGATGTATATGCCTGACAAAATTTTGAGAAGTCTATTTTTAATCTTAGTACACGAAGGAACTAAATGTTATGTTCACTTTCCTTCATAGATCATTATACAATTGATGCATTCTTTTGAGGTTAACATCAGGATTTGTCAACCCAATAACAGTGATGTTCACCGAGGCGGAGCCGAGGTGAACATCACTTTCGAGGGTTGACTAATTCCTGATGTTAACCGAAAAAGAATGCACCAATTGTTTTGTTATATGACACTGTCTCTATTTTATTTTCATATTTATAAATTTACTCAAGTCAGATGTTCCTAGGAAGATAATTTCAACAATACACTTCCCAAATTTCTGCAACTCTTATGAGATAAGCAAAATAATTGCATTTTAACCCATATATGCCTAGCGTCCTTTTTGTGGGACATAGGCAAATAGTGCAGACCCAGATCAGACGCCACAGAATGCGGCGTCTGATCAGGGTTTCCACTGTTTGCTTGCAATTTATTCTATTAAAACTTGAATAAAAATGAAAAATACCACCTAACAACCCTTAAAACAGAAATGGGCTGTTCCAATTGATAACGGTGCGAAATTCCATTCGGCATAAATGAGTTAAATGCTGTACAAATTCTTAATTGAAACATTTTACCTGTGAAATATACATAAGAAATCAGTCAGTGTTGCAATATCTAGACTATTTTTAGCTCTCAGGTAGCAGTGACACTGGGCTAGATTTAGTTCAATCTATTTTTAGCTCTCTGTCAGTAATGTTACCTGTCTTTGAACATCACTGTTTGACATCAAGATTTGTCTCAACCAGCGCAAGCTAGTTTCAGCCAATCAGAGGAGGTCTTTTATAGGAGTCATATAACAATACACATTGGTGCATAATAATTATGCAGATATTTCTAAAATTGTGAACACTAGTTGCCTGCCAAAAAGGCCAGGCCCAGATCGGATACTACTTTAGTCTAATCAGGGTCTCCTCTATTTGCTTTTCTGACAAGCGTTTTGTTTTCTCCAGCCCTAATAAACAATGTTTTATTTGAGAAGAAAAAGAGTAAAATGTTCGAAATTAAAAAAAAAGAAAAAAGATTTAAACTTCTCTTTATGCTCGTGTTTGTGATGTCTGATTGTAATTTTGTCACTTTCCCACGTGGTCAGGTGTGGTACTTGATTGAAATTGATTCCTGATCTTTGCCGTCTTTCTTACTTCTCATTAGGTTATGTATCGTTTGGTGATGTAGAATGTCTGATGATAAAATTAGAGTATATGAATATGTATGTCAAATAACAATGGCGTAGCCTGACATGAAAGGGAAACTACTCAAACCAGCAGGAATTCTTATCAGCTGCCTCCCTTATTAAACCAGGGACTGCTCTTTAAGAGAAGTAATTTGTGCCAGGTTGGAGCAAATTCTTTCCTTTAAGATCAGCGCCTTATGGTATGGAAAACACTTTTTCAACATTATGTGATTTCTCTTGAATGTGTACAATAATTTCATTGCGATTGCTTAATGGGAGCCACCCATATGAATTAAATCCCCCAATGATATTTGCAAACAACTCTACAAATATCTAATGCATTGCATATTTTAAGACATATTCTTACAACTACAAAAATGGCGAAAGTTTCTTTTTTATTTCAAAACTCAAACATGTACATAAACAGATTAAGTGTATGACTGCATTGTTACAGATTCGTCTTCTGGCAATCTCTGTAAAATGCAAATAATCAAAACATCGTCTATATTACTATAATATAATACTTCAGGTACATTCAATCACAGTCTTATTAACTTAACCCATTTTAGCTTATTGGAATTCCCCACTCTTATCAATTTGACCAATCCATTTCCGTTTTAAGGGTTTTTGTAGCATTTATCATTTTATTTAAATTTTAATAGAACATTTTGTAAGCAAATAACGTTTGATCTGGGTCTGCATTGTTTGCCTGCATCCCACAAAGGGCACTAGGCTTGTATGGGTTAAGAAAACATCGTCTATAATACACTAATTTATCACATGACGTCTCTTCTGGGAGTGATATAACGCCATGCAATAAAATCAATAAACCACTAATGGTTTATAGATTTAAAATAACGTTACGTAATGACGTCTATCATACACTCCGTAAAATATGGCAAATTTTGACGTTTTCACGCATAAAATGCGATTTTCAGAAATTTGAATGTCATGTGATAAAGCATCAAGCATTCGTGCTCCTGTATTAGTGAATTGATTTAAATCGTTTCGAAAAAGCGATAAAACGCTTGACAAGCCTCGCGTTTAATCTCGTTTTATAAACTTGTTTGAAGAATTAAATAAAACATGAGCACTCATATAAGATCCTCTATATAGTACTTAGGGTGATCCAATCACAGTCTTTACAACTTTAACATATCACAGCTGGAGATAAATTATGCACTAAAGAGACTACAAAGCATCTGAAATTAGTATTTACACGGCGACCAACCTCCAACTCCTTCCTCACATATACTGATGGGGTAAACTGTTTCCCGTATTTGAGAGCACAATTTAAAAATCGGTCAGAGCTATTTGATGATACACTAATTGAACTTTAACTTTTTCAAATAGTTATTATGTGTGGCAGATTAAAATGCTATTAATGAAGAAAAATGGCATATTGTGAACTGCAACGTAAATTCTAGTCTTAAATTTTCTAATGGTAAGAAAAGATAACGATTTGATTAAATTTAAGGTCCATCTCATTCATTGGAAAAATTTCCCACTTCTTAATAATACAGTATTGATTTTATGCGATGAAAGAGTTGAATTGGTGCGCGTGATATACCCATAATTACAGAAAAAACAAAATATTGGACTCAATAAACAAAAACGATATTTGAATCATCAATCAGTCTAAACATATGTTCTGGGTTGTTATCAGCTGAGTTGAGCATAAAATGTTTTATAACATCGAGCCAGCTATATCGTGGAGAAGGTCTGGGCCTTTATGTAATTACATACATAGGCTAGCCTTTTATACTTGCTCAAATGCGCAACTGTAGCTACCCAGTGTGGCTAATATTTAGTGTAGACATTAGTGTTTTCACTGACCATTCATCTACTTCTGACCCAACGCTTTGCTTGTTTTGGGCAAATAATCTGAACTCGCAGACTCACCTGAGTTATCGTATGTTGCTTTTTAGTAGTTTTCATCTAAGGAAGCTTTATCAAAAGTTACATATACTTTTAATTAAATAGTTACATTTCAGCACAGCAGAACACATTATATGACAAGCAGACATTTACTTGTTAAAAATAACATCACTAAAACATCTTCATACAAGTGACCGCGAGTTTGCTATTTCTGAAATAGTGAAACTATTGAAAACGTTGGAAAATATTAACAATAGCTTATATGCCATACTACATAATAGTTTTCTTAGAACTATTTTTGTGTTTTGTTTTATGATTAATAGAGAATACTAGGTGAGTGTCTTTTGATATCAAGGTTATCAGGCAAGGCTTTGAGAACACTTGTTGACATCGCAAGGCTTGCTGAGCGATTCAACATGCTTTCTCAAAGCCGAGCCTGGTAAATTTGATATAAAAAAACTCACCTGGTATTCTTTTTATCAGTTTATTCATTGTTTCATTCTTCAAACTAGCGATTATGACATAATTTTCGATTTTGTGTGTTGATTCAGCCTCATTAGCGACGTCATTCAAAAAGTGCAACGTCATCATGACCTGATAAAGGCACATGGCGTGATATAGACAATGTTTATCAGGCAACGAGCAGTAATGCAGTTAATATGAGAGGTAACTGATAAATATCACTACCTAATTCTAAGCAGCACTCTGACTGAACTTAATGCGGGACTCAATGTCTTTCTACTAGATTATCAATAAAAGTGTTATTTAAAAGTAATGCTGTATCTCGAATGCAGAAAAACGAAGCTATAGCATGCATCTCGATCAGATAGGGCGATTCATTTCTCGTAGTGTTTTGTGGGAAAGAACCCGTGATAAATTCTTATGATGTAAATACATTTTGCCAGCACATGAAATTGTGGTACTATGCTGACGTATCCAGTCTGGCTAGATATAAGAAATTTGGTCTGGGTCTTTTTTCTATTAAAAAAAATCTGTGTATGCAAGCAGCAAACGCCCTGGCGAGTCCACGTATTTGTGCGGGCTTATCCTAGCCTTCAGTGTTCAACAATGCAATACATACCAACATCTCATATGCTGTGTTTAATATTTAAAACAAAAACACATTATTCATGTACACTGATGAATAAATACGTATTGAGACCTGCTTATGGACAGCCATAGTCATTAAATTTTGAATAGGCAAACTGTCTGACAAGTCTGCACCTTCTCACAATCTCACCAAAGCCTTCAGCCAGTAAATTTCAATATGGAAATAGATAATGATTCAGACAATACCATTTATGCCTACCAAGTCTTTAAATAAGCGTGTGTCCACAAGTTAACTTAAGTGAGATATTAAGCTGCTATTACTTTTACTAATATCGGTTCATTTTCAGACTTTTTGCAAGATCGCTTCTTTGTCTTAGGTTAAAGATTGTCAAAATGTGCATTTTGTCACATAACCGCTGCAAAATTTACTCACAAAACAGAAAAGGCACCAACGGCAAACACCAATGAGCAAGCTCAAGAGGCTTTGGTACATATTGCATAAATGATCAACGCAGGTTCAGACCAAATTCACAATAGAGTAGTTGACAAAGGCTCAGGTCAAAATACTGTAAACACTTGATACTCGTAGCATCAACATTTTGCGGTTTTCACAGACTGCCTTATTGGCGTTGTTTAATTTTAGCGATATCTCAATTAAATAGACTTTAAAATTATTCTAAAAATATTTTCTATTTGTATAGAGACTGCTTTAAAGGAAAGAATATGCTCCCTGTGGGTATTTTGTCCTTTAATAGTAGCCCCTTTTAAGACGCGGTGTCCTCTACGTTTAAACAAACTCTACCGCTCAATCTTTTGACATACTAAGAATGTGTGTTCATTTATTGCTTAATTGTGTAAATAAATTCGATAATGTATTTTGTGGTATTAAATTTTGGCGATTTTTATATTTACCGCCAATAGTGCCAAATAAAATACCCGCCATATATAGGTGTTTAGCCTTTCTGGATAGCTGCGCATGCATGTGATATATATGCGATATGTACCTAAAATCTCATGAACTGACTCCAATATTGAAGTGTTTAAATTTATTCATCCTCACTGAACAGGGAACATTACCTCGTTGTGTATCCCAAAAAATTATCTGAAATAGTATAAATGCCAAAACAGTTTATGTAAAGGTTTTCCGTAGCGATAATATGGTTCTTTTCTGTTTCATCATAAAAAGAACCCTTTAAATATAGCTGCGTTGTAGAGTAGATATAAACCAGTTTGCAACTTACTTTTGGTCGTGTTCATCAATACTCACAACAAGGAGTTGCAAGCAGGTTCTACACAAGGGATCGTCTAGCTGCCGCCAACGCTGAGCCTGACGCCAACGGGATCCGCACCAAAATAATGTGCTCACTTGGGATACAGTTAACAAAGTGAAGAAAAATATTCAGGTATCAAATACTTTCCTTCATATTACATAACAAACTGTTTTAAATAACTGTTTTGCTATACAACTAGCAGGTACATGGATTCATGAATCTCCCAATGTGCATTTAATACAAACTTATAAGTCATTCGTTCAATAGTGTAACGTTCTAATCTAAATATGTCAACTAGTAGAACTAATAAATTATCCCCAATCTGGATGTATAACAAAATGGCGCGGGATTTGAGCGTGTGGTCTAATATAATGTGAACTCCAGTTTGTTACTTTCGGGTCTTTATATTCTGGCAGATGGTGCCATGTAGTGTGCATCCAGCGATTTTCTCGTGCATCAGGCGTTAGCAGGCGAATATATCGAAGTTTTCCGTCGTTGAGCGAGGTTTTGCTTCGGAAATGCTGTGGTCTAGCTGGATATGCTGGTTTACCCGTGGGAGTACCCCTGTCAAAGGTTAGTGAATCATAATGAGACATTTGTAAAAGCATACTAGCTGCCAATTACTTTTTCATGTTTACATACTAGCTTCACCATCATACAATAGGTTCGCATTTTTTTAAGAAAAGCTAAATTTTGAGCCTAAGAAAAAGATTGTTGTGTATCTAAACCATCTAGATAAACGCAGTAACTAATTTGTGGCAACTCCGTGAACTAATGGTCAAGCATAAATTATGTGATTTTGTCATATAGGCTAACAACGAGGTTCTGATGACTCTAGGAATCCATGCAGTCTCAAGAGAACCTTCCCTGCTCGCATGCATAAAGTAAGAACGTAAAAAAGGCTCAGGCCTCAAACCTGGCAAGATACTTGTGCTTGCCTGCTCAAAGAGTATGTGATACATATTAACCCATTTAAGCTGAATGAATTCTCACACTAATTCTTATTTTAGGGGTGTTGAATGGTATTTTATATATTTTTTTCACATTTTAATAGAATATTCTGTAAGCAAACAGTGGAGATCCTGATCAGACGCCACGCTTTGTGGCGTCTGATCTGGATCTGCGCTGTTTGCATATGTCCCACAAAACGGACGCAATGCTTAAATGGGTTAAAATTCCATGAGCTGACCAAAATATAGAAATACAAAATTTTGTCAGTTATTATATAAATAGTAGAGATTATGAAGATAACTTGTGTAAACCCAGACCAGTCAGCTCTGCTAAGCTACTTCTATTGGCAGAAATGTTTTGAGATCAATTGTATTTTGCTTATTTGTATGAGATCACACCTGAAAGGATTTAATGAATTTGATAAAACTTGACCTTTTGATATAGACTGGGTTCAAATGTTTCAACTTGTTGATGTCAGATAATGGAAGTCAGAACGGCAGAATCTGAGGCAAAGATTTGGTACCAGTAAAATGCATTTAAGCTTTCCAGTGGCTTTGGCTACTTTCCGTTCTAAGGCAGTGGTTCTGCTGTTGTTGATTTGATGTTGATTGTTACTCCCATTGTGGGATTCTGTAATTGTTCTATGTTTTGTTGTGCGTTACTTTATGTCCATTCTAGTTTTGCAATCATCTTGATGGGGAAGAGAGAGCTGGTTGCTTTACTTTGTTGGTCTTCCTGGTGTCTTTCTCACGATGCCATGGGTTTGTCTGCAGTTTGTGAGTGTGGTATTTCCTGGTCATACTCACTTACTATCTTTTTTATATTTTGATTTTGTGTCTATTGTTTGTCTTACTCTGGGCCCACCATCGCTGAGGTGGTGGATCTCTTTAGCTCTGTCTGTCTGTGGGTTATGAGCCCTCCCCTCTTTTTCATTGCATCTCAGTTATTTGGTTAGATTAGATAATTTCGCTCTAGTGGTGCATCACGTAAATTCAGAAAACTCCGGTGTCGTGGTTTCGTCTGTGATCTGTGATTGTGGCATTTCCTTGCCATACTCACTTGTCTTTTGATATTTATGTTTCTAACATCGACAGAATCTGTTGCAGGGAATTTCCAGTAAAATATATTTAGGCCACACGGTGGCTTCAGCCACGATCTGTTCTAATGTGTTGATTATGTTGTTCTTAGATAATTGCTGATTGTTGCTTAGTCCTGATTTTGTGATGTATTTGTTTGTGTCCGTTTTAGTTTGTTAATCATCTTGATGTGTGATATTTTTGGTCACATTCTCATGGTTTTAAATGGCAGAAATCAATCATACTTTATTAAATAGACAATCATTCAAAATATGATTTATAAACACTAAATGCATATTACATAATAAACTAGAAATTGTGCTTATGAAGCAATGTGCCCCCAACCATTAGCTTGTCAATACGGTAGGTCTCACCAACATCCTTTTCACTAGGTAATCTACCTACCAACCTCTATCAGCTGCTTAAATCTGCGGCTACTAGCTGCAATCTTTTTGAGATATCTTTATTACAAATTTTTGATGTCCAAATTTGCAAAGGGCAATTACTCGAAAAATACAAAGAGCTAAACCTCGAAAAGAAATAAATAAAAATTTTTTGGTAATTTTCAACAGGTAATCTATTTATTATCCTCTATTCGCTACCCAAGTTTGAAGCTCCTAGCTGTTATAGTTTTTGAGATATCAAGTTATCGATGTCCAAATTGGCAAAGGGATATAACTAAAAAATATAAAATATCTTTTTTTAAATTTTCACCGAGTAATTTACTTATTATCTCCTATCAGCTGACAAAGGTTTGAAACTCCTAGCTGTGATAGTTTTTAAGATATCTTTATTCAAAATTTCACTATGACCATCTAAAGGGGGCATAACTCAACAAAGGGAGATAATCCAGAGTAAAAAAGTTCAATGAAATTTCAAAGCTCTATCTTAAAATTTGTTTGGACGGACGGACAAGCCCAAAGCAATATGTCCCTTCAACTTTTCCAAAATTGGGTGCATAACAAGTGTATATCTCCAGGAGATGCAACAATTGCAGCAACCCAGAGGCAGAGACGCAAGAACACAGTCAAACAAAGACAGATACATTTGAGTAGCGACATGTGATTTCAAACAATGTGGCATTTTGACAAGTGTAGACTGTAAAGCTTCCTTTTAAGCTAGAAACTCCAAATGTTGTTTGGTCAGTAGCTAAGAGTCAAATGATATGCAAGCGACTAGTATATGCGCAGGCTGGTCTAAGCCTTTGCCTGTCGAACAAATAAACATTGTTGGAAATATCATGTTGCGGCTCATACGGTATTTGATAATTACTTACCCCTCCAGGGAATTTATAACGTCCTTGAGACGTTTCCTCTGATTTGCCACTGTCATTCCCATCAACTGACTTCCAGACAGTGAATTGAAGAAATCCAAAGCTACCTGCCTCTCTGTAACAAACACTGACTGGAATCAAATACTGTATGTTTTGTTTGATTTGATTCTTTATGTAATATCAACAATCTTTCAGTTCAACAGGGACGGATCTTCCTGGATTGAACCAGTACTAAGCAAGGATAAATGTGTCTTGCTAGCACTCTACCACTGAGCCACTGCACTCCCAAATACTGCATGTAAAACTGCAATACGTAGCTTATGTTACATAAATGATGTTTTTTAAATACTGTATGTAAAACGGCATTTATGTGACATAAGCTACGTATTGCAGTTAGAATGGGATATATTTAATTTGTTAATATATCATTTTGTATGGAGTTTAAAGAACGCCTATATCAAGCAGTGCAAATGGCATTTCAATCAGTATTCCCACTATATAATCAAGGGCTTGGTACAGAAATTGTATATACTGCCATTTCCGCCTTTAGATTACAAGACTTGTGTTTACTGAGTAAATATACATGCATTGCATTTCATTCATCCAAATAAATACACTCCAAATGAAGAAAGCATTGATACAAATAAAATGACAAATTGGACGTGCACAAATGAAAAACATGCAGTTATAAATCTAAAATATGATTATTGATGGTGTTATTCAATTTTAAGTATGTAAAGTCAACTATAATGCATGCAGTTACAATAACGTGCGTTGCTAAATGTGTTAACATGCTGTAACACTAAATAATCATGCAATATGACTAAAATGATATTAGGAAAATATTTCAACTATATATTAATTTGCGACTTCAGATACATTATCGTCTTGTCATATAGGCTGAATATGTTCTAATAAAATATACTCCAAGTTAGGCTATTATCAGTTTGTCTTAGAATAATCTTTTCATATTCCCGCGAACAACTGTTAATGAAGAAATATTTGCTGCAAAGAGACATAGTCGTAGCTATAAAATAAACAATGAAGTAGAAAGAAGACATATAGTATCATTCCGAAGAAGAACACGTGTTTATATGGTTATTAAATGTACACTATTCGTACCCAAGTTCATTTGTAAGCTTTAACAAAATCAGAACGTAGGTATTGCAAATTAAATAGATTTGATCCCAGAGTGGTTGTAGCTTAAGATGAGATGTCCGTTTAGCTTGTTTTGATAGTTTCCAATTGTCGTAGTTTTATTGAGTCAGTTCACGAATGTAATTGAAAATGCAACTACTGTAATGCTTCAAAAATACTACCTGTAGCTTAAGAAATGTTCAATATGCTATCTGACGTTTTAATTCCTAAACACCAGAATGTTAACTTATCAGCACTCTATCGATATGATCTTAGATGGCCTCCATGCGAACTGAATATTTCTTGTACTTCAACAACAGCAGAATCTAGGGCGAAAATTCGGTACCAGTAAAATGCATTTAAGTCCCCCCTGGTGGCTTAGGCTGCTGTCCGTTCTAAGGCGGTGGTTCTGTTGTTGTTGACTTTTTGTTTATTGTTACGCCCATTTGTGGGAGTCTGTAATTGTTCTATGTTTTTTTTGTACGTTGCTTTATGTCCGTTCTAGTAATGCAATTATCTTGATGGGAAAGAGAGAGCTGGTTGCTTTGCTTAATTTGTCTTCCCGGTGTCTCGTGATGGTTGAGCGGCTCTTCCTTGCGGTGCCACGGGGTTGTCTGCAGTTTGTGATTGTGGTATTTCCTGATCATACTTACTTACTATTTAGTCCTGTTTTTCTTTCTGTAGTAATTAGTATGTTTAATAGCTTGACAAACATTTCTTGGAGGTAGACACTATACAGTTGCTTTACTTATTTGGCCTTGGTTGTATATTTCGGCTGTGACATGTGATGTCCAACAATGTGGTATTTTGACAAGTGTAGACTCAGACAAAGTAAGTAAGGGTGCAAAGATCAGGAGTCGATACAATCAAGTACCACACCTGACCCAGGATACCAATGGGAAAGTTACAAACTAACAGTTAGACACCACAAACGAGAGCCAAGAGGTCAGCCCTTTCCCAGCAGGTGACCACAAAGCACATATAAACAGACGCGCACAAAGACATAGCAAACATAAGACAGAACAAAAAACATAAAAGATCCACAAAAGTCTGTGCAGCCTTCCTTTAAGCTTAGAAAGTCCAAAAGCTGTTCAGTCAGTAGGGTAACAGTCATAGAATGTTCAAGCAAAGGCTCTGCGTATGTGCAGGCTGATCTGAAGCTTTGCTGATCGCGTATACCATATTGTTGGAAATCTCATGTCATTGCTCTATAATATTTTCGTTTAGCTACTTTCAAATGACACTCCTTTGTCATGGCTTAAGTCTATCTATGATTTATGATAGAAGCATTTCCTCAGCACATTCACTTGTTTAAAATACTAATGGTTGTTTTTAATAAAGAAAACAACATTATTTGAAATCGGTGGAAACGGTAAGTGGAATTTTGGCAATATCTACTGACTGCTTTTGGTTACATGTATTTTACCAGCTTTAAATCAACCAAATGCAGACGCTATTACTTTTAGTTTCATGATAACAAAAAGAAGAAGTAGATGAAATTGAATATGACTACAGTGAATGGAAGACGAAGGAAAGACAAACATAAAAACTATTAAAAAGACATACTACATGTGATTGACTGATGTAAGTCTTAACTATTACGAAACGCCTTAATACAAGTTAAAATCCTATTTGACTATACTATATAACGCTAAAAGAAATATGCTAACAATCACAATATATATTTATTTTCAGCTACAATGCATGCATCATAATTATACAACTATCGTCAGAGAGTTCAGAAGTAGTGGGATGAGGCTTTATCAGAAACCTGAACCAATTCAGAAAAGGGGACATCACATTAAACACACAAACAAAGAACATGCAATGTGACCTGTCCATAAAGTATTGATTCGTAGAGCCTAATAAAGTTAATATTAGATGAAATACAGTAGATTTAAATAATCCAATGCTTGGTATTTTAATTGCTAAGTTTAAGTAACCATGTAGATACTCTGGAACGTGAGTAGATGCGGTGTTTTTGTCAACTAAACAAAACATATCGATTACTTTCCATATACAAATTTGATATGTTGTGTGATTAAAAAAACTATAAATCTCTGTAGGAAATAAGAAATAAGTGGTCGTATATTATTCGCCTGTCATTCCATTTTTTTTTTATCAAAATGTCAGGTTTAATTAAACCTAAACAAATATAGTTCTTTATGCTCTGAATTTAGAAGTCAGCTTTATGATTTAGTGAAATAGTAAAAAAGTTGAAGACAAGACTACTATATAACCAGGTCACTTACTGTTATTAATAATATAAAAAAACTACATGCTAACTATTTCATTTTTAATGTCTAAAGCAGTGTCCTATTAAGTGTCAAAATTTGAAAATGTTCGAAATCTAATAAAGCTTATTTGGTAAATACGTTTACTTGACCTTATGATCTTAGACATGCGAGATTAAAGTATGACCCATGTAAAAGATAAAAACTAGGACAAAAAAGAAATAGGGAAGCCAGGAGAAAGAACATGGATTATAAGTGCATGTTTAACATCACACTTGTAAATGAGTTCATATAATCCATATATTGTTTCAATTCTCATGTAATATACCAATGTAGCGACACACGTTTTTCACAGACAATACCTAGTATTGAAACATCTACAGTTTATTTATATGAAGTGTTAGTTTCCACCTATAATCAATATACAAGGATTGGATTTACACATTTATTAGATTATTCCAAATCACGTATTTTAAAATGCACTCGTAGAATACAAAAAAGTATCTTGTGCCATCATATTTGGATTCATATCGTTTTTGTGTTGCATTTTTATTGTTTTTTTTTAAATCTTACTTGCATTTCACAATTTGAATGTTTGTTCTTGGATCTTGTATTCGTTATTTCCAAAATTCACAAAAAAAAGGTACTGATGCTCCTGGATTCTCAAGAAAGACCCAATAAAAATAGCCCTGTATAGAATGATTTAATAAACCCTTGGAATGTTATGTTGAAAACACATATCAATGTATCAGACATAATGTTCAGCAGACTGTTGGCAATTATGTGGAGAAAACTGTGTTCCATTACTAGCTAAAAAGGCAAATCTTTTCAGGAGTAATTTTAAGATGCTGTACCATGACTCCTGAACAACGACACTAGTTCCATATCTATTCTTCTGACTTCATTTTACTGTTTTTGTCCTGCTTGTTTTAATTGGCTATTGACTTTTTCTGTCGCAAGTATATAAGGTTGGTCTTAATAAAAATAAAATTTAGATAAAAGCAATTTTATAGCTATGAATGACACATACTCTTTTTAATATCTAATTATTTCGAACATTTTCAAAACAAATTACTATTTATCTATAAAGAGGAATTAGATTTTTTGGCTGTTACATACCTCTTGGGGTGAGTGTTGCTGAAGATCATTTACAAATAATGTAAATATGAGCCGTGACATGTGATTTTCAACAATGTGGCATTTTGGCAAGTGTAGACTCAGACGAGCCTGTGCAGCCTCGTTTGAAGCCTAGAAATTCCAAAATGATGTTCAGTTAGTAGATTAACACTCATAGAATATTCAAGCGACTAGCAAAGGCTCTGATCAGACTCCGCTGGTCGCACATACCACATTGCTGGAAATCTCATGTCGCGGCTCAAATATGTTCAGAATAGACCATGTAGTACGCTTGTCAATATAAAAAAGAATCAGTTATATTAGGGCTTATACTTGATCCTACACTGATCAAATATATAACAAATTATAAATATGAAACCTGTAAAACATTGTTTTTCATTACCATGTTGTTTACTGTTTAGTCTACCATATATGTAGTAGAGGTTTACTTATAACATGGCTGTCTGTGGGATAGTGGTTCCTTTCTATGTTTCAACGGAGTAATGTTTATGTTGATTTATAATGGTGCAACGAGCCGATTGATATGTTGTTTATTGTATTCTGATTTGAGTATGTCTTGATGGCTTGGCTGTGATTTTGTGGATTTCTTTTCTTTGAGCCATGAGTTGCTGTCTTTCTTAATTTGATTTGTGAGTTGTGGACTTGTCATTTACTGGCTACATGTTTTTGAATTCTGAACAGAAACAATAATAACATACCTTAATAAAAGAGCTAAATGGTATAAGTGATCTACGTCTGACACCAGAGACAGTTAGTGACATAAACATAACATAACATAACATAAATAGAAAGATAGATAGATATATAGATTTAGCCTTTCATATATGCAGACACTTTCCATGCGGGGATCCAGAGGGGGGGACAGGGGGTCCTGACCCTCCCCCCTGAAAAATTACAAAATATAGGGTTTCTTAGCAATACTGGTCCAGATCTTCTGAAATTCACAAATCTGCCAAGCCAGCATTCAAATATTGGGCCATCATCGGCTCGCCAGCGAAAAGCCATTTAAATGGCGTCTTGCTGGCGGGCCAATAATGACCCGCTTATAGTGGTAATTGGACTCTCTCTCTCCCCTGATCAGCTAAAAAAACTGGCGTCAAAGTTGGACCCCTCTGGCAAAACTTTCTGGATCCCCGCATGCTTTCTAGCGCAATCATGTTAAATAATCCTATTATGTGTAAACAATTAATCTATCAAAACTGACACCCATAATGAAACATTTAAGGTAAAATGAGCACATTTGAAAACAAGTGATGGACCAGAAAACTACGCCTCGAACCGTTTGTATGGGTTGTAGAAAGCAGTATTAATATGTTCTGATCATTGCAAAATGTAGCTTGAATATGACAAACATAAAATGATAGACAATCCAACTAATGAGTTTTTGAATACTCATATCGCATGTGACCAGAGAAGTTGCAGAATAACCTGTGTATCTACGCAGATTTGTTAGATCTTTTGCTGTTCTCAACATAGATAAACAAATTATGTTAACCGTACGATTTTAATTTAAACCAAAGACGTATATGCTAAGAAGGAAAAGTGACTTTAGGGCAATAAAAACCAGGATGGTTAATAGAATGGCCACTTGGTTTCCGTTATAAGAATCAAAAACATGTTCATCGCAATGTTTTCTACGAGTGGTATTGGACTGTCCCAGCATTCAAAGAAATCGATACAAACGTAGTTGTGATGAACGCTTGAGAACTTCTATAATCTATTGCTATAAAGGTAATAATATTACCATTTTCGTTCGCATCTTTAAGCCACTGTTCGACTGATTCTTTTGCATCAGGCAGAAGAGTCTTCTTCAAACTGTTTTCCAATGCATTCTTTTTGCTCGCAATCTTTAGAATTCGTTCAATCACTTTCTTGTCAGCTAAGTCAGCGTTTTTCATCCACGCCTCTGCCTGTGGGACAGCTTCAGGTCGGAGAGCACTCAATGGAAGACCATTCTGAAGAAGAACAGATTAGATTACCCATTCCTTCATGAATATTCATGCTAGGCTCCACCCACTATGAATAATTGTGTAAATAAACTTTCATGTTGGTACATAGAACAGAGAAAATACTTATCAGGTCGTCTAGTGTAGGATCATATCTTATTCATATTTCCATAAGCAAACAGAATGGACTTTGATCAGGCTGCCTGATCTTGGTATGCTCTGTTTGCAAAAGCGTTAAAATGCGTCTCTATGAGGTAAAGGGTTAAACATATTTTATAATGTATAAACAAAAGGATTGGATACAAAGTAAGATAGACAACAAAGATCAGGAAATGATACAATCAAGTACCACACCTGACCCAAGATACCACATGACAAAGTACCAAAAATACAATAAACATCACCCACAAGAGCCAAGAGGCCAGCCCTTACCAATCAGGTGACCACAAGGCAGCAATGAACAGATGCGAAAGCATGAAAAAAAAAACACAAGACATGAATAACACAAAAAATCCATAAAAGAACTACTGCCTTGGAACGGTCAGTAAAAATATTTTACTGGAGGGCTTAAACAGGTTACATAGTGCCAACTTCACCCTTAGTTTAGATGTGGACCAAGACACATAGATTTTTGGCTTGCATGAAGACCCCTAACTTATCCATGCATCATTTCCTAGAAAAAATAAATCAAGATATAAAAGGAGCTAAAGCAAAGATAAGGACTGAACAGTGCATAAAACTGAATACCGGAGCGAAAGAAATCCAACAGGTAAATCCTGGTCGGCCTGACAACAGCCAAAGCATCAGACCCATACCACCTCACCAATAGATAAGTATTTAAGTCAGAACCATCATAGAGTCTGAAGTCTGGACCACCGGCGTGCAGTTAAAGAGGAAAGTAAAGTTGCCAACCGTGATTGGGTTGACCACCAAGCATGCAGTCTGTTGCATTACATTAATGTTATAGCCAATCTTTTTATAATGGGATATTATTTTAATAAACTGCGCTGAAAAATTATTAGCCCCTATCAAATATTGACTTTTTACAATAAGTTTATATGCTTACTGTACACTTTGCTAAGGTTCCAAAAAATCTTCCATATCCAATACTTGCGGCATATATGGTATCATGACCCTATAATGTTGTAGCACTTAGTGTCTTTTATCTGCAGCCAAAGTTTCAGAAGCGGTGTATTGAAACAAATCCATTTTTATGCAATCGTGTCTAACATTCTCATATTTCTACCATATTTTCAGTGTCCGCTATATAGGAATTTCTTTGCCTCTTGGAAGTCGTTTTAAGTAATTATTTTTGAATTAATTTTAGGTTGCATGTATAGATAAAAGCTCAATCGTTCCAAACACATGTTGATGTATAATGTATGTATTTACTTACGCTGTTTTCAATGAATCTACAACTATACGTACATAAAAATGTTTCTCGTCTATATGTATGAATATAATGAAATAAAATATTGTTTGAACCAAACCTGTTCTTGTCATTTATAAGATGACTTACCTTACCAAAAGCTCCATTCCTGGACTGTGCCCTTACTTCAGGCACCATAGGTGATCTCCTGTCTACATACATGGTCTTGGATCTCTCTGGCAGTGCAAGTTTATTAGGTGTCATTACCTCAGCTGATCGTGGGGTTCGAACTGCTGTCTGTTGTAAACCATTGCGGGATTCTATCCGTGGGGATGGTGGTTGTCTAAGAGGAATATCTGGTACTAGATAAAACATGCAAAACAAACTATGGCTACTGAGTGAACATCATTTGGAGGTTTTTAGCTTAAAGGGAGGCTGCACAGGCACGTCTGAGTCTACACTTGTCAAAATGCCACATTATTGGAAATCACATGTCACGGCTCATATATAGATGTCGAAAAATATTATATGTATGCTACATATAATTTCACTATGTGCGCAAATTTCGCAAAATGTGAAATATTGGTATGAAAAATGTGACGTATTGGTACCAATTTTTCACGCGCTGTAAAGAATTGGTACCAAACAGGTAATGCAAAAGCAAACGAAGTGTCGTGTAAAACCAGTTCTAGGGCGGTTTCACAGACGTGAGCAACACACAAAATTTTGTATAGATTTGAGCAAGAGATCTTGCCGTGTTGATTTGCACGTCGTCATTGCTATGGGGTATACTGCACTGTATAAAATCACAGCAAGTTTTCGCCAAAAAAAATAAAAGTTTGGTGTCATGTGGGCTGGACGGCAGATACTTCGGCAATGAGAAGATCTAAGGGTTAAGTAAACTGTGTTACTGGCACTGGGCTTTTACAAGCATTTCTTAAATAGATCTCATCGAGGTCTACAACATCCTTCCATGCCACGCTGCTCATTTGCTCACATTAAAGCGCGCCAACATGCAAACTGTGTTTGTTTTCTTTGTTAGAAGTTAAGAATAGACCAAACCTTTTCAATTACCATAAAATAGGCTCCTTTATCACACCAGATAGGCGGCAATCGAAAACGCTCTGAGCAAGTGATGAACCCGGATCACAAGTCGCTAGAAACAGTGTTTTTGATTGCCATTTGTCTGTTAAAAATAATTTTGTTTCACACCGGATAGGCGGCAATCGAAAACGCTTTTAACAATCGACGAACGCGGATCAAAAATCGCTAGAAACAGTGTAATTCAAATTTCGCCAGTAGCAAATTTAGATATGATCAGGGGCGTACCTACGTGTATGCAAATATGCATGTGTGTATAACTTGACAGAGCCAGTATAGGCCACTCAAAAATGGACAACAACCCGGTCTTAATGATGAATGGTAGCTTAATGAAGCTCGAAAGTATTGCAGAATGCTCCTCTCGGAGCCTTCTGTAATACTTTGACCTGCATTCAAGTGAAAATCGGTCTTGAAAACCAAGTTTTGGTCTTTTTGAGTTTTTTTACTGTATTTAATTAGATATTTTGGAACAAAAATGCAGCAAATAGTGAGGCCCTGGAAGGGGTTTTAGGGATACAGGGATATGGGCCAAAAGCATAAAGGGGTACGGAATATTTTTGTAAATATTTAAAGGGATACAGGATATTTTGATCAATTCTAGGGATATGGGGATACAATGCTTTCTGGATTTGGGAATATTTACCATTTATCTTTTAGGGATGTGGGATATTTTTTCAAAATACTTAAAGGGATATGGGATACTGGGATCCCCCACCCCTTCCAGGGCCTCAATAGTGTTTAGCTGCGTGTCTTAGCATGCTTAAGGGCTTCTTTTAGCCCTTTGAATTGCACAAAAACCATTTTCTGCAAAAAATGGCTTCACCCATGGACCCATATAGGGGAGAGCCCCCCTGACCCCCTCAAGAGTGCGTACTCTATAAAATGCCTCAGGAAAGCGACTGATGATATACTAACAAAGGCGCTAACCAGTCTGCACGGATGCACAGGCTGGTCTGGGCCTTTGTTGTTTTCAAACTCCGACGACAGAGTTTCTCGAGTCGAGGCCCAAGTGTTTTATTGCTATCCTTATATATAGTTGACGCGTTATGACAATTGTCGCAGACAGGAAGCACTCTTGAGGGGGTCAGGGGGGGTCTCTCGGGTAAGAATTTGATCGTTTGGTAGAGGGGTCAAGGCTAAGGCCCCCGAAAAAACACTTCTAGCCCCCGGAGATAGCTTTTATACTTGTGCACTATATAATTCGGAATGCGCCCAAACCCCCGCATCTTAAAAGCTGTATTTATCTATCCCGAATCCTAAACCGGCAGCGGTTCATCTAAGAAGACAGGACGATGGCTTTAAGTCATGTCAGACAAACTGGAAGAGCTGGGGATGGAACTCATGAGCCCTGGGTACAACGCGCGCGAGTGACTTTTCCACTTTACCACTTTTAGTGACTTTCCCTTGGTAGTAACCAGCATCAGGCTGGAAGGGTTTATGACTTGTGTGTGTATTTTAGGACGGGGAACCCCAAAGGCTAAACCGAAGTGGTTCTGGAGAACTAGGAATTATTGTTTGTGGCCGTGTTCCTTGGATGTACCAGTACTGGCCGGGTGGGTTTATGCTTTTATTGTTTCTTTGTCCAGGAACTCCTGGAGGCTCAACCGGCAGTGGTTCTGGTTTTAAAGCGTCTCAGAAGACGGGGCAAATGGCTTGAAGTCTCATCCGACAGACTTTTTGTGGCTTTCCCTGGGTAGAAACCAGTACCGCCGGGAGGGTTTATGATTTGTGTGTTTATTATATGACGGGAGCACCCGAAGGCTCACCGAAAGTGGTTTTATGTGATTTTATGGTTTTATGGAGAAGCCGGGAATCGAACCTGCGACCCCTGGTTTACAAGGCATAGCACTTATCCACTACACCACGGGGGCTTCTCAACACTGGGAGAACTAGGACCTGACGATACATTTAAAAGATTCCAATTATCAATGCACATTTTAACTATAATATACTTATGAATTTACAAATATTATGATGTGATTCTTTTTTCTGAAAAAGAAGTAAGCACCTCTATTTTATTAAAATTTCTTTTATTATAATCTGCAAATATAATCTTATACTTTATAAATACATCAGCTTTCATGACAGCATGAAAAATAAATAAGATGCAGTTGTACTATTAAAGGGAGGCGATTTGAGGAGAAATGGTTCAAAGTAAGAAACAGGGCAAATACATGACCGTATTTAATGCGGTATTATGTGTCTTCTGCATCTGCATGTGCGGATCCAGGAATTTTCACCAAGTGGGGGGTAGCAGGTCCAGGCCCACCTGACAGTAAAAAGCTCGGACAGCGTTTTTTGTTATTTTTGCTGTTTTTTAGTCCTCACCTTCAACTTATTTAACAGTTTTACAGAGGGGACCGATCCCAGGGTCCGATGGTTCATTTTTTTTTTGAAAACAATAATTTTTCAAGGTTCCAGAGGGCGTCCAACATTTTACGGGGTGGGGGAGGGGTCCAACTTTTCTCCAGGGGGAGGGGGGGGGGGGCGGCGTCCAAATGCTAATTTCTGTAGAAACCTATCGAAATTGTGATTTTCCCCGGACCCCCTACCCCCTCTCTGTATCCGCGCATGTTCTGCCTTCACTTGTAGCTCGGACCCAGTAATAGATCTACATTTGTTGGTTGTGTGCAAGCTTGGTGGGACGGGACGAAGTTTCTCTTATATATACGTGTAAGGGGAGGGCAGTGGCTCAGAGTGGTAGAGTGCTTGACTCGAGACCGAGAGGTCGCAGGTTCGAGCCTTTCCGGCGTCACTGCGATGTGTCCTTGAGCAAGACACATTGATCCTAGCTTAGTGCTGGTTCAACCCAGGAAGACCTGTCCCTACATAACTGAAAAATTGTTGATGGGACGTAAAGAATCAAATCCCACGTAGGGGGAACTTCTTGGTAAAAAATCATCCTTAACACCGTTTGCAGCGAGTTCTACTTGCATGGGAGAAATTATTTATTCCCAGTAAAATTGGTGCGCCCTCTGGCGTCAAAATACTAAAGCATATTCACTTTCGTATTATGACAACCCAGTTCTGCCTTTTTACAACATACAAATGTTGTTCTGACATTTTACAACCTAGTTCTGCCTTTTTAAAACCGAGAAATGACATGATCGGAATCTGATTACGAGTGAAACGACTATTAAATGACAATTTGCATGATATAATGACACAATTTACAAAATAGAATGAAATTGCCAACATACAAAAACAAAGATGTATGCATTGAATAATGTCGCTTTTTACCTTCCATAACGGAGGACCGGTTGCTTTTTTTAATAGTGCTGTCGAGTGGCTGTCTGTGGTATGCGCGGATCCAGAAAGTTTTGTCAGAGGGGACTCACAGGGGGTTTAACCCTGACAACGTTTCTTTAGTTGATGGGGGGAGAAATGATCCAATCCCACTAAAAGCGGGCCATCATCGGCCCGCCAGCAAAACGCCATTGAAATGGCGTTTCGCTGACGGGCTGATGATGGCCCAACATCGAATTCTGGCTTGGTAGCTTTGAATTTTTTCAGAGGATCAGGATCAGAATTGCTAAGAAACCCTAAAGCTTTGTGATATTTCATAGAGGGGGGGGGGGGTCTGGAACCCCTGTCTCCCCTCTGGATCCGCGCAAGTCTGTTCTGTTTTTCGTACTTGCCATGTGATGTGTTAGTCCATGATATGTAATTGTGGTATTTCCTAGTCGTACGTACTTGTTTTTCCCCGATGTACGCGCACTAAGATGTCAAAAGTGCCACCGCCTGTTCGTGTGCACTTGTGGACGTTTTTGCTAAATCATGTGTCATCTGCTTGCATGTACTTTCAAACTCCATATGTGCATCACTTTTATCATTCTGTCGCGCAACTTTGGATATGGATTTTGTTCAATGTACACCTAGTAAGGCGATCATAAACATGGTTGCCATCTGTCAGTTTGCATTTATGGATACTTTGTCTAAGTCATTTATCACTTGTTTTCTTCCAAAGTTCATATATAAATTACTTAAATCAATGTCTAAGACAGGTTTAACATTAATAGACATTTTTCAGTTACACCTTACATTACGATTTGTCCGTCAACGGAGACTTACTTTGAACTTTATTTAAGAGGGGCGATGTCAACAGTAACTGGAATCTATTTTTTTCGTCTGCTACTAAATATTATATTTTTTGTCCTGAGATCTTTTTGTACCTTAACAAACAGTGCATACCTTGATGAAATGCCGCATGATGGCATTTCACCAGTTTACAAGTGTAAAAAGACATGTACCAAAAATATATTTCACAATTGAAATGCAGCCGAATATCTTTTCTAAAGCTATTTCTTGGTCCATACATGTATGCATTCACTGGTTGTAACTTGCGAGTTGGTAAATTCGATGTTTCTGCGTCCAAAATGATTAATTGTTGCGTCAATATTTCACCAAGCTCAGGTTAATGGACAGTGGAAATGCATAAGTCGTTCGCAACTTGTGCAAGCCAATATAGCTGGACCACAGTAATTGAAAATCCTTCGAATGTAAAGGAGATATGGAGGGACATGGAATTCAAGCATAAACGTCCATATCTTGTTAGGATGATTCATGTACCAAACTACTAGGGAATTTGGGTTTCCCCTTGACCCTTAAGAGGACTTGAATATATGCACTAGTCATTTCTAACAAGAGAACAGCGGGGACTTTGACTTGGTAGTTTTCTCCACCGTCTGTCATGTTTTACTTTATACTGCCATACTGCCTTTGTATATCAATTGCCCCACATTTATCCAAACTAATGGGACAACGCAAAAAGTAAAAAAAAATGGTTCATTTACCTGGCTATATCTCTGTTATGTCAGAGGATAGGGTGCGTGGATAAAACAACTGGTACATCATGTTAATTGGGAGAGAGCTCACTTGCGGTAGAAAACTGATGATTGAGATATGAGGATCAGGCGCGTTCCAAAGGCATTTTATAGAGTTTGCACTCTGGATAGTCCCCCTTTATGAAGCCAGGGGTTTGGCCCTTTTGCAGAAAATGGTTTTGGAGAATTTCACAGGGCTAAAATGAGCTAGGAAGACACGCAGCATAAACACAATAAACTAGAGTTTTCTTCCAAAAATCAAATTGAATGGCTAAAACCCTATACTTGCATAGTCAAGTTGTAGGCTCATGGGTATTTTCGTACACTTAAGTACGCCCCTTAGTATGCGACAAGCTTCTCCCAGACATTCAGACAAAAATCTATCTTCCTATGTTTCAGAATCTAAGAAACCATGACGCAAACTGGGAAATTACTAATGTTAAGTTAAATCAAAGGCAGATCCAGATGGGGTCCAGGGGGTTCGCTTGAACCCCCCTCCTAGGTTTTAAATATCCTGTGAAATGAAATAATTTGCTCTCAGTGAGGCCAAACCATTTCATTTTCATGGGATATTTAAGAAAAATGAGATAAAATCAGAAAAGCAGACCAAGCACCTTTAAACATATGAACCCCCTTTCCAGAAATCCTAGATTCGATCCAGTAAATACACCAAAAGTCAATAAAGTCTAACTCAGTCGATTCTAGTGATTCAAGTGTCATTATACTCGTAACTATTTTTCTGCTAGTGGCGACTGTTGTCATCTATTGATCAGCCACATTTTGGAATATGATAAGGCCTGACAAAATATTGGGTTTGATCCAAATCCAAACTGTTTGGCACTGTCATTGTATTCCCCAAGGATTTTTTAAATGCATTAATTTAAATAAAAGGAAAGATAAAAGAAACAGCAAACAATGGAAAAGCATGCAAAATTACCCAGCATGCATATAGATCATTGTTGTGTCGATTTGGGTGAACTTTATATGATATTGACTGTTCATGGTAGTGATCATAAAAAATCAAAATGCATCAAATATCATAAATGAATACAGGAGGGACAGGCAGACGGGCTAACTCACGTATGTGATTAAGCTGCATCCTATCATATCAAGCTCCTTATCTTCAACATACTGAAGGAGTTCACCAATCTATCATAATTATTATTAATCATTATTTCCCACCTTGGAAAATGCTAAAACTGTTTAATTCAATGCACGCTTAATTGACCACCCTTAGAAATTCAGAAGGATTAAATACAAAAAGACAATAAGTATAATAGCTTTTTACTTCATGTTATTAATTTGCTGAAGTGGGTTGGG
This sequence comes from Loripinus fragilis, assembly GCA_964019695.1. Taxonomy (NCBI): domain Eukaryota; kingdom Metazoa; phylum Mollusca; class Bivalvia; order Lucinida; family Lucinidae; genus Loripinus; species Loripinus fragilis. The sequence goes on along the minus strand of OZ026515.1, from coordinate 871,696 downwards.
GTGGCACCACAGGTTTTTATGGCCAGCTTGTATAAGCGGTTTAACAGTACTTCATGCACATACCTACGCTAGAAACTGAAAGCAACCTTTCTGTAACCAGCAGAACTCAGTTCAGATCAATTGAAATTCCCTAGGAGTAGAGCTGTAACGAGGCCTTGATTTAATGTAGCTCAATGCAAGGGTAGAGGTTGTGCCTTCTGGCAAACTATTCGCTATCATGTTGCTGCATATACCATATTGTGAAAAATTGATTTTTGGTCAACGACCCACCCCTAAGTCCACCCAAAGGGTTGGATCCAGGCCTACAAACTAAAATTTCACTTGATATGTTTCAATATCTATTGCACCTCTGCCAGCATACTAAAAAACGTAAAAAATAGTTACAATCTGACTTAGTTATTGAGAAATTATTTCATGATCAAAATCCCCGAAAGTATGGGGCCAGGTCAGGAGCGAGCTCATAGCCCCTGGGTTATAGATCTACAGTCAGACTCAATGGATTGAATATAATTTTGGTTTCTAGTGCAGAGGTGGAGGTTGAATTTTTTCTCTCTAACAGAGTCAAACCGTTGCATGAGTTGCAGTCTGTTCTGGATTCATTATGTTTGCTTCCATCATAAAAGTAGTCCAGAGTCCATTTTAATTTAATCAGCAGACATAAAAAGCATGCAACATTTTCACAATTACAATACATCAGCACTTTAAAGGAAAATATTAGCTTGCTGAAGATGACTTTCTTAAAGCACTTCGTATGATTTCCTAACAAGAAATTAACCGAGTCACAAGTTACAACTAATGAAGTTGTTAAACGTTTCTGAATTACACTGCTGAGATCGCCCCTCTTAAATAACGTAAGTCTAAGGTGTGCTACATCTTACAAATCCTAAGGTCCGCGGAAACTGAAAAATGTCTAATATGGCTTAAATCCAACTTACCCTACTACGTTGGGCGCAAAAACAATTATATGCAATAACAAATTACGAAGCATCCTCTGTTTATAAGAATTAAACTTACATGACATCTGTCGGGACACTCTTGAAGGGGGTGGTGGTGTCGTTTTCTTTATAGGCGCATCTGGCTTCACACTTGGGGCTAAAATAGGCAATATATGACATAAAAAGATATTCATTTAGCCATACCACACGCATGCGCGATAAACATCATACTTTGTATAAATCCAGAAATTCCATAGTTGCCAAATGGATCAGAGTTCACTGTGTTGTGTCTTTGAGCAAGACACTTGTTCCGCTTCTTAGTACTGGTTCAACCCAAGAAGAAAGGAAGTCGTCCCGACATGACTGAAATATGGTTGACCATGGCATAACGTATAAAAACAAACACGAATTATCAAAGTTTTCACTAAACTATTTTTGCATAATGATCAGCTATTCATCGCCACTTGTTAACAAAAACGACATGAAGCACATGAAAAGAACCATGCCAGCATACAGTTTCTGGCTACAATCTGTCCGCCAGCGAAATGCCATTTCAATGGCGTTTCGCTGGCTGCCAATGGTGGCCCGTTTTGCATGGCGTTTCGCTGGCCGACCGATAGCGTTTAATGGCGTTTTGCTAGCCGGCCGATGGTGGTCCGTTTTGAATGGCGTTTCGCCGGCGTGCTGATAGTGGCCCGCATTTATATGCTTGTTGGGAATTCATTTACGAATACGAACCTTCTAACTCTTCATGGATAGTGTCGTGAACAGGAACAACACGGTCATCGAGCAGTCGATCTGGTACACTCCAACGACAGAAATTCTGAAACAGATAAAGTTAATATAATTAATAAATGTTAAAACCACAAACTATAGGCGGCTAATAGCAAGCTTAAAAAATAATGAGTAAAATTGTGTTTATTTTTTTATTAAATAGTTTAAACGCATGTTTTGGGTGCTCAAAAGAAAATGACACATCACCCACACCCACAAACGCACCAACACACACACACTGGCTTACTGAAATACAGTGTTCTCTTTTAAAATTACAGGATCTTATTTTTATAAAGAAAAATGAGGAATTCAGGTGTTTAAAATACAACGGGCCGTGCGCCCTAGCTTTAGTTAATGTATTACACCTGTATTGAATGTATAATTGTTTACTAATCCTTCTTGGTGAATAAACACTTTACAATATGAATAAGAAGTCTTACAATATTTAATACTAATAGTAAATGTGACTGGCCGACCTACACTACTGTACAATCGTTGGCCTAGTCTAATCTTTTGAATTCAGACTAAGACAGCAATATTGCGAAGGGTGGTTGGCCATTGTTAGTAGTAATATTATACCTTAAAATGGCCCAGAGTGACATCCATTACTACATGTACTATTGTTCTTGCTTATTCTTTTCAAATAACCGTCTTGATGAGTTCCATATGCTGTCTTGACAAACCATAGTCTTTTAGGAACTAACAGAGTTGAAATTAACGCTAAACCTCTATGCACAATGTATGCGTAGAACAACAACTAGTCGATGGCCTTAACATATCATTGACAGTGAAATTGCACACGTTTCATATATGAGCGGAACAAAAGAAAGACCTTAAGCATTTCTTTTAACACCGCCCATCCAGAGGGGGACGGGGTCTGGAAAAGCACAAGTGGCTATAGACTTCCTTACAAATACTGGTACGGTCTTCTGTGACTCTGTGGACTACGTTGATTATTAAAAATATTGCCAAGACCCCCATGACAAAATGTCCTAGATCCGCGCATGGCGCCAGCTTGTTCCAGAAAGGTTTGGTAAAGTGCATCTGTTGTCCCACCGCACAACTGTATAGGAGGGCAAAATTATCTGAGCCGCGACATGTGATTTCCAACAATGTGACATTTTGACAAGTGTAGACTCAGACGAGCCTGTACAGCCTCTTGTTAAGCTTAGAAACTCTAAATTTTGTTCGGTCAGTAGCTTAAGAGTAATAGAATATTCAAGCGACCAGCAAAGGCTCTGATCTGTCTGCGCGTAAGCGCAGGCTGGTCTGACTCTTTGCTGGTCGCACATACCAGATTGTTGGAAATATCGCGGAAATGTCGCGGCTCATCTTTTCTTTTGATACAATGAACGGAAAGGGAAGACTTAGTTCTTCGTGATGGTAAGGGGCTTTTATCTTTTAGTTCAGGTATCATATCCATTTATCAATATCTCACATTTCAGTCCACTTTCGTGCGGATCTAAATGATGCAATACTATTTTCCTAACACATGCCACAAAATAATCTGGAAAAACGGATCCTTCAGAAGTAGAGAGAACCTACAATATCAGAAAGATGCAAAATCGGTTTTATTGAGTCATGAGAACTAATGGAAAGAGCAACCATTCTCACGCCACTAGCACCGGCTTAAGCGGTATTCTGCTTTCCGCCAGAACCCAATATTCCTGAAAGACCAGAATACGAAAAAATATCGATGCACGGGTAGCATAATTTGAAGTTGAAGTGCCGAATGCCGGGGTACACTGCACGGAAGTCTAGCTGAAAATTTTGTGACAGAGTGTTTGTTCAAAGTAGAATTTTTTTTTAGATCAATATGGTATCAAACGATTCAGAACAAATAGAGCTAGAATGTGGTACATAAATTGATGAATACAATTGCCTAAAATGAAAGAAAATGCAATTTACTTAGCAAGAAAGCAGTTATCCATGCAGTGTATCATCACAAAGCCACATAATTCTGTGAAGATTATTATCAGTATTATTATTGTTATCATTATTATTATTATCATTATTATTATTATTGGCACTAACTCTCAATGTGTTCACTCCATAAAGAGCCACCTATAATTTGCAGCAGACGACAATTTTAAATTTCGCTGCTTTTTCAAAAATAGCTTCCTGACGATTCTTATGAAATATCATACATTTGAAGTCCACTGCAGTCGTGATTGGCGCTTTAAGGGCTGATAAATCTGCTGTATACTTCATTGTATTGCTTTTTATATTCGAGATGTCGGTGCTCAATTTTAGATTAGTACTATTATTGGACTTGAATTCTTTAAGTTTTATAATTAGTACAGAAATGTGCGTGTCGACAATATTGATAAGAAACTGAGAAATTGAAATATTGAAGGATGACAGTTAATATTAGCAAGGCATTCAATCTATTGTTGTTACTTGACCGATATTACCTCGACAATAAGAGACCAACAATGAAATGTAAACATAGTTTCTACCCTTTTACATCTAATTCATTTAAAATGGAAATAAAATCAATAAGTATTTCACGCACTTGACAACAAAGTAAGTAAGGTTGCAAAGATCAGGAATCGATACAATCAAGTACCACACCTGACCCAGGATACCAATGGGAAAGTGACAAACTCACGGAAGACACCACAAACGAGAGCCAAGAGGTCAGCCCTTTCCCAGCAGGTGACCACGAAGCACATATAAACAGACGCGCACAAAACATAGCAAACACAAGACAGAACAAAAACATAAAAGATCCACAAAAGAAGTACCGCCTTGGAACGGTCAGTAAAATATTTTACTGGAGGGCTTAAACCGGTTTAACGGCGCCAACCTCACCCTTAATTCAGATGTGGATCAAAGTAAGTAAGGTTGCAAAGATCAGGAATCGATACAATCAAGTACCACACCTGACCCAGGGTACCAATGGGAAAGTGACAAACTCACAGAAGACACCACAAACGAGAGCCAAGAGGTCAGCCCTTTCCCAGCAGGTGACCACGAAGCACATATAAACAGACGCGCACAAAACATAGCAAACACAAGACAGAACAAAAACATAAAAGATCCACAAAAGAAGTACCGCCTTGGAACGGTCAGTAAAATATTTTACTGGAGGGCTTAAACCGGTTTAACGGCGCCAACCTCACCCTTAATTCAGATGCGGATCAAGACACATAGATATTTGGTTTGCATGAAAGACCCCTTACTTATCAATGCATCATCTCCTAAAACATATAAATCAATATATAACAAAGAGATAAAGCAAGGATAAGGACTCAACAGTAAATTAAACTGAATACCGAAGCAAAAGAAATCCAATAGGTAAACCCCCGTGGGCCCGACAAACAGCCAAAGCATCAGGCCCCTACCATCTCATCAATAGATAAGTCTTTAAGTCGGAACCATCATAGAGTCTGAAGTCCGACCCACCGGCGTGCAATTAAAGAGGAAAGCAAAGTTGCCAACTGTGATTGGGTTGACTACCAAGCATGCAGTCTGCTGCAATACATTAATGTTATAGCCAATCTTTTTATAATGGGAAATTATTTTAATGAACTGCGCTGAAAAATTATTAGAGCCAACAATCTTCTTCAACTTATACACCAAGTCACCATAGAAATCAGGTTCCGAAAGTCCTTGGCGCAAGAGAGATTTAAGTCCAACTTGGAATTTAGAAATCAAATCAAAGTATCGTCCATAAAATTTTGAAAATGTTTTGCGAAGTTTATGATACCGATAGCCCTGTTTAAGAAGTTTCTGAGTTAACAATTTATTGCGAGTATTGAAGTCAGTAACATAGCTAGATGCTCTAGCAAAACGAATGAGTTGAGAGATATAGACTCCATAGGATGTAGAACGAGGAACATCACCATCTAAAAATGGGAAATTGACAATTTCAAAATCAAAGTCGTCACGTTTATCATAAATTTTGGTAGAAACAATACCATTAGAAATTGACAAATGCAAGTCTAAAAATGCGGCTTTGGTATCAGAGGCATTGGCTTTATTAAGTTGGAGCTCTGAAGGGTATATTTGACTAACCATATTTTCAAAATAAACATTATTACATTATTACAATATTAAAACAGGTTTGTAAAAGAGCGTAGTCAAACGCGCATTGTACGCACATTAAATACTCAGTAAGGGGTTCTGACGAAACATGCTGTCGTTCGATTCTTCGATTTGATATTTCGTAAGTATGATCAGGATATCACACCACGTTATTACGAGGAAGAGCCACAAAACACTAACGATTACAAGAAATCAGGACGATTTTAAAAGTAAATCAACCAGCTCTCTGTTTCCCAACCAGATGATTGCAAAACTAGAAATGACGTAATGTAGTGCATAACAAAACGAGGACGAAACACAGAACCCCCACAATGGAATGCATCAACAACAACAGAACCACCGCCTTAGACCTGAAAGCAGCCTAAGCCATTGGGGGCCTTAAATACATTCTCCTGGTACCAAATCTTCGCCCTAGATTCTGTTGCTGTTAAAACGTGCAATTAAAGAGGAAGGCAAAGTTGCCAACCGTGATTGGGTTGACCACCAAGCATGCCGTCTGTTGCAATACATTAATGTTATAGCCAATCTTTATATAATGGGAAATTATTTTAATGAACTGCGCTGAAAAATTATTAGAGCCAACAATCTTCTTCAATTTATACACCAAGTCACTATAGAAATCAGAATCCGAAAGTCCTTGACGCAAGAGAGATTTAAGTCCAACTTGGAATTTAGAAATCAAATCATAGTATCGTCTATAGAATTTTGAAAAAGTTTTGCGAAGTTTATGACACCGATAGCCTTATTTAAGACGTGTCTGAGTTAACAATTAACCCTGATTGGATAGCTGTATATTATGACTTAAAGCTTGGCATCTATCTGGATGGGGTAGCTGTAAAGAATACCTCCCTTGACTACGTAGCTAAACAGAATGACTGACGGATAGACAGCTACACTAACTGGGTAGTTTTAAAGAATAACTATATGCTAAATATGTCACCAGCCTGAGGAACAATAAAGAATGTCATCTCTTTTAACTGGGTAGCTATATAGTTTGGCTTAAGGATATACATCTACCCTGACTGGATAGCTATGAAACGTGACTTTAGGATAGACATGCTGGTTGGGTATTTGATTTAAGGATATGCATCAATCCTGCCTTGATAGCAAAAAGCATGATTCCCCTGACTGTGAAACTGTATAAAATAATTAAAGCTAGACAACTACCCTTACTTGGTATATATAAAGGAAGACTAACTCAATGTATCTATCTTGAATGTATAGCTTTACAGAGTGACTAAACGCTAGACATCTTACCTGACTGAGTAGCTAGTACATTAATGCTAGATATCTACTTTTAATGGACATCTATAACGAATTACTTATTGCTGGTTACCTACACTGACTTTCCAAGGAAGCAATAAAGAAAAGCTAGACGCTAGAATACTTCTATAGAGGTCCTGTCTTAAATAACAAAAAATGTTTAAGCCCCTAATGCCTCTCCATCCTGAAAGTTTTAATGAATTTGTAGAATTATTACGTGTGAAACCAACCTGTGCCCTTGAACTTCCTGCAGACCACATGTCGGAACCCACAATTAAATCTCCTTTTTAGAATTATACGAATTATAACATATATAAAATCACAAAAACGGTCGTTGCTAACACCACAAACAATTTCTGTTCAACAGTTATCCCACCCACACCTGTTTGCTGTTTCATAAACTGCCAGGTGAACTTTAAATCTTAATCAAAACAAAGTGAACACTCTCGCATGAAATAGTCCTATCAATTTGACTGACTCGGCTGATCCTGCTCATCCTGCATATTTGCATATAGAGGCCATGGCGTGGAGTACTGACATGAGGCAATTATTTATTTTGTAAGTAATGGGATATCGATGAATACGATAAGACAGCGGCTCGATTATCCGGTTAAACAAGGAAAGAGCAGCTTTCTAACACAATAGTATTTCTATTTCAGACCACGAGACAGATAGGGAGAGATCAATAGCTATTGAGTTGTCACTCAATACATACTTTTATAGTAAATTTCAATAAGATAACGGTTTCAAAGTGTGTGTCAGATTAACACTTTTTGACAGTTGTAATTAACCAATCGGTAGGTAATAATTATACCATGGTTTGTCTGGATCTACTTGGCTTGAAAAAGACGCTAGGCATGTTAACACTCTGCGATGTGCGGCGCTGATCTGATTCTTATAATGAAAATTAGTTATATAATGATTTGTGCCATGTACAAGTTAGTACTTAGCAAGGTTAATTCCATGCCATGATGCTGCGTGATATGCATATATAACACAATTCGGAAACTTAATCCATATAAGCCTAGCGTCCTTTTAGTGGGACGTACGCTAAAAGTGCAGACCCAGATCAGTGTCTCCACCGTTTGCTTGCAGAAAGTTATATTAACAATTAAATAAAAATGAAAAATACCAACAAACAACCCTTAAAACAGAAATAGATTGTTCCAATTGATAACGGTAGGAAATTCGGGTTAAAGCAAATGCTAACTAAGATCCACTGGATCGAGATCCGAGTGCGTATTCCTTAAAAGATATTCATGTTCCTATCAAAATGCACGCACTTGGCAAACCTCTTTGTGTTACAGTTCACTATGTGTGAGTTGGGGTGCATTTCTCCTCAATTTTGCTTATTCAACTCTATAAGTACCAGGACCAAATTAATCAGACATGAAGCGCGTGATATTATGCAAACAAATGATTCCATATCAGCCTGTTCTTAGAGCAAGCAGTCCGATCAGGGACTAGGCTTTCTTCGCCAAAGTGCATGTACAGCTATGTATCAATTATTAGGGAAAAAAACTTGTTGTGGCTTTTCCATGAGTAGAAACCAGTACTGGGCCGGAAGGGTTTATGATTTGTGTGTTTATTATATGACGGGAACTCCTAAAGGCTCAACCGAAAGTGGTTTTATGGAGAAGCCAGGAATCGAACTTGCGACCCCTGGTTTACAAGGCACAGCGCTTATCCACTACACCACGGGGGCTGGATAAGCCAATATCACCTACTGGAACATTTCATTTTAGATTCAACTGAGCTTGAAATTGAAAATGCCCATAAAAACAAAATAGTGACATAATTATAAAGATGTTTCTTGCTTATCATGCTACCAGATGTTAAGATGTCAACAATTGTTGACATTGTTGACATTTCCACATTTTTGGACATGATAAACGTCATACTCAGTTTATTTGAGCATGTTAAAATGTGTATATGTTCAAGGCCAGACATTGAAAACGAGTCATTGTTAATGCGGATTGGACAAAGGGCCATTATCGTAGGTATGTCAAGTATTTCTGATTCCTTCTTAGTTGTGTTTCCTTACCTGGTCATTGGTCTTGCTTATGACATCTCCGACTGTTTCCCGCTTTCTTTGGAAACCCTGAAATAAGACCAGAGTAAGATTGAGAATGTTTCCCTATATACACACATACCCTACATAGTCATACTTCAGCCAGTTGCCTGTGATTTCGGTACATATTCACGGATCACCTCGCCAGTTCTACTACGGATTAAATCTCAAGGATGACCCCGAAAATGCCAATTTCCGGTGTCCGATACGGATGCACTTATATACGTATGATTAAGTACTACTACGTATGGTTACGGATGCAATACGGAAAACAACAGACCAATACGGATTGTCACGAATGATATCCGTAGCTAATCCGGCGTCCAGTCCGTGAATGTGTGACCTGGGCATATCGCATAGACATGTTGCGACGGTTTATGCGAGACGGTGCAAATACGTAGACTCGCCAGAGCCTTTGCTGCTATAGGATGTAGCTGAAAACGCAGGCCAAAATTAGGACCTGATACGTCAGGATAAACGTGTAAATGATATAATATGATATAATATTTTCAGAGGGTTTGCACTTTTAGCTAGTAGTATAGCCAGTCTACCAAGTGGCATTTAAATAACTGGTTACCTTTGTCGTCTGCTGATAAATTTTGCAAACATTTTGGACCGACTTAATATCGTTCCCGATCTGGATGCAAACCGTTTCACAATCTGATGGTGTTCCTTTTTGAAAAGTTACTTTCAAGCAGACGACAACAAAACCATAAAAATATACAGCAAGCAGAGTGAATACTGTGACTCTATATAGTGAAATATATCTCCATTGACCTAAGTAATTATCGTGTACATTCTGTTCTGGGATGCGAAAGTCCCGTAAAGTTTGAAGGCAGTGGCAACAAACATGCCACCTATGTTGCTGCATGTTACAAGCAACTATAAGTGTAGGGTGTTTCAAGGGACTGTGTGGTTTAGTGGGTTGTTAAGCATGTTTACGAGCGTTTATATGTGCTTCAGACTGTATGTTATATTCCTTAACATAGTGTACAGGTGTTCAAAAGTGCCATATTTTAGACTCATCTGAATGAAGCTTTAGTTATTCTACAACGTGTATTTACTTGTATTTTAAGTTGTTATTAATTGCTACCTCGTGGTGGCCCATGATTGGAAATTAACTTTATTATATTCTATTCTTTGGAATGCAAAGCCCAGATACTTTTGAAGTTAGTTTAGGTGAGTCTTCACAAGATCTCAAAAATCACTGACTTTCTTGAAAGATGGCAATCATATTGTACTTCTGTATTAACGCTAGGCTTTGCTTTTATGATGTCATCAGGTATCGGCACCTAAGCCTAAACGACAGTGGTGGTGATGTGAACATATCTTTACAAAGTAAGAAAGAGGACAAAGATCAGAAATCGATATAATCAAGCATCACACCTCCCCCAGGATACCAATTGGAAAGTGGCAACTTCACAATTAGACATCACAAACGAGAGTCAAGAGGTCAGCCCTTTACCAGCAGGTGACTACAAGGCATCAATAAACAGTCGCGCACAAAAGCATAACAAAAACAAAACAGAAATCCACAAAAGAAGCACCGCCTTGGATCGGTCAGTAAAATATTTTACTGGAGGGCTTAAAGCAGTTAGACAACGCGCCAACCTCATCCTTATTTCAGATGTGGATTAATACACATAGATGTTTGGTTTGCATGAAAGATCCCTAACTTATCCATGCATCATCTCCTAGGGCATATAAATCAAGATATAAAAAGAGCTAAATAGTGGACGCATAAGTGATTCACTTTTCATGTATACACTCATGTTTTATAGCGTAAATACTCAGTTTATGCCATGTTCTAATAGGATCATATTTTTATGCAAATGGCTCTAATAAATTCATATTAAACAATTGCCTATTGGGACAAAGACATCATTTCTTTGAGAGATTGCTTCCTGGTCATATTTACTATCTGGGTTTAAGAAAGGTTCCAAACGCATTTTGTGTGTTTCTTCAATATTGATTAAACTTTGAACTGACCTTTAAGACTAAGAATAAAAGCAGTGTTTAAAGCTAGTGTCAGGTAACACAATCCGTTACTGTTACTGTTCCATTGAATGACACACACAACACATTTTTTGTATGTATATTTTTCTCTTCTGCAATATTGAATTGATTGTGCGGTCGTTTAGTGCATATGCGTGGCATTCGGTCGAGTATATTCTGGCTACATGTAGCATAGGCACATATCGCACGTACATAATGTACCGTATTCTTAAAGAGCGCTTTTATTATATACTCAACTACAAAAGAAACCCATCAGTCACTTTTAGGGCAATTATGGCAAAATAGTTAAAACATGAAAATATATTTTATACCAAATTCTTTAGCAATCAATTATGCATCAAACTATTGAATAATGTGACAGTTTTACTTAAACCCGTTCATGCTGTACGCCAGTGTACAGACAAGGGGTCATTTCTAAAAATGACAGGTTTCAGACAATTGGTTTTCACTCGAGTTCTAGCCTAAATCAGCTCAATTCGTCCAATAACCTGTATGTCCCTCTCTGATGAGGCAAACAAGTGTGTGCAGAAGCCAAAACAAACCACGTTAGTTTAGTAAGCCCGGATCTCAATACGATAGAGCAGTTGTTGGATGAGCTCTGGCGACGCATCCAGGATCGTTCAGTGCAACCTAGGAATCTTTGACAGCTTCAGTTTGCTCTCCATTAAGAATGGGTGTGGATTCCCAAGAACATTGTGTGGCGTCACATGCTTTTGGTTAGACCTCGTTATGAGGCAGTTATTGCTGCAGGAGAGGGTCATGTCCGTTTTTGGAAGAATTTAACGCAAGTGAACTGATTGAGACGAGAACGAGATATTCATTCTCAAGTGAAAACTTGTCATTTTTGAAAATGATCCCTTGTCTAAACAATGGCAAACAGCATGAACAGATTTAAGTAAAACTGTTACAATATTCAAAAAAACGATGCAGAACTGAATGCTACAGAATATGGTATAAATATATTTTCATTTCTTAATTCTGATTTCCATAATTGGCCCGAGAAGTGACTGATGGGTTTCTTTTGTAGTTGAGTATAGTTCAGCTCGCGCTTCCCCGAAAGAAACAGTGATGGCTTCGGCTTCTCTGGCGAATTTCAAGAAAATTCTTAAAACACTTATCGCCGTGTTATATCAATACATAATGGTAATGTCGAGATACAGAAAGTGTGGGAGACAGGCTTTAGTCACTGTGTATCCACTTATAAATAGTTTGTATCCAGTATGGCTGCAGAGTATTCCATCATTGCTTTCACTTATCAGTTTTGTGAAGTGCATCTGGATCTCCATCGAACAATTGTATAGAAGAGCATTAACCAAGCAGGTACGTGACGTCAAAACAACGTCGTATCGACGTTGTTTTAAGGTTGTGTGCCAGCAGGGTTTCAACCTATATACCATATACCAGCAATTGGTATTGGTATTCTTATGCCTAACGTACTTGCATACACCAAGTACGGATGTATATGGAGACTCAGGCCAAACTCCAGCCGGATGCGTCAGTATGGGCGTTTGATTGAAGCCTTTGAGCATATGCGATCAGTACCAAACTTCATAAACTTGCTCATTGGTTTGTATGTTAATCATAATTTTCCAATAGGAATCTGAACAATTCTTCCTTGGAAAAAATAAAATAACAACAACAATAGATTGTCAGCAAAGCCAATTCCTAGTCCAACTTTTCCATTTTTTGTTGTAGCTATATTTTTGGTACCAACTTTGGTTACTTTTGCACTGAGAGATTATCATAGTTTTGTTATCAGGGCAACAGGCGGAATAAACCCTTTTGCAAACATATTAATGCAATAAGTATGCGATTTTAATGGGTTGCCAGTCATTTCTATAGAATGATGTATTTTTGTTTCTGAAGATTGTTTTATCCCAGCAAAAAGTGAGTATGACCAGGAAATGCCACAACCACCCACTGCAGACCAACCCGCGGCAATATGAAGAAGAGACTGGAATACTACGCTTGGCATCAAAGGGCAATGCAAGTCTTCCCCAGCGAAATGACACAGTACTGCAAAAAAACAACAACAAAAAAACAAGGACTATGCACAAACAACCAATAAAACAATGGGAGCAATCGACAACAAAAGAACCACCACTTTAAAACGGACTTCAGCTGTAGTAACTCTGGGCATAAATTAGTTTTACTGGCCAAACCTGCGCCCTATGCGGCAGTTCATTTGGGTCTTCTCTGTTTGCCCAAAAACTTGTATCCATAATGAAATGGGTTAAAACAAAAGTTAGATTTACCATATAGACTGGCGGTGAAACAGGTGGAAATTTCGGTATCTGCGGGGTACCAGCCCCTTCAGATCTATCTTCCCAAGGCAACATAGTTCTAATCCAACAGTAAATAGTAAAGTTAAAACTAGAAAATAGTTTCCATTTTTGTTCACTCTGCCAATGTTACGTTTCCATGTCCCAGAGTTCAAAGTTCGAACTAAGTTGTGAAAGTCTATAGGCAATCGGGTTAGAGACATATAAGCCGCTTCGGGTGAAACTTATCAATGTCAGGTACTAAGTACAAAGGTGTTGACCAATCTGTGAGTTCATGCTTTCTGATTGATGCCTTTGTAGTTCATTATCTAGGAGGTATAATACGTTTCCTTGTGAAACCCAATTTACAACATTCAAACTAGTCTCAGTAGCTTGAACAGCTTGCTTGGAATATTAATTTGTCTGGTTGTAACTATATTGTAACGTGGTATGTTTTAGCCAGCCCACTAGATTCTTAGTGACGACGTTAACGCACAACTCTTCGTCAAACTAGTATTCAGTAAGTCAACGTTATGGACAATAATGATATATGTACAAGTGGTCACTGACCAGCCTGTCAACATGCTCGGGACAATCAGAGTTTATGTTGTTCTCGTATGTCATAGGTTGGTTTGTTCATGACAGGGCTAAATTAAACCTACTGTTCTTCTACTGGATCAATTACATAGAGTGAAAAAAGAACTGATCAAGAACACCTTTGTCCTGCTGAGGAAGTATGAGCAAACAAAAATAAAAGAAACAAAAAAATGAAACAAAAAATCTAGTTTAAAGTCTGTCGAACATGCATGCATATAAAGTCGGATCTGCAAACGATTTCAATCAGTCTGATCATAATCTTCAACAATATGGGTAATTTAATCTTTTGAAGGCTGGAAACCCCTAATCGCTTGGGAAAATCCATCAAAATGAAAAGGGTTAAAGAATGGATAAAAGTACCATAGTGATCATGCTTATGTTTTATTGAATTTATTTAACAAGTTGGGGAAAGAGATTAAATGCGAGGCTTGCCGAGCATTTTATCTCTTTTTCGCAACGAGTTTAATAGATTCAATAATGCAGGAGTCTATTTATCACATGCCATTAAAATTATGCTTATCAGGCACTTTGCCCACACTGTTTGCATGGATAGAACATATCTTCAACATGTTCAAAGTAAGAAATGCAGTTTTTTATTTGAAAATAATAACTCGCGACCCCTCAGTGTATAATATGGAACATATTGACTCAATTGTATTAAACTTTATGGACAATACAACTGGTCGAAAAAGGGCTACATTCAGCAGTCAAGTTATGGTCAACTATGAATAATAGATGTATAAGTATTTACTTTGCTGGTAATTTATAGTCTGTTATTTATATGTACTTAATAAGCTTCTGTAGACTAGCGTTGATCGCTAAAAATAAAAAAAGATAAATAATGTACATAAGCAAATGTCCAGTAAGTGTATGGACAGAAAAGGAAGAATAAGAAAGAAGGAAGAAAGAAAGGAAAGAATTCCCACGAGGACGTAGGCAGCACCGGAAGATAAATAGATAGAAGAGAGATGACTATGAAACATTCTGATTAGGACCGGACAGGCTGTTAAGTCGTTAAGTGTATTGAACTTTATTTTTCAATCTACTGGTATACAAGCTTTACTGTCGTGCAAACCAAAAGTGACAGTGACAACTGTTAAGTAAAACATTAACTTGTACACTCCTCTTTAGCTAACGCGAATCGAGAGATCACTTGTGAATTAATCCTACCCTGCGGATAGGATTAATAAACAAGTGATTTTTCGATTCGAAGTCTCTAATAACTTTGTTCACAACACATGTCGTCACTGTCCCTCTTGGCTGGCTACACTGAAGCTGTATAGACTAATACTTGTAACAATAATCATGATAATAGAAACAGTGGCAGTAATCAATGGCGATTTCCAGAACTTCCACTAGAGTAACCATGGTAACGTGGCGTTATAAAAATTACAAGAACATCAACTTTGGTAAATAATGTTGAAATTACTATGATAATTGTCAATGTCGTTCTTAAAATTGTGTCAGGTCTATAGCTTATTAGTTAAGTCTCTTACAATGATTAGTTAATCCTTTTTAATCCATTAAGCTTAAACTACGTCGTCCTGGATATAACTGCACTTATCACAAATTAAGATAAAAACACAAACAAAGCAAAATGCAACGAAATTGTAAAACAAAGAAAAGAAGAGAAGAAAAGTAAAACAGTACAAAGATATGCCTTATAAACTTACTTATAGAATCCGTCTGGGGTTCCAAATAAGCTGCCGTTTTCCTAGCCCGTTTTAATTGGTCATACTGTGACGTTTCGTTCTGTCCTCGATTGTTTATTGATACTCTATTTGTCATTGATGGTACACTTTCGGAGTCTAAAAGAGTGAGTTTGACCAGGGAATGTCACAATATTATAGAGTTTGAACGTGTTTATGGCGCGTGTAAATGCTACCGGAGTGTCAGACATGAAGGATAGATTTAAGCAAACTTTGTAGGTACAGAAGATTCAACAAGTTTCATAACGTATGTTCTGGTTCTCTACTTTTTGTCTTAAAAATGATCATTCTGCAGTCTTTTGACCAGATATAGAAAAAATATACAACAATCTAACACCGACAATAACAGAACTACCGCCGTAGAATTGGCAGCAGTCGAAACCAATGTTTCGGACAGGGGACGGGGTGTGTTGACTTACTATTTACCAGCCACTTGCAACACAGTACAGGTTACCACCAAGCTAACACGAGCGTTCTACTGTGATTTTGTATTTGAAGAAAAATAGAGTTTTGTGACACCTTAAATATATCCGACCAATCATTATATTAACATTGCATTTGTTAACTCCACGACCCTAAGGAAATCAACTGAGGTTAGATGGGTTTTTTTTCAGAGGTTACCTTTCAGCCTTTTCGTTCTGATTGATTTTCTCATACATACTGATACAACAAGTATGGAATAGTCCATGTAATATGTTAAGGTGTTACTGTTCAAACTTTCTATAAAATGATGCACTGTCCTTGAATAGTGTTTTTATCTTATCAAATAGTACAGGCCGTGTTTGCCTAAGTACCTGTTTACCAGTATCCATAATGAAAGGGTTTAATTGCTTAGTTGATTGTGTTTACTTCGTTCTCATTTACCAAGATAGACAATCATGACTTGCAAAGTACCGTGAGAATTCATTACTCAATGAGCTACCTCCCCTTTTTATCTCTTTACCTGATTAACTAAAATAAATTTGAAATGGTGAAAATCTTTAAAAGTGAAGCTTTCTTTTTCGTAGAAATATCTAATATACAACATTATGAGGGCCGGTATAAGGTACAAAAATAGTGAGTATGATCAGGAAATACCACAATCACAAACTGCAGACAAACCCATGGAACCGCGAGGAGGAGCCACACAACAATCACGAGACACCAGGAAGACAAACCAAGCAAAGCAACCAGATTTCCCTTCCCCATCAAGATGATTGCAAAACTAGAATGGACATAAAGTAACGTACAACAAAACATACAACAATTAACTTGGCATGTGCGTATAACGAATAATAAAATCAGTCTGCGCATCCACGCATTCTGATCAAAGTCTTAATCTGTCGACTGAATGCAAGTGCACGGATTTGCTAGAGCATTCGCTGCTCGCATAGTTAAAGCATTGTTGCTGATGAAAGTAAGTAAGGGTGCAAAGATCAGGAATCGATAGAATCAAGTACCACACCTGACCCAGGATACCAATGGGAAAGTAACAAACTTACAGTTAGACACCACAAACGAGAGCCAAGAGGTCAGCCCTTTCCCAGCAGGTGACCACAAAGCACATATAAACAGACGCGCACAAAGACATAGCAAACACAAGACAGAAAAAAACATAAAAGATCCACAAAAGAAGTACCGCCTTGGAAGATATATTTCCCCACTGGACACGTCAGCATGAGCATTAGAAGAAACCGTCACGGTTTTTAGCTATGGTTTTCTCTTTAATTGCACGACGTTGGGTCAGGTCTCCGACTCAATGACGGCTCTGACGTAAATCTTTAATCGATTGGTTGGTGCCTGGTGTATGCCTTTGGCTAGGCCCACTGTGGCTCAACTTGAGGTTTTCTTTAGCTCGAACTACATGTATCTGAGTCATGAGCCCTTTTCTCTGTACCATCATAGTTTGTGTTAATGTGATTAGATTGTTTCTCTATGATGATACATTGCAATAGTTAGGAAGCCTCCATGCTAGCTAAACATTTTTTGTCTTTTCACAACAACAAAATCTAGGGCGAAGATTTGGTGCCAGTCAAATACATTTAAGCCCCGCAGTGGCTTAGGCTGCTGTCCATTCTAAGGCGGTGGTTCTGTTGTTGTTGGTCTATAGTTTATTATTGCTCCCATTGTTTGTGGGGGTTCTGTGTTTGGTCCTTGTTTTGTTATTCAGTGTCCTTCTAGTTTTGCGATCATCTTGATGGAGAATAGAGAGCTGGTTGCCTTACTTTAACTGTCTTCCAGATGTCTTGTGACCATCGGTGTTCTGTGACTCTTTCTTACGGTGCCGTGGGATGATCTGAAGTGTGTGATTGTGGTATAATCTGATCATACTCACTTGCTTTTTGCATATATTCGATAGAGACATGTACCAACATCTTCTGAACTGGCCCCTACGTACTTACCCCGTCCACCTCTCCAGGTTCAATGTTAAATCCATTTGGTCCTGAGAAAGAAAGTTGAGTGACTGTGTGATATTTATCATATGTTCTCTGTGAGCCGGCAGTGGAGGGAAACATTCCTTTAGAATTCCAGTGAATACTCCGGATAAAGTGGGCAAGTTTGTTACCCACGGGCACATGATCCGGAATAGGTATCTTCTTCTTGATGTCGTCCGCGGGTCTAGTCCTTTCTTTCTCTTCAATTTCATGTTTCAGTTTTTCAAATTCCATGAGATCTGACAACATTTTCTTACCGTAACTCTTGTGTTCCTAATATAAAATGTGATTTTATATCAGCTTTCTAAAGAAAACGATAACTACTTTTCTAAGTCTATGAATTCAGTATTGAAAAGTACACTATAGGCATTGATAATCCTTTAAAGGTCATGTTTCATCTTTATAATTATCATTTTTCACTAAATATGAAACAGATTGGTTTCACCATGTATAATCACTGACCATTAAAGGTCTTTGGCAATTTAATTGTTTGAAATAATACAAGTTCATGTATATATCAAAGTTTGTGATGAAAGATACGTGTCGCCTATTGTTCCGTGTGTATCACTAGAGCCATGTTGCCATACAGTACACCTCGGAATTTGATAGCCTAACATTACTTAAGATAGTCTTTTCAATTAAGACAATGGTTTATATAGTAAAATATATTTGCATTAAGTACACAAATGATCTGATAATGGCCTATCACGATCATTGGTTACAAGTCGCATCTAACAGTAATCCATAGTGACTTTGGCTGAGTTCGACTCAGACATTGGAGTTCTTCCAGTTGATATATTCAAAGTGTATGCACATGAACGTTTTATATAGATAGTTAACTGGGTCTGGTAAAGGCGGTGGTAACACATTTGTCCCCACTTTGCTGACTCAGGGACAGAGGGGGACAGAGGGGTCGCGGGTTCGAGCCTCACCGGCGTCACTGCGTTGTGGTCCTTGAGCAAGACACATTTATTCTAGCCTAGTACTGGTTCAACCCCGGAAGACCCGTCCCTGTTTAACCGAAAGATTGTTGATGGGACGTAAAGAATCAAATCAAATCAAACAAGCAAACAAACAAACAACTTTCCTGACTCAACATTCAAAAATATAGCTTATACGAAAGACATAACTATTAGCTCATCTGTACGAAGTGCATGGCGAGATGTTGTAGTCACCATGGACGTCCGCGTGTGCGTTCGAGGACCAATCTATTTAACTTAGCTGGGGAATAACATGTAGTAGGGATATGTATATAACTCACTTCTATTGCCTTGCTTTTACAGTGACGTAGTAGAGCGTTAGCCTTTAGATCCTGTTGCCCACGTTCGATTCCCCCTAAGGTGGTTGGGATTTTCCTGCACCCTGTGAAATTTGATGACCAGTGTGGGTTTGCGAAATGGGTTCCGACCATCCAAAGGAGCATGTCTTGAGAATTCAGCGAATCTATTTAAATCAGGAGAATATAAAACTTCTACTGCCTTGTGGTATAAGCCGGCTTTTACAGTGACGTGGTAGAGTTTTGCCTGCAAATGCAGCGACCTGGGCTCGATTCCCGGCTGGTGCAGGATGAAATACTTTCGCTCTACGACATATGCAATACAAGACTGTATGCTTACAAAACAGAAATACTGTTGGTATTTTGATGATGACCATGTGCTCGGCCTCGTGGTAATATATATGTATTAGTCATGTGATATAAGTGCAAGTGACTTAAATCCCGAAAGAAATCCGGAAAGATGGAAGGCCTATGACATTGGCTATTGAAATACCAGTACGGGTAAAAGTCGAATACAACCTGATAAAAAGCAAATTCATATGAAAAGGGCTCATGTAGACTTCGTTATTGTTTAAATTTTAGTGAGTAGAGGCGATGTATTTATCTTAATAAATCTCAGCCGCCAGGATTAACAAGCTCAAAGCATTTTTCGTGTGTGCCTGCCAATCGCCATTGCCTATGGTTCGACCGTCATTAAAGTGTGAGCCCGAAAAATATATGGATCATAGGCTTTATGGGTCTCGACGCGAGAAAACAAGACTTTGCTGCATGCGAACAACAAAGCCATTCACGCAGTCTCATCAGCACCTTTGTTATTCACTCTCTAGATAGTATGATAACAAAGTTGTAAAATGCAAAATTTCAATATTCTAGATTGTCTCTGTAGCTGAGCAGGCTTGTTTGTGCATTACCGAGTCAGGTACACTATCCCAACCCACTACGCATAAAAAAGCGGGCCACTATCGATCCACCAGTGAAATGCCATTAGAATGGCCGATAGTAGCCCAGGACTGAATGCTGTCTGAGTACAGACACCTCGCTTTTTATAAAAAAAATTGACCGGGGTTCGACCCACGAAGAAACAGTGATTCTACACTTTGTAAATAAACGTCCATGTTGGACGGGAACCCCAGAGACGGGATCTAGACGATTCATTTTCAGGAATGAATGTTGGTTCGAGCCTCACCGGCGTCACTGCGTTGTGTCCTTAAGCAAGACACATTAATCCTAGCTTAGAACTGGTTCAACCCAGGAAGACCAGTCCCTTTATAACTGAAAGAGTGTTGATGGGATGTAAAGAATCAAATCAAACACACAAACAAACAAACAATGAAACAGAATGAATGCATAGTATTGAGAACTGATACTACATATTAATTAAGCTGACTGCACAGCAAGTTCATTTTCTACTTCAGATATAGCACGGCTGCTCTAGCATGTCTAGCGAAGTATTTGAATACTATTTCAGATAAAACGTTATAAATTAATGTTTGACTCACTCAAACGTCATTCATTATAAATCTAAAGGTTCCCTGAACATAATGAACGTAATGAACAAAGGGTCAATGTGCAGCAAAAGCAGATGCTCTGGTCAGAAGTGTACGCTTATGTCGTCATCTCACAATCTCCTCTTGGGAATTAATTGGAATCCACGATGACTCCCAAGAAGCCCTGGCAAACTAGTTACAAACTTCGGATAGGATTCGTGTTCTTTTTCCTGTTCAATACATTTTAGGTTAATTTATTGATACATATATACATACTAAAGTAGCACTATTTTGATCAGTTTGGTGGCTATTTGTATTATAATCAAATACGTTGATATGTTTTACGTTTATTTATCAATGAGTACTATCGAGTGAAAAATAACGTTCAAAATGTAATTATTTTGAAACATGAGTGTTATTACCATGATTAATCACTTTTTAAAATCCGCAAACAAGTTTCAAGAATTGATAATCAAGATCCTATAATTGAAGATATAATTGTTAATAGTTCTGAAAGCCTACTGGATGATAGCGCCACAAGGCTAGGGATGGTGTATGCTGGTGTTAACACACCAAAGGGTGTATTGCAATACGTGGTGTGTTGTTATACTTGACTTTGTTGCGTGCGAACTACAAAGGCATAGAACAGCCTGTGCATCCGCACAGTCTGATCAGCGGCCTTGTTATTCACAAGTTTTCTCACAACGAGGTCCATGTTAGAATACCTTACAATGTAAATGGGCCAGCACATATTATTTTGTTACTAATCGCATATGCGCAAAAATCTCTTTTAAACATCCAGCCGAGCTAGAGGTCTACATTTTGGTCTGAGTCTTCATCTATATCCATACAATGTGTATGCGAGAAACGGTAACTTTACTCAGCCTGCGCATTTGCACCCTTCACTGCACGTCAATGTGATAAATACCAAAACCCAATGCGCTTGCTCAAATATATATGAAAAGGTTATACGTATTTGTATGATTTGATTCTTTACGTCCCATCAACAATCTAAACAGGGACGGATCTTCCTGGGTTGAACCAGTACTAATCTAGGATAAATGTGTCTTGCTCAAGGACCACAACGCAGTGACGCCGGTGATGCTCAAACCCTCGGCCCCTCGATCTCGAGTCCAGCACTCTGCTACTGAGCCACTGCGCTCCAAAGGTTAAATGTAGCTTGGTGCGTGATGTGCTTACGACATTTGCCATGTTTGGAATTTTACTCACTAGCAGAATATACAATTATTGTTCCAGTACATACTTCTGTTATGCGCTTTACACATGCGACCAGCAGATGCACAGTCTCGACAGAGCCATCGCTGCTTGCATACGAAAGTATGGAATTAGAAATGTACCGTGGGTGTATCTAGTAGCCTCTAGCCCAGTTGATAACTGTGCATACAAATATGTTATTGCAAGTATATGATGAGTACAGTAAAACATGTCCTTAGCAGCCACTCAAAGACCAACACATGGTTTTCAAGACCGAATATCGGTTAATGCAGGTCAAAGGTTGCAGAATGCTCAAGTGAGCATTCTGCAATACTTTCGACCTGCATTAACCTACCACCTGTCTTTAAGACCTTTGTTTGGCTATTTTAGAGTGGCCGCTTAAGACTGTACATTTATCCCATGGGCTGTCATAAATATGGCTGATTAATACGTGATGCCGAGGAAACTTAATATTGAAAGCTCCGAGCATCGCATATAATATTGACAATAATCATGATGTTGTAAATAGTAAATGCATAGCCAAATGCACTCAGTACACCTGGTTTTCAAATTTATGCAAATGATAGCAAACAGTAGCGAAAATACGTTGCTACACTGCATAGGGGCAATAAAGAAACGCTTACCAGAAACATAGTATTTCTCCCAGAGTTTTACCGCATCTACATACGAAATACTAAGTCACACTTTAATGAGCATCTATATGTGAGCGAAATCATTTAAATGTGTGACAGAATAGATGAAATTGAAAAACGAAATGCGAAAAGAAAATGAATTTCGAATTGATCGATACATACTAATAATTTAGCCTTTAGTTACATGTATTATGGGACATAGACATAAATACTAATGATATATAAAACGCAAAATACCACAAAAACTAAACGTTCATTTGATAAGGAATGTAAACTCTATTTGGTTTACTCTTCATTCGGTTTGAATGGGTTAATGTTCGTGGTAAAATACACCAATCTGCACATTCAGACTATTAGCAAACTTTTTGAGCGTAAAATTGTAAATATTGTCTAATCAATTAGTTTGAATATATGTTTTGGGTGCTTAAAAGAACCATCTCAACGAGTACCCACAACATATGTTTTGGTTGAGAAATAAGAAAATTAATTTTTTTTTGGTAAAGGCCTGACAATTCATAGATATACTTAGTAGTTTTACTTAGAGTGTATTCCATTCAGAAGCTGCTCTTGCAGACATATGGCATGTAACATAAGCACATATCACAACCACAACCAGCATAAACCAAACAGTTTCTTATCATTACTACTACTAATAATGATATACATTGTATGTTGATAGAATAATTATGGAATTGCTCATTTTGTATTTTAAGGGTCCAAATTTCTACAGTATGATGTATTTCTGTCAATGAAGGTTGTTTTATCGTAGCAAACAGTACAGATCCTAATGAAATGAGGCATTGTGCGGCTTTTTATTAGGTCTTCATTATTTGCCAAAGTACATGTTTGGAGGTATCCATAATAAAAAAGGTTATTGATTTGTTGTTTGATTTACATATGTTCTTTTTACTCGCCTGGTTTCACGGACATGAATAATTAGTCGTATATACTTGAAGTGAATGGCTATGCAAATGATACATAAATCCTACTTCGTGCATATAATTTCAATTTGAGAAGGTTTATTATTCGGAAAGCTTATTAAATCAAAAACATCTCATTAGTTCAAAAGTAAGTTAGTGCATATCGCGATAGCATAGGACCCTGGCTAAGATCCTGTCTTTCATCTGCCATGATACTTTGAACATATGTGGCGTGCTTCCTTTATCATTATTTATTTTAGGAAATACGACAATTGGAGCCTCAGTCTATATTGTTTATTTGCAAGCACTTGACATGTTCAAGTATTTTCTACTATCATAAAATTGATGGGAATGATAGGGCCACTTTCAATGATCTACCTTTATACACATGCAACGTCTTTACTGATCGCAATGCGGATGACACAACTTTGTATGATGTTCAAGATTCTATGCAACATATTGAACATAACCTTCAGTCTTAAAGTAAAGTAAAGTTGAACAATCTAAATATCTCGTGCAGAAGCAATGACATGATTCTTAAAGTAAGAAAGATGGCAAAGATCAGGAATCGATACAATCAAGTATCAAAACTGTCCCAGGATACCACATGGGAAAGTGACACAAACACAATTAAACACCACATACAAGAGCCAAGAGGTCAGCCCTTTCGCAGGAGGTGACAACACGGCAACAATGAACAGACGCGAAAGCATGACAAACACAATACATAAATAGCACAAATAACAAACAAAAGAAGTACCCCCTTAGAATGGTCAGTAACAATATTTTACCGGCGGGCTTAAACCAGTTTCTAGACGCCAACCTCACCCTTAGTTCAGATGTGAATCAAGACACACATATGTTTGGTTTCCATGAAAGACCCCTTACTTGTATATCCATCATCTCATAGAACATATAAATCAAGATATAAAAAGGAGATATAGTAAAGATAAGAACTAAACAGTACATAAAAATAGTAAGTGAGTATAATCAGGAAATACCACAATCACAAACCGCAGACAACCCCGTGGCACCGCGAGGAAGAGTCGCTCAACCATCATGAGACACCAGGAGGACAAATTAAGCCAAGCAACCAGCTCTCTCTTCCCCATCAAGATGATTGCAATACTAGAATGGACACCAAGTAACGTAAAACAAAACATAGAACAATTACAGACTCCATCAATGAGAGTAACAATTAACAAGAAGTCAACAACAACAGAACAACCGCCTTAGAACGGACAGCAGCCTAAACCACCTGGGGGCTTAAAAGCATTTTACTGGTACCAAATCTTTGCCCTAGATCCTGTTGTTGTTGAAGTACAAGAAATGTTCAGCTCGCATGGAGGCAATCTAACTAAACATAAAACTGAATACCGGAGCAAACGAAATCCAACAGGCAAACCCCTGTGGGCCTGACAACAGCCATAAAAAACTCATCAAAAACAAAAATAGTAAATAAGTATGATCAGGAAAGTAGTGACTGTAACATCAAACCAGAAACGACAATGGCTCTCTAATGCTCAGTTTAATCTCACTACATCAATGTGTCTTTGAATATGCTTTCAAATGACAAAATTGTAGGTGTTTTTTGTTGACAATAATTTGACTTGGTCAAATCACATCAAGCACTTGACGATAAAATGCTTCAAATATTTGGCTTCCATCACAATTTAAAAAAGATCTTGTCTTAAGCTCATAGAGTTCATTTCTACAAATCGTATATTTAACCACATACATGTATTGACTTTTGTAACATTGTATGGGGTAGCTTTTCATAGTACAATATGCTGAAGATATTTAGATTACAAAAACGTGCATGTAAAAATATCCTTGACTACAATGTGGATGACTCCATTGAAGCAGTGCACTCGTTGAAAATTATGTCTGTATATGATCGGGTTTATCTAAGAAAAGCAAAATTTAAGTTTAAAGTCTACCCCTGCATATATTTCTGAAAAGTTTATTCTAAGAAATAACAAAAAATACCTATATTCAGCTAAGAGCATCTTCTGCTGGTTGCTTTATCCCGCCTAAGCCTAGGACATAATGCTTCAAACAAAGTCTTAGGTAATCTGGATGTCTGATATGGAATAGCCTGCCATAGGGGTGTTAAGAATGCTCAAACAATTGGCATTTTTCATTATGGGTTTTTAAGATGGCTAGTAAATTAAAATATGAATCAATAATTACTGTACATTTATTTCTCACTTCCCTTTTTTGTTCATAAAACTCGTATAGCATGTGCACACCATTTAAAAAAATGTTTCCTGACACAGTTGTAGTGCTTATATATTGACTAAAACATGTGATAAATCAGGCATCGGCATAATTCTTGATACTCAAATCGCACAGTTACTCTCAAACTTTAAAAATGTGGCGTTTAAGTAGCCATTTCAGACATGTTTCTTTTTCCTAACAAAATAACTTATCATACATCATATCCCAAGAGTCCTAATTAACTCTTAGCCAACTGGAAACTTTTACATGCTTTTTTGTTTTCTCCTGTTTGCGAGGGTTGCTTTTGGGGATGCATGCCATCAGGGTGTCAAACAGTTTGGATTCATATCAGGCCCAATATTGTGTTGGGTCTGACTGGTTTGATGCTGGGACTTCAAATTGGCACATATATGATTCGTAGATATCAAATACCATATTCTACCATATTAGCATACATGCTGCTATATACAAAAAATAAATATTTGAAGGGTTGTTTGCACTACATGACCTTCTAGTAGGATATTGAGTTCAAAACTGAATAAAGTACGTATTAGGTTGACTATGATAATTGTACTGTATTGTCTTTGTACTTATATGTAGAAGTATCTTTATGTAAATATGTAAATAGTAAGGGCCTCATTGAAGATTAGCTACTTATGTAAATCTATGTATATACAAAATGTTGTAACCCTCAATAAATAAAGTCTTTACTTACTTACTACTTACTAATTATGATTGGTTTGTTGTGCAAAATGTATACACAACTTTATATATGATGTTGATTCATTTTATTTGATGCACCCATTGTTTGTGTTTTTTGAGCTTGGTCCTTGTTTTGTTATTCAGTACTTAGTGTCCGTTATAGTTTATAACGACATCGATGAGAAAGAGAGAGCTGGTTGATCTACAATTGTGCTATTACATTATCTAGGTCACATTAACCTACCATTTATCTCTCTGTGATCTGATCAGGAAATGCAAAAATCATACACTACAACCCAACACACGACACCATGAGAAAGAGTCACAGAACATTATCAGCCATATAACAGCCAGACGTATCGTAGTAGAACAACGAGATGAGCACAAATCAGGAAAGGACACTAATACTACATAACAAACCAAGGACCAAACATATACTCCATGTTCATAAAAACAGGAGCAACCACGAATAAAACAACAAAACCACCGCCTTAGAATGGAC
This sequence comes from Loripinus fragilis, assembly GCA_964019695.1. Lineage (NCBI taxonomy): Eukaryota > Metazoa > Mollusca > Bivalvia > Lucinida > Lucinidae > Loripinus > Loripinus fragilis. Next base: position 844,631 of record OZ026515.1, on the reverse strand, counting down.
AACAGCCTTAGCCACCAGGGTCATTATTTGAATTTTTATGGCGCCAGACTGTCCACATAGCCTTTGCGGTTGTTAAAGTACAAAAGGGCCGCGACATGAGATTTCCTAGAATGTGGATAAGGTGTGGTGCGTGATTGTATCGATTCCTGATCTTTGCCTTCTTTCTTACTTTTTATATTATATCGTGTATGCTTTAACAGAAGATTGAAGCAAACAGTGTGATAATCAAAAAATCTTCATGTAGAAGGAGAGTTTAATAAGTATATACACAATATGTTTCAGCACATGTAAAATGTATCATATATTACTTTATTTTGTGACAACTATGCATACGTATTTCAACATGAGTGTCACTGTACTTATAACTGTCTGTGCTGTCCACGAATATCATCAGTTGCCTTTAACAAACTGGGTAAACACAGCATCTGAAATAAAAGTAAACATTGACACACCACCAAAGTAGAAGTTGCACATTCCTATGACACAGTGCAAATAACAATAAGATTAGAAGATCAAATGTCCTAACCTACATGGCATCAAACATATATATAGTTTCTGATCAACATCGAATCGCTAGACATGACAATCTAAGCCCAGTATTATGCAAAAACATATCCCAACTTATAGTTCAGAGCTAAACAGTTACAATAATAAAGTTATGAGAACTCGGCGTCCGATCAGGGTCTCGAATGTTTGCTTACCGAATATTCTTCTGTAATTTGAATAAAAACTAAAAAAAGGCAAGAAAAAACCAACAACTAAAATACAAAAAAAACGCACAAATACCATCCCTTGAATATGTTCTTTAAGGTTATTTTTTGGAAGCAAAGAATGCACTGAAGAACTGTACCTAGAGTTTGCATATTTTCTGGGTCAGACTAGCTAGTTTAGGCCATTAGGCCTCAACAGTGACCCTCGAATAGTTTCAAAGTTCCACAATGAAAAGAAAAATTGACTGGTCAAATTGAAAATAGCAAGGAATTTAATTCTATAGAACTGGGTCAACACAACAGAAGTTGTTGTGATCTCATTTTGCAAAGATATTGGCTTTAAACAGAAGAGACACTTTGATTTTAACTGTTCATGAGTAATAGTCGAAAATAAAGCATTGGACAAACCTGCAACAACGGTACATTTAGTAGATCTCAGTGCATCCACTAGGTTCCACACTGTTGGTTTACTGGTCATGTCTTTCCAGCGTGTAAGCGCTTTATTGCAGCAGGTATTATCATCGAGGTTACTTGTTTCTATATCTTCAACTTCGTCTGAGGTTTCTATTTTGGAATCAACACACAGACGGACAAATAATTGACGCCATCTCTTGGAAACTGTTGCACTTTTACACACCAGGTTGATGGCCTTCTTCAGTTTAAGATCTATTGAAAAGAGAAACAAATGTAATAACAGTGAAATTAGTGAAAATTCATAATTATCATTAAACTAAAATTTAAAAGTTTATGTATTAATAAAAATGTCAAGTTTATTGAGTAAGTTTTCAGTGCATGAATGTTCTCTGAAAAAGCACAATGAAGCACGTTCAGAGAATGACAATAACTCACCAGTACAGAAACAAATGATGACAGATATATATACATGGAACATAGGATTCCAACAATCTGTAAATCAGAAATGAAAGCTAATTTTTCGATGGAACTTAGTTTTACGCTAAACCTAGCCCCTTTACTACACGCGTATGCTAAAATATGCACTCTGTAAGAACTGTTTTGGTATTTTTACAATTAATGGCCTGCCTATTTAAATAAAACTCATTGTTATATGTCATTATAAACATGTTATCGTAGTGTGGATGTTAAAATGTAGACAAATACTTTTTTAGACTTCAACAATAGACACCAAATTCGGACGGCTAAGTAACTAAAACAAGGCTATTTGTATCATAAACTCGTTTATACTTAGTATTCAGATATCATTATTCCTCATTATATTCTATTTAAATGTCTGAATATTCCAATTCGTAATGTGATGGGATGTTTGAAAGGTTGTGGGCAAATGGGTAGTGGATATTATTTCAAACACAGCTTGCATCCTGGTCTACGCTTTTCCTCAGGCCTGTAGGTCAGATTATGCAGGATAGATATTATTATTATTATTATTATATATGCTACCTTCAGCTGTTTCAGATCGTACAATGCTCATTGTCTTCTGTCGTTCCTTGAGTTCTGCAGCTAGTTGTAATTTATTACATCTTCTTAAAGCTCCAACTAAAGGCAGTGACTGCAGTAAGAAAATACACTTTGCAATATAGTTGGTCAGAGCATGATAATTTGGTAGTTATAGCATAGGCTAGTTACAAGGCTTGCACACCAGAATCTTTGCTATTAAAATACACAACGCATAATGATTCCATTATTTCCAGTTTGGTTAATATTTCTCATGTGATACATATAAGTACCAAAATTTCATATTTGGAGTGTACATTTTTTGCAGAAGTAAATATATATATGACTTATTATATAAAAATAGATTGAAAGATACAAAATAAAAGGCATATAAATGTTATTTCTAATGAACTGGCCAAAGTAACGCGGCATCTGATTGGGAGATGTCATAAATTTGCAACAGTACATCCCGCGTTACGCTGTTGAAAATACGATTACATCACGTTACGTCAAATTTCATTGGTTAGCAAGTGGTTTTATGCAGCTTGCAAGTGGTTTAATGCAGCTGACAGTCATTGTAGTAGGTGTAACCTACTACAGTTCACAGTTCATAGTGAAAGAAAAGTGTTGCTTGTGCATTAAAATTGGGATAACCATAATCAAAAAGTTCATTTTGGGAGAATATGTCGCCATAAACTTAAAATTCCAACCTTATATACGACGACCTACCTCACCAAATGCGCGTTTGTATAGTTATCCCCTAGATATATTACCTTATCATCCGCCTTTGGTTGTCGCTTCAGCCAACTAGCAAGAATATCCATGAGAATTCTCTCTGGTATTGTATTCTTGTTCTGTTGTTTAATTGACTGTATCCTCGCCTGACTGATTCTCAGTTCTTTAGCAAATCGCTCCCAGTCATTTCGAAGTTCTCTGCATAGAAGTCGCACAAAATCGGGTGTCAAAGGCTCTGAAACCAACTGACAAATATGAATACACGATCCACTAGAGCAAATAGGAGCTATCATTTGTCACAACTTCGATATGGCCTGCTTTATGAGTACAGAAATTTACAAATCACAGGATCCGAGCAGTATTGCTAAAAAAACATATTTTGTGATTTTTCAGGGGGGGGGGGGGGGGGGTGTTCAGACCCCATGTCCGCCATCCCCTCTGGATCCGCACATGACTCAGGAAATGTTAGTTCAATTTCCTAAGTAATCGACCATAATACAAATGTATAATACTTATAATAATGCATAATACGCAAATCTAGAAATTTTCTTAAGGAAGGTTGGTCCAAGCAATTCTTGAGGGGATGCGGTGAGGGTCTAAAGCAGTTTTACTAAGGAAACCAATAACCACTCGTGATTTTCCACGGGGGTCCTGATCCCAAGTCCCTCTCTCAATCCGCGTATATGCATTTATTTCTATTTACAGCGTTTTCTTCACCTTGGCTGTATTTCATCTGCACAGATGCATGGATTGAGCAGATGAGATGTCCCTTTCGGTTATTACTTTATTAATTGAAAGGCATCGATGAGAAAATCATTTTCTGTGTAATAAAACAATCATTACATGTTATACTTTAATACCATATGACTAGGATATGATGTGATATTATTATGCATGAAATCAAATCACAGTTCAAAATAATGTTTATTTATTAATTGCTAGATAGTTAGACATACCGCAGACTCACTAAGTTGGTGTTGGCTGTGTGTCTTTAACTAGGCTAAATTTGACTCAACTAGTGTTTGTTTTCTGTAGCTCTTGCTATATATGGACTTTATTTATTAGAGTTATTTAATTGGCCCCCAGTGGCTTTGGCTGTTTTCCATTCTATGGTGGTGGATCTGTTGTTGTTGATTGATTGTTTGTTGTTGTTACCATTGTTTGTGGGGGGGGGGGTAGTGTTTTGTCCTTGTTCTGTTAAATAGTACTTAGTATCCTTTCTAGTTTTGCAATCATCTTGCTGAGGAAGAGAGAGCTAGTGCTTTACTTTAATTTTCTTCCTGATATCTTGCAACTGTTACTGCTCTGTGTCTCTTCCTCGTAGTGCCAAGGGTTTGCCTTCAGTGTGTTATTGTGGTACTTCACGGTCATAATCACATTTTGATGATAATTATGATGACACGATAAGTTACTTAGGAAGCATTTAATCCTCATATCGAGCAAAATACAATTAGGTTTTACAACAGTATAATTCAGTCGACGATTTTGCAACACGTCTCTAAGCCTGGAAGTACATGTGGGTTGTGTCTCTTCTAAGTAACGTGTTCTGTTCTTATAAGATATTGGTAGTATCGCTTCAATTGCGTGTAGGGTTCGTTTTAGTCAGTATTTGTAGTGTGGCTTTGTTTCCTATCTGGTTTGGAATAATCCAAGGAAGAAAGGCATTGTTACAAAACATTTTGTGTATAACTCATTGGTTTAGCTATGCTATAGTGCCTCCTCCTATGGGTATCATGGAAAAATCCGTGGCTGATGACTCTGGTATTTGAGCTAGTTTCCAGCCAAATGTACAAGTTTGCATCTGCATCAATCGAATAATGAGATCAACCTGAGCATCCGCGTAGTCTGATCAGAAACTGTGATTGGGCGCTCTTGGGGTGTCCAAGGGTTCAACGTTGGTTTAGGCTGAAAAATAAGACTCTGGTCAGACTGTGCAAATGCGCAGAATGATTTGAATCTTTGCTGTTCGTACATGCCAACTTGTACCATACGCATGGTACCGGCTCCTATACTTGACAGCAAAAGAAACACATATTTTTCAATGTCCATTGAATACCAGAAACCCTTATCAAATTGTACCCTTAATGATATGAACATGTTTGAACGGACTCATGCATTCGTTCCTGACCGTTTTATTCCTCATTACACAGTTAATTATCATTTTTTGGTTATTAATGAAAAAAAAACGCAAAAACAGTGCCGTAATTGGAAAAGACATGATTTGAACCCGATGTCATTTCATGTCATGAGAACACAATGTAAAAGATAAGAAAACATCATAAAACTTTAAAATTCACCGCTGTAGAGATGAAACTGCTGATCCAAAAATCTCAATTTTTGCATTTTTTGCATTGGTATTGAAAACCACTGGAATCTTTGGGGTGTAATGATATCTGGAACAGTATGACTGCTGTCAAGTAAGGTAATGTCCAACAGAAACGTTTAAAACAATTTTTGACCCTTTCTTGCCTGTATTAAACACACTTCCGGTTAATTGTCCGATAATTTAACTGGGTCACAATGGTCAACATTGAAGAATATCGGATAATTTAACCTTTATAAGTAGTCTGTGAGTCATGACAATCACGCAGAGTGATTTTCATTCAAATCCATTCAGTGGTTTTAGGTGTACACCATCCCAAAAGTGGCCTTTATTATGAGTTATTTTATTACGCCAAGACTTACGCCCCTTTATTAGCATTATTCCAATGAGCCATTCATTTGTGATGCATTTGATAAAACACATGTTCCATACATAAGAGACACATTACGTATCATTAGATCAATATTTAAACCTGAATGTATACACTATACCAAATATGCAAAATATGCGTTTCTTTTGCTGTCCAGTTGGTTTAGCTGTGTTTCCTCCTATCGGTAACAGTATGTGTTTGGTGACTGTGGTATTTCCTAGACATAATTGAGTCGAGACATGTGATTTCCAACGATGTGGCATTATGACAAGTGTAGACTCAGTCGAGACTTTGCAGCCTCGTTTTAAGCTTAGAAACTCCAAATGATGTTCAGTCAGTAGATTAACACTAATATATACTGTCCACAAAAAGTAGGGGACATTGGGACAAAAAATCTAGAAATTAAACTCCTACTGTGTTGCGTAAATAATTTTGTTGTTCATGAAACAATCAGCAAACCAGTTTTCCTGCATAATTTGAGGGCTGAAAATTGAGTATTGACCTTAATTGCGTGCCAAAGAAACTAGGGTTAAAGACCCAAATTTCACAAAACGTATATTTTTTACATGATTTCAATAATGTATGCTAAAGATGCATTTGGATATCTTTGTTTTTTAAGATTTTATTCGCGTACCATAATTGTTATTTCTAGGAGATAGGGCGGTTACAAAATAAGAAAAAAATACATGATTCACTGAAAATGACGGATTTTAGCTGCGCATTCCTGAAATCAAAGACAAAGAGGTCAAAACAAATTCTTAACATAAAAAATAATGAATAAGGGATGTTTTCTTTTCAAAAAACATAGCCCTTGCATAATCTGTCACTGAGATATACACGTGTGAAAATTGACAAGCTACTTCTGGTCTAAATATGGTTGTCTCAGAAACGTTTGACCAGATTAATCATAGAAAATTTTATTCATATTGTCGGTGAGATGATTTGGCAATTATTACTAGCTGGATTAGGTACATGACATTTGTTTGGTAAGTGCTATAATTTTTAATATTCAAATATCCCCTACATTATACATTGAACAGTATAATATTCAGCCGCCAACCAAAGGCTCTGATCAGACTGTGCGTATGCGCAGGCTGATCTGAAGCTATGCTGGTCGCAACGTACCACATTGTTGGAAATCTCATGTCGTTGTTCATATCTGTTGGTTGTTTGGATTATCTATTGTAATGTTTACCTTCCAGTCGCAATGCCAATGGTGCCCGGAAAACAGTAGCATCAAGTTTTGCAATCGACTTGGGAAGGGAAACTGGTATCTCTGCAAGGCAATCCCAGCCTACACTGAAGTCTGGCTCATCATTAGTATCAATAAGACCTGTTTGAAAGTCGGATTTGCTGAAGATCTGAACGATTCCATGAAATGTTGGTAATGAACGTTGACCATATGGATTCTGTACATCAAGGAGACACGATGTTTTTAACCCACTGAATGTGTGATATCGGAACTGCCTTTGCATTGCTTTTTTACATTGTATATTTCCTTTGAAGGAATACGCTATGATGTCTCCTTCGTTCAAGAGAAGCTCTGTCTCTGTGTGGGTATAACACAAGGCTTCATCAGTACATTTGACAGGTTTTGAACGACTATCAACCATAATAACATTCAGTCTTTGCGGGTCAGCAAGAGTCTGATAAACCTTCACTGTTACTTTTCTAAGAGAGATGAACTCAATAAAAGCTTTTATGACCTCGCCTATTGATGTATACTGTAAACCCGTCCTTGTTTCTATAACCATTACACTGAAATAAACAAATACAATAATATAGTGCATATAAGCATCAGTATTTTTGTCCTATTCTGATTTTTTATTCAAAATACCAAGTCAGTGATGATATAGTAGAATGGTTGCGGGCATATATGTAAATGCTATGAGATTATTAATTATATATTTCATCTATAAGACTAGCGTCCTTTTTAGATATGTTGTATGGTGAGTTTAACTTCTGTCCAATTTATTTAAAACAGTTATTATTTGATTTAAAGTTTGCTAATGATGACAATGATGATGATGATGATGATGATGATGATGATGGTGGTGGTGGTGGTGTGTGTGTATGTGGCGGAAGAGGCGCGCTGGTAGCAATAGCAAACAGAATGATAACAACAACAGAATCACCACCTACAACAGATAAATTGTGATGTAGCTATCTGTGATGTGTGTATTTTCTCAATGGTGCCATGGTTTGGTCAGCCATCTGTAATTGTGGTATTTCCCAGTTATACTCATTACTGCACGACACAACAAACATCAAACACAAACTCTCACAAATGTGCAGAGCAACAATAAACAATACACAAACAACTACAAAACCGTTGATTAATGTAGATTCGTTAACACAGCTTATTTTACATTTGGTTTTAGTATTTCAATGTCAACACTTTTTTTTTAATTTGATTAATCTTTTCTTAAAAAGGAGTCGATCTTCTAAAATAATGCAAGTTCTTGGAGAATGTATGTCTAAATATAAAGAAAATATCAACTCAAGTGACATGTCGTTTTATAAGCAAAACATATGTAATATTAATGTTGTCTCATTCCAGGTCATATGTAATCATAATTGTAAAATATATTTTAGACTCCCCAGTAGCTGCGGCGGCTATCTGCCCTAATGTGACAATTCTGTTGATGCTGATTTATCGTTTTATTTGCTCCCATTGTGTGTGGGTGGGGTATTTTGTCTGGTAATGTAGTTTTTAGTATACTTTCTAGTCTTGCAATCATTTTGCCAAGGTTAGTTTACTTTACCTGTGGTATAGGTTTGTGTGAATGTGAGTGTCTGTTTGTTTCTTTGTTTGTTTGATTTGATTCTTTATGTCCCATCAACAATCTTTCAGTTAAATAGGGACGGGTCCTGGGTTGAACCAGTACTAAGCTAGGATAACTGGGTCTTGCTCAAGGACCACAACACAGTGACGCCAGTGAGGCTCAAACCCACGGCCCCTCACTCTCCAGTCAAACACTCTACCACTGAGCCATGAGTACTAGATTGACTAGAACAAATAAGAGCTATCAACTGACACAATTGCGATATGACCCACTGAGCCACTGCACTCCCTAGTCAGTGTTTGTTCCTTGTGATGCATTAGGATAGTCTGTGAATGTGGTTATTCCTGGTTATACTGCTTCTGTTTTGTGGTTATTGTAAGGTTAATATGCTATCATCATATCCACTTATATAAACATGGTAAAATAGATACTTGTCATTTCGTATGGAATCTATGGAACAAGCTTAAGCATGTTATTTTATAAGCTTGTCTGAAATGACCACCAGTGTAAAATTCAGTCTTTTATCATGTGATCATTTTGATCAGGATAAGCATGCTTTTGTATGATTCTTTGGAGTTTAAACACCAAATTCACAAAATAATCTGATCTGATATGCCCTGGTTTCAAAACATTTGTATTAACCATCACATCTAAATATTTATGAGAGAATTAAGAAATGCTCTTTTTAAGCTTATTATACCAATAGCCTTGTTTAAAAGAAGTAACTTAGCAGTCCTAAAGCCACTAACATTAGAACATTCTCCTGCATAACATTGATAGCGTCAATTATAACATGCCTTCTACATTTTACATAGTAAAATTGCTGTTAACACCCTGTAATAGTTTCAATTGGACTGAATCCATAATAGCACAGTCACATGACGATGCGAAAAATCCATATTGGGGCCTCAATATGGATTTTGGCACTGCCTCATAGTGATGACGTATAGGAATAGAGCACTATTTTCGATTAGAATTAGCTAGACTACTCGTTTCAACATGGCTGAGTAGATTTAGAATCATTATGATACCCTGTCTTCCGATGTATTTTACGCTCGATTCGGGCCATAAAATACCAAAATGCCAGAAAAAATAATGAATTGGACATCAGCACATAGAACAGTTCGGCTTTTTGCCAGATTCGGTTAAACAAACAAAATGGCTAGCCCTGAGGCTGGTAAAGTACACGGGTGTCAAGCTGACAGATGATCAATCGTTGGAGTGTTTTAAGTTTCTGTCAGCTCTTCAAATAAAATATTTTCAGAAAAGGCTGATTTTCTATGAAATACAATGTAAGATGAAAGGTATACCACAATCTAGAAATACATGAATGCTTACCTAAAGGCTGCCTCTGGTTGTTTTATTGACAAAAGGCTGTTGAAATGTCTCGTCGTCAATGACAATGTAAACAATGCTTATCTTATGACGTCATTGATCAATGTCACGCTTTAAGTTAATGCAATTTTCATCACGTCAGTTGTTTTGCCTCACTGTCTTACCAGCTCAACAGAGATTGACTTTGCGTGGGTGTAATAAAAAGGTTATTATATGGCCGAGGTGTGCCTCTAGGTCATATTGGCACTGGATGGCCATAAAGGCTCTCGGGCCAATATGGCTACCCAAGTGCCAATATGACCTAGATGCACTCCTGGGTCATTTAATTACCTGTATATATGTACACAGTACAATAGCAAACATTGAGCGGTTCTTTTTCCAGAAAAGTGAAAATGATAGTTTCAAAATCCTATAGTATGCCATTTCTATATTTGTCTGGTGGTGCTGATTGTTTACCACCATAAACACTGACATACATGTACCATTAAATCAAGGTACAATTTTATTGGCTGTTGCTAGTTACCTGGCACTACTTTCAAAGATGTTAAACGTGTGAATATCGCCTGTATGGCCTTCTATTTTGGTCAATGATACCAGCCGCATATAATTGTCATGGTCTTCTTGGATCTGTACAAGATGTTTTTCTCCAGCTGGGATATGCACTAAAATAAAATTAACAATAACTGAATCGCATTACCTCTGGAATATCTTTACAGGTATTTAATAATATAGAAACTGAGCCTTTGAAAAAAAAGAGCTTTAACTAAAATCCGAGTCAATTCATGAAAGATAAAAAAAAAAATCAGACAGGCTCTTGACACCATCATTTTTAAATGAGTAAAGGTTCAAGATACATATTAAAGCAACTCGTTGATATGACGAGGTGTAATACTTTTCATGTCAATGTAACATAGGAACGCTAATAAGGCAATGTACATCAAGGCAGCTTATAATTATGCCAGTCGGTATGTAACAAGTGGATGTCACCAGGAATATCACAGACCAATATATAACATTAAAACCCAGACAATCTAAGACAATAATAATAATCCAATCAACTAATGCTCTCTTCCTGAGCGATATGACTGCAACATTGGAAGCTACACAAATATATTCATCATTAAAAGTTAAGTAATTTTAGTAAGAAACATGCATAAATCCAGAAAGGATAGTCAGAGGGGATCCAGCTTTTACGTTTTTGTGTTTTGTTTTTTGTTTAAGTTGATGAAGGTAGAGAGGATGCAAAAATCGCTTTAAGCGGACCATCATCGGCTCGCTATCGAAACGCCATTAAAATGGCGGCCTGCTGGCGTGCCGATGAATGCCCAACATAGAATGCTGGTTTGGTAGTTTTAGTATTGCTAAGACATCTCGGATTTTTGAGGGGGTCCGGACCCCTCTGCCCCACCTCTGGATCTGCCAATGAGGACATGCCACACTCACCGATCAAAGACAAACCTATTGCACCATGTCAACGAGACATAGATCACAGGTGAAGAAAGACGCACATACAAGCAATAATAGAATGTCAAAGTAAAACATTATCAGGACAAAACAGGAAAATCCCACACTCAGTGGCATCAACCCAGAACAAGTAAATCATGTCTTAGAGCAAATGCAACCACAGTCACATAGGAAACTAAAAATATTTTACAGGCCAAATTGTCACCAGTTATTTATAAAATCTTCAACTTATGTTAAATAACTGTAATGAAAATAAGAAAATTTTTAACTTTCCACTGACAGACGAAGCCACGAAGAACCGTTAAGTGGTATAAGATTGACACACTCAAGACAAGAAGTAGGTAACAACCCAATGAGGAATGTATACTACCAGAGTAGATATTGCGTCTAAAGCCTGCCAAGCTGTCGTGCAATAGGTATAAACCCTGATTGGGTTTATAATTAAGCGTGTTGGTTATGATTTAAAGTAATGTAAAATTAGTATAGGAAACACATAGAAAAGCTGTATTCATTTTAAACAAAAATCATGTATGCTGCTTGGGATATACTGTATGCTCATTCTTGCAATGATTTGTTAAGTACATTTTGTTTTCCACTGCAGAGCCAAATTGAAACACAAAGCACACCAGTGTGAGTTGAATTTATTTGGCATATTTTTTTTTAGATTAGGCCAATGCCTAGAATATATATGCCAGTTCTTCTTACTGATCTTAACAATTAACAATAGACATCAATAAATTATTGCCACTTTTGGAAACCCGTCAGACACTTGTGAACAAGATATTTTAACGTTAGAAAGTCACAAACCAGTTGTTTGGTAAATAAAAGATGATACAGATACCTATATTAAACATAATCTGAGCAGCAACATGAGGTTTCCAACAATGTGGTATGTACGACCAACACAGCCTCAGAGCCTATGCTAGTCGCTTGAATATTGTATGACTCTTAGGCTACAGAACAAACATCATTTGGAGTTTCTAAGCATAAAATGAGGCTGCACAGGCTCGTCTGACTCTACACATGTTAAAATGCTACATTTTTTGAATCACATGTCGTCGCTCATATGTTAATTTGTTTCATTATCTTTGTCATTTATACCAATGGGGAAAACATCTACACTGCTGCTTGGAATGGCCTGCCATCACAGACAAGCAGTGTTTGAAAACAAACTGATAGAAAATGCCCTGCTAAATAAAGAAAAGTACATTATTTAAGATAACGAACCCTTTGTCTTTCCTTTCAAATGTTGTGTCTGGGAGATTCGCCTTGGGTTCCTACTGGCCACTTTTGTTCCCACTGATGAATTTGATGCCACATCACTTGATGCCTGGGTAGGGTTAGGCTTTGCTTTCTTATTGAAGTAAGGGCTTGGTATTCTCAGCATTGGTGAATGAACGCATGATGTTGGAAAAGAGAACACGGAATGTTTCCTTGAGCGTGAATATATGCTTGAGTAAGGTATGTTAAACATCAATGATTCTGAAAATATGAAAATGATGATGATTAATGTAATTGTATTGGCAAATAACTCTGCGTTTAAACATATATTCAGGAACTGGGAGTATTTTATCACATATTAATGATTAAAGTGTTCTCACCTGCATGTTGGCCAGACGCTTCAATATTAACTAATGGACTACTTGACAATATTTGATAGTCTTCATCATCACAGTGCAGTCTTGAAAACCAAGTTAACATATGTACATCTATTGGTACAACCTGCAATATATAAGTAATTTTAGCTACAGCGAATGGTCTGGTAACACTATTGTCCATTTGAGCAGAATTACATATACTTTTTCAGTTACTCCTCATATTAACTGCATTGTTGTATATTGGCGTGATAAACGTTGCCTATCTCACGGTATGTGTCTTTATCTGGTCATCATGACGTTGCACGTCTTGAATGACGTCGTCAATGACGTTGAATTGACACGAAAATCGATAATTACGTCATAATAGCTAGTATGAAGAGTGAACCAACTTGTAAATTGAACTATCATTTCCACCCACTGCAAACATGGATTTGCCAATTAAATCTAACAAACAGGTGAGTATGACCAACAAATGCAACAATCACGTATCAAGCTCCATGGCGCCAGGTGGTGGCAACATTAACACACAGATAAAGACACACATATAAAACAAGAATATAATTATAGTAAAGCTACCAAATCTCTCTCTCTCTCTCTCTCTCTCTCTCTCTCTCTCTATCTCAACAAGACTATTACACAGCTAGAAAGGACATAAATAACTATAACACAAATCACCCCCTTATAATGAGAGCAACACCAAAAAGAACTAGCAACTAACGAATCGCCACCTTAGAACTGACAGCAGCAGCAGCCCCTGAGTGCTTAAACATATCTCACAAACCAACGCTTCACCTTTAACACTGTTGTAGCAATAAAATTACTAGTTGGGCCATGGTTAAACTTCTGTTGTATTTCTCCATTCTATGTAAAAACACGAAAGAGCAATAGATTTTCTTATTGTGTTCTTGTATACTGTGTAATGTACCAGATTTCATCTTTGGCTTGAAGCTAACATGTATATCTGATATGAATATGTTTTACCTGCAAAGTCAAACGCCGCTTTTGTTCTATGTGCTTTAATCCAACACCAACTTTTATCTTATTGTCCACTGATGATGTTAAACTCACATCGCTGCTGTTTGTATAGAAGACGTCAACTTTAGGGCGAGCTACCACGACTAAGGTCTTTCCCTCTTTTATTTTGACTTCGACTCCACCCACAGCCTTGAACGAACAACAAAGACCCTTTTAAGCACACTTTAACCATAAGCAGCAAATAACAATAAAAAAGCAATTTATTGGGCCATAAGCATAATTGTACATTATTTCAACTGAAATGGTATGATTCAATAGTTTTATGTCAGTCTGACGTTTTAAAATATTGTAGGTTCCCATTATTTCTGAAAGATCCATTTTGTCCAGATAATTTGCAAAAAAATATCTTAAATTGCCAAATAGGACAAGAAAACATTCACAAATGCATGTTTTGCGCATTAGTTGTGTTAATTAGTGTAAAAGCTCATACCGAATATATCCTAAACATAACTAATAATTAGAAAGATGAAGCAGTTATGAGAGATATTCTTAGGGGTTACATAGGCGAGTGTACGTTGGATTTAAATTCGTTTCAGTGATAATTTAATCGTTTATTTTGCGAATGTTATCCTATGTGCAGCAATGCCAAATAATCTAACTATTTAAACCATAGTGTAAAGAGTGTAGAATGTAGCCCCAACCTTCTCTCCACCTTTCAGCTGAGTGATGTAACAGCGTCCCAGGACGTCAACCCATTCACCTTTATCATCTAATTCACGAACTATCGGCTCCTGCCAGCTTTGCATACAAGTGTCCTTGATGGGAAGAAATACCACCACACCATTCTGTGGAATATGATCAAATCAAACAGTTCAACGTGAGCGCCAGACAAACATTTACATTTGAGCCGCTGTATAGGATTTCCAAATATGTGGCATTTTGTCATGAATAGGCTCAAATGATCATGTAGAGCTTCCTTTTAAGTTTAGAAACTCCAAATGTTGTTGGGTCAGTAGCTAAATAATCATAGAGTTTTCAAACTATTAGCAAAGGTTTTCATCAGACTGCGCGTATCTGTGTTCTGTGTCTATTCCTTATGGTGCCATTGGCTGGTATGCGGTCGGTAATTGTGATGTTTCTAGGTCACACTCACTTTTACTTTTTGTACTAATATCTAATACTTGGAGCATAACTTTTCTTTTAAACATAGAGTGGCACTAAGAGTGTTAATGCTCAACGTGATTTTCACAAACGCAAAAGTGTGTTATCCCATATACTCCCCGCGTCATTTTTGTGGGACATAGGCAAAACGTGCAGACCAAGATCAGGATATCCACTGTTTGCTTACAGAATGGTCTATTAAAATTTGAATAAAATGTAAAATACCACCAAACAACCCTGAAAACGGAAATGGACTGTCCAATTGATACGAATGGGGAATTCCATTCGGGTTAAATGTTCCAATACTTTACCTCGCTGCAGATGTCACCTGGGTTTTGTGGGTCTATTTGAACAACATGGCTAATCAACGTCTCATGGCGTGTCTTAGTTACCGGTCTAACGTCCAGAATATTTATCACCTGACAATTCACCACAGACAAGTTAAATGTGAAGTAAGGCGCTTGGACCATACAGAAAAATACCTCTTCACCATCGGCATTTCTTGTAGTGTATCTGCAAGAAAATGGATCTTTTGTAATTCCATACTTTGGGTAGGTGAATATTGTGAATAGGTGACTATTGTACAATACCAAGTAAATTATCATTAACTATGATGGTACGATACTTGTCGCTGCAAACTGCAAATACAACCGTTGTGGGATAACTGTAGGTAGAAGAGAAGAAGAAAATATTCGCAAGAGTCCATCAATGTTTTTTAAAAATAAAGTTCACCTTGCATTTATAAGGGTGTTCGATGATAATTTCTTATTTTGGATTTTAGTTGCTCATCTACTCTTGGTTTATTTCCTAAAATACATACATGCGATCAGTAACCATCCCGTTATAAACTAATTATATAATATTTCTGGCATAGTATTATATTTTCAATATGTTCAGGAAAGGTATGTTCCACATGAAACTAAGACCTTGTAAATCAAGCCACAATACTATATCAGGTCTAAATTTCAGTGTGGCAGAGAATAATTGTAAAAAGAAAATAATCTCGTTGAGCCCAAGAAAAGGGCGCACAAAAAAATATACATGACACCTTCGTTTCTTCTTACCCCCTCCTTCTACTTAAAACAAACCTACACTTTTTGTATCTACTTAGTTGGTGATTTATGTATATTACTGATTATTTTATTTTCTGTAAATGTGTGAGTTTTAAATGATTCCTTGAATTGAAAAGTAGGTAGTACAGAAAAAAGTAACAAATTAATTTTAGGAAGCTATACAAGCAACATACATGTATAATCAATAGATATAATCAAGTTTTATAAGGATTGACATCAACTGTTAGAAGAGTTGTTCACCCATTTTACCCATAATTAAGTACTGTGGAAGTATTCAAGTCTGGAAAATGTCTAAATTTACAAACACACAAAAAACAACAACAGTAACTGAGGTGGCTGATAATCTCATGGCATGCACCTGTTCATATCATAACACACCTATATGTACAGTTCACTATAGGAAAAGTGACGCATGAGAATGATCGGGAAATACCACAATCACAAACTGCAGACCAACCAAAAACACAGCGATGAAGAGCCACATAACACTAACATCCACAAGACATTAGGAAGACAATTAAAGGGAGATGATTGCAAAACTAGAAAGGACACTAATTACTGCATAACAAAACATGGACCAAATGCAGAATCCGCACAAAAATAGGAGCAATAAAAAACAATGCATCAACAACAACAGAACCACCGCCTGAGAACGGACGACAACCACTGTGGGCTTACGTGAATTTCACAAATTACAGGTAGCTACAGACTTTGCTGTGGTTCTGTTGTTGTTGATTTATTGCTGCTCCAAAATATATGTGGTTTTGTCTTTTTGTATGCAGTAATTAGTGCCCGTTCTATATAGTTGAGATTGATGGAGTGAGTGAGTGAGTAAGATCTGGATGTTTTGCTTTTAATTAGCTGCTTGTGTTCTGTGTTACGTGGGATGGTATGTGATCTGTGACTATGGCATTTCCTGGTCATACCCACTTGCTTTTTGACAGCATATTATCTCGAAACTAACTAAGTTCATAACACGCAAAATTAACTCAAGGAATATGTATCTAAAATAGCTCCAGTCCATGACAAAAACATCAATTGGCCCAAAGACTTAGGGGATAACTGTATGCCACAATTTTATTTGGGGAGGTATATCGTCGGGTATACATATGCGGTCGGAAATTCAAGTTTTTCGGTTACGCGCGAGCGGAGCCCGTATATCCGATGGCGATATACCTCCCTAAATGAAAATTTTGAATATGGTTATCCCCATTCTTATACACTTCTGCAGTTTTGTCTCGAATTGAAGAGTTCTATGCCGTATATAGTCGCACGTCATCCAACGAAATGTGACGTAACTAATGACGCCAACCAATTCGCGACAGTATATCGCAGGTTATAATGTCGCAAATTATTGACGTAGTCCAATCAGAGTCGTGTTACAAATGCGACTGCATTAGAATATAGGCTTATCTAATAACACAAGGCTTTCACTTCTAGTGTTTAGCCTCAAATGTACATTGTATCCTGATCATATACACATCTGCACACCATAGCAAAAGTTTGTGCAATCCACGATACTCACGATCCACACGGACTGCAGAAGGGGTCGCGCACATGTAGGTGTGACCTTGGGGAAGGGGGTAAATCTGGGGTCATTTTGGTACGGGTGTGCGAGCCAGTATTTTGAAACCAAACCCAATCATATACCTGACCTTTGTAAAAGCAGCCCATTTATGTATTTTCTTTCACAGACAGTTGACCTATTCATATACTGTCCCTTGAATTAATATACCCTTTCAACAAGTTTACAAATGGCCCTTGTCATGATGAAACTTTCCTTTTCATGTAAATGTGAAAACAAAGGCACAGTCAGCTGCGGAGCTGCCAGATCAGCGCCTTTGTTTACCATTCATAGTTGATTGATTGCCTCTATATTTCTCTAAATACGTGCATATACATGGGTGTCAGAAAATTTGGGACATTCATATACCAAAATCAGAAAAAGGGCCATCCATATACTTTCTTTTTAAAAGGGGGGTTTATCATATACCTGGCGGCGCTGAAAAATGGGGCTATTCGGTACGCACATCCGTACTATAACATATATAGGGAGTTACCCACCCCCGAGGGTGTGACAAACCGTACGTTAAGGATTATATAAAACAAGTACATATTTTCTGAATAGTATCTACACCTGCTAAATTCCAAAGTTGTAAAAACGAAGTATATAAACTACCTACTTCAAAGGATTAGATATATAACTTCGACAAAACGAAAATTGAGCATGCGTACAGCAAGATCAACTTCATTTACTTACTTCCGTTTCAGAACATTCTTCGGCTGTCCTGCTGATGAACATACAGTGGCCATGACGTCATTTAATATGGTCGCCACGATAGTTTGGGTTTCTCTGGGAACTAGAAAATCAAGTATAACCTTATATTCTTTTAAAATATCATTGAAGCGAAGTGATTCAGTGATTAAATGCTAGACTTGGGATCGAGGGTCGCTAGTTCGAGACTCACCGGAGGCACTGCGTGGTGTCCTTGAGCAAGACACCTTATCCTCTGCTTAGTACTGGTTCAAACCAGGAATTCATGAAAACGTCTCGACATGACCGAACAACTGCTGACTGGGACACAAACAAGCTATTTTTAAAATATCATATAAATGGTATCTATACATAAATACATTTCAGAGCCGGATCAGATGCCTCGCCATGCAACCTAGACCTTTACTGTGCGCATTACTGAATATCTAGAGAAAATTATGTAAATTGTCATGCTGACGGCCACGAGAAATATGGTAGCATAGAACATGTAGAACCTGTGTGCAAAACCTCATGAATCACTAAATATAACTGCCAGCTAATAGTGACAGTGCAGCTATGATTGACGGCGAGGTCACGAATCGTTCGCACCTGCAAAATAGGCCTAATGTTCGCTTCATTGGCTGTGCTGTTCGGTTCTACAATCCAACAAAACTGTTACTTTGGTAAAATATTCAAATATTAATCAGTATGTGTCCTAACATTTATAAAGATACTTCTAATAAATATAATAAGTATAGTCTCGTTCGGAGGTTCATTTAAGGATTGAAATTCAGATTTTTAGCTTGAACTGGATGGTGCAAAACATTAGCTTTCTAATGTTTCCGAGAAGCTCTTCTGGCTTCACAACTTTAAAACATTAAAATTTACATTTTATATTATCAATAAAATATGCCAAACAATCTTATACCCAGCCCAATGAGCGTGTCAGATCACATGATTGTTCAATGTTTTGCATCGAGAAATGCAAACATCTGGAATGTTAGGTTCTATCTTAGGCAACTACAATGAAATAATGAGCTTCATAGTTTCAATTCAAAGTTAACATAATTCCCTTCACTTACTATGTACTGAACCCATGCCATTTATACTTTTCATGAACATCTGGAAAATGTAATGAAATTCTTCAAATTATACACTTTATAAAGGATTTTCGTAGTTGAGCTTTTTTGTTCTGAAAGATGCATATAATTCTCATTACGCTAAACGAATACTTAACGTTTTAGCGACGTCAATTGAATCACAAATTGTTGATTGGTTTACGTAATGATCGGGTCGTCTAGATATGGCTGTTCAATAATATTAGTAAACCAATAATTTAACTCATATAAGCCTAGCTTCCTTTTTGTGGGACATGGGCAAAAAGTGCAGATCCAAGATCTCCACTGTATGCTTACAGAAAGTACAATTAAAATTTAACTAAAAATGATATTTTTGTCTGACTGACAAAATTGGGACATTCCATTCGGCTTAAATGGGTTAATTAGGTCTCTCCTACGGCAGAGTTCGTACGCGATAAAAGTAAAGTGACGCAATCTACTAGTAAAAGGATAGAATGAAAGTAAATGCATACTGCAGTTAAAGAAACTAGCTCGGCAAAAATAATTATAATTTTGCATACCCACGTGTGTAAAGCACAGGTTCCACAGAGCTTGCGACCTCGCTGCGACCTTGCCGCGACTAAAAAAATGACAATCACAATGAGGCTGCAGAGGTCGCGGCAAGGTTTTACAAAGGTCGCAACAAGGTCGCAGCAAGGTCGGCGATCGGTCGCCGTACAAAACCAGTCGCGGCCAGTCATTTGAGCATGCACAAAAGACAAGCCGCGACTGATTTCGATCGCCGACTAGTTGCAACGGTTTTCGACCAGTCTCCGATCATTCGCCGACCGATAGCCGACCAGTCGCCGACCGATCGCCGATCTGTCGCCTACCGATCGCCGACTAAATGCTAAACGACCGCTGAACGTGGGGCGATCGGTCGGCGCCTGATCGGAGACTGGTACATGTAGGCGACTAGTCGGCGACAAAACCAGTAATGGAAAGACAATTGCAGTGGTTGCAGAGGTCGCAATCAAAATCAGATGCCAAGAGGTCGCGCCGCTGTCGCAAACTCTGTGGGACTTGGGCTTAAGCAAGCAATCCAACAATTTTGTCGGATGAGGCGCAGCGGTTTAGATGGAAATAGCATAATTGACAGATGAGCGGAAGAACGGACAGACGGACGAAGTAAACGATCACAATATCCCGTCCTTTTTAAAGCACGGGGAGAAAAAACATAAAATATATTGAAATAACGATTGACAATTAAGCTCTTATTGCAATAGCCCACGCTCTAAAACAAAGGCAAATCTCTAAGAATAATTTTGGTAAGCTTTCTACTGGAAGTTAGATATAAGATCATATACATGTATTCGTACTCTTGTATCATTGAATTTATTTAAATACTTGGGAAAACATTATCTGCAAGGCTTGCTGAGCATTTTAACGCTTTTTCGCAACGAGTTTAATAATTGCAAATGTTTGATTCGATAATTGAGCCGAGACATGAGATTTCCAACAACGTGGTATGTGCGACCAGCAAAGCCTCAGATCAGCCTGCGTATACACGCAGTCTGATCAGTGCCTTTGCTAGTCGCTTGAATATTCTATGAGTGTTAAGCTACTGAGTGAACATCATTTGCAATTTCTAAGCTTAAAAAGATGCTGCTCAGGCTCAATAGAGTCTACACATGTCAAAATGCCACATTGCTGGAAATCACATGCCACGGCTCAATTATATCACATGGCCATAGTTATTTTGAAATCGCGTTTTCGTGAAACGTCAAAATTTTGCCACACTAACGCGACGTTATTAATGGCGCAACTTCGTAACGTTACAAAAATTATGCAAATCACCAATGGGTTATCGAAATAAATACATGGCGTTCTGTCGCTCTCAGAGGCGACATCATATTTTTGTTTCTCTTGCTTCAATGTTCTCTCTCCCCCCCTCTCTCTCTCTCTCTCTCTCTCTCTCTCTCTCTCTCTCTCTCTCTCTCTCTTTCTGGTGTGCAAATTTGCACATTTTACCTGTAGTTAGTAAATCTGTCAATTTTCCAGATGTTAGTCCATGTTGGCATTTCTTTATGTTACCACCCTCAGAATCTTCCAGAAATTCTTCATCTGTTAAGTGAAGATGTCTCCTTATGTCTTTTAATCTAGCTAGATCTGCAAGGCCCGTTCTCGTGCTAAGTTTATCGTTGACATCTCTTGCTAGATTATCCTCATTATGTATAGCTGATGTACTCCTAACACTACTCTGACGGACATACAGTTTAGAGTTGTTAAAAATAAATGGTGATGACGGTCTGTCTAGGCCATATTTCAAACTTCTATTTTCTGTTTTTATATCGTTCATAGGTTTGGGTCGTGAGTGACTCCGATAGAGGTATTTCTGACTCAATCTCTTTTTTAATCCTTTTTGTTTAGACAGTTTGGAATCAGTTTCACAATCCATACTGGATTCAGTCTCCTCATCAATGCTAGAATAGTATTCTGGCTCAACGTCTTGCATACCAGCGGTATTCGAGTTTATTGTTGAATAATTACTTTCGATTTGTTTTTCTTGTCTTGGCACAAATTGGCTGATCAATTTATTTTCTGTAATTAGATATTCCCCGTTTGTTTTATCCATGACAGTTTTAGAGCTGCAATTTCCTACAGATATTAAAACAGCTGTCGTTGGTGGAATTGAATATTGATTGGCTTTGATTTTCTTTGGTGAGCATTCAGGTTTCTTTGGCGCACATGTGTGCCTCTGCTGACCAGCATGTACTGGTTTGGAATCCGTTTTGTTATATGTTTCTAATTTGTCAGTCTGTTTGTTATTTAGATGTCCTTTGTCAGAAGAACCTTTCTTAACGTTCCTGTCCTTACTGGCAGAGTTGCTTTTTTGGCGTAGTTTTATATAATTTTCCTGCGTGTTTAGCTGTGTAGAATTAGAACGTTCAGTACTGTAAGCAGACTCATGCTTACTATGCCCCTTGTTTGCTTTTGCCTTACTTTTACAGGACTTTTGATGAGATGGGACAATCCGTTCGGACAAAGGATTACTAGTTTTAAGTTTTATGCTTGATGAAGGTAGACCTTTATTTGCAAAAGTCTGATTGCCAAGTGGCTGTAATTTAATTGCAGCTGAAGTTCCCAAACTGTTAGCATTAAGCTTGTTTCTATCTGTTTCAACATGTTTTATAACTTTCTGTTTTGAAGGTTCAACTATACCGTCTTGCACTTTTTCATTATGTTTGGATTCTGATGGCTTGGTGTTACAAATAATATTTTCCTTAATACAGTTCTGACCTACCTTATTCAGGCTACCATTGTTTGTAAGTGTTGTTGAGGATTCCGTAGACTTGTTATCTATATTTGTATCACAGAGCAAAGGTAGTTGTTGAGGTGTATCTAATAAATCTTCTCCTTCACCGATGTGTTTACTGGTAATTTGACTTGATTCAATTTGTTTATTTTTGGATTCTGCATGTGTGCTTGTTAAAACCGTATTATTATTGTTTTCTTCAGAGAGTCGATTGGGTAATGAGGGTTTCCGTTTATGTAATATTTTATTGCTTTGAGCGCTGGATGTAAGTTTAGATGTTTGTGTACAGCGTTCTGAATAGCTGGAAACTGGCCTAGTAATAGAGTTTTCAACACTTAGTTCATTTAATATCGTACCTTTTGCTTGATTGTGCGCAAGTGTTTTTGTTTCAGGGGCTATTTTAGCATGCTTGTCAAGACTAATGTTGTCTCTTTTGGTGCTTTGTGCAATTCCATTATTCATGTTTAGAATTTGTTTACTATTCGATGTGTTGTGTGTATTATTTCGATGGGCTTGTAATTGTTGGTTTTCAAACCCTTTAATTGTTACTTCCTTCTCATTTGACCCAGGTTTAGGTTTGTTATAAGTGGTGTCACTCTTGTATATGTTTTCTGAACCTGTGCTTGAACTAGAATTTGAACAGTTCGTGTCACTTTCAGCACTTTCAGAGCATTGTTTTTCAATGGCTCGTCGGGAGTTGCAATTTTCCCCTTGATTGTTGTCTTCGTCATCAGATTCATCGAAATCATCATCATAGTCAGTTGAAGAGTTATCACTTGAATCTTCAGAAGATTGTATACTGTTGCTGTTATTGAGCACTGAAGAAACTGATTCTACTCTTATGTCAGAGCCTTTATCTTTGCTTTCTTCTAATCTGTCAGTATGGTGTTGATAATTGTCATCATTTCTTTTCATATATAAGTTTTTCAGTAGACCTTTCTCAATGCCCTTACTTTCTATCTCAGCTTGATCAAAGTCAGTGGGTGATTTGTATCTGTCACTGATCATTATATTACTCTTAGATACTAAATCATGAGGAGAACTGATAAAGTTCTGTGTTTGTGATTTAACCTTAGGCATATCTGATGATAAAGTAGTGTTGCTATCTCTTTCTCCCTCTGTGTGAACCAAATTTCCATTTATAGAAGACTTAATTGTGTGTTTGTTATCCGTATTGCTACATTCTGAATCAGAGACAGTATAAACGTCATTGTTACTTTTGTCTGATTCTAAGATGTTGTTATCGTCATCTTCAAAGTTATCAAACGTTTCATTTGCGTATTCGTCCTCTATTTCGCCCAGAGTATGCTTGAGTTTTGGATCTCCAATTGCAGTGCTGAATTTTGTATCAACATTTTCTGGCTTTAGTGCCAATTTGGTCATAATAGTAGTGGTTTCTCTGGCCACATTTGGATCATCATCTTCTGAATCATCTAAGTATTCATAATTAGATGAATATTCATCTTCTGAGCCGTGACTGGATAATGAATCAGATTCTGAAGGCTCTCTCTTAGTATCAGAATGGTCTAAATGTTCACTTACGATTGAACCATTATCCAATTTACCAATGGTATTTTTCGAATCATTTTCAGTGTCTGTGTATGTAGTGATTCCCCTCTTATCCTTAACCTGCTGTTCAGGTTCCACTTCATCATGTAAATACCTTGGAGAATCAAAACTAAAACTATTTTGAACACTTTCATTAGCGCCGCGATCAGTTACTATGGTTGCTATGCTACAACTTGTTGTTCCCCGAGAAGTGTCTCCAATACTAGGATCTACCGTATCAAGTTTGATTTCTGGGCTATGTGAATAACTGTCTAGGCTGCTTGCATCTTTCATAGGTAGTTGAAGTGAAACATCTTCATCATCCAACAGGTTCTCCAGAATCTCATCAGGAACTACATCAATACGAGACTGTCGCCCAGAACTAGCACACGTCTCGTCAGATATACTTTCATCGAATGATACACCAGGGACACGAAGGAAGTTCTGAAAAGCAGAAACACATAAAACATTACCCTCACATGATTCAACGATTCATTAGCTGTTATTCAGATTGTGTAGAGGTTACCCCCCCCCCAACCCCCGAGCCATCGCTGTTTGCTGATGCGATAAGTGTTAGAAACTTTGTGCACAAATGTACAATTATAGTTACTGGTTAATAGCTAATTATTCCATATAAGGGACTGTTGGTTGAAGATTCCGAAGTTGCGCTTTTGCTAATAAGTGTTTTAATGATAGCGAACAGTGTTGACCCTAATGAGATAACGCACATGTTGTGCCTTTTGTTATTGGTATTTCCCTGAGACTTTTCAGAGTTAATGCTGAAGATACTCTGATACAGAGAGACGCTTCCCTAAACAAATGTGTCTGAACTGTAAATTGATTGATATTATATAACAATACCTACCCCATAAAGTGTACCTACTATAATATTTAAATTGTCAAAATGAGTCGCTTTTCACTCGCCATTGCATATTATTTATTAGTTACTCTGTAATTGGCATATATGTACTTACAACATAATTTTCAGTAACACATATTATGCTAAGCTGCGCCATTTTTCACTCGTCGCTGCTCATTATTTCGATCTGTTTGCGTGTTATAAGTGATTAATAAAATACATTGTGTAGCTCGATAGCCAGACGATTGTCTTTTGCAATAATCATTACGTATAACAGCTCATAGGACTTCATGACTGTATGTCTGCCTCTCTATAAATGTTCACGTATAGCAATCTAGTGGGACTAGCTGACGTATAATTGGTCTGAGCCTTCACAACTCTGTATTTTGTGTATGCAAACTGCGACGGATTTGGTGAGACTGTGTTGATGCGTAGGCATGCCAAATTCTTCGCCGCCTGCATATACGATAATAATAAAATTCTTATAAGCTGGCTATATTTTAATGATTTCACAATTTCTTAAAATCAATGAAAAGAAAACGTCCAATTTTACCATTACCCATTATAACGGATCATTCATTAGATTAACCTTTTGAGGACCAGAAACTCATGATAGGTTACTTTTGCTAACAGCAACTTCATGGTCTGTACTGTTTGCTAAGACAAAATCGATCTTCAGAGAAAAACGCAATATTTTATTTTAAACTATAACCTGTAACCCCTCTCTCTCTCTCTCTCTCTCTCTCTCTCTCTCTATATATATATATATATATATATATATATATATATATATATATATATATATATATATATATATATATATATATATATATATATATATATATATATATATATATATATATATATATATCTATATGATTCACTATATCCCTTTGTATATATATATATATATATATATATATATATATATATATATATATATATATATATATATATATATATATATATATATATATATATATATATATATATATATATATATATATAATGGATCATCCTGACTAAAATGTATGTATCTTTATGGAAAAGTCCATTGGTCTGACAAAAATGATTTTGCTGGCAAGTCCTCACATGACACGGTAAGCAATGCAGACCCAGACGGATCTCTGCACTTCTGTTTCCTTTTCATACGTGACCGCTTTGCATGAAAACGTTAAATTGAACCTAAGCCGAAGATTCTTACTACTTTTCTTTGCTAAAACGCCTCATTACTTCAATATATGGGAAAACAGTACAGAACTAGATCAGATGGAGTGTCATCTAATCAGAGTCTTTACTGTTTACTGAATGATTACAATGTATAGAAATTTATAAAGATATTACTAAACAAATTTAAACAGATTCTACTAAAATCTATACAATTGGAATCGTTCATGTCGGTTTATTCAGCTAAAATGGGTTTATTGGGCCAGCACATTGGATAAAATAAGAATCTATCGGGAGTGTGAGGGTAGGAAAAATCCGTCCCGTGATGCCAAACGGTGATCCCGAGAGACGGATTTTTCTATCTACCCTCACACGAGTCATGGAGTCTTTTTTTCTTGCTCACCACTATTTTCAATTATTTATTTGTTTCTTTCAAAATAAGATTCCAGATGTCCCTGAATACGCTATGATGCAATTTTACATGGTGACGTTACTTGACGTCCTTGGTAAAGCCTGTCTCACACAGAACACGGTTGGGCACACGATTCCAATACGGTATACTCGGTTATACACGGATCGACTGGTACGAGTATTAAGCTCCAATCGAGCCTGGGGATGTGTTGGTACGATTTATGTACGAACAGAGCACGGATATACTGGATCAAGCAAGGTTTGCCACGGTTTGAACACGATTTGCAAAACGATTTTCATACGATTGTTGCACGGTTCCAAATACGGTCCAGTACGGTCGGTTACGGCCTAGTACGATTAAACACGACTTTTATCGATCAACTGGACATTTACAGGGTTTACATACGGTCCCAACGACTTTTGTTCGAGTTAGGCTCGAATTATCACACATTTGTGTATGTTTTGATATAAAATTGACTCGTTTTGATGGCTTGGCTTCACAAATTTTCGAACTTTCAACAGAGAAAGTATAAAAATCGCAGATGACCATGTTTAATTCGTTCTTGAACCGCATTGGTCGTAAGGCGATCGTATGAAACCTTATTGGTCGTATGGCGATCGTATGAAACCTTATTGGTCGTATAGCGATCGTATAAAACTCGTTGAGCTCACTTGTGGAGTGGACTTCATGTGCGGTTGTATACACGGTCTCGTACGATCTCACAGGGTCTCTCAAGGTCTTGTACGATCGCTAATACGATTAATCACGGACATGGCACCTGTGTCAGTTTTTTAAAAGTTTAAAAAATCATACATGGCTTTCATGGATACACTCGAATGGCCCGAATGTAACTCGGATAAGGCCACGGTTGGTTCGGTTGTATATACGGTTTACACGGATGACAAACCGTATAAGCCGTGTGTTTTGTGTGAGACAGGCTTAAGATAAGATTTTCTATCCCAGAGTAAAATCTCAGATATCCATATCCGGTGTGCAAGAACAGCCCTTATCGTTTAAGCGCAGTCTTGTTGTTTAACATGTATAACATGCATGCGGAAAAAGGTCCTCATTTACTACCATTCATGCAAGCAGTGAATGCTCTAAACTCCATGTGCTTGTCTACATGTAATAAATAATTGCCTCAATAAAACATTACACAAATCGCCTTTTAAGCAGATATTGTTTTAACATAAATATGATACTGTGCTCAGGAGTCAATTTGTCTTTGTTTACTTAAACACACGAGATGTCAATTGTTCAAACAGCAATTCCAATAGTTCTTTGTTCGTTTCCTGTTCCTTTATTTACGAACAATTCTGAACTTAACATTTATTATGTGCACTTCTGAAACAGGAATTGCCACGAGAGTGGCGCCTATCTGAAAGGTGTTGGATATAATGGACAAGCTGTATGAAATAGCTGACCAGGGGGATGTATCAGGACTGGTAAAGTGTTAATATTCTCTGATACAAACAGTAAGTGGTTCATTTAATTGGCAATGATCATCCCTTGAAACGACTACCCATATAACAGCATCGCCGCAAAAAATGATTTTGTTGCATACATGCGAACAACAAAGGTGCCTTTGTTATTCGATATCTTGAAGTATTCAACCTTGTTCTATGCAAACTTTCAATATTCTAGCTGGTGTCTTTAGCTGAGCAAGCTGGTTTGGGTCTAACGTTGCCGGAAATCCCGATGACAGTTTTTTCCATGGCACAGGTCTACCTATACATATACCAGCTTTAGCACATGTACCATATGTAGGTGGTATAAATAGTTGTACCATGGTTGTTCACTATACGGGACATAATTCACACGCTGAAGCACGTGGATTAGCTCCACATACAGGTGGACAAATCATGGTATAAAACCTCTCGGTCTCTGAGCATGTTAACATTTACTGAGTGCTTTGAATAAACTTTGAATATAATAATTTTGATTTTAATAATATTACATGTATAATTAATGAAGCATGCGATGTCCAATGCTAATAGCCCTTCGCCTGCTACGAAAAACATCAGCTGAAAATGTCGTCTCCTGAAGTCATCTGCTGCATGTACGTCAATGACTAATCTCGATATACAGCCAAACAACGTGGACCCTGATCAATATGTCCATAGAGGAGCAGTCTGATCTGGATTCACACTATTTTCTA
Source organism: Loripinus fragilis (assembly GCA_964019695.1). Classification (NCBI taxonomy): domain Eukaryota; kingdom Metazoa; phylum Mollusca; class Bivalvia; order Lucinida; family Lucinidae; genus Loripinus; species Loripinus fragilis. The sequence continues at coordinate 815,919 of OZ026515.1, read as the reverse complement.
AATAGACGTTTTAAAGAACCAGCAGACGACTCACATAAGACGACACTTAGTCGCGATTAACAGCCGAAGATTTAGAATATAGGAATGTGATACATATGCAGGGGTGTTTCTCTTACAAATATAAATGGACACTATACATGTACATGTATTAGTTTAGGCTTTGCCGAGGTGCAAAGGAAAGGGCATTGTTCTCTTCTTTCGAAATAACTCCTTAAAATAAAACATATTGGTAGCAGATATTTCTGTCCCAAGAATTTATATTCATTAACTGATAATCAATTATTTTTCTTCATACACTGAGCAAAATTTCTAATTGGACGGTCACCTTACAATTTTATGTTAGTTTTGAACGAAAGATCGGTTATACAAAGCCGATGCTTATATAAATCAACCAATGCTATGCCGAAACTCTGCATGCCGTTTCATTAAAAATTTACTGGTACGTCTTGCGCAGACGATGCTAGAGTAAAGGTACCCTCATTTCAAAAAGTTCCATTTTTCTTACAATATGAAATATTCCACAGAGATGCCATACATTTGTATTTTTGTTTGTATGAAAATGTTTCTGACTGCCGTTATAAAAGACGAACACACTTCAAAAGATTCGCTTTTATCAGACTACTCTTTTCTGTTACGTAACTTCATGATGACAAACACTACCAGCAGCTAAATCATTGAAATTCAGCTTTTTGCATGCAGTTTACATAGGAAGTTCGCACTGTTCTGTACACCATATTATCTGTGATACGGTATTGAAATTTTCAGCGTTTTTATGTATGACTACTAGACGTCATTATTCTAGTTTGGAAATTGAAAAAAAATAATGCAAAGTACCGTCAAATTGGCTTTTTAAGTTTTACATTCAAACCGGAAGTGCGCAGCAGCAGCGAAATGTTTGTCATTACGAAATGGACGGATCAAGTTCTATTCTGTTTGCGCTATCTTTTTCAGATCAAATAAAATGCATGCAACGCATTTTGCACAAGCTAGTAATGAATTTCAAAAATCTCAAAATATGCGATATTTTGAAAAATGCTTAAAAAATCTAATTAAGTCAAAAAATCATGTGTTTGGTGTTTTTTGAAATCAACTAGACCAGTCTATTGCCAAATGTACTTGAATTTGATAGAAAACTTCAATTAAAAAACATTTGTTTTTGTCAAAAAAAGCATATTTTTGCATCTTTAACAAAAAAACCGTGAATTGAAAGACAACTTTTCTGAAAGACCGCTAAATTTTTGCCCATTAAACTGCACATCTATAGGCAAAAAATCATTTCAGTGTTACTAAAGCTTGATCAGAAATAATGAGTTTAACAAGTGACCAATTAGAAATTTGGTTCTGTGTATTTCAAGGGAGACCAATGGCATTGTCCCCCTATCCCCACATCCAGAGGCAGCCTTAGTTTTCTGCATTAGCCTGGGTCACGGCGTCACTATATCTACTTATTGCACCCTTTATTGGTATTTCAATGCTTTTTAATCAAATATTTTTAATGCAAGCTGGTTCAATAAGAAAGTTATTGTACGGTATCTGCGTCTATACAGGAGCTAATCCACTCGTTAAAGCTCATGATATATCTTTCTGTACAGATTCACAACCATAAATCACTCTGATCTCATTTGTAGTCGTACTGCGCGAATATGGTCTCATATTTAAGGATTGAAATGCAGAATTTTTAGCTTGCACTGGATGATGCAAGATATTACTTTTTAATGTCTCTGAAAAGCCCTTCGGGCTTCACAGACATTAAAAAGCTGAATGTTGAGCATTATCCAGTGCAAGCTAAAAATCTGCACTACAATCCTTATATTAACATTTAATATTATCAACCAAAGATGCCGTACAATCTTACACTTAGCCCCGCTTGTTACCCTTTTAAAATGATTTAATTTACTTTGTAACGAGGGTGTTGGAACAGCCATCCGGCGAAACTCATGTACACAACGTCATGACGATATGTTAATTACATTATGGTGATACGATTATTACGTCACACAAACACGATTAATAGACTGGATGACGTTAAACTATATGATGGATCATTTTCATGTTCTGCACCCCGTCTATGGAATTCTCTTCCTTAAACAGTCAGAAATGCTGGTTCCTTACCAACTTTTAAACAATCTCTTAAATTATGCTTTTAAAGTGTACAGGTCTTTAACATACATTTTAAATACTATTCTGCTGCAGATTTCACTTGAGTGTTTGGCGCTTCGCCGAGTATGCATCTCCGGATACAGCTGATTGGACATGAGAATGCTGTCTCCGCCACATACCTCCTGTTCATCAGGGTATCAAACTATGATATTGCGTCCACGGTTCAAGAGCAACACTCATTTATTTTCTGTAGTATATTGCATAGATACGTATATGCAGGCAAATTTCATTGTTTTACACCAATTATTAACTATTGGTTTTTAATACACTGATTTTTAAAAAAAAATTCTAGCTATGTTTTATGCGCTCGATGTTTTTAACTTTTCCAGTGTGGTATTTTTGAATGATACATTTATTTCGCTCATCACATCATGTGCCAACTTCAGTTGTTAACCCTGGCCATCTTAATATGGAACATGATCATTCGAATCTTAGTGATTCCTTAGCTGATCTTTATCACTCGTTTATTTATGTAAATATGTATGTATTTCCGAGGGCCACAAGGTAGAATAGTTATTTATAACTAATTGTGTCATCCTCATTAAACATTGTATATATAAATAAATAAATAAATAAATAAATAAATAAATAAATAAATAAATAATGTCCGCACAAGGCGCGTGTCAGATCACGTGATTGTTCAATGTTTTGCATCGAGAAATGCAAACATCTGGAATGTTAGGGTTCATCTAATACCCCTATTCCATACAGGCCCCGAATCCCACGAATCGACACGAATTGACAAATATTTGGATTCGTGGCTGAATCGTTCTCAGTTCGTGAAGATCTTAACTGATTCGCACAGTCCGTAGTGAGTTCTTGTGATTCGTAGGTCCATCGGAAATTCGGCTCAAAAGTTTTGAACTGTTCAAAACTTTGGCCACGAATTCCCCTATTCGACAAATAGAACTATGGCTCGACTTAACATTTCAGTTATGGTTCTTGATCACCTAGATAATCGATAAGTCAATTGTCCCCCTTACACCGCGGCGACTATATCGCGAAATCGATTGTATCCCAGTCCAGGTATCGATGGTTTTTGTCTGACGAAAGAGGCCTTTATACCGTCTTTACCAGAATTGTTGGATAGAATTTTCATTAATGTGACTTAAATTGTGCATTTAAAATTTGTTTCAAATAGGAGTATGCATGCATCTGATTGAAATCAAGAAAATGTTTATTCATATCCAAATGTAAAACATGTTTGTCCCCTATTCGTGTGTTCTGAGTTGAGTCTTAAAACAGCACATGAGCACTTGAGTACTTACCCTAAAAGCGCCAATCGCAACAAAAGTCGTCTGTTTTTCTCGTCTGCTGAAATGTGTAAGAAGCCTCTATGACAAACAGTGTGGACCCAGATCAGACTGTCCCTATAGGAGCAGTCTGTTCTGGGTCCACACTGTTTGCTTCTATACTTAAATTCATAATTAATGTTTGGCAATTATTTGCAGCGGACGACTTCAGCAGACGACATTTTCAGATGTATTTTTTCTGGCGCTTTAAAGGTCTAAATGTTGATAGAAAATTATGTGGGCCACGACGTGAGAAAAACTCTCTTCGGGGGTTTGAGAACAACAAAGGCGCAGACCAGTCTGCGCTTCCGCAGTGATTTAGAAATAACACAACTTCACCAAACAAGGCCGTCGGCGGCGGTACGACCATGACACTTTTTAGGCCAAAAAGGTTTTAGCAGGACCACTTAATAATGACAACTTAATAATAAGTTAGTTATTAATAATTTATTTAAAGGTTTGCATACTTTTCTGTGTAATTGATGCCACAGATTTCAACAGGTAAGTTGCGAGAGTGGTCAATATTCAAGGGAGATAATCGGTCAGATAAAACCGATAACAGCTGATATTGTACCATATGAAAAATCGTGCGTGATTCGTACCAAATTCCTAAGGCATTCTTAGACATCGTAACTGAATCGTAATCGATTCGGAGGCTTTTTTTTGGCAATCGTAGCTACTCTTAGCTCATTTGTGGGAAATCGGGCGATTAAGCCAGGCAATGAAACCGGGGAAGAGATAGAAGAAGGATTTTCCCTAAAATTAATTACCCCGTCACGCGCATGTGAGCAGTCCTAGAAGTTGAAACAGATTTGGCAGATTCTGGAGCACAATCAGGATCAGTCAGTAGCTCCTTGCTGGTGATTTTGCCAATGGCGAACGGACATATTTTTCCAAGTCAAAGAGTCTTGGTCAGGGCCTCTCGACTTTAACGTAGTTGTTTTCTTCTAGCTATATAAGAAGCCGTATTCAACACTCAAGTTGCAGGATCAATTCTACTGCTGCTTTGTGAGGAACATTCATTTTGGAACTGATGCCCCGAAGCATGTGTGGGCCTTTTTTATAACTATCGTGAGAGAAAATCTCGCGAATCGTGGCGAATCGTCGCGGATTTCTGTTAATTAGTGCCCAATTCGTGCTGCATTCGGCATACTCTTTATATCTGGTTCACACCAACGGCGAATGCCGCGCTTTAAATCAGCGCGCAAAGCGCCGTCATTTTTGTTTACTTTTCCAAAAATGTCGCGATCTCCTAAGTAATGTTACGCTCTGATAAGCTCTGATACGAATTGGGGACCAATTATTGCCCGACTTGTTACGTTTCCTCACGATTTGATCCCGCTTTGATGAGGCTATGTTACGCTTGAAATCACGCTTTGATAAGCTTTGATAAGCTTTATTACGCTTTGTTACGCTTTGATGAGACTATGACGCTTTAAATCAGGCTCTGATACGATTATCAAGCTATGTTGTGCATTGTTACGCTCTGTTAAGCTCTGTTACGCATTGGAAAATGTCGAGATCGCCGATTTCATGCCGCTTTTGACCCAGAGCTATAAATAAAGATGCAGCGGATCCACAAAATCATTGCATCTTTGATTCCAGAACACGATGGCAGAACAACAAGATCCAGAAATTCCAGATGTACCAGAGCATGATCTATCTGAAGAAGACATGATGTTTGTCTCCCTGCTGTATAACTACATCCTAGCCCTTGAGGCGCAGGAGAGCATGAGAGAGCGTGAGGAAGCTTGCCAAGCGTAACAAAGCCTAACAAAACGTGTCAATCCTTGATCAAAGCGCCTCAATTCGTATGAAAGCGTGAGAGTCCTTCATGAAAGCGTAACAAAGCGTGTCAGATCTTGATGAAAGCATCTGAACTCGTGTCAGATCTTCATGCCAGATCGTAGCAAATCTTGAGACATCTTAACGAAGCGTGTCAAGTGGTGACAGACCGTGAAGACTGGGGTCCCCGCTTTGAACCAAGCTCTGTTAAGCTTTCCTACGCTTTGAGTCAAGCTTTGCTGAGCTTTGTTGCGCTTTGTTAAGCTTTGATACGCTTTCGGCGCTTTAATCAATTCGTGACAGAGCGCCCAAAATTTTTGAACAGTTCAAAAAAATTTGGCGCTCTTGCCGAATGTCCCGCTTTACTCCAAGCTTTCCCACGATCTATTACGACCCTGCCGCTTTAATCAAGCTTTGTTACGCTTTGGTGCCGCTTTGCACGCCGCTTTAAAGCGCCATCAAAGCGCCGTTGGTGTGAACTAAGCATAACTGATTCGTAATTGATTCCTTAACTTTCGTGCAGCATGTTCTAATGCTATTTTGCTAATCGTAATGAATTCTTGCGCGATTCCAGCCGAATTGAGCCGATTCACCCGAATATTCGTAACGACATTGTATTTGAATCGGGGCTGACTCGTAGAACATCACGATTGGAGAATTTTTTTAATGAAACCTCACGAATCCCCCCGAATAAGAAAAAAATCAATTCGTGGCGATTCGGGCGATTCGTGGCCTGTGTGGAATAGGGGTATAAGGCAACTGCAATGGAAATGTAAATATAGATATATGCATACTGCTCGCGTTGGTCTTATCATTATCTTTCAGATGAAAACCAATTTGGGCCATACACAAACATTCATTCAGTATTGCGTGAGGAAACCGTCTCATTGTGAACATGCCGTTAAAACGACGCATATGGCTTATTCTAGGGTCACAATCTAAAATTACCGATTACTTGAATATGTCTCATCAAACAGACAAGTTGTGATGCATATGTGCAGACTGGCCTTTGCTATTTGCATCGGTATTAATCATTAGTTTCTTAACCTTACCCACATGTAAGTTCAACGGTCCCGTGCAAATGATGGTCCAAAACCACCAGGTATATAGTATGCAGGCAGACATGTATCACAGACGATGCACAATTCGTTTTATTTTTCATTTCACGTTCATTGATAAATTAGAAATATATCGGGTCAACATACCCCACTTATGAGCCAATCAACAATGTTTAAAAAGACTAAACTTGTCATCATTAAGTAGATTTAGTATACAATATAAAATACTTCAAAAACCTTAGAATGGGGTTTAAAGTTTAATACACGATTACATCTTATATGTAACTACCCAATATAATGGTATGCAAACATTGCAATACATTCGTTATTTGAACTGTGTATTTGAACTGGTATCTATACAGTCAAGAGAATGGGATTACATTTTTCTAAAGACAATACAGGAATTGTAGTTCTAATTTACTTGCATAAAGGTTCTAGAATAATCTTCAAACCATTCGGTTCATTTTCTGCAGGTCAAAATATGTTGAAACGTCTTGACTTGTATAAGGTCTACTCTTAAATACTTTCTTTGACTTTTGCTTTTAGGTTAACAAAGTCATCAACCTAATTACATTTGTAATGTAGCGTATGGCTTAGCAAGTGTAAGTTTATTTATACCACCTTTACCATCTTTAGCATGAAATATCTCGTGATGTGTAAGGTCTACACTGATGTTGGTGGTATGAAATAGTTATACCATGTTAGTCCACCTGTACGTAAGATAATCCACTCGCTAAAGCTCGTGGATTATCTCCACGTACAGGCGGACAACCCATGGTATAACTATTACGTAACATTTATTTACATCGGCTTTAAAAGTAATTAAGCAGTACTTAAAAGTCATTGAACCATCTAGACAATATTGGTTCTAATGCCTCTGGTATGTGGTTTCTAGTTCTTTACTTATTTCCGTAACTCATCTCTGTGAGGAATGGTGAGCTGGATATATTGCTTATTTCTTTGTTATAGATTTAATGTGTGGCCTGCTAGTATAACTCTGTCATCGTACCTGTATATCTTGTCTTTCTCTGATTGCGGCGTTCTCTGGTCAAATAAATCGCCATTTGCGTTGAAAATCGCGGACAAATGAAGCTAGAATCGAACAAGCAACGCTTTGAACCCAATTATGATCTTAAAATGGTATCCTTTGGAAACAAAGACTGCACCAAAGAACTGAAACTAGAGTGTGCATATTTTCCTGGGCCAGACTAGCTAGTTTCTGCCATTTAGGCGTCATCAGTGACCCTCTAATAGTTTCAAAGTTTCACAATGAAGCCCATGATCCCCACGTCTACCTCTGAGCCCTCTTATCTTTAATTGCGTTACATGTAAGAGAAGTCAATCGGCAAATAGTGTGGTGTAAGATAAAGGATCTTACACCTTCGTGTTTTATTGAATTTATTAAACGAGTGGACATGTTATCGGTTTTTCGTAACGAGTTTAATAAATTCAATAATATATGAGCATGGATGTTAGATTCTATTTATCATATGGCATTTACATTGCTTTGAAATTGCATGTTTGGTGTGAAAACGTTAGAATTTTGATATTATAAAAATATACGCCACATTGGTATTGGCGTCATTTCATAATGTTACCACTCGTCTTTTTTATTTTAATACATGGCGTTATATTACTCCGAGAAGCAACGTCATATGATAAACATATGTCAGTTTTACTTCTTCAACACATCTGAGACAATAGATTAAACTGTTTGATAGCATTAAGCATGTACTGGATTGTTTAATCTGACTTTGCATCTACATATATTCACATGGGCGCACCTTCAACTAGCGATCTAAAGGTTAAACTCTTTTATATCTGCTAATCAAAATGAATAAACAGGTTTATGTTTACCTATGCTGACTATTTATTTAAAACAATGGTAAGACATATCAATATTTAAATCAGTGCAACATTATCCGTCGAGCAACACCCGTGAATTTAAATATCCATATACAATAGTATTTCTCTGATGGTGATGGATATACCATTATACACAATTATATCACACTTATCAACTTTTACACGAAAAATCACGTAATGTGCAAGGTCTACACTAATGAAGGTAGTATAAAATAGTTAAACCATGTTTTGTCAACATGTACTTGGAGATCATCTACTCGCTAAAGCTCGTGGATTACCTCCACGCACAGGCAGACAAATCATGATATAACTATTATGTGACTAACTAATTTCTCTAATTAAGACTAATGTCCACTTTCCACTGATGGTTCCCATTTCGACTGTATGCATAAATGCATACAGTTTCGGAATACTTAGTTTATCTTCTATATAATACTCTAATAATTATCAAAATAGTTTCCCAGTATACAGAGATTGGCTATAACATCAATGTACATGCTTGGTGCTAAACCCAACCACGGTTGGCAACTTTGTTTTCCTCTTTAATTGCACGCCTGTGGGTCGGACTTCAGACTCTATGACGGTTCCGACTTAAAGATTTATCTATTGATGAGATGGTAGGGGCCTGATGCGTTAGCTGTCTTCAGGCCCACCGGGTTTGCCTGTTGGATTTATTTTGCTCCTGTATTCTTGCGTCCCTATCTTTGCTTATCTCCTTTTTATAACTTGGTTTATATGCTCTAGGAGATGATGCATGGATAAGTTAAGGGTATTTCATGCAAACCAAATATCTATTGGTCTTGATCCACATCTGAACTAAGGGCGCTATGAAACCGGTAGAAGCCCTCCAGTAAAATATTTTACTGACCGTTCCAAGGCGGTACTTCTTTTGTGGATCATTTGTGTTATTTATGTCTTGTGTTTGTCATGCTTTCGCGTCTGTCCATTGCTGCCTTTCGGTCACCTGCTGGGAAAGGGCTGATCTCTTGACTCTTGTTTGTGATGTTTAATTGTGTTTTTGTCGCTTTCCCGTGTGGTATCCTGGGTCAGGTGTGGTACTTGATTGTATCGATTCTTGATCTTTGTATGTATGTAAAGATACCAAGAGGGAAATAAGCAATACATACATACATACATACATACATACATACATACATACATACATACATACATACATACATACATACATACATACATACATACATACATACATACATACATACATACATACATACATAACGACCAATTAAGCTTAATGGGGAAGATCTGTATTTGTTTTTAAATTGCTTTCACATTTATTTAAGTATTTATTTAACGATGAATCTTTATAGTAGTAAATGTTTCAATCCGACCCATTCAAAATCTACGTTGGAATTTTGTAACCATTATTCTGCTGATTAATTAAGCTAATACGCCTGTTGCTTTATCTGTCTATATGGAATTTACTTGGCTAGATGAATCATTGTAACTTATTAAACTGTTGACCAGTCTGTAGCTTCGTAGTTGTGTGCTCTGACTCTATGGTGTCCTCAATGAGACTATTTGTTCAAATCTTCAGGATAAGGTTTAAAGATAGTCTATTTAAATTCTTTTATCGCTTTGGTTGATTATGAAGATCAGAGCGGAGTTTATGCCTGTAACACCCATTATAATAACTACATGTGTTAGCTTTTGTTACAACGGTGTCTTTTTCTATCACGCAATTAACAAAATTTATATTGTTAAAGGAATATAATTATTCATTGTAAACAATATATTTGAATTATCTCAGGCGTTCGTCACCGGCTTTTCGTACATTGTATAATACATTACGTGTTTTCATTTTTAAATTTTACTCATTCTCTATTGTTTAATTTTGGATTTTATAATTTGGGAAGCATAGATCTTGTATCTAAGGAATTTATAAAAGGCAGGTGAAGTGCACTTATGTGCACGATGGTTTAATAAAGAAAGGATTTATAAATAAGACGCTCGAGTGCTTTAATATCGCATTAGATCAAATGCAACCTTTGATATGTTTGAGGATGAGTCAGAGATAGACTGCGCTCAGCCTGCATATTTAACAGACTATCGTTGTCGCATAAGCATGCTTATATATTTGTATACGTATGTTTAGGGTCTACACCTAGAAATCAAATGTGTGGGCTGAATGGTTCCCTTTCTTTAACATACCATGTAGAACTGTTCACTTACAGAGTGAACGGTAAAATGTGTTAATTACGTTTTGAAGTGTATTGATACATTATGTATAAACTATGTAAATATTAGACAGAAAAGGAAAAGCGAAGTCTGAGCAACAAATTATCTTGTTTAAATAATTGAGCTTTTTAAATAAAACTGAAACAAATTTCTAATCATCACTCTGTCCCAGTTCTTCTTTAGTGATCATCATAATGGATAGGAAAAGAGAAAGGTAATGTACTGCTTTTTTTGATATAGAGGACCTCACATGAGCGCTCATGTTTAATTGAAATTATTAAACGAGTTGAGGCAAAGCGATAAAATGCGAGGCTTGCCGAGCATTTTATTGCTATTTCGCAATGAGTTTAATAGATTCAAAAATGCATAAGTACGAATGTTAGATTCTATTTATCATAAGACATTAAAATTACTTTGCAATCATTAAAATTCATTTAGGGTGTTGCCATATATACGTGACGTTGTTAAAAGCGTCATTTCAAAACGTTACCCAAAAATCTGTAAACCACTAGTGGTTTATCGATTTTAATGCATGACGTTATTTCACTCCAAGACGCGACGTCATGCTATTGGGATTTGTAGAGCGAAATAGTCGGTAGCAGAAAAAGATATAGAATAAGCAGTAAAAAGTCTCTTATATTTGAATTGATTCAGGTTTATGCGCCCTTTTCTTTGTTTCATCATGGTGTGTTAATTTGATTAGTGTTTCTCCATGATGATACATTGCATTAGTTAGATGGCCTCCATGCGAGCTGAACATTTCTTGTACTTCAACAACAGCAGAATCTAGGGCGAAGATTTGGTACCAGTAAAATGCATTTAAGCCCACCGGTGGCTTAGGCTGCTGTCCGTTCTAAGGCGGTGGTTCTGTTGTTGTTGACTTTTGTTTATTGTTACTCCCATTGTGGGAGTCTGTATTGTTCTATGTTTTGTTGTACGTTGCTTTGTGTCCGTTCTAGTGTTGCAATCATCTTGATGGGGAAGAGAGAGCTGGTTGTTTTGCTTAATTTGTGATCCTGGTGCCTCGTGATGGTTGTGCGGCTCTTCCTCGCGGTGCCACAGGGTTGTCTGCGGTTTGTGATTGTGGTATTTCCTGATCATACTTCCTTACTATTTTAGATGTTATGTAATGCAGTCAAAATTAAAAACAGAAATTTATTCAATTATATTATGCATTGCGATGTTATCAGCCTCCTCAAAACCAATGGATAATAATTGATAAGTCGTCTAGTGTTTTTGTTCGATTTGATTCTTTACGTCCCATCAACAATCTTTGAGTTAAGCAGGGACGAGTCTTCCTGGGTTGAACCAGTACCAAGCTAGGATAAATGTGTCTTGCCCAAGGACCATAACGCATTGACACCGGTGAGGCTCGAAACCGCGGCCTCTCGGTCTCGAGTCAAGCACTCTACCACTGAGCCAGTGCGCTCCCTATCAGGCCTTTAGTTAAGAGTGCGTAACAAAAAATAGTTTTCTTATTTCGTAATCAAAATATGTATTGTGAGCTCCCAAACCATATGATAAAACTGATGGGTAAGAAACTATTTACAATTTTACGCTCAAAACTTTTTTATATAAACCTATGGATATGACCAGGGAAATGGCTTAGTCACACAAAATGGTCTCATAACAAGAAAATCTGAGTTTGCTGCATGCGAACAAGCAATGTGCATCCGCGCAGTCGGATCAGTGCTATTGCATATGCTTTCTGGAGAGTATAATAGCTAAAATAAAAAATCAATATTTTAGCTAGTCTCTGTAGCTGAGTCTTACCTGGTAGAAGCCCCGAAGACAGGTTTTTACCCAGTGAGGCTCAATCATAGCATAGCTATGACAGCATGGGTAAGGGACCAACATTTGTAACTAATACAAGTCACACAACAAAACAACATACAAGATCTTTTCCTCGTCGAGAAAACCGCCACATTTTAGACAGTATAACCAAACTTAGAAACTTAAACAAGTCACACAAAGAAAAACGTACAAGCTCTCTTCATCAGCGAGAAAACCGCCAAACATTCGACAGTATAACGCAACTATGCCACTAATACGAGTCACACAGCAAAGAAACATACAATGTCTCTTCCTCAGCGAACAAACGGCCAAACTTAAGACAGTATAACCAAACTTTGTAACTAATACCAGTCACACAACGAAAACATACATGGTCTCTTCCTCAGCGAGAAAAACGCCAAACTTCAGACAGTATAACCAAACTTTGTAACTAATACCAGACACACAACAAAAAACATATACGGTCGCTTCCTCAGCGAGAAAACTGCCAAATTTTAGACAGTATAACCAAACTTTGTAACTAATACAAGTCACACAACAGAAAAAAACAAGATCTCTTCCTCAGCGAGAATACCGCAGCTCTTTAGACAGTTAACCAAACTTTGTGAGTAATACACGTCACACAACAAACAAACATACTAGGTCTCTTCATCAGCGAGATGACCGCCAAACTTTAGACATTATAACCAAAATTTGTAACTGATACAAGTCATACAACACAACACATACTATATCTCTTCATCAGCGAGAAAACCGCCAAACTTAAGACAGTACAATCACACTTTGTGACTAATACAAGTAACACAACAACAAAAACATACAAGGTATCTATCTCAGCGAGGAAAGAACCAAACTTTAGACAGTAAAATTAACTTTGTGACTAATACAAGTAACACAACAACAAAAACATACAAGGTATCTATCTCAGCGAGGAAAGAACCAAACTTTAGACAGTAAAACTAAACTTTGTAACTAATACAAGTGACACAACAAAAACATACAAGAGCTTTTCTCAGCGAGAAAGCCGCAAATCTTTAGACAGTACAGCCAAACTATGTAACTAAAACAAGTCACATAACAAAAACATACAAGGTATCTACCACAGCGAGGAAACCACCAAACCATCATACTCACTTACTACTTTAGACAGTAAAACCAAACTTTGTAACAAATACAAGTCAGACAACAAAAACATACAAGATCTCTTCCTCAGCGAGAAAACTGTCCGACTTCAGACAGTATAACCAAACTGTGTAACTAATACAGGTCACACAACAACAAAAACCACCATCTCTCCTCAGCGAGAAAACCGTCAAACTTTAGACAGTATAGCCAAACTTTGTAACTAATACAAGTCACACAACAAACAACATACAAAATATCTTCATCATCGAGAAAACCGCCAAACTTTAGAGAGTATCCTTGTAACCAAACATTGTAACAAATACAAGTCACACAACAAAAACATGCAATATCTCTTCCTCATTGGGAAAACCGCCAATCTTTAGACATTATAACATCATAGAACCAGAACAAAACTAAAAAAAATACAATGGAAGAGCAAAACATCACAACACTACATGTAGCAACAAATACCTGCTGAGAAAGGACTTTAGCCACAGCAATAGACAATGCGTCAGGGGAGGGGAGAGGGTTATGGGCTTGGATATATATATATAAAGATAAATGTAGTTTGTTTATTCAGCGACTAACTAATACATTATCTGGAAAAAACGAATCTCGCGGAAAAAGACAATTAGAAAATAGTAGACTAGGCTATATAGAAATTGTTCATGAAGTTAATGGAAATGGTAACAACTCTCTGGACCATTGCACTGTCTTGGGTGGTATTTTATATGTATGCCTGCCATTTAATATACTGTAGTATATTATATCGTTTGTTCATTTCGAAGCAATGTTCTTCGCGGTGTCATGGGGTTGTATGCAGTTTGTGATTCTGGTATTTCCTGATCATACTCACTTATTGTTTTCAGGGACATAAGTATATTAAAATGTAAACCTAACCCCAACAACCCCTTAAACTTAGAATTCGAACTTCTTAACACCTTTGCATATCTCTTGATAAAGCAATCAAACTGTAAGTGAGTATGGTGGTATGACGTCATAACATGGCGACGGAATGAAGTTTGTTTTTGTACGGAGTCTTATTCTTGGACTTATTGTGGCTTTTTGGAACAATTCCGGTATTTTATTGGACCCTAGGTCTCGTGGAATAGCTCAAGTTTTTCTTACCACTTGGAATTTGTATCAGGAGGACTCAATATTTCTAAAAATGGACAGTGAATGGAACATAGTCGGCAATGGTAGACGTGGAAGGGGCGGAGCATATGCCACAAGAGGAGGTCAAAGAGGCGGTCCGCAATTCCGATCGTCTGGTCCTGCGAAACCCGCTACCAAAAGGCAGCGAAGATCTACAGGTTCTACCACCTCAGTTGCAGATCAAAGTAAGCAAGACTCTTTATCTGACTCACCTGAAATAACTTCACTGTTGCAAAAATTCAAATCAATGAACAATGACGAAAAGCTCGAATCAATATTTTTATGTTTACATGATGTCAAATCTACCAGCCAAAGGTTGTTGAGGGCTGAAGAAACCGTGCGTGACATTCGAGACTGTACAAACCAAAACACCAGGCGTTTGAATATACTCGCTTATAAGTCAATCGATAGTGAAGCAAGACAACGTAGGAATAACCTCATTTTCTGGGGAATACCCGAAAACCTTGCTGAGGACCCTGCAGTAGTTTTATCTGAATTTATGTCTGATAAGCTTGATCTTGATCCTGTTGCTATTTGCGTACAACGTGTCCACAGACTTGGGAAGCTGCGACAACCACGACGTCAAGGGTTTGGCAGACCTACTGTAAATTATCGTCCGCTGATAGCCGCATTTCGTGACTACCAAGATGTGGAACTCATTCTTTCTAATGCCTCAAAACTGAAAGGGTCGTCTTTCTCCATCAACAAGGACTATCCACGCGAAATTGTAGATGCCCGAAAGATACTATTTCGAAAAAAAAGAGAAATTAAGTCTGAAAAGCCTGACTCTAATGTGACCATCAAGTATCCAGCAAAATTAGTTGTGGACGGTCTTACAGTCAAGGATATGTTCCCAGATTGGTTTCCCACGCTCAAGAAAAGTAGACTTTTCACCGCACAGGAGAGTTCGACTCTTACTACAGAAGAGGACTCTGCCGATGAATCTGACATGGAACAAGGCATCGTGAGTGATGCATCTTCTAATGATGCGCGACAGCATAGTACACTGCGAGCTTCAAGAATGGACATCCCACGTACAACAAGTCGTATGAGCACAGACACTGTCACCCGTTCTTGCAGTATGGCAGCGAGGATAACTTACCAGGATGACTCGAGTGCGCCTAGTAAGAAACCGCCTGATACAACAGCCAATCAAAACGCGTAGAATTTACCGGAGTGTACGCTGACAAGTACGAGTAAAAATGGCACTGACTACACAAACACTGTCAATACTGGGAATACTAGACCTAAACAAAATCAGTCTTCTGATAAAAAATCAACAAATATTAAATGCGGATCACTCAATGTCTGTGGTGTTAAACATCGTCTCAACTACCCTGATTTCTGTGAACTTGTGCAGAACTATGACATATTTTGTGTCAATGAAACTAAAATTGACAAATATGATACAATCCATTTGGATGGGTATACATTTATCTCACAATGTAGAAAGCAGAAATTTTTCCGCAAAAGTGGTGGTATTGGGGTATTTGTTAAGAATTATTTATCACCATATGTAAGCCTAGTTGAGTCTGACTCTGATTATATTTTATGGGTTAAGCTAAATAAGAAATTCACCCAAATAGATCAGGACATTATATTTGGAGCAGTATACCTACCTCCGTCAGACTCAAGATTCAATACCCCTGACGAGCTAGAAAATTTTGAAATTGAAATAACGAATATGTGTGTTTCACAGAAATATGTTATTCTGATGGGTGATTTTAATTCCCGCACTGGTAATAAACAAGATTTTTTGGACGCTGACAATTTTTTGGCTGAACTCTTTCACTTTGATGATGCCATGCAACAATTTTTTGACATTTCATCAATACTTGAGCAATATAAATTTAGTAAAAATCGTAAGTCTAAAGATAGTGTTGTTAATAATGAAGGTAATCGACTATTGGATATCTGTAAAAGTAATAACCTTATAATTTTGAATGGTAGATGCGGCCAAGACAAAGAAACTGGCGCATACACCTTCAAAAGTATATCAGTTATTGACTATACAATAGCATCAACTGAGGTCCTGAAGTATATTGATTGTTTCGCAGTCAGAACATTAGACCCAATTTTTAGCGATGGGCATGCACTTCTGAGTACCACATTGCAGTTTAAAAGCAAACAATATGAAATACCAAAAGCTAATAAGCATCCAAAAGGTAGCCAACGTCCAAAATGGAGTGAAAATAAAAGTGCACAGTTTTCCACAAACATCAGTAATGAGCAAGTAAACGATATTAAAATGTATATTGAAAATGCTCGACATGACATGGTAAATGTAAATAAAGAAACCATGAACAATATTTGTGGAAAAATAGCTGATACATTTACGCAGACAGCAGGAAAAAGCTTTGGTGACCAGAATGACGTTAAAGATATCACTGATTCTAAAGATTCTAAAAGATGGTTTGGTTACAACTGTCGGTCAGCACGTAGAAAATATCACATTGCTAGGAAAATAAATAATATAAACCCTTCTGAAACAAATAAAAGCAATCTCCAGACAGCAAGTAAGACATATAAACGCACAATGAATAAATATATTAACAAACATAATAAACAAATGCAACAGAAGTTAAGAAATCTTAAGCATAAAAACCCAAAAGAGTTCTGGAAAATATTAAACAATATCGAGAGGAAAGAAGATGACCCTGATATTAGTATAGATACATTGTATGAATATTTTAAAAATCTAAATATCAATAATGATGGAAATGAAACACAGGAAACAATAAATATAGATATTACTGATGATGACGAGATTCTCAACTCATCAATTACAGAGGGTGAAATAATTAAATGCATAAAATCTCTTAAAAATAATAAAAGTTCAGCAAATGACAGAATAATAAACGAATATATCAAAAATAGCACAAATGTTATGATACCTATCTATGTCTCATACTTTAACCTAATACTTGACACAGGTCATATCCCAGATGCATGGCTTGAAGGAATAGTTCGGCCCATATACAAACGCACAGGTAGTCCTGATGAACCTGAAAATTATCGCCCCATTACAATACTCTCCTGTTTTGGAAAATTATTCACAGCAATCATAAATCAAAGACTTCATAACTTTTTAGAATCTAATGGGGTACTAGAAGAAAACCAAGCTGGGTTCCGCTCTGGATATTCAACAACAGACCATATTTTTACACTGCATGCTTTGACTGAAATACTTAAATCTAGGAATAAAAAACTATTTTGTGCATATATCGATTTTCAAAAGGCATTTGACTCAGTATGGAGGATTGGTTTGTGGATAAAACTTTTGGGTAATAGCATAAATGGGAAATGTTTCAAAATAATTTATAACCTTTATCAAAATATTAAGTCTTGCATAAAATATTCTGGTAAGCAGTCCCCTTTTTTTCTAAGCCATCGCGGGGTCCGACAGGGCGAAAATTTATCCCCTGTTTTGTTCTGCCTTTTTCTTAATGATTTAGAAGACTACTTACGCAATAACAATTATACAGGAATTACACTAGACTTGCCAGAAAACGATGTTGATATGTTTTTAAAAATATTTGTCTTATTATATGCTGACGACACAGTTATATTTGGGACTGATGAGCAAACATTCCAAGAAAATCTAAATGCATTTAATAATTATTGCAATCTATGGAAATTAAATGTAAATTTCAACAAAACGAAGGTAATGATATTTGGTTTAAGGAACACAGACAACTTCCAGTTCTACATTGGACATAATGCAATTTCTATATGTGATGAGTATAAATACTTGGGTGTTATATTTACAAAAACACGCTCTTTTTACAAAGCCATAAAACGCAATGTTGAGCAGGCCAAAAAAGCACTTCATTTGCTTTATAAAAGAATAAATTCACTACAAATACCTATTGATTTACAGTTGCAAATATTCGATCATACAATACTTCCGATACTTCTGTACGGCTGTGAAGTCTGGGGTTTCCAAAATACGGATTTAATTGAAAAAGTACATAATCAATTTTTGCGAAATATAACAAAAACACGGAAAAGTACACCATTATATATGTTATACGCAGAACTAGGGAGATCGCCAATTAACCTTCAAATTAAAAAGAGAATGCTAGGATACTGGATATCAATTTTGAACGGAAGTGATACAAAAATTGTCAAAAAAATGTATCAAATATTATATAATGATTTTGTAAACCGAGGCATTAATCATAAATGGATTGGTAAAATAAGAGAAATTCTAATATCTGTAGGGAAACCTGACCTATTACATCAACATAATATCCAACACCCACTTGCGACAAAACTGAACATTTCTCAAACACTACATGACATTTTTCTGCAAGATTGGAATGCTACAATAAATACAACATCCAAAGGAAGAAATTATAAACTGTTTAAAACGAATACCAATTTTGAAACTTTTTTAATATCCCTTCCGCGATCATCTAGTATACCAATGATCAAATTTAGAACAGCTAATCACAAGTTACCTATAGAAGTAGGCAGATGGGAAAATATAGTTTATGAGGACAGGAAATGTAATTTTTGTGACAAAAACGACCTAGGTGATGAATTTCACTATCTGTTTATCTGTTCATACTTTCAAAATGAAAGAAAATACTTACTTAAGAGATACTACTATTTAAGACCAAATATTATTAAATATCAAGAGTTAATGAACTGCAAAAATAAACAGGTACCCCTCAACCTATCTAAATTCATGAAGCTTATAATGTCAAAATTCGTATAATTAGTCATCCATAAAAGTAAATTGTCTTATTGTTGACATTTTAAACTACCTATACTGAAAACGCACATTAATAATGACCCAAGTTATTTTGAATTACCAGTTCTATCTTGCACGATATGTTTTAGTGACTTGCTAGTAGAACTAAAGTATGTAAATTCGACTATTGTTTATGTAACCTGGTTAACTTGTTATACTTTGAATCATTTGTCAACATTGGCGACCACTAGAGGTATTAACTATTGTGGATATATACAGCATATAACGTGTATCAGACTCTGTAAACAAACACACCAAAAATAGTAAGTGCATAGAGCGTGATACAGAGGGAATCACGTGTTGAGGTGCTCGGTGGAAGGGTCTCATTCAATGAGGCTCTTCGATTGAGTACCCACAACACATAATTTATTGAGAAATGAAAATAAAAGGCATCTGATGCAAATTCTGACAAAAGTCTCTATTTCTCATTGAATGATACATAGATGTTTGTAATAATATATGTATGTTTATATGTGCAATGAAAAAAATGAGCCTTCCATTGTGGAGCCCATGCAAACAGTGCAGACTCAGATCAGGAGTCGCAGAACGCGGCGCCTGATCTGGTTCTCCACTGATGCTTACAAAAAGCTTTCTCAGTATGTATAAAAATAAAAATAAGCGAACAAGCATATTGCAACCCTCTAAACGCGGGTGGACTAGTCCAATTTATCGAAATGGAAGGTCTCATGCTCATGTTTTCACTCGGGCTATCTTACTGCTGTTATTTCCCTTTGACTAAATGAGCTACAATTTGAGTGGTAAGCTCGAATGAGTTCCTTCCCTTGAATGAGACACACACCTAAGACATGCAGTGCAGTACTAATAAATCAGTACTAATAAATATCAGGCAAAGAGTTTGACACATAGGGAAACACGTGTTGAGGTGCTCGAAGGAACTGTCTCATTCAAAGAGACACTTCGTTTGAGTACCCACAACACATATTCTATTGAGAAATGAAGATGGCAATCATCTTATACAAATCCTAACACAACCTACAATATTCCACGGCATGAGGTGTAGATGTGTCTGATCGAATATGAGCCTTCATTTTGAGGAGCATATGCGAAAAGTGTAGACTCTGATCAGGCATCGCAGAACGTGATGCCTGATCAGGTTCTCCACTGATTGCTTACAGTAAATTTTCCAAGTATGAAAAAAGAAAACGCGAATATTATACCACAATACCAGCCATTAAACGAAAGGGAAGATCTCAAATTCGCCTGTAGCTTTTATCTCCCTTGGACCAAAAGAGCCTCAATTCGATTAGCAAGCTTGGAGGATTTCCCTCCCTTGAGTATGACATGCGCGCCATAACAGGGAGTGCATGCGTCGGTCAGTATGGAAATGCAGACCGATATACGCACTCATTGTTATTATAGACAAAATCTTTATACAACCAGATAAAATAATACTGCTCTCTCTACTGTCCCTCTAAATATCTAACAGGTTATCGAGCGCAGCGATTTATGTCAAATTCAAATTTTAAACCTGCATTATGCCTTCAGAATAATGATGTCTCAGGATTGAATAATCAATTGGCTTTATATAAGCTGCAAATTTGTCTGGAAAGCTGTTACAATCCGTCTAATTCAGTGTCCCGAGGCTGGCTTTCTAAGAAAGTCAGCCTCGAAACCCTGAATTTAGAAATAAATTTGAAAACCTTCACACATGTACGATTAATAGCTATTTCGTACACTCCGTACAGCCAACACCCTTCCCTTCCCCTAAGTAAGTTAAAACTTATTTCTCAAACACATGCCTGTTATGAACGTCATTTTACTTTTGACATATGTAATGTTTAATCTCATATGCCACCTGCGTGTGGCCTGAGTTTAATTGCAAATAAAAGTTTTGTTCTGTTCTGTTCTGTTCTGTTCTGTTCTGTTCTGTTAAAAATTGCAACAGCAGCATTGGGATTTACTCTGATTAGGATTTTAGCTAGTGATTGGTTAAGTAACCGACCTGACTCTTTCAGACAGATTATAAACTATTCTGGTCTCCGCTGTTGATCAAAGCGATCAATACAGTTTTATAGATTTTAAGTAAACCTTTCTTCTCTTAAACTGCTACAATGGCACTCATTGATGTTTGTATATCTCCAACAGATCAACATCATTATAAGATTAACTTTAATTTACCGTTTACTTTGATCCTTACTTGAAACCTTGTCATGCACACTAATTTTCGTCTTCAATGCAAGTTTAGATATGTCAGTTATATAATGGGGTACACACTACATCAAATTCTGCCCCAAAGAGAAGAATCTAGGTAGATACTCGCCGATTCAGATATGTACAGAAAGAACATTTTAAACTTTAAAATACGAGCTATACTGTGACAATACTTAACAGGAGAAAGACGTGTACAGTAGTGCTTGTTTTATAGAAACAAATTAAAGGATTAGTCCCTTCATATTTTGTAAAATAACATATTTTCTTTTACTGATAGCATTGAAGTGTGCACTTTGTCAGAAATATTTTATATATGGACAGTAGCAGGGCAGACTACTTTCGACTGTATGATACGCAAAACGTTGCTATGCTAATGTTTAACGAGACAGATTTTCTAAAACCAGAATTGTCGCTTACCATCGTGATTTCTTTCCTAATGTACCTTTGCCATTTGCAACCACGAACCCCTGAGACTAGAACTTACCACATGCGCGCTGCATTGTGGAGGCTTTTATAACCTTAGAAGTGTTCCTGCAGCGGATAGATGATACCATAGAGCAAAACTTGTTGTATGTGTTACATGTAACCAGAAATAAAACAAAATAATTGCCATTTCTGTTGGATAAAAATGATTAAAAGTAATTGTGTGGAGAATTTCCCTCATATACGTATGTAATGTACTTGTATTTTTTTGTCTTGAACATTATTTGCTCACAATATCTTTACACATTATGGCATAGTATCTTAAGACAATCTATCTATGATTTGACAGTAACCATCAGGCTTATACCAGTAATTTGAGCCACAACATGTGATTTCCAATAATAGTGCAGCCGCATTTTAAGCTTAGAAAATCCAGTTGCTTTACAGTCATAGAATTTTCAAGGAACTAGCAAAGGCTCTAACCAGACTGTGTGTATGCTCAGGCTGATCTGAGCCTTTGCTGTTTGCGCATACCACATGGTTAGAAATCTCATGTCGCGGCTCAATTATGTTTTCATCTCCTTGATATATTGCTTTAGTATATTGCTTTGGAAACCTGGGAAATGACTTAAATGACCAACACCTTACAAACAAACAATAACACAAGCAAGATAAACACCATTACGTTAATTCAAAAAGAAAATAAAGCGACCATGGCTTGACCCATTTCTGATCCTTAATCTCACTAGTATTCTTTTAATCTAAACAAAGTTATCATAATGCATTATGTTAGTATTTAAACAAGAATGTGACATTTCTATGTCTCAAATGTTTTCCTTTTACTGATCTTGATATGGAATATGTCACTCAATAGTGGAAATAATACAACCATTTATTAGAGGTACTTTACACATTTGCATTTATACGTTAGCACGCCCCTCTGTCAATAAACCATACATGGACATTTTACCTATATTCTCTTTACTGTGGATGTTGGTTGTATGTATTGATAAGTAATAAGACAACATTCAGGAGTTGAAAAATGTTTTCTTTCTGTATTTCCTTGTGATATTTTATCAGAAAACGTTTTTAACATACGCACGTTGATTAAAAGGCATCAATGCAGTAATCAGAAATAAACAGGCTGGTCTCAGATAATTGTCTTCAAATTAGATTCTGCAGATATCAAGAAAACTGTTTATCTCAGATTCATTTCTTAACGAAAAAGCACAGTTATATGCACCTGTATATTGCAGTCTCGGGATTGCAGTTGATTAGTAGAATTAGCTTTACAAACTCCATTCCCTACCCGCCCGGCTTGATATGATGTATTGGCCAGTAAAATAGATTTTATTCCCACTATACCAGCCCGCTTCCAGTGACTGTGTCAGCACCCTGTTTAGTGGGGGATATCTCAGCTTTTGTCTGTTCATGGGCGGATCCAGAGGGGGGACAGGGGCCCGGACCCCCCCCCCCCCTAAAAATCACAAAAATATAGAGTATCTTTGCAATACTGGTCGGGATCCCCTGGACATCATCGGCTAGCCAGCGAAACGTTGTTCAATGGCGTTTCGCTGGGCGGGCCGATGATGACCCATTTATAGCGGTATTAGGATCCTCTATCCCCTTATCAACTAAAGAAAAAAAAAATGTTATCACAATTGGACCCCCTTTGATAAAACTTTCTAGATCCGCGCACGCGGTTCTTAGTTTCTCGTCCCTTTATAGTATTCCTATATGAGGTGTTCGTTTGGTCTGGTTTTGTGGTGTTATACTTTGTATCAATTAAGTCTGGTAATTACATTGTCGACTAACAGAGATTCGTGCTTGGCATAGTTACATATAGTTGCTTCCTGTGTTTGTTTTCGAGTCAAGTTGCGACACAGATCTGAAAGTTTCTACTGTAATGATTAACTCTTACTATGGCATTTACCTGTCTCGAAGTCCCGACATGTCTGAAAAAGAGTTGACTGGGTTGTAATCCACCAAACCAAATAAAGTATGTGTCGACACTCTTTTAAATCGTCTACTTTGGACGCTTGGCAATTATGGACTGTTTCTGATATATTTTTGTGTGCTCGTTTGTTTCAGTCCGAATCTCAATAGTCTGACCAGCACGCGACAATATTCAATATGGCCGCTGGAGACGGAGACAGGTCTCCTACTGGAGTCCCTCTGACCCCTATTACTGAAGAAGAATTGTCTGTATATAGTCCTGTCATTGATACCCTAGACGAACTCGAAGAGAATATGGATGACAGCCCGACGCAACATAGACTTTATATGATAAACCGTGGTGGAGCGGGAGAGGTTCAGTATATTTTACTAAATAAAGAAAGGACAGAGTTCGCCTCATATAGTGTTCGATTAGAGACGTGGCGGATTATTAAAAATATAGCATATTTTGGTGTTGCCGTAGTGGACAATGTGCTATATGTGATTGGAGGATTCGATAAAATTAACTGTCGTCATTTACACAGAGTGCTAAAGTAAGTATAAATTACACGAGGACTTCATACTATGCTAAATAAAACTTTTTTGTAGATAAATGTGTATTACTAAACGTGGTGGTTGCAGCCTGTAATATAAATGTAATCGCAAACAGTGTCATCAACAAATGCGGATTTTCTATATGTAGCACTAACTGTAATAATCTTTTCACCAGGCGCAGTATATTTACGCATGCAATGGCAGTACGCGATAATTAAGAAATAAACAGTTGTAGTTGTGCTCAAATGCCTCGATAAAGCATGGTTGGGTGTGTATTGTACCTAATTAAACATAAGCGAGCAGTGTTTCCAAATTGAATCAGGCCAGAATTAGCTAGCAGTTCATGCTTTTTCTAGGGCATATGAGCATAGCTACCAATATTTTATTCCCCAACGTATTTCTTAGCTATATAAATTCAAAAGACCCTAATTTGTAATCCACCCCTTCTTAAAAGTGTGTTGGGCTGTTGTTTACGACACCGATAAGATCTCACGCACGATTTGCCATAAACACAAAATAAATGTGCTGGCTCTTATACTGACTGGCCTGTTCTGTTCCTGCAGGGTTAAATGATAAGAAATGAGCTACAGTTTTACGCATAAATACATTTTCATTCCTAATCTGGGTTTCGTATTTGTCTTTAATGTATTGTCTGTTCCTTACAGCCTTGTGATCACCTGCTGAGAAAGGGCTGACCTCTTGGCTCTCTTGTGTGTGATGTTTTCTTGTGTTTTTGTCACTTTCCCATATGGTGTCCCAGGTCAGGTTTGGTACTTGATTGTGTTGGTTACTTTTTATATATACTTAAACGCAAAAGTTTCGCAACTCTTACTAAAATTCTATTTCCTTCTTTTTGAGCTAAATATTTTACTCCATGATATTGTGATTAACGAGTCCAATGATTTGCCGTTCAAACAACATGAAAATCAGATCAGTGAGACTTACGATTGCCGATCTTCAACAAGAAATGTAAGGCAACCCAAATTTGAAAAGTCACAGAGTTACAATACCTTACATTTTATCGAGACACAGTGTTACATCACCTTACATTTTATTCGGAAAAGGTGTTTAACTGTTATCTGTTTTCAAAAGCAGAAGGGCAGAAAAATCAAAGCAGGTTATTTTATGCATTTGGTAACGTTCATTACGTCAACGTAAATCCTTCAATATTTGACGTAATTGGCCGTTTAAGCACAACTGAATATCAATTATATCGAGTTTTTAATGTCACAAGCGAAAGCCTCCAACTCATTGCATAGAAGACAGAAGAATCGCGCGACATAACAGAATAAATTGCACAATTTTGATAAATTGGACGACGTTAACAAAGAAACGCAGTGTCTTAGAGCGTTGATAAACGTTAATTGTTAAACCTTAAAATGTTTTCAGTCAGATACGACATCTGGCTATCACATCGCAACGTTTGCTTTCAAATCGAGATAACAATCTTTATGCTAGACGTAAATTGTTGAAAAACACTGACGTCATTATAACGTAGAATGAAGAGTATGATCAAAACTGATTGATGGTATATCATTCCACATTGTGCAGGAGCATAAAATATGATTTTAGGAATATTCGAACATGGACCATACTGAAGAAAACACAGATATTAAACGGTTGCGAAACTTTTGCGTTTAAGTATATATAATGAGCGAAACTTCCAAACCGCCACTCGATATTTTCTCATATATCTTAACATATATGATACATACATGGCTACAATTTACACTCAATGTGTAAAAATTAATTAAGCAGATCCTGTAAAAATTTCATTTTCATAAATTGAAAATAACATGCTCAATTGATAGACTGTATAAAGGCACCATCGCATTTCATTTTCACAAAAAAGCTGGATTTTGAACTCATCGTTTAAAACCGAGTATTCTAGAGACCTAAAGCGAAAAACACCAACTTTATGGTGTTAAAATTTGACATTGTTGATTTTTGGGGGGGGGTTTGCTTTTATTAAGTAGCATTTTTTTTGGTAATCCAAAATGTTCCTATGGAAGCCCATATGACATAAAACAACACAAGAATGCTTTATGGAGATGACATGTTTTGTCCACAATATTATTGCAACTTTCTGGTGCTGTAAATGGACATTATTGAACACTATCGTGTTTATTTTGTAATGAATTAGCATTATTTTTTTATGCAAATCAGTGCTCCTATGGAGACCCATATGGCCTAAAAGAACACATACATGTAAATGTGTTTATGGAGATGAAATGATTTTTGTCTACAAAATTATTGAAACATCCATCACCCAGTAATCAAGTACTGCACATCAATTTGGACACTTCCGACGTTCCAATGCATCATTTGTGCATCACCGCACCAAAGTATGGTAGACTATACAGGACATTTTATTACATACGTAATACTCAGTTTTTGTCGGTTTTTCTCGTCATACGAGTGCAAAAATGAAAAATGACCGACAGGTTGTGGTGTAAACTTTCAGCTCTATCAAAACATGTCAAACTTGATAATAATTTATAAATGAGTATCAGCGATGCCCCGTTTTTGACTGAACCCACAGCCTGACCCCTCTACTTTATACTCATACAACCCAAACGTTGGCAATTTTGTGATAAAATAAAGTTGTCGGATAGTTGTCGATGAAAATACGAGTATACACATGGGGAAAAACATTTAGCATCGTGTGCCACGTGCAAAACCGGTATAAGTACTCTATCGTTACGCATAAATGAACATCCTTATTGAATCAAACTTTGTTATGTTCAATCGACGGATACATGTGCCCAAATATACTGTGTCAAATATCATTTCAAACAGTTTAATAATAAATGAGCTATATTGATAAAATGTGTTTTGTTAACTGGCGGTTTAGAAGTTTCGTTCAGTATAGTTCAGAAAAAAGCTTTACTGGACAGTTGTTATAGCATTTTAAGTAACGCAGTTGCGCCTCTGTAGTAAATGGACCTCATCGTGAGAAAACCTGACTTTGTTTCGTGCGAACAACAAAAGCGGGACCAGCCTCCGTATCCGCGCAGTTCGATCAATTGCTTTAGTATTTGCTTTATGAAAAGTGGAATGACTAAACTTGCCACGGACAAACATTCATTATTCTAGCTAAAGAACATATTTGAAATATAGTTTTAAAGGTATTGTCACATACATGCAACTTATCAGATAGTTATTTTATATTTTAAAATAATGTACAATCAAAATTTGTGCTTTTATACCACAATCTTGTTTTATGCTACCGTTCTCAATGTATTTTTTAACATTTGTATTTTAAGTAATGCAAGTTTTTTATGTCCTTTTTATTGTTTTATATTGTATGTATTTGTATATATGTAAATATGTCTAGAGGACCACATGGTAGACTAGCTAATGTAGCTAAATGTGCAATCCTCTTAAAATAATGTATAAATAAATAAAAAATAAAAAACTAGTCAAGTAGCTGAATAGGCTAGTTTTAACCTTACTCTGTCGTAAACAGGCCAACGACAGGTTTTCTCGCGTCGAAGACACAATAATATCATAGTATGAAGTGAACCTTTTGAATGATTTTTTTTTCTACGCACCATTTTGCAGGTATGATCCTTTTGAAACCACCTGGTCCCAATGTGCACCACTTCTGAAGGCAAGAGCAAAGTTCGGCTGTTGTGTTTTGAATGGGAAGATCTTTATTTCAGGTAACCATTCCCACTTTGTAACGTTCTGAAAAAGGCACACTACATAATGAAGACATTTACGCATTACCTTCGTTATCCTCATAAGCCATATACACACACAAACTATTTTTTTATTTCTCAAAATATTACAAAATGCTGTTTAATACTTGTATTATAAAATTCTGGTGGAAACAACCTTGTTCTTTAGCTTTGACTATCTGTGTGTCATGAGCCATTTTCTTTGTATCATCAAATGTGTTAATTTGATTGATTGTTTCTCTGTGATGAAACATTCCATTAGTTTGGAAGCCTCCATGCGAGCTAAACAATTTTGTGTTTTAACAACAACAGAATCTAGGACGAAGATTGAGCGCTAGTAAAATGCATTTAAGCACCCCCTGGTGGTTTTATGCTGCTATCCGTTCTAAGGCGGTGGTTCTGTTGTTACTGATCTATTGTTTTCGTACTTCCCATTGTTTTGGGAGTTCTGTGTTTTTATTTGTTTTGTTATGCATTACTTTGTGTCCATTCTAGTAAAGGAAGAGAAGCTGGTTGCTTTGATATTATTGTCTTACAAATATGCTTTGCTATCATTGTCTTACAGATGTATTTTACTATACTGAAGGACTTTAGAAACGCACCACCTGCTAAAATGCTAATTTATTGTCAAAATGTAATATTTTATTTATGTGAAAATAAAATTGACAAGTCCCTTCATTTAGCTTGCATTCAATAAGAAAATCGAAACGCTGTGGCTTATGGTTGCCGTGACGTCGCGATTATCCTGAGACATCCCAAATTTAAAAGTCACAGAGTACCAATACCTTCCATTATGAGCGCAAAAAAGTTTTCGAACCGATGTTGGTTCTTGAAAGCACAAGGAATAACAAAATCAAATCATGAAGTGTTAGGCCTCTGGAAACGTTCATTTCGTCTAGGTGACGTCATTATTGTTTTTGACGTAATTGGCTGTTTATAGCCTAAGGATTAGGAATAATCAAAATGTTTTAGTGCTACAAGATACTCTGCAACCGGTTGCGTAGAAGACAAAAGTACCGCGACATACGCGAACGTCATCCGCCTGTTATTGCTGTTTGAAAAATTAAGACTGACGTTAGCAAAGAAACGCTGCAACTGGGAGTGTAATTAAACGATTATTTCCGATTATTTCCAAAACGTTTCTTGTTTTTCGGTTGGTTAAGACATCTGACTACCAGCTCAAAGTGTTTGCTTTTAAATTGAACTAATCTCACAGCTGTCAGACTACAATTGTTGAAAAACACTAACGTCAGTGTTACGTCAGAATGAACCGCATTAGCAAATCGAAACTATGGCAAATCATGGTCCATTGTGTAAGCGGATAAAAAGGGATAAAGAAAACATCCTCAAATCAACCATGTGGAAGAGACAGTGAATATATAACTGGTGCGTTTCTAAAGTCCTTCAGTATATAAATGTTCTATAGCTCTTCCTCACGGTGGCGTGGGTGGTCTACATTGTGTGGCTGTGGTATTTCCTGATCATTCTCACTTACTTTTTGTTTATGGCTAAGAAGTATACAAGACACAATAGCAGGCTGAGTATACCTTGTCTTGTTAAAAGCTAAAAGTAATAAAACTATCAGATGCATAAGCGGTGTTGATATTAGCTACATGTATTGACAGTCGTGTTCGACTTTACGTAATGAAATATTTGTTATTAATTTGAGATAGTAGCAAGTGGCAATAATATCATTAGAGAACAGAGGGGTAACTTCATTGCTTATTGTGCTCTTGTGTGTATGCGTCTTGTTGGTTTATAAGTGTGCTTTAGTCTATTCCTAACAGCTGTTTGGATTTTGTCCGAGGTCTGTATTTATGTCATATTCACTTGATATATTCTGCAACTTGTACCAGTCTTCATCAAAACTATTTGTTATAAATATCTGATAGTAGCGGGCTTAATCACTTGTATACACCAGATGTAGTAAACTGTAGCTAGTAATAGTCTTGTTAAGGCTTTGTATCATAAATTTGTCGCTTATCCTTTGATCTAAGCTGGTAATCAATTTGACAGTGTCAAAGGTGGAGCTATCTGACTTGTAAAATAAAATATTTCCAGTAAAATATTTTACTGACCGTTCCAAGGCGGTACTTCTTTTGTGGATCTTTTATGTTTTTGTTCTGTCTTGTGTTTGCTATGTCTTTGTGCGCGTCTGTTTAAATGTGCTTTGAGGTCACCTGCTGGGAAAGGGCTGACCTCTTGGCTCTCGTTTGTGGTGTCTGCTGTGAGTTTATCACTTTTCCATTGGTATCCTGGGTCAGATGTGGTACTTGATTGTATCGATTCCTGATCTTTGCACCCTTACTTACTTTGAATAGCTGATGAATAAATTAGAAGGTGCTTCTTTCATTGGTCATGATACAAGTATTCTATTGTGCAAATACTCGTGAGTTTACAAATATTCCCTCTTGTTGGCGAAAACTCGTCTTCGACTCGTCCCGCGCGCCTACAAGAGGGACTATTTGTATATACACTCGTAAAATTGTATAATTAATTTAATATAAGTAGTGACGCATAAGTTATATTGGTTTCGTTATAAACCAGGGTAGTAACATGTTTGATATACACCTTATGTATGTATTAGGCTGCTGTCCTTTCTAAGGCGGTGGTTCTGTTATTGTTTTGATACTACAATTGTTTGTAGTAGTTTTTGTGTCTTCCTGATGCCTTGTGACAGCTAGTGTTGTGTGGTTCTTCCTAAATGTGTCATGGGTTGGTCTACAGTGTGTGATTGTCGTATTTCCTGATCATACTTGCGTACTTTTAAGGACTATAAATAGTAACATAGCTAGAAAATCCAGAGTTAATTAGTAGATACAGTTTTGCTAGAATCCAGAAGTAGCAGCGTATTTGTTTTAAAAATGATCTTTAAAACATGTTTGTTTCAGAAAAGAATTAATCAAAGGATTGATACGATTGGCTGGTCTGTTATCTGTGATTATGGCATTTCATAGTTCTGTTCATTTGTTTTTGGTATGTTATATAGGCTGTACCATTACTTTATGGACAACAAATAGTGCAGTGCTGTTATATAAACGTAAATGCAAATTACTTACCCAATGAAATGGCCAGACATTTTTATTTTGACCAAAAGTTCTCTAGATAAATAGGTCAAGACCGATTATATACCCGGCACTGCCGTGAAAAATATTTTCTTATCTCTAGATTAAAATTTATGAGACGGTTTTTTTTACCTCCCAAACCATATGCTAAAACTATTGGATAAGAACATATTCTTAAGTTTACGCTGACAATTTTTGTTCATCTAGACATTTGCTTCCTTAATTTATTTGCAAAAAATTCTCTTTAAGTCCAGTTTATTCATATGTATAAAATGCCAACCATGTACTTACGTGATATATATGTGTCCTTCAATGCTGTTTCCGCAGCTTTGTAACTTATTATCGTGAATTCTGTATAAACCATAATCTTACTTTAATTATAACGTACAGAATCACCCACTTATTGATCTCCTTGATGAAGTTCAAAGCTGCTTAATCTTTGCTCTGCTGAATCTTTGTTTATTACCAAAGCAAACTGTGTGTAGATCACACACCGGAAAGGCGGCAGTCGGAAACGCTCTGAAAAATCGACAAAAGCTGATAAAAATCGCTAAAACAGTGTTTTCGATTGCTATTTGTCGCCAGTTGGGCGACAAATGGCAATCTAAAACTCTGTTTGTAGCTATGTTTGGTCTACGTTCGTCGATAGTATTAACGTTTTTGATTGCCGTCTATCTGATGTGGATCCAGGGCATTGCGATTCTGAGAAAGTCCATTATTTAGGATACACATTATTTGTCTAATTTGTCTAAGTAATTTATACTGTTAGCAATTGTAAAGGTGGTCTAGAAGATAATATTCAGCATATTATGATTTTCAGCATGACATGAGTTGCCATCACACCTGTCAGGTGAAAATATACGCTTTAGTATAGGACGTCATTTTCACATAATCGGAATTCATGCGACTATGTTTAGTTAAATCAACCAGTCTCATTTTTCAATGTTTTTTCTACAGAATGTGTTCTGTTACTGTTTTTGAGAGTATTTTTAATCTTCTTGGTTGACGTCACGTGAACGTTGATTATATAGAGGATCTAACATAAGTGTTCATGTATTATTAAAATTATTAAACAATTTTGGGAAAAGAGATAAAATGCGAGGCTGTTCGAGCATTTTATCGTTTATTTGCTATGAGTTTAATACAATCAATTATACAGGAGCACGAATATTAGATTCTATTTACCTGTAATATATCTTTGAAAGCGTGGGCTCCAACTTTTGCCATGTTATGCTTGTCATTACACAACGTAACTAAATATGCAAAACACTAATGGTTTATCGATTGTACAACCTTTCTAGACGTGACGACATGTGATATATGATGGAAATGCAATAATCTGAAGTAGTACATAAAACATGTACAAATGACTATATGTTACACCCTAAATCGGCTGACGTTACAATCTTTGCAAATTTTAGATAGTTTTTTTTAAATAAATATTACTTCAAGGGATATTTCTACAGCGTGTTTTCTCTAACATATTTCACACAAAGAAAATATTAATTCTATTAGAATAAAGCTAATTGACACACACACCTTGCCATTCTAATAGTAAGTAATGGTGCAAAGATCAGGAATCGATACAATCAAGTACCACACCTGACCCAGGATACCAATGGGAAAGTGACAAACTCACAGAAGACACCACAAACGAGAGCCAAGAGGTCAGCCCTTTCCCAGCAGGTGACCACAAAGCACATATAAACAGACGTGCACAAAACATAGCAAACACAAGACAGAACAAAAACATAAAAGATCCACAAAAGAAGTACCGCCTTGGAACGGTCAGTAAAATATTTAAAGTTTGGTATGCCATCCATTATACCATCCTGTGATTTCTGAAATGGCTTAAAATTCGCATGGGTCACAAACAGACCTGGGGTAATAATATTGTAATCAGTAATTGTAATTATCTGTAATTAAATTCAAATTTCAAAGTAATCAAATGTAATTGTAATCATTTTTTTAAAATACATGTAATGTAATTGTAATGATTACTGAAAATATTTTAGCTGTAATTATAATTACTTTCAAATACTTTTCAAATACATCTGGCTATTTACTTAGAAAATTTGCCCAACACAAGAAACAAATAGGAGACCATTGGTAATATTTTAGTTCAGGTCTATGAATGAGAAAAAGAACAAAGAAAAATTAAAAAAAATGACTTTTGTGGACAATAAAATTAGCACACTTTAAAATATCTAGTCAATTTCAGACTTAAAATGGTATTTAAGATTAATTTGCATTTTGTTTTAAAATTAAAAACCAAACTTTTTTTTCAAAATAAAAAAATATGGCAATAGACAACTTAACATTTTTAAGGTACATTTTCTCCCAAATCACTCTTGACAGCATTTCTGTTTCTCCTATTTGCTGGAGGCCTTTAAAGAAATGTTGAGAAACAAAACTAGTTCTGTTCATTTTGACATGCTTAGCTGATTTCATATGTAAATTCATCAAACCCAGACTATAAAAAGAAAACTACTCAAAGGTGTTAAATTTTTAGTTATTGAATAAAGCTATCTCAGCTATATGATGATTAAATGTAATCATCAAATTAAATCTGAGTGAAAACAATTTAAAAGTAGCTGACTGAGCAAAAGGTTACAGTTGTTTAACAGACAATTTCTATTTTACATACATTATAAATATGAGGTACTGTCTAGTGAAATAAATCTATAAAGTGTATAGACAGATATAATGTATAATGTATCAAACTTTAAAACCACATTGGTATGATTGTGCATAGTGTATATTTAAGAAATAACAGTCTAGGACATATGGCTTTATATATAACTTCAAAGGCCCTATCCATCTTTATAATTTTAAAAGTGAGCATTGCAATTTTACATAAAAACTTCAAAAGTAATTAGTAATGTATTTGATTACATTTCTAAAGTAATTGTAATTGTAATCATTACATTTCTACAGGTCCTTTAATTGTAATGTAATTGTAATCATTGATAAGTCAAAGTAACTGTAATGTATTTGAATACTTTTCAATGTATTTGGCCCCAGGTCTGGTCACAAAGTAGGTGAGTATGATCTAGAAATATCACAATCACACACTATATACCAACCCAGGGCACCGCGTGGAAGAGCCACAGAACGTTTATAGTAACACTACATCTGTCAAACAATAATAGTTAAGCAACCAGCTTTCTCTTCCTATTCAAGAAGATTGCAAAACTATCAAGAATGGACACAAAGTAAAGCATAACAAAACAAAGACAAACACAGAACTCCCATCATTGGCTTCCAGGTCGATCTGTCAAATAATACCAGTTATCACATGTACATGTTCTAAACGTTTTATATCGGCGAACTGAGAAACAATCTCTTTTATTGCCAGTCTTCATATTTATGCTGCGGTCAATTTCTAAGTAATTTATGAGGATGAGTGGACTGCTTGTTTTACTTTAGTTGTATTCTTGCTTCCACGTACGTATCTTTGTTTGTATCTGTTTTAATGTCTCTTCCTTACAGTGGCATTAGTTGGTCTGAGATCTGTGATTGTGGCATTTCCTAGTAATCTTGACTTGGGTTTTCTGTTCTAGTAAAGTACATGTATGTATGTTCCTGGCAAATAAAGGATTCGTCGTAAAATTGCTAGTCGTTATAGTGTATATATATGCTTTTTTACAGATACAGCTTCTGTATTAGAATAGCTATTGTGTTAGATACTGACATTAAACTCAGACTATCTGTGAGTTCCATCATACTGTTTTAATTTGATGTGTTTGGTCATTGTTTTATTATTCAGTACTTTGTGTCCATCTAGTTTTGTAATCATCTTGATGGGGAGCTTTAATTGTTCACTGGTGTCTTTTGATAGGGTGCTGTTTTTTCTACTTTTTATTGTATCTTATCTCTTGGTACTATGTACTGGTCTGTGATAATGGTAATCTGATGGTCATATTCACTGGTTTTATCAGAAATATTCTGCTTATAGTATGTCCAACATACTTATATTTAATTCTCTTACACCTTTTGACAGAGAGACAGATAAATGTACAAACATGTAATTGCCAATGACTATAAACTGTTTTGTTGTCCATTGTCAAGGAAACACGCACCAAAGGCATATAATTACAGCTGCTGAAAGATATGACGATCTCTAATTGTTCTAAAGATAAGATCACTGTTCTCATGATATGTCTCAGATTGATTGTACCGAGATCAGTCAGGTTAAAGGAAATCGCTAAATATCACGACAAATCTCAGACAACAGTTATTAGATTGTTCCAGATTGAGAGCTGCTACCGTCGTTCATTTATGTCTAAAATGTCACATATATACAAGTTTGTCTGTCCTCTACGTCCCATCAACAATCTTTCAGTTAAACAGGGACGGGTCTTCCTGGGTTGAACCACTACTAGGCTAGGACAAATGAGTAATGCTCAAGGACCACAACGCAGTGACGCTGGTGAGGCTCGAACCCGCGGCCCTTCGGTCTCGAGTCAAACACTCTACCACTGAGCCACTGCGCTCCCTCGTACATGTAAGAATGTTGTCAGTCTTGCATGGCTGTATTATAAAAGAGTGGGTCATTATTTGATGCATGCAACCCGTTTATGGCCAGCAACATATTGATGGGATTTTTTTTCAAATCGTGTAGACAAAGATCACGACATAAATGAGTATTTTTTTTTTTTAAATAAATTGTATTGTGCACGTGAAGATGAATAATGAGACAAAAAGAAAAGAATTGTAGCTGGATTTCTAGTTTTATTTAGGTGTATAGAAGTTGACCACAACAAATCATTACATGTTTATTAGAAGAATGGAATTAGATTGATTTTGCTCTAAGCTAGATCCTGATTTACCGCTTCAATACACTATTAATTTGTTTCTCTGGTAACGCATTTATATGATTTGTTATTGGCCTGTAATTTCTGTATTCTACGTATCGACAGGTTGGGAATAAGTCATAGAGTACGATATACACGTACCTGTAAAATACCATGTATCAGTTACACAATTATTTATCTCTCATTTGAAACTTCATTTTCGAAGTCTATTTGACTTTTGATATCTCAGATCGTGATTACTCAAAGTATATGTTTTCATAAGTCCAGTTAAGCAAACAAATGAAGCGCAAAATTGTACTCATGACTCTAAACATATGTTTTGGGTTCTCAAAAGCGTACCATTTAAAGGGTTATTTTGAGTACCCAAGACATAAGGTTTTGTTGATAAGCATGTGTTGATAACACACTCTTACCCAGAGTCCTGACTGTCTTATGCTTTATTGATCGTTAGCGTATTCCCTATTTAAAGAAATGCTACAGTTTATTTTGCGATATCCGCTACATGAAAGGTCTTTTTTAAGTACCAAATGATACGAAAAGTATGAAAGAAGATGCTGATCCGTGACATAATTTAGACTATATACGTCTGAAATATTCTCATTTATTCACATTATGTCTTTTACATTCCAGGTGGCGAGCGGAGTGACGGTCGGAATGCTTGTTCATGTGAGATATATGATCCCCAGACTGACACGTGGTCTGAAGCTGGTGTATTGGTAGAACCTCGAGCCAATCATTGTTGTGCTGTTTATGGGGATAGTATATACTGTGCTGGTGGTGACTATGGAATCCAAAGTCATGACAACTTCTGGTAAATATATAGGTCCGCGAGCATGGAAATAACCCTTCTTGTTTCAAAACTAAATTCCACCCTTCTTAAATCAGACATCATGACAAGACTTCAAATTTACTTAGACTACAGAAGGTATTTTAAGTTGTCAATTTACATGTTTAAACATGCTCAAATCAACACCTCCGATTTGTGTTTTTTCAGCCCATTCATTCTGGATACAAATGTATCTGAAAACTGGTAGGTTGGCAAACAATAAAGATAATAAATAATACGGTAGTTCACCAGGTATGCACTGGTTACAAAAATAAAAACAAACCTATGTGACAGAAATCCATCATTGTTTAGATTTTTTGCACTTGATCCCTTAGAATATAAATTGGCCAATGTCATACTTATTCTAACAAAATACACTAGAAAATCCATCAGAGTGCTAATGGTTAATAGAGCCCTTACTTGGAATTGACAAATTAAAACTTTAAGGGTGAGGTTGGCGCTGTAAAACATGTTAAAGTAAGTAAAGAGGCAAAGATGAGGAACGGTACAATTAAGCACCACACCTGACCCAGGCCACAAAAATAGTGAGTATGATCAGGAAATACCACAATCACAAACTGCAGACAACCCCCTGGCACCACGAAGAAGAGCCGCTCATCCACCACGAGACACCAGGAAGACAAATTAAGCAAAGCAACCAGCTCTCTCTTCCCCATCAAGATGATTGCAATACTAGAATGGACATAAAGTAACGTACAACAAAACTTAGAACAATTACAGACTCCCGCAATGGGAGTAATAATAAACAAAAACGTCAACAACAACAGAACCACCGCCTTAGAACAGACAGCAGCCCAAGCCACGGGGGGGGGGGGGGGCTGAAATGCACAAATAAAAACATAGCATACAAGAGAGCCAAGAATCCATCCCTTCTCTAGCAGGTGACCACGAGGATGCAATGAACGGACAAGAAAGCATGACAAACACGAAATGTAACTAATAGAAATGATCCACAAAAGAAGTACCGCCTTGGAACGGTCAGTCAAACTATTTTTATTGGAGGGCTTAAACTAGTTTCAGTGATTTTTTACTGACAGTTCCAAGGCGGTGCTTCTTTTGTGGATCCTTTTTGGTATTTATGTATCACGTTCGTCTTTATTATACTGTCTTGTCTGTTCCTTGCCTGCTGGGAAAGTTCTGACCTTTTGCCTCTATTAAGTGTGATGCTTCTTTGTGTTTTTGTCACTTTCCCATATGGTGTCTTGGGTACGGTGTGGTACTTGAGTGCATTGATTCCCATTCTTTGCTTTTCTTCTTTACTTATAGTGAAGTCAAACAATGCTACTTTTTATGCCATACATGTACGTTTAGGAAAGAGTTTTTTGTTTGTAATATTGATATGAGATTTTGTAGTTGCTCTTCTTTGAGGTATAGCTGATGTATTTCCAGTATATGTCGTAATAATAAGTAATGAATTGTCAATTTTGTATTTTAAGGAGTAACAGGTAGACATTTCTAAATTATGATATATTTTTGTCACGAAGATTTATATTTTTTTTATCTTAGTAACCAGTGCAGACCCTGATACAATGCCACCTTATGCAGCATTTCAAGTGGAGCTTCACTGTTTGCCAAAGTACTCGTTTATGGGTATCCAGAATGAAAAGGGTTAAATCAATACGCCATAATAAATTTATAACATTTGTGTATGAAAGCAAGATACAGTAAAAACTGTTTAAAGGGTATATATCTTTCAAAAGCCCTTACTTGCATGACAATTTTCCTGTATAAACAAGAATAGCTTTTTTGTCAAAGAGACGGATACCTTTGGCCACATTGTTGTATGAACAACTTATACATCTCACAAATATCACTTTACGCCCCGACATACAGCTTTTGAGCAATCCACAGCATGCTTATCAGTCTTTTTAGAGTTATTTCCTGGTTTGATACCGTTTACAATTGTTTGACACGCTGGGTAAGTTTTAAAAAAAACAATTGCATGATCATGAACTACAATTATCTGACTGCAATATTTAGAAGTATTTTCGCCCAAAATGTACAAATTTCTGGTAGAAAAATACATATTTTCAATTTTTGCTTATAAATTTTTCAAGATCAAATTGAAAAATTGTAAATAATACCAGAAATACACAATATTTGGGTCAAAATACTTCTAATTATAGCCGTCAGATAATTGTAGTTCATGTTCATGCAAATGGTTTTCATCCAGCGTGTCACAATATTGCAAACGCTATCAAACCAGAAAGTAAC
The DNA here is from genome assembly GCA_964019695.1 of Loripinus fragilis. Classification (NCBI taxonomy): domain Eukaryota; kingdom Metazoa; phylum Mollusca; class Bivalvia; order Lucinida; family Lucinidae; genus Loripinus; species Loripinus fragilis. The sequence continues at coordinate 777,015 of OZ026515.1, read as the reverse complement.
TCTAAAAAGACTGATTAGCATGCTTCTGATTGCTCAAAAGCTGTATGTTGAGGTGAAAGTGATCGATGTGAGTTGTATAAATTGTTTATACAACAATGTGGCCAAAGGTATTCGTCTCCTTGATAAAAGTTAGAGCTTTTGAAAGATATATCCCCTTAAGCGGCCACTCTAAAGTAGACAAAAGAAAGATCTTTACGACAAATGGTAGCTCAATGAAGCGATAATTGGTCTTGAAATGCAATTTTGGTATTTTTGAGAGTGGCTGTTCTAGACAGGTTTTACTGTACCACATCTTTCAGGATATATGAGAAGAACAGATGGGAGGAGACTGACGAAGACTACCCAACTAATATACCAAGATGTCTAGATAGGGCATCAGCATGTACAGTGGAAGATAAAATATATTTTATAGGAGGTATGTCTGTCATATTATATTATCAAACATGCACCTCTAAGTTATAATAACCTGAAATAGAAATATTGTAAAGAATAAACATGATATATTTTATAGGAGGTATGTTTGTCATATTGTATTATCAAACATGCACATTTAAGTTCTAATAAGCATGATATATTTATAGGAGGTATGTCTGTCATATTGCATTATCAAACATGCAGCTCTAAGTTCTAATAATCATGATATATTTTATAGGATGTATGTCTGTCATATTGCATTATCAAACATGCAGCTCTAAGTTCTAATAATCATGATATATTTTATAGGAGGTATGTCTGTCATATTGCATTATCAAACATGCAGCTCTAAGTTCTAATAATCATGATATATTTTATAGGATGTATGTCTGTCATATTGCATTATCATACATTAATAACCATGATATATTCTATAAGAAGTATGTCTGTCATATTGCATTATCATACATGCACCTCTAAGTTCTAATAATCTGAAATAGAAATATGGAAAACTATAAACGTGATAAATGTGATATACACCGTGTTTCGATAGATCTCGTTAGCGTAAGAGCGTGTGCTTTTGACGCTAATATATGACGTCATGTCTATATTTTGTGACATTAAACGGCGGTATGTCTATTCTGGCAGTTACTACATCAGAAATTCATGTAAACGTTAGTGTTTTAGTCAACTTATCGCCTTTTATCCTGCCATTTTGCTATGGTGGAAAGATGAATATACTACTGTCGATATATAGTTCTGTAGTAAGTAGAATGACTGTTGATGTATAAATCCACCAGGCTGGCTGTTTATGGCCTTTCCAGCAGATGTACTTGATGTAATATGCACTGGATGTTGTAACAGCAGGCAGTAGCTGAAGTAAATAAGGGTGCAAAGATCAGGAATCGATACAATCAAGTACCACACCTGATCCAGGATACCAATGGGAAAGTGACAAACTCACAGTTAGACACCGCAAGCGAGAGCCTAGAGGTCAGCCCTTTCCCAGCAGGTGACCACAAAGCACATGTAAACTGACGAACACAAAGACATAGCCAACACAAGACAGAACAAAAACATAAAAGATTCACAAAAGAAGTACGGAATTGGAACGGTCAGTAAAATATTTTACTGGAGGGCGTAAACAGGTTTAACGGCGCCAACCTCAACCTTCATTCAGATGTGGATCAAGACACATAGATATTTGGTTTGCATGAAAGACCCCTAACTTATCAATGCATCATCTCCTAAAACATATAAATCAAGATATAACAAAGAGATAAAGCAAAGACAAGGTCTCAGCAGTAAAAAAACTGAATACTGGAGCAACAGAAATCCAACCGGTATATCCCGTTGGGCCATGACAAACAGCCAAAGCATCAGGCCCCTACCATCTCATCGAAAGATAAGTCTTTATGTCGGAACCATCATAGAGTCTGAAGTCCGACCCACCAGGGTGCAATAAAAGAGGAAAGCAAAGTTGCCAACCGTGATTGAGTTGACCACCAAGCATGCAGTCTGTTGCAATACATTAATGTCACAGCCAATCTTTTTATGATTGGAAATTGTTTTAATGAAGTCTAAATTCATTTTCACATCATGTACACCAACTGAACATCCATAATTGTATACATATAATTCTAACGCACATGTCATACTTTTTGGTGTGTTTTTTCAGGCGTATCTTGCCGTTTACATCCAGAAAATGGTTCATTTAGATTTGTGACAGAAAGAGGTTTATTCTCCTATTCTCCCAATATCTCAGCATTAGCCCGACAACGTTCTATCTCAAGTCTACACAGCAGACGAGAGTCCTCAGTTTATGGTGTCCCATCAGATTATAGTCGCCGCCATTCTACGATTCATGGTCTTCAAAGCAACATGGTTAATCCATGGAGTACTCGCTATCCCAGTTTAACTAGACCCAGACATAGCGCAGGCGTGTATGTGCTAGGTATGTACATTATTTGCTATCCCAGTTTAAATAGACCCTGGCATAGGGCAGGAGTGTGTGTGTGCTAGGTATGTACAGTACTCACGATGCCAGTTTAACTAGACCCAGGCATAGCACGGGAGTGTATGTGGTAGATATGTGCAGTACTCGCTATCACAGTTTAACTCGACCCAGGCATAGCGCAGGAGTGTATGTGCTAGGTATGTACAGTATTCGCTATCACAGTTTAACTAAACCCAGACATAGCGCAGGAGTGTATGTGCTAGGTATGTACAGTACTTGCTATCCAGTTTAACTAAACCCAGGCATAGCGCAGGAGTGATTGTGCTAGGTATGTATAGTACTCACGATCCCAGTTTAACTAGACCAAGGCATGGTGCAGAAGTGTATGTGCTAGGTATCTACAGTACTTGCTATCCAGTTTAATTAGACTCAGGCATAGTGCAGGATTTTTACCGATAGTCCTCACCTTTGTTATCATTCAGGCTCCCATTTAGCCATTCTTGATCACTGTACAATTCACTGTACATTAGATATATCTACATACAAAACCAAGGCATTTAAAGGCACAGTTTGGGATGAGAAGATATATAAACTGATAATAAGGCAAAAGATATAAATGATACCAACGAATATATGCACAGTGCCCCATGGGATACGTCCTATGCTTTATATGACGACGTTGGTGATATTATTAGCTTTTTATTAATTCTTTGATTAAATCTATTTGCCAAGAACATATCTTACATAAAACTGTTACTATATGAACAACTGATAAGCCACGGATGTCGAATGAGGTACGTTACTTCTTTCGCAGACGAAATAGGGTTTTTAAGAAATTCAAAAGAACTCAGTCAATAGCTGACAAATTAAATTTTAAAATCGCACGTCATGAGGCAAATAATGCAAAAAGAAATGCTATTAAAAGATATTAACAGAAAATGATAAATATTCTTAGCAAAGATAACTTAGGTGTTCAGACATTCTGGAAATTGTCCAAAAATATTTTAGGCTGTAAGTCAGATCGGTCCATACACCCACTGATTGAAAACGACGAAATAATACCCCATGACCTTTCAAAGGCAACCGTTTTCAACAACTATTTTTCATCTGTATCGTCTTTTCCTGAAATATTCAAATACATACTTTAAACGCGTTATTGGCACTATTGGGGCAACGTCCAATTACGCACACTGGTTCTTTTATTTACTGCTTCAACATTGGGTGACTGCTTTTTTCCCCCTTCCCTACACTTTTACTTTCTCTTGTTTGTATTTGTCTGTTCGTCTGTCCATCTGTCTGTCTGTCTATCTAGCTATCTATGTGTCTGTCTGTCTATGTGTCTCTGTGTTTGTTTGTCTGTTTGTCTGTCTGTCTGTCTGTCCTTATGTATAATGTATATGTGTATGTTGTCTTTATTGTCATAAATGTCTGTAAATTGTTATATGTAAGGAGACCAACTAGTAGCCCCAGGGCTGTTACGAATCCTTGTAAAATAAATAAAGCATTAAACTAAAATTAAATAGTGCTGGAGTGTTTGTGCTATTTATGTACAATACTCGCTATCCCACTCTAACTAGACCCAGGCATAGCCCATGAGTGTATGTGCTAGGTATGTTCAATACTCGCTTTCCCAGTTTAACTAGACCCATGCATAGCGTGGGAGTGTATGTGATAGGTATGTTAAGGTACTCACTTTCCAAGTTTAACTAGACTCAGACATAGCGCGGGAGTATATGTGTTAGGTATGTTTAGTACTCGCTATCCAAGTTTAAGTTGGCCCAGGCATAGCGTGAAGGTGTATGTGTTAGCTTTGTCTAGCACTCACTATCACAGTTTAACTAGACCCAGCCATAGCTGGGGAATATATGTGCTAGGTATTTACAGTACTCGCTATACCATTTTAACTAGACCTAGGCATAGCGCAGGAGTGTATATGCCAGTAAGTACAGTACCATGTAGACGTACTTGAACTAATCTCTATTGACTGTAAAGCTTATGCTAGTAAATTAAATCGTCTGAAGCAAATTAAATATTAGATAAAAATAGAAACAGTATGTAGTGTTGAACAGCAAGTCATTACTATGTCAACCCAAAACCTAAACAGCACCTAGTGTTGTACAACAAGTCCTTTCTATGCCAGCTCAAAACCTAAACAGTACCTAGTGTTATACAGCAAATTCTTCTTACGCCAACTCAAAACCTAAACAGTACCTTCCTATGCCAATTCAAAACGTTGCAACTTTCATGCAACTTTTTAATGCAATTGTTCTCATTATAAATGTTACAATTTCAGCTTTTTGAATGATGTAGCTCATACAACTCATCAATATAATCTTTCGCCTGTGATAGGAGGCATAAGCACTAGGTTTAACAGTCTTAAAAGCTCTTTGGTTGAGAAAACGTGATGTACAGTCATGCGGACATATACTAAAATACTGTTTGACAATGTTTGATTTACATGACAGCCATATTGCATTTGCATTTGATAGCACTAGGTATTTATCAAGATGAGAAATACAAGAATGTCAAGTTCACTATCCTAAATGTTGTGACTGTGATATTTAGGTGGTCTTTTTGACTGAGGTATGTATATATGTGTTCATTATTTCAGGTAGCAAAATATATGTATTTGGTGGTTCCCATTTAGAAACTGGTCAAGATATACGAATAGTGGAATGTTTTGATACAGAGACTGGAAAGTGGGAAGACGATTTCCGTTTTAGAAAAGGTAGTAACACACGTGGTTTTCTTTCTTTTTATTTGCTTGTTGGTAAAAAAATTCTGAAGCTTTGCATCAATTTTATCCACGCATGTGTAAGCAACACTTCAGCATGACTGAATTGAATGTTTATTTAAATATTTTAAAAGTAAATATGCTTTAAATTTTTGGTAGAAATATTACGTTTATTTCAAAAAATTAAATATGTTTTCGCCTTTACTAAGGTTTCTCTTTTTAGTGGGCATTTAAAGAAATGTACGCCGTTAGCGAATCCGATTTTGTCCATGTGTCATGAGTTCGATCCCAGCCCTGTCCCATACTTTTGTGAACATTGATCATGAAATATTTTCTACGGTCATTCGCCTTCAAGAAGGGATATTGCCAGTTACAAGTGAAAGCATGTGCACTGAGTACTGATTAACCACTTAGTGTAAGCTTGCGTAGGAAATGTGTGGTTAGGTAAACTGACCATCTTGACATGACTATAGCTGTTGACTGGAACGTTAAACCACAAACCAAACAAACAAACAAATAAAGAAAGATGTCCAAGAATAAAAAAAGAAAAAATAGCGTATATGCAAAGCAAATGTCTCAGTCACAGTCTATAAACAAACCAATGGCACCAAAGATTTGGCCAGTAAAATATATTTAAGCCCCCAGTGTATATGGCTGCTATCCACTCTAAGGTGATAATTATATTGTTTTTCGTTGATTGTTTGTTAGGGTTTGTACGTAATTTGGGTTTTGTGATATATTTATTTGTGTCCTCTCTAGTTATGCAAACACATTCCCAAGGAAGTGAGAGATGGTTGCTTTACTTAATTGTATTTTTGCTTAAATGTGTGTATAATTTTTGGTTGTGTTCTGATATCTCTTCCACGTGGTGCCATGTATTATAATCACGCTCAATTGTTTAGGGGAAATTATATTTTCATCAACATAAGCTCTTCAAACTTCATTTTCCTCGCAGAAAAAAGAAAAGTATTAAATAATGCTAGAACAATTCTCAAAAAGCCATAGATAAACAATGCCTTTTTATAGTTCTAGCTGTGGCATTATTTACATGATTAAGGTATTCTAAAAGCTACCCACAAACTCATTTAACTTACTTCTCAATTTATTAAATGACCCTTTAAAGGAATACATGGAAACAATGAATATATATATTAATTCAATTGTGGTTTTACATAAATAGTCAGGCAGCATGTAGTGCTCATAGTAATGTCATATAACTACAATGATACTGCTTTAGTTTTGCTTTAGATTGCAAGTCAATATTCCAGGCCAGGTCGATTTTCAATTAGTGCCTGTCTAAAATGCTCATTTATGTTTATGATTTCACCTGCTTATTACGATGCTATAGTAATCACAAATATTTGTATAACCAGTGTTTATCATGACGTCCAGCGATCAGATTACACGTGTCCTTAGCAGTCGCTTCGGTATAAACCTTTTCACCTGTAATTGACAACATACCCACTTGAATCAGAGGTAGTGCCAAAACTATCTCTACTTAAGTCTGTCCTTGATTTGTTATGTAGAGTCCTTTTCTAGTTTTGAAATCATCTTGATGAGGAAGAGAGAGCAAGGCGGTATTTCTTTTATGGACCTTTTATTTGTTTGTTCTGTCTTGTGTTTGCTATGTATTTGAGCGCGTCTGTTTAAATGTGCTTTGTGGTCACCGGCTGGGAAAGGGCTGACTTCTTGGCTCTCGTTTGTGGTGTCTAACTGTGAGTTTGTCACTTTCCCATTGGTATCCTGGGTCAGGTGTGGTACTTGATTGTATCGATTCTTGATCTTTGCACCCTCACTTACTTTTACTTTATTTGTCTTCCTGGTGTATTGGGTTGGTCTGCATTGTATTATTATGGCATTTCCTATTTTTTGCGGTCTGCATTTAGTATTAATGTATTTGACATGGTTACACAGATGTGTTGCAATTCTTCTCATATAATGAAAGGTCCCTATTTTCGTGATTTGTCTATTTAGTAAATACGCGTTTATTACACATTTTCTTTGATTAATGGAAATTTCTGAAGAGAACTTTGAAATACAATTAAAGTGCGTTTAGAGACTGATAATTTTCTTCTATCGATTCTATAATCAATGAGCTTCTTCTTACATATAAAGTCTGAACTAAAAACAACGCACACCTTGTTTTGATTAATGCTTGCATCATTACATGTAATGACAGAAACATTTTGAATTAGGACTACAATTTGATATCATTTTAGGTGATGTTTCCAACATGGTGTGTGCAGTGTTAGAAGTGCCAAGAAGACATGATGAGGCCAAAGTTAAATTTCACCTAAAGTGGGTCCTGTGGTGACACGAAAGTGATATGAACAGTTTACAGACCTCTAGATAAGACTGTATAGTAGAAAATTATATCTCTTATTTCTCAACCAAATCATATTTTGTGGGCACTCAAATCATTGAGACAGTTCTTTTGAGTACCCAAACATATGATTAAATAAGGAATTACAATTTTACTCAAACATTTACTTATCTGGACCTATGTTGTTTACATTGTTTGAAGTACCATGTTGGCAGCTAGATGTGACCAGCGACAGTACAAACTCAACTTTAACTGGTAGCAATTTAGAACGTTGGAATCCTTCACCCTGATTCATCAAACATCTAATTCATACATTCCTATGTGGAGATATCAAGTTAAACAATTTTGTTGAGCTCTTAGCGCAAATAAACGAGCACTTTGTTTTGTTTATCTGATCATATAAATGGTAAACTTTTAAGTATTCTTAAGTTGTTTTATTTGACTTATTGGAACAGATCTGAAATCCATCTTCATTCAACTTTGATGCACAGTGACATCAGCGTTGGTTTGTAATTTTAACGTGTTGCACTTGCTTGTGTAGTCGAGATATTTATCACAACAAGGGTGTGTGTGTATATTCATAAAATTTACTAGGGTATAATCACAATGTTAAATGTGTTTTATTGAATTTATTAAACGAGTTGGGGAAAAGAGATAAAATGCAAGGCATGCCGAGCATTTTATCTCTTTTTCGCAACGTGTTTAATAAATTCAATAATACTGGAGCATGAATGTTAGATACTATTTATCTCATTGGTAATTCCATACGCGTTAGTCGATTGACTTTCTAGCCTTACTGCATTTTTAAACTGTATTAACGAAACATTTTATGGCACAATTAAACATCTTTATATGCCATATGAGCCATAATTTTGACAACACTGTATAGTCCTGACTACAAGTCTTGTCAACATGTGCAAGTATAGGGAATAGAAATTACTATATTATGCTGACACGGAGTAATAGGTATGTCTACCGTAAACTATGTGTCACAATAGAGCCGCTTTTGCCATTTATGTCATTTAACAAGGTCCAGCCAACACTTGTAAGGAAAAGAGACAATGTAAGTGGTTAGGTTAACTGACCGTATGGACATGGCCATCATCCAGTGCAAGCTTAAAATATGGATTCCAATCCTTAATTGAAGATTCTAGTCGACATAACTGGATTAGAGACTGGTCCAGCTCCACAGATTTATTTTGCATCATTGGTTAATTGAAACAACCTTCTCGCATAAAAAAAACTGTTAACGTTCCTTTACTAAACCTTTTGGGACTAGTAACTAATCGAAGAACATAATACTAATATCGTATATAGAAAGAAATTCAGGCGCAAGCCCATGTTTGCTATGTATGAACAATATGCTTAGATGGATGAATGAGTTTGCTGCCAAGAACTTTAAATGAACGTATAGTTTGTTATAGTTGCCTTATTTGCCAATACATTGTACAACGCTGTCAATAATGAAACAATACTATACTAGATCAACTGGCGATCGTCAGTTAATGGTGGATATAATACTTAGCTATTGTGATACTTTTATTTCAGTGCTTAAATACGCATTTCATATTTATGCATTTTTCTATATTTTGATGTAAACAGAAGAAAATAAATTATTTGTTATAGGTATTGCTCGATAAGCGTAGAGTTACGTAGGTGGTCAGGTGATGGTGCTTTATTCACCCGATTGGACAAATACAGGGTTTTCTTTCATACTTCTAACTGTTAATCTATTTCGTCACTCTACGCTAACCGAGCAAGGACTCTAAACTGTTATGTTTGTTTCCACTTTACACGTCATCCCTCTACAGTAAACGGAGAAGTGTTGTTCTTGATGGTTTGCGTTTGAGGGTATTGATTTATATATACATGTAGCTGGCGTTTTACAGATATGTTTTGTCTTCCCGTCATTGTACTCTTCTGTCAGTTCGATCTTATAAAAACGGTTTACATTAGGGAGCTTGCTAAGGCAACTCCTACAATTTTATACCAAATATTTGGAATCGTTGTAGATGATTTTTCGATAGTTTTGTTTGTTTGATTTGATTCTTTCCGTACCAGTCAACAAATTTTTGGTATGTCGGGATGGGCCTTACTGGGCTGAACCAGTACTCAGCAAGGATTACTTTGTCCTGCTCAAGGGCACAACGAAGTGACGCCTGTTTGGCTCGAACCCGGAACCAAGAACCCCTCGATCTCGAGACAAGCACTCTACCATTGAGTCACTGCGCTCTCATTTTTATCGATGGTAGATGTGCATGTGGATTTTGTTAACTCTTATGATCATACTCAAACGACCTACGCCCTATTTTATTTTAGACGTGACTGCGTTCAAATTCATAAAACTGTTTGTCCTTGCCCCTGCATGGGATAAATGTAGTTGACCAAAAAAAGAACAGTTAGTTCAAACAAAGGCGCAACACTGCCCCTGTATGCTGTCATTATACAAATGTTTTGTTACTGTTCCGGGTCGCATGTCCGGGAGCACCCGAAAGTTCAACCCACAGTGGTTCTGGTTTAAAACGTTTCAGTAGACGGGGCCACAGCTTAAAGTTTCCGACAGACTGGTGGAGGCGGGGATCGAACTCGAAACCCCTTGGTACAAGGCGAGTGACTTACTCACTGCCATTAAATTGTGTTATACGTTTGAAGGTCGTAAGGTACTCCCATAACTCCAGGTGGTCAGACAACCTGTCATAAGATTTGGCAATAAGTTTAATCTGAACTTCCGGAATGATCACTTTAACTCTTTGTATGCCTGTGGCGAATTTTGTCGTCTGCTAATGATCTTTGCAAAATCAGGCCTGGCTGGATACAAACAGTTTGACACTCTGATTATGTTCCTGAAAGATATTTATGAAAAAGTTAATTTTGAAAAAAAGTCAGCAGACGACAAAGAAATCATTAGCCAACATGCATAAAATTAACCATAGCGGGTGGGTGTATGAACGGAGTGCAGCTTCTGTGTCTGTAAACGTTTGAAAGTAATTCCGTTTGCTTCTGGATGTGTTGATACTTTACATCCCGGTTAACAATTGTTCAGTCATGTCTAGACACTTTACCTGTCTTCCTGGGTTGACTCAGTACCAACCAGAGGATAAAGTGTTTTGCTTAAGGACACAACCCAGTGTCAGTGCTTCCGAGAGTCTCGAGCTAGCCACCCCTTGATCCCCAGTCTAATACATGTACTCTATTTCTGAGCCAATGCGGTCCTATTGTGTACGTTTTGACATTTTAAAAGTTCAAAGAGTTATATATGAGAGATGTCTCGTAGTCGTCCACATGATCCATGCGCGGATCCAGACGGCTTTGTCAGAGGGGTCCAACATTGACAACGTTTTTTTAGTTGATGAAGGGTGAGGTAGAATCCAAATACCACTATAAATGGGCCATCATCGCCCGCAAGCGAAACGTTACTTAAATGGCGTTTCGCTTGCGTGCCGATGGTGGCTCAACATTGATTGCTGGCTTGGTAGCTTTGTGATTTTAGGGGATCCGAATCAGTTTTGCTATGTTACCCTATATTTTTGTGATTTTTCAGGGGGGGGGGGGGGTCCGGACCCCTGTCACCCCTCTGGATTCGCGCATGTGATTAACTAGTATACAATCCATAAAAACCTCGCACTCGTTCTCGTGCACATAAAGATGGAACAGAGATGAAGGTTCAAATCAAATTTTAAGCATTCAACTGCACCAGATAGTTGCGCATGTTGCTGTTTAAAGAATAACTTGGCACAAATGCGAAAAGTACCAACATCTTCGCTGGTTCATTTGGTATTCTTATTATTATATTCATAACGGTGAGGTTGGTACCGCCAAACATGTTTAAGCCTCCAGTAATTTTCTTACTGAACGTTGCAAGGAGATGCGCCTTTTGTGGATCATTTTTGTTATTTGTGTTGCGTGTTTGTTTGTCATACTGTCTTATCTGTCCCTTATTATCATTGCTTAGTACTTGTTCAACCCAGGATGACCCGTCCCGACATAACTGAAAGATTGTTGACTGGGACGTAAAGAATCAAATCAAACAAACAAATTATATGCTCCTTGTAGTCACCTGCTGGGAAAGGGCTGACCTCTTGTCTCTCTTGTATTATATGTTTTCTTGTGTTTTGACACTTTCCCATATGGTGTCCTGGGTCAGGTGTGGTGTTTGATTGTATGGATGCATGGTCTATGACTTCTTCCTTACTCTTAATAACAAATAAGAGAACAACACTTGAGAGACCATAGCAAAACCATATATACAATCCTGCGGATAAGTAACGTTCGTAACGGGTCAGAAACCAAATTTCACATCCCTTTAAAACACCGACCATGCAGACATGGTTGCTTTGAAATGCCTTCTCAATAGTATTTTTCGGGTATGAATAATGTTCAGAAGGGCAGCTAGTCGCCAAGAACCGACAAACTGGACACTATGATAGGTTTTCGTAAAGGCGTTTCGGTTTTGAAAAATCTAATTAAAAAAAAACTGTGCCGAAAAAGTACACAGTAGTTCCAGCAATCAGATATGAGTATGATATTGACTATCTGGCATTTTTATAAAAAAGACTAAAATGTGCTTTTTAACCAAATGCATAATGTGTCGAATGAACTGTCCAATTGCATAGACTGGGTAAGCCGTTTTCCAATTTTAGGGTCATCAGACAAACCAGTTTCATTTTGTTTATATTTTTTGGCTGAAATAAGTTTTTTAAAATGTCTCTATAACCCTTAAAACGGGTGGGGTAGCTGTTTTCATATGTTTGTCTCGGCTAAGCACCAGACGCAAAAATGCAGTGACAGGTTTAGACATTCAGCTTGCAAAGGTATTAAACATAGTTTCAGGGTAAGTGATTGTATCGATTCCTGATCTTTAAACCCTTACTTACTTTTATATAGTTTTTCGCTAACGGATAACCGATGGACAGACTGGCACACATCTAAATCATTTTTGGTCGTGCAAAACTGTTAACATCAAAGGCAGTGGGTCGAAGAAACCCACTAATTAAGGAACTTAATGTCCCAAGTTCTACTGGATGGAGCTTGAAACGTTCGTCTTCACGTGACCTTAGCTGTCGGTGAGACACGAAACACTATCACTACTGCCGTTTGAAACACGTTCATCATCACAATTTTACCCAAAACACATAATTGTGCTTTCATCTGCTCATCTTTAATATATATAATGTAAATGAATCGCCTCTCACAAAATTGCATATACATTTGCTAGTAAGAGGTTATTTAAGCAACACAGAATTTGTGCCAGTATAAAAACTTGGCCTCCTCGGAAAAAGTAAAATTAAAATGCTGATAACAATCAAACCGCGGGCCGCGTTCCCCGACAAAATTGCAATTTTCTACAATAAAGTCAGATGAGCCCCCTTACAATTATGCAACGGAAACTCAGCAGAGAATTACCAAAACTTTAACGAATGAGCAGACAATACAATTCTACGGCCGAGTGAACTGTACCAAATATGAAACCTGTGCAAAAATTGCACAGGTTTCATATTTTGCATACTTCACGCGGTTGTACATGCGCACCTTCAAAAGAAAGCGAGCATGATCAGATAATACCACAATCACTAACTGCAGACCCACACACGGCACCGTGAGGAAGAGCTACCGTGAGGACATTTACAGTAACAAGACAACCGAAAGACAATAAAAGCAAAGCGACCATCTCTCTCTCTCTCTCTCTCTCTCTCTCTCTCGTCAAGATGATTGCAAAACTAGAAAGGACACAAAGTACAAAGAACAATGCAGACTACCAAAAACAATGTGAGGTGCATAAAACAATAAATCAACAACAACAGAACCACCGCCTTAGAATGGAAGCGATCTAAGCTACCGCGGGGGGGGGGGGGAGGGGGGCTCAAGTGCTTAACTTATAGTTACTAATCAGTGCATGTAACAATGATACTTCGACGAGCAGCTGAGGTCCCCGCGAGTCTGCGCAAATCCGCACTCAATCAAGGCCTTTTACTGATCGCATGTACAGAACATGAAGAAATCAAGCCTCTAGCTCCAATGAATATCCGCATTTTAAATGACTTAATGCACGTGCGAGAAGTACCAGACATTATCATAAAGCTTTTGCATTTCTCGCTTTATCTGCTGGTGTCGTCTGTCAACGGTTAGGACACAGATCAGGACATACAAAACGTCGGGCCTGATACGAACAAATAAATCACACTCTGGGAGCATTTATGAATATGTTTACTCTGATAAAAAAAAGCAGGAGACAGCACCAAAAATGTATATTTAACCAGCATGCAAATACTTCATATAAAACAACTGGTGCGTACTCATTTTCTAAACCCCAACAGTGAAAATTAATGAAGATATCAACTCTTTGCTTGACAAGTACATTGCCACGAGGCTTTCGTCTGATCAGAGTTTCACCCTTACCGGAAAATATGATGGCACCATTACTTCCTGTTCCTGTCAGCCACATGTAACAGTTATAAACTAGTATGTAACTAATGTGTGTATATATACTGCTCAGTGGAGGTGTTCTTCACAGATTTCTCTTGACTGTCCTCAGAAAGGTAAGAAATTCACTTTTGATATATCATTAAGTTAAATTAAAAAAAAAAAATGAGCCGCGGCATGAGATTACCAACAATGTGGTTTGTCCGACCAGCAAAGCCTCAGATCAGCCAGCGCATATGCGCAGTCTGATCAGAGTCTATACTAGTCGCTATAATATTCTATGAGTGTTAAGCTACTGAACGAACATCATTTGGAGTATCTAAGCTTAAAAGGAGGGTGCACAGGCTCGTCTGAGTCTATACATATCAAAATGCCACATTGTTGGAAATCACTTGTCACGGCTCATTAATTTAAGCTGGACATAACACAAGGTACAACTTGGTATGTGCGCCCAGAGATGATTCATTTCAGCCTGCTCATCAGCACAATCTGATCAGAGTCTTCGCTAGACGCTTTGCTGGTAGCGATCCGCGCAGTCTGATCAGAGTTTTCGCTAGACGCTTTGCTGGTAGCGATCCGCGCAGTCTGTTCAGTCTTTGTTAGGCGCTTTAATGGTAGCCATCCGCGCAGTCTGATCAGTCTTCGCTCGGCGCTTTGTTGATAGCCATTCGCACAGTCTGATCAGAGTCTCCGCTAGGCGTTATGTTGGTAGCCATGGTCTCCATGATTTTTCATATTGAAAGCGAATGCTTTAATCAGACTGCATGTATGTAAAGGCTGACCAGAGTCTTCGGCGGCCGGACATGCCAAGTTCAACCTTTCGTTGTGCTCCAGCTTATTGCGCTGTAAAATTCTACATGGAATATTCTACTCTGTTTACCTTTCTTCTTGGAGTAATCAAAAAGTTTCACCATAAATGTAAGTGGTCGTTAATTGGAGTTACCTGATCACTCCTTTTGAAAGCATGTCGATGATCGCTTGCAACCAGTACATACCCTAGTACGAAACCACACTCTGAGTATACGCTGTTTGTCAGTGATACCAGACCAAAATTATATGAGCTGTGACATGTAATTTTCAACAATGTGTCATTTTGACAAATGTAGACTCAGATGAGCCTGTGCAGCCTCCTTTTAAGCTAAGAAACTCCAAATGGTGTTCAGTCAGTAGCTTAACAGTCATAATATATTCAAGCGACAAGCAAAGGCTCTGAACAGACTGCGCGTATGCGCAGGCTTATCCGAGGCTTTGCTGGTCACACATACCACATTGCTGGAAATCTCATGTCGCGGCTCAATCGTAATATTTCTAGAAAATGATGCCGTCCATTGTTGTTTTCACTATGTGCAAGTCGTATCATGTTTAATACAACGTTTTCGGTAATAGCGAAAAGACACGACATTGGTCGCAAAAATATACTAATCTCACCTTTATTAAATCATTTATAATGTGTCTTACTTTCCTTAAGTACATATTTAATTTCGCTTTCCATAATTGCAGATTCAACATGAAGGTAGCAGTTTTCTCCACCCTTGCTCTTCTCGCTGTTTGCGGTCTGGCTCTTGCCGATCTCGATTATGATAGTTATAGCGGTGGATACGGTGGTTACGGTGGTTACGGTATCAGCGGGTATGGTGGAGGTTATGGAGGGTATGGCGGCGGCGTCAGTTACATCCCCATGCCAGTAGGAGGAAAGGGAGGCAACAGCGGAAGCGGAATCTTCGGATCTTGTAAGTATACATTCTATTTCATTTAAGCCATAATACCCGTCCTCAATCCATTTTGCCGTTAAAAATCGAATGCACATTTTGTCGTTTATTTATTCATTTAGTAGATTATCGAAGGTGATAATAATAATAATAATAATAATAATAATAATAATAATAATAATAATAATAATAATAATAATACCAATTATAATAACCCATTGTAGATGAAAAACCCCTGAACAAACAGTGAAGACCCAGATGAAATGTAGCATAATGTGCATTTCATCGGGGTCTATACTGTTTGTAAAGGTAAAACAGATTTTCAGACAAATATATACAACTTTTAAGAGTATAACCTGAGAACCTAAATATGTACAATGGACTATCCCAAGTTTATTGCATGAATCCAGATAATCGCGTATGGTCTGAAAAACCTGTATCTGCTTTTGGTGAAAATGTTATTAACATTTTAAAAAATATTGAATAAATGAGCCACAACATGAGATTTCCGACAATGTGGTATTTTGCCACCAGCGAAGGCTCAGACCAGCCTGCGCATATGCGCAGTCTGATCAGAGCATTTGCTATTCGCTTGAATATTCTATGACTCTTAGGGCTTGACCGAACATCATTTGGAGTTTCTAAGCTTAAAAGGAAATGCAAAGGCTTGTCTGAGTATACACTTGTCAAAATACCACATTGTTGGAAATCACATGTCGCGGCTCAAACGTGTTTTCTGTATAAGCATGCTTGACGCAGAGTTTACCATTAATCATTTCAATTAGGACTTACATGTAACGACAAATCTTGACGAGGAAGAGACAGCTGGTTGCTTTGCTTTAATTGTCTCTCTCGTGTCTTGTGACTGTTAGAATTTCACTTTCTGCTAGTTTGTCAAGCTTACAGAGATTTACGACAATCAATCTTACCTAAATATTATTAGATATATAGATATACTTTATTTCCTCCACATAGGAGAGTATGATTTACATATATGTACGAGTATACAAAAATAACATAACGGAACTGGCAAAATGAAACAGAAGATAAAATTTAAGGAAAGAAAAATATTATGAGAACACGGTACTAGATAAAAAATTAAAAATAGATATATCACAATATGTTACGCACATCCTAGGGGACTACTAAAACGAGCAGTGCTTCTCATGAATTTCGTCCCTTTTGCAAATGAGGACTTCTCTTAAAGGAAAGCATTTGCCACCTCCTCCTTTAAGAGCAGTCCTCATGGTGTGAAAAGACACTATTTTCACATTACACTGATTATGCGATTTTCTTTGAATCGATACAGTTTTAATTACGCGCGTACGTAATGGGAGCTACGTCCATAGTGAAGATCAAGATGAGCCAACTTATAAGACATATGTCGCACTTCTAAACATGTACCATTTACGGCTTGACTGTTCTTATCATTCAAATTTATTTCTTATTTTTGTCATTACCCATATTTGGTTTAACATAATGTGTAACCTATATAATTGTCTTTATTTCAGTACTGCCATTGTTGTTCCTGTTGATCTTACTGCCACTCTTCTCCCAGAGGTCCACTGCCAGCAACACCGTCCTCGTCAACGCTTCTGGTAAGTTGGCATTTAATATTTTTCACTGACCGTCTTTTCTCATATGCCTGATCTGCTTGTTTCTTATAAGCTAATGCCAAAGGCGCTGACCAGACTGCGCGCATGCGTAGGCTGGTCTGCGCCTTTGTTGTTCGCAAACCACTGAAGACAGGTTTTCTCGCGTTGAGGCCCATATCTGCTTAGGCACACCATACACCTTGATATTTCTGCTCAATGAAGACCCAGATCAGCCAGCATATCCACTTAGCCTGAGCAGACTTATCTCTGCCCTTATGAAGAATTATAGGGATTTTGGCTCACCATACAATGCCTAGCAAAGACTCTGATCAAACTGTGCGGATGCGCAGGCTGATCTTAGTCTTTGCTGGGTGCACATACCAATTTGTACCATTTACTGTGCCTTGGCACATATATGATATTTTCTGCCGAAGAAAAAATTAAGCCCAGTCATGATTTTTTTCATTTTTTTACCGTATGATAAAATCACCATTTCCGTGTGTACACATACCTTCATCTCCATAGAATCACAAAGCCACCATTCCCGTTATATTAAGCTTCCTCGTAAGAGGTTACATGTACATGGATAGTCTAGTTAACAATATTTACATTTTCAACGCAAGCCTTTAATGAATCTTTAGATTTTTGCAAACCCAACAACGTGAGTGTGTGTAAATCGAAGTCTCAGATCAGCCTGAGTATCTTCATAGTCTGGTCAGATTCATCGCCGTTCTATCTGTGGTTAACTAAGGACCAAAGCTTTCTTCATGCGGACAGGGAAGATTCAGATCAGACTGAGCTGATGCCTAGGCTCATCCGAGTCTTCTCGTAACACACAGCCACATTGTTGATTTTCGCATGTCGTTGCTCAGTTTTCATTATAAAACATTGGTACTGTAACTTATGTTTTAACGTTGTCATTTGTTTCTTGCAGGTTAATTCTACTTCTATATTAGACGGTGGTACCAGACACTTGAAGATACTCCTTAAATTATGTTTGTTGTCTTCTGTTAAGTTTATCTTAAATTAAATAGCAAAACCTCATTTCATTCTTATGTGTTCAATGTCTCCTTTGTGTATGCTGCGAGCCCAAGACTGTAAAGGAATTCAGCGTGTTCTGCTTTTAATGTCATTTCTTAGGATTTGGTAAAGTGAATCTAACGTAAGAGCTCATGTAGTATTGAATTTATTAAATTCGTTGGAAAAGCGATAAAAATACTCGTCACGCCTCACATTTTATTTTTTTCCTCAACTCATTCAATGAATTCAATAATACATGAGAACTCGTGTACGATTCTCTTTCGGGAATCCAGTGTATTCACAGATAAATCTGACTTAAACCGGCAGTTAAACCTATCAGAGTTTGAGTTCTTTGAGTTGTACTGTATGGTTTTCTGTATGCTATGTATTGTGCTATCATAACCGTTCACAGAATTCCTGAAAACTTGTCTAAAGCATAAGCAATGACAGAAAAGCTCCAGTTAGCAGATATTCCGATTATTAGTGATCTATCCGCCAGTATTGTTAGCAGTAAACAATGGCGTAGCCAGAACGCTGAAAAGAAAGACTACTGGGGCAAGCAGTGATTCTCTTAATTGCGTCCCTTTTCATAATGGATACTTCTCTTAAAGGAAAGAATTTGCTCCCAAAGCCCGCTTTGGGAGCAAATTCTTTCCTTTAAGAGAAGTTCCTTTTGGTATGGAAGATCACTTTTACCACATAAGGTGATCTCCCTTGCTGCTATTTTTATTACGCATGTGCGTAAGTTGCATGATGGGAGCTACACCAATGCCAAACAAAGATCAATTACAATGCCCTAGTCATATGTATCAGAACAGAACAGAACATAACTTTATTGAAAACGTTTCATCTCAGGCCACTCACAGGTGGCGTAAGGTGGCGTAAGAGATTAACGCATACATGTTATGCAGTAATTTTAAAAAATAAACATATACATAGATACAGTGTACTATGAAATATAAAATTAATGTATTAGAAATAGGATTTTGACCTTTAATAACAAAGAATATATGATAAGTCTTCATATAAATTCATATTTTCATAAATCTCCATATCAAGAATTATTGATATAATTCTAACACAGACCCCAACTATATGTGCCACCACGTCACCCCCTACATGCAGTGATATTTCATTATTCATGAATACAAGAATCAAGTGAAAAGACCAGAAAATACCATGATCACATACCACAGAACAACATATGGCACCAAGAATGAATGTATGAAAGTGCTGTTACATGTATATAAACTTCTTCCACTCAAGTAATGAGATAAAAATATAATCATAAACGTGTATGTGACACAAAACAAGACGAAAGAAATAACGGCTCACATTCAATAACAGTTCATGTTATGTTTCTTTCTTATGCCGCAAACATCGAAATTAAAAAATAACACGAAGCTGGAACTGCATAGAGGATATTATTTTTTTTTGTTAAGTATGTCTTTTATTTCACGAGTGAAGTGGACAATATTTATATTTCATGAGCGACGAAGCCACGAATGAAATATAATTGTTGTCTACTTCACTCGTGAAATAAAAGACATATTCAACAAAAAAACATTTGGATTTACTTTTTATTATCTACAACCGCAATTTTTTAAGATAAAGAGAAGCGAATTTTACTTTACACTAGCTAAGTTTTAGTTCTAGTTCTGTCCCTTGGACAGTGAAAATATAGAGACCGCATAACAGCTAAACATGACACACAAAATAAAGTTCTACCTTTAATAGTTATTCCCGGTGTTTTAAAACGACAATTAGAACCAGAAAAGAAAAGAGAAGTTAATTGTATAAGCTTATTTTAACAAATATATAAATGTTATCGCCATTTTTTTTCAGAGTACATTAATGGAAAATTTTTCATATCGAATAATTGCGCCATACTTAATTTGCATAAAAAGCATGCATTGTCTTGCGCAGGCGCGATAAGAATCGACCTGTCTGCTAAGGCACATCACGACTGAAAAGTCGAAAATGTGTCAATATGCGGTGTGCATTACTCGAAACACTACGTTAAAAAGTAACAAGCACTGACTGGCTATAAATAATCCGTTTATGGAGGCATCCAGTAACCTTTGGTAGCTAAACAATAACTATGATTGGTATTACAGTGTTTAGCGAAACAGTGATAAGATTTTCTACACTAAAACATTTTTGGGTCAAAAATTTGGCTTCAGTGACACGTGATGAATCAGATTGATAACAAGTATGAATCAACCAATCGAGCGAACCACATGGTTTGATGACGCTATCGATAAACAAATATGTCACGTGTACCCACAATGCTCAAATCAGACAGGTTAGTATTTGAAAGATGCTTCCAGGCGGAGACAATGAAAAAGCATGCGTTTAAAAAATCCCACATTCGTCCCACTCCAGGTTGAAGTGCACAACTTCCTGACTCTGGGATGCCATTTTCAAGCTTTTGTTTTGATTTTCTAGTTGTAGCAGACGAATTTATAAAAGCTCTGTCTTTTAATAAGCTTCTAAGCGACTTTTTCTTTTTGTTTACATTTCCATAGAAATAGGAAACACAATGAGTTGTTTCCCTTAGAAAAGAAAAAGATATGTTGTAAAGAGTTGCTTCCCTTAGACCATATTGAGAAAATAGAAAAAGTAGTTCTAATCTTACGGTTTGTCTAAAGTGGAATTTCACCAACAGTCAACAGCAATCCTTTACGTGCCAAACAGAGCCCAGGTCAATACACAACTGGTGAGGAGACGCATATCATTATCATCATCATCACCATACTTCATCCTCATCACCACCACAAAAAACAAAAAAGTGGAAACAAAAATACGACTAGGACAAAAAGAACGCAAATTTCTCCACTATACCAAGGGAGACAAGCAGAGCATCAATGCGGATATCCTGGTACTCAACGTTATTTCTCTTTAATCTCTTAATTTCTCATTTTAACGCGCGCGCTCTCTCGCACGCACGCACGCACGTACAAAATACACACACACACACACACACACACATACATGCCAAGGCTACGAAGTGGGGACATAAGCACCTCACAGTAGAAACGGGGACTTCGTAAGTTTACAAGATATTGCTTTTATTATGCATATTTAAGTTTCTTTTAATTAGTCTTACTTTTTTCTCACAAGCTCCAATACCTATTTCGACTTTTTGTTACTTAGAACTTTTACCTACAATATGGGGACACACACTCTACACACAAAAGTAGAACAACACATCGAAATGGGGACTGTACCTTATACACAAAAGCAGCACACGTCAAAATGGGGACTGTGTGTCTGACCGGGGACATTTGTTAATTATGTTTTGCACCAGGAAATGACTTAATTTAAATAACATCATTAAAGTTGTTGTTTGCACTGTTTAAGTATGCATCAAACTCTGTTTTTATTCTTTTCAACCTACGTACACTTTGCCAAGACGGCACCTCATACACAAAAGCAGCAAAAAAAAACGTCGAAGTGGGGACTTTGTGTCTGACTGGGGACATTTGTTTATTTGTAGTGAGAAGACATGTTTTGGGCCAGGAAATGACTCAATTTGAATAATATCATAAAAGTTGTCGTTTGCATTGTTTTAGTATACATCAAACTCTGTTTTTATATTCTTTTCAATATAGGTAGACTTTGGCAAGTCGGCAACTTTTACACACATACATACACGTCGAAATGGGGACTGTGTGTCTGACCGGGGACGTTTGTTAATTTGTAGTGAGAAGACATGTTTTGAACCAAGAAATGACTCAATTTAAATACTAGAGGACCTGAAGGTCCTGAGGCGCTCACCTGATCTCTTTAATCATGTTAAAATAGGTCAAGGTCAACTACAAGGTATATCAATAAAACATATTTTGTTTTACCATATATGGGGGTTGCAACCATTTTGGTCGAGTGACCTAAAAAAATCTATTGAATACTCCGTCAAACAGCCCTGTGATTTCTGAGAAACCAATGTTTAGATAAGTATGTGGCAGTCTAAATGAGTGGCCCTGGATGAAAGGTCACAGGTCAGCTTAACATTTGGTGCTTATATAAAACCATTGTCTCAGAAGGTTAAACATTTCTCTAAAGTAATATGATTTCGGCTTAAACAGATATAGGAAAATGAACGTTTCAAGATTTTTCCCATATAAATGCATTAGGAATCAAATTTGACCTTGCCATAAAGTAGGTCAAGGTCAAGCTAGATTCATCATTTGTACAAACCTGGTAGAGACCACATCCCCAATGCTACATACCAAGTCCCAAGGCCTTTTGTTCCAGAGAATAAAATATTTAAAGGGATTTTACCATTTATGGGTGTGGTGGCCTTGACCTTTGAAACTCATTTAAAGCCATTGTCTCATTAGGTTTAACATATCAAGTGAGAATAATGACTTTGGCCTCAACAGTATTCAAAACATCAACTTTTTAAAAAATTTCCTATTTAAATGCATTAGGAAGAAAATTTGACCTTAATGTTAAGTAGGTCAAGGTCAACTGAGAATCATCATTTGAACAAACTTGGTAGGCCACACATCCCCAATGCTACTTACCAAGTACCAAGGTCATCGGCCTTCCGGTTCTGGAGAAGAAGATTTTTAATGGGTTTTTACCATATATGGGCATGGCGGCTATCTTGGTCATGTGACCAAAATATTTTGCATAAACTTTGGCTAACTTATCATAAGGAGCCTTCATGTGAAATTTGAGTTCAATTGGGCCAATGGGTTGTGAGAAAACTATGTTTTAGTATATTGATAGGACTCTAATATGAGTGACCTAAGCTGTAAGGTCAAAGGTCAACCTTGACCTTTGGAACTTATTTATAGCCATTGTCTCATTTGGTTAAACATATCAAGTGAGAATTATGACTTAGGCTTACACAGTTTTCAAAAACATCAACTTTTCAGAAAATTTCCAATTTAAATGCATTTGGAAGCAAATTTGACCTTGACGTTAAGTAGGTCAAGGTCAACCTAGGATCATCATTTGAACAAAATTGATAGGCCCCACATCCCCAATGCTACATACCAAGTCCCAAGGTCATCGGCCTTCTGGTTCTGGAGAAGAAGATTTTTAAAGGGTTTTTACCATATATGGGCATGGCGGCCATCTTGGTCATGTGACCAGGACCATTTGAACAAACTTTAGTTCCCCCATCCTAAGGAGTCTCCATATGAAATTTAAGTTCAATTGGCCCAGTGGTTTCAGAGGAGAAGATGTTTGAAAATGTTGACGGACGACGGATGCCGGAGTGACTGGTATACTATTAGCTCACCCATGAGCCTTCGGCTCAGGTGAGCTAAAAATCATTAAATTTATCGTTTGCACAATTTTGGTATGCATCAAACTATGTTTTTAATATGCTTTTCAATTTATGTACACTTTGGAAATCAGCATCGAATTTGGGACTTTTATGTCAAGCCTCATACATTTAGGGACACTTGTATACCTGGACTTAAGTTAAAAATATTTTAGAATGCATCAATATATAAATTTAGAATGCATCAATGAATAAAACAATTAATATTGATGACAACAGAGTTAAAAAATTATCTCTTGATTAAAAAGCTATTTATTCTACTAACGAAATAGTGGGGACTGTTCGGTGTGTTTATATTTGTTCCTCTTGGTGGCTAGGGTAGATATTCTTTATAAATACTGCACTTTGGCAAGTCGACACCTTATACATGTTCGGTGTGTTTATATTTGTTCCTCTTGGTGGCTAGAATAGATTTTTTTTTATAAATACTGCACTTGTCCAAATGTCTTTTCTGAAAAGCATGTGCACACGTGCACCCTGGACATCCTGCTTCTGAAAATATAACACTTTTTATAACCTGAATTTGTTAGTTGATATATTTATACATCCGGTTCAACTGTACTACATAATGATAAATGATAATTTGGTAATATAAATTCGAAAATGCATGGTTCTGGAAATACCAATGTGGGTGATCGGAATTAAACTCCCAGCAAAAGACCAGGAAGAAGACGAGCAATGTCGCTACAAAATGAGTTATTCTTAACCCTGATGAGACTGAGACTTGGTCTGCTTCACCAGGATTTAGCGTATCGCTTTAAAACCAATACACGCCAAGTTTCCACTATTATTTTAACATGGATACAACTCTTGTACAAACAGTTTGGCACCATTCGGAATTTAATGTTTTCAACCAGAGACAAAGTGAGACAACATCTGCCGAAGTGCTTTAAAAAGTACAAGAACATCCACTGCATTATTGACTGCACAGAAGTTCATGTACAATCACCCGGCAATTTTGAGGCATAAGGAAATCAATATTCTTCATATAAAGGGCATACCACATATGAGTTTTTGGTTGCACTGCTTAAGTATGCATCAAACTCTAGAGTTTTTATTCTTTTCAACCTAGGTACACTTTGCCAAGACGGCACCTCATACACAAAAGCAGCAAAAAAACGTCGAAATGGGGACTGTGTGTCTGACCGGGGACATTTGTTAATTTGTAGCGAGAAGACATGTTTTGCAGCAGGAAATGACTCAATTTAAATAATATCATTAAAGTTGTCGTTTGCACTGTTTAAGTATGCATCAAACTCTTGTTTTTCATATTCTTTTAATCTAGGTACACTTTGGCAAGTCGGCACCTTATACACAAAAGCAGCACACGTCAAAATGGGGACTGTGTGTCTGACCGGGGACATTTGTTAATCATGTTTTGCACCAGGAAATGACTTAATTTAAATAACATCATTAAAGTTGTTGTTTGCACTGTTTAAGTATGCATCAAACTCTGTTTTTATTCTTTTCAACCTAGGTACACTTTGCCAATACGGCACCTCATACACAAAAGTAGCAAAAAACGTCAATGTGGGGACTTTGTGTCTGACTGGGGACATTTGTTTATTTGTAGTGAGAAGACATGTTTTGGATCAGGAAATGACTCAATTTGAAGAATATCATTAAAGTTGTCGTTTGCATTGTATAAGTATACATCAAACTCTGTTTTTATATTCTTTTCAATATAGGTAGGCTTTGGCAAGTCGGCAACTTTTACACACATACATACACGTCGAAATGGGGACTGTGTCTGACCGGGGACGTTTGTTAATTTGTAGTGAGAAGACATGTTTTGAACCAGGAAATGACTCAATTTAAATAAAATCATTAAATTTACCATTTGCACAATTTTAGTATGCATCAAACTATGTTTTTAGTATGCTTTTTAATTTATGTACACTCTGGAAATCGGCATCGAATTGGGGACTTTTATGTCAAGCCTCATACATTAAGGGACACTTGTATACCAGGGCCCGGAATTACAATGCCTCCTTAAAGTTAAGCAAGACTTAAGTTAAGTATTGATATTTCAACATGCTATATCAAATGCTAAATAAATTGCCTAGATCGATTTGGTATTTGTGGTCAAAGATATCATTGTGATCTTCAGAAAAAATAAAACTATTTTGATTTTAATCAGTTTTAAACGTTAATTTTCGTATCCTGAAAAATCAATACTTAACTTAAGTCTTCCTTAACTTTAAGGAGGCATTGTAATTCCAGGCCCTGGACTTAAGACTTAAGTTATGCATCAATTAATAAATTTAGAATGCATCAATGAATAAAACGATTAATATTGATGACAACAGAGTTAAAAAATTATCTCTTGATTAAAAAGCTATTTATTCTACTAACGGAATAGTGGGGTCTGTTCAGTGTGTTTATATTTGTTCCTCTTGGTGGCTAGGGTAGATATTCTTTATAAATACTGCACTTTGGCAAGTCGACACCTTATACATGTTCAGTGTGTTTATATTTGTTCCTCTTGGTAGCTAGGGTAGATATTTTTTATAAATACTGCACTTGTCCAAATGTCTTTTCTGAAAAGCATGTGCACAAGTGCACCTTGGACATCCAGCTTCTGAATATAACAGTTTTTATAACCTGAATTTATTAATTGATATATTTATACATTCTGTTCATCTGTACTACATAATGATAAATGATAATTTGGTAATATAAATTCGAAAATGCATGGTTCTGGAAATACCAATGTTGGTGATCAGAATTAAACTCCCAGCAAAAGACCAGGAAGAAGACAAACAAAGTCGCTACAAAATGAGTTATTCTTAACCAGTCAGGGGCATAACCTGTATAAGTTACAATATATATCACTTGAAGAAGTTAAAATTGTGCCTTTTCAACAATGATTTCAAAGTGAGGCTAAGTGAAGTGAAAGTAACTTATTTAGGTTATATATGAAATTATTTACGCCAAGTTCAAATTTTAGGCCGTCAAAAATATAACTTATTCAAGTTAAAAAGTAGCGTATTTTCTGATCTTCAATGACCTCGCGTACAAATTTCTAGACAATGCGTACACAAATTTATTGTATAATCGTAAAGTTATGTAATATGACTTTCAGATAAAATTACCCAAAGGGCCGTGAAAATTGCAGTAACTCCGGAATATGAAGATGAAAAAAGACAGTTTCACTCAAACAGGTTACTTTTGTTTTTGTTGCTAAAAAAGTTAACTGCTTTAAGTGATATATTTTTTAACTTTTGGAAGTTATGCACCTGACTGTTAACCCTGATGAGACTGAGACTTGGTCTGCTTCACCAGGATTTAGCGTATCGCTTTAAAACCAATACACGCCAAGTTTCCACTATTATTTTAACATGGCTACAACTCTTGTACAAACAGTTTGGCACCATTTGGAATTTAATGTTTTCAACCAGAGACAAAGTGAGACAACATCTGCCGAAGTGCTTTAAAAAGTACAAGAACATCCGCTGCATTATTGACTGCACAGAAGTTCATGTACAATCACCCGGCAATTTTGACGCACAAGGAAATCAATATTCTTCATATAAAGGGCATACCACATATAAGTTTTTGGTTGCAATAGCTCCTAATGGTGCCATTCTTTTTGTAAGTGATGCATATAAGGGAAGTATTAGTGACAAAGAAATAGTATGTGTGTCTGGTTTCTTAGATTTTTTAAATCCTGGAGATGTAGTTATGGCAGATCGTGGATTCCTCATTAAAGAACTCTTGAATGAAAGGCATGTAAAACTAATTATTCCTCCTTTTTTGGGATCAAGACATAGATTTACTCCACAAGAGGAAGCCTTAACGAAAGATATAGCTAAACACAGAATCCATGTTGAACGATCCATCGAAAGGATGAAAAAATTTCGAATTCTTCAGGGAGTTGTACCACAAAATCTTCAGCCTGTTTTCTCACATTGTGTTTTTGTAATTGCCTGTTTAGTTAATTTTCAAAGTCCATTAGTAAAGTAGATCCTCACTGGTTTGTCATAACAGTAACAACTATTCAGGGTTTTTATTAGTTGCAGCCCCCTGAGACTAAAACCAACCTGCTGCTTCAGACCATGAGACTCATACCAGTTTCTAACATTTTTCATGTTCAAACTCAACTGAGCATAATATCTAAACTGCTCATGTATGTCAAATCAAATTTATAACAAGTCAGAATCACTGAACTCATTTAAGTTTAGACCATCAAACCAATAAATATTGAAATGCTAATGATGACCAGCATTTTTGAAGTTTATGAGCAGGATAAATCTTATGCTCAGATGAGCAAGTAAAAAGTCATACAACTTTCGGCCTGCTCAAAATTTATTTTCCCATATAACAGTTATAGATTTTCTCCTGGTGCAGCTCATTTGCAATATGTATTAAGCAATGCAGACCTACCATATGAGTCACATCAAAACAAAATCTCTTCAATTTCAAAGGATTTAGAATAGACTTGAAACTATTTACTAGAAACATGTGTGAAATTTTGGCAATAGTTGGCAGCAAATAACAAATGATCTGGGTCATGACAAAACCTGCCTCGGGCTTTCCGACCAGGTCTACTGTCTAACACAAACCAGACTGTACAGACGCAGATGGCTCTAGTATTGAAATTTCGACTGATCTGCACCTTTGTTATCGCATATGCAAAAAGCAGATTTTCTCATGAAGCAGCTCAACTCAGGATGCAGCATGAGCTAATTGTGTTCAAATTGCAAAGAAGAGATTTTATCGAGATGTATAATTTTTAGATTGTTTTGACCGAGAAGACAATTGATTAAAAAGACTGTAAATAGGTTTGTCTGTTTTCTTTAATAGAGTGCTCAATATATAAGTTAAGACGTACCACACATGTGCGGATCCAGAGGGGGGGGGAAGGGGGTCCGGACCCCCCCCCCTGGAAAATTACAAAAATATAGGGTTCCTTAGCAATACTGGTACGGATCCCCTGAAAAACAACAGCTACCAATCCAGCAATTAATGTTGGGCCATTATCATCCTGCTAGCAAAACGCTATTCAAATGGCGTTTCGCTGGCGGGCCGATAATGGCCCACTTTTAGTGGCTTTTCGATCCTCTCTCCATCCCATCAACCAAAAAAAAAAACGTTGTCAGTGTTGGACCCCTCTGACAAAACTTTCTGGATCCGCACATGCCACAAGTCCTTATTCAAGGAGTTAGAAAGTAAAGAGATAATATGCATAGATCCAGATAAGGAAATTTTATTTGCGTAAATTTTTTATTATTTTCTTACACATTAATTTTAACATATGTTTTGGGTGCTCAAAAGAACTGTCTCATTGAGACGGTCCTTTTGAGTACCCGCAACATATGTTTTGGATTAAAATCAAATTTGCCGGTTGAATTAGTTAAAGAGCAAGGTACTCCTGCCTGGTTTAAATGAGAAATATAAAATAATTTTCCAATACACACTCTTATCTGGAGGCCTGAATATGGATCGAAAATATTGGCGATGATCAGTTGCACAATTACCGCACAGCTGATCTTCACCATTTTTCGCATACATGTATATAAAAAGGTTTTCTCATGACATGACATGAAATGGCTCAATTAATAGGAAGGTAAATTAGCTTACAATGTATGCAGTTACAGTTTCAAGGGCAAAAGGTTTCTAGGAATCCTCATTTCAAAGATTTCTGGACATAAGTAAGAATGGTGAAAATTAATTTGGCTTTAAGATCAGCCCAGAAATGATCGTCAAAGGGAATTCGGACTGTAAATGTATCTTTACTAGACCAAACTACAAAATCACAAAATTTTGTACAAGTCACTCCCATCTGCATTTGAATGTGGTAATAGTATTTGTGTGTGTTTTTAAGGTGATCTTGTTCTCATCATTGATTTCTAAGAAAAAGTTTTTCTTCTGTTGTTTGGTTAATTTTTCATTAAAGTTAAATATGCGTTCATATTCTAATGACTTAGGGCATTTGATTTCTAAAATACCATAAATGGTAGGCTCATCATGGTCCATAATCAATCCATCCGGACTACAGGCCAGCTCTGGATCTATGCTACTTACCCAGAAGCCAGTTTCAACAACCATACTACTATCAGAATTTATCAAGCTCTTGTAAGAATCTCTTGCTATTTTTTCATGTTTGATGCCATACTGCAAAGCAGGTGCACTAATTGGATCTGTTTTCTAAAGATGCCTGTTTAGAAAATTCATGATAGCCCTGTTAGATTTAAGAGACACAACATCCTTGCATGTTGATGCTGTTAAACGAACATGACGTTCATTAAACCAGGCAGGAGTACCTTGCTCTTAACTAATTCAACCGGGATTTTTGATTTTGACTTAACTTTTAAGTTCTGTATAAATTGTTCCCTCTGCTTATTAAGTGTAGAAGTATGATCATCATCAAGAAAATAATCTTTATAATTATACTTCAGTAAAGACAGCAACATGCACTCAACCTGTTTGTGATTTTGCAAACAATAGAGCAATTTTCCAGATTGTTTCTGTTCTTTAGTGCAGCAGGTGACTGGAGCCTGTGGGTCATAATTTATAATATCATGTACTTTTCTCTTCTTTGCACTTGGGTAAACTGACTCTTGCACTTTTTTAGGCAGCTTGTTTGACTTTCTGCCTTAGTTCCAAGCACAAGGAAGAGATGTACAACTTTGTGGGTCAACTTTTAGTGTATCACAAGTATCAATGTAATCTACAAGAGCATACAATAACCCAGTGACATGGCTACACCTGCCCATTGCTGAAGCACGGCATGTACAGGATGCATCTCTTACAAAACCAGAGTGCTGTGATAATGTAGCAGTCACGTCATAAACCTCTGAAGTATACGAAGCCTGTACTTTAGATTTTAAAAAATAATGTCCACTCTTAGAACTGTCTTGCATTTTTGGACATGTCCACTGATGAAGTACTTCAGTCCTTTTCTCAATGGTTTGGCTGTATGTAGGTCTTCAATATCACAGTCATTATCACAGTCATCATCGCTATCAACTTCATCATCAAAGGTGTCTTCATTGAGGAATTGAACAAATTCAACAATATGGTGGTGAATATGTCACTTGTTGAAATGCTTGGGCATTTGTGGTCCATGAGAGGGGAAATTTCCCCATCCACTATATGGGAAAAGTGGAATGCCTGTATTGGTTTGCGTCTGTACATTTTGTTTAATTTCCTCTATTTTCAAGGTATACCACTTTCCTTCGCCTATGCTAATTGGTATATTGTCGTGTTCCCCTGCTGATATGCAGCTTTTCATCCTGAAAATATATTAAAAAAATGTGTAAACCCATAACCCTTATAATGCCTACATCAGGATAACATGTCTGTGTGATTTATACCCCCTAACATCCCACTTTTATATAGTAAAATTGGGGTTAACATGGGGATTGGGGGTAAACAAAATTTTCTTACAACTTTTCGCGCTAAAACATAGACTGTGGGTACATGTTCGAACCGCCTCATTGAGGCGGTTCTAACGTATACCCACAATCTATGTTTAGAGCAAAATAAGAAAATTAATTACATCTTTATCTAAAAATTTTCATTTTTTCTACCATGAAAAATCGCTGTATATTGCATGGACGCGTTTTAGTAACATATTTTTAATACTGATCAATACTGCATGAACAGGCTCACGAGAAAACATGTATTCAGTGTTTCAGATCAGGTCTGACACAAAGCATTACTGGGCTGTGTAATCACCACAGTTTTTTTTTTGCTCTTTAACAGAGATTGTGGGTACAATTTATTATCACCTCATTGCTGTGGTTCTAATGAGAACCCACAATGTAGACTATGTTTTAGAACAAAAATAGTAAGCAATAAATATATACCCCTGAACAGGACTTTAGTTAAGAGTGCGTACCAAAATGTTAATTTTCTTCTTTCTCAACCAAAACATATGTTGTGGGTACTCAAAAGAACCGTCTCAACGAGACGGCTCTTTGGAGAACCCAAAACATATGTTAATACTGATGGGTAAGAACTTATTTACAATTTCACGCTCAAAAAATGATTATCTAAACCTATGCTGAAGTTAAGTATATAAAAGTAGGGTACAAGGGGGTATAACTTACACTAGTGTTATCAGTGATGAAAGTGGAAATAAAGGTACTGATCAGCATCTGCGTCATTGTCACATGTGCAAAAACATTTTTCTCATGATGCAACGCATATAATTTTTTGTTTTTGTTTTTGCTGCTTTACGTCCCATGTCAACAGCTATGGTCATTGCGGGACGGTCAGTTCACTTAACCACACTTTTTCCTGGGCAGGCTTGAGCAAGCGGTTAACCAGTAATTTGTGCACATACTTTCGCTTGTAACTGACAACAACCCTTCTTGAATAAATCAGCGGAAGGGAGGAGAACGACCGTAGAAATTATTTCATGATCAATCTCCACGAAAGTATGGTACCGGGCCGGGATGGAACTCGCGACCCCTGGATCTGCAGTCAGACACGCATCTGTAGCCAGACACGTTACCGTGGACCTACCCTGGTCTGGAGGTGGACCCCCCCCCCCCCCCCCCCCCCGCCCCTACCTTGGAAAGTTTTCTGGATCCAGGCGTCATTACACCACTTCTTTTATCAAAGTTAGGGCGGAAATTTACCCTTGTAAAAGCCCTGGTGAAAGAATATCATTTTGGCATTTCACCAATAAGCTAACATGATTCTTGGTTGGATTCACGATTACTGGGTACATTCCGAATACAGGTTCATGCACTGCTGAAGCAATTATACCTGATTACACAATTATACCTAATTACACATTTGATCCCAGATAAGCATAAAAAACTATTTGCAGACTTGAAGAAAATACACGATGATATCTTAAATATAATCTAAATATTATCCGAAACGCACTTTTGCTGTTGTGTTTTTCGGAGTGCATGACCTTTTGTTTACATGAAATGTGTCGAAACAAAACAACTTACCTTTTAATGAGTTTACTCCGATTGCCTGTTTTTGCGAGGCCTCGGCATTCCAGCCATCTTTGTAACTGAATATTTGAATGTTTTTCTATCGACTCGTACACTAATTTCGCCCCAGGAACATCAGATTCGCGCAAAACAATGGATTGAAATGCATTGGAAGCTGCCATATCTGCCGTATGTTTGACCGAATGACTTCATCGGCTATTTTTAGAATATGATAATGATTATTCGTTTTGTTTGTTTGATTTGATTCTTTACGTCCCATCAACAATCTTTCAGTTATAAAGGGACGGGTCTTCCTGGGTTGAACCAGTACTAAGCTAGGATTAATGTTCTTGCTCAAGGACACAACGCAGTGACGCCGGTAAAGCTCGAACCCGCGGCCCTTCGGTCTCGAGTTAAGCACTCTACCACTGAGCCACTGCGCTCCCTATGATTATTCGTGACGTAGGAAATATTGGAAATCTACAAACGCTAAAAATGATAATTTTTAGATGAAAAATTGAAATATTTTTTCTTAATATTGCTCAAACCATAGATCGTGGGTACACTTTAGAACCGCCGGACGTTACCTCCAACATTTCCGAGATGAAAACCTTGATGCCATGTTGTTACACCGAATGCTCCGAACACAACGGGGACTATGGAATTTTCGCGCGTAAACGCGGACCAAGGCGCAGACGACTATACACTCGATATATTTTTTCTTATGGGAAAATACACTTTTGTGTAAGTTATACCTGACGCTTTAGTCAAGGAACGGGGACATGTTGATTTTTGCTGAGTTCTCACTTTTCTAATGTAAAACAGATGTTGGGAATTCATTTTTTACCGTTTCGCGAATAGCGGACGTCCGCGATTCGAAGTAAGTCCCCTATGTGTGAGTGTGTATTTTCACTTACGTCCCCGCTTTACGCAATCAGCAAACACACACACACACACACACACACACACACACACACACACACACACATCGAGGGAGCGCAGTGGCTCAGTGGTAGAGCGCTTGACTCGAGACCGAAGGGCTGCGGGTTCGAGCCTCACCGGCGTCACTGCGTTGTGTCCTTGAGCAAGAACATTAATCCTAGCTTAGTACTGGTTCAACCCAGGAAGACCCGTCCCTTTATAACTGAAGGATTGTTGATGGGACGTAAAGAATCAAATCAAACAAATAAACAAACACACACACACACACACACACACACACACACACACACACATTCGTGCAAGCATACGTCAATAAACATCAATCCACCATAAACTTTCCACTCGATTTTCATTATTATCTACTTGCTTGATAAGTGTGCATGCTTTTTCGCCGTCTGTTAATTTTTGTCTTGAGATAACCTTTCCTCCTACAAAAATCAATCGGGAATATCATCAGCGTGCTAGACAGTTAGGATCGAGACCAGGCCTGACGTTTTGTCAGACTTGATCCGAGTCCAAACTGTTTGTAAAGTCCGACACTTTATGTAATGTAGCGAACGAACTTTGTCGATCCAAGCAGTCATTCTTAATTGATCGTAAATATTTAAAAAAAAACGTGATTGTGCTAGTTTACGTTTGTTTAAGGGCCCAGACATGTATTTGTTTTTCCATAGACCTTCATAATAAGAATTTTGTGAATTGTGACTCTCACAACTCTAAAACAGTCAAATGGCAACACAGAATTGTAGCTTGGTCTTAGACTGACCACCTAAATGCTATTATTTACCTTGGTGACCACCGCCTTGGATCATTGTTTTGGCTCTGAAGCTGACCTCCTACCCATAACAAAATTGCATAAAAACATAAATGCACAGGGTCTCAGCCTTAAAACAAATACAAAATATCAAATCCAAGTTGCTTGCAATAGGCCGCAGTTGTCCCTCCCTCAAGTCAAAACATTTTTTTTTCAGTGCAGACATTAATGTCCAATCAGTTAACATTTTACTTTTAAAATATACACCTGATCTTCCACCCACCTTTTCGCCCAATCGCATACCTCCTTATATTTACAGGTGTGTGACCTTTAGTTCAAGGTCGATGGCGTAGCACTATCGCTAAAATCCATTATGCTCGCATGTTTGTCAGTGCAATATATGTACGAATAAAAAAAGGCGCTGGTCAGATTTTGCAGGATTTCCTGTTTTTTTTTGCTGTTTGCATACAACAAATCAGGTTTTCTCCCGTCGATGCCCATTATTATCATATTCGAAGTATGGACAATGTTGATTCTACTCGATCACTACCTAATCTCGATGGTACAAGTTTGACATTTTCGTTAAGTTTGTACATACAACTTATTGTCTTCAACAATATGATGATTGTTACGATCGTGATAATTCTATAACTAGCAACACAATATGCAGGTCCGAAAATGGTATCAAATGAAAATATATTTGTCTAAATATACCTGTAGCTCCATTAAGATTTATGTAACGAAAGAGCGACTGGAAATCTATCCCTAATTAGCCATACCCTTAAATCGGTGGTTCAACAATCAGACCGTGCACAATAGAGACTTTAGAGTTTATACAAGAGCATGCGCAACCATTTGCTTTCATGGCTGCTCAAAGTTCACCCATAAACTAATATGCCCTTTAAATATGGCGAAGTTTCTATAATGTCTTGGTTTCCTTGGTACTCGAAAGTTTTACTATGCAGCTATCAGCTATTAGCAAGTTCTCTATACACTCAGCCGCTTGAAGTTTTGACTTTTGTAATTCACATAAGAAAAATAACGAGTCCTCGAAGTAGTTCTACGTTCGGAGGTATGCCAAATTTGCATGTGCGTATCGGAAATAAAACATGATCAATTGTCCAAATGTGCAGTGTATTGTAAAACGGTGACAATATGGTTTTAAATTGAACACAAAGTTACCTTCTGAATTCGATAACGCTTTTTAAAAAATCTATTTGGTAAAAATAAAACTTTTTTACAATATTCTACTTACGATTTAATTGTTTTGTGATTCGTCTTAAACATTTTGCCAATATTTGGTTCGACATATTTTAGTGCAACTGGATAGACGAAAATACGTATATGTATTTTACTGAAATGAAAGTTTTGTATTCAAAATTACGAGTTTGTCAATTTACATGGCGTCATATGCTATAAATATTGAATCCACATATCACCGAAAAATAAAATTACAATGCAATTTCATTTTGTTTAGATTGAGTTAAGGCTTCAATTCCCAGTCAAAAATATTCCAGTCATGTCGGGATCCCCTTCACGAGAGAGAGAGAGAGAAAAAAGAATAATGGAATATACTAAAAGGCCCCAGCCCTGACCTAAATTTGCCTCAAGTGAAGCTGATTTCACCCTGTCAAAAAGCCAAACATGACAGGGCCACCTCTCTAAAAGCTGTAGCAGCATCCGCACGAATAAGAACAACGAAGACATATAAGCATCATTTCAAAGATACAGCGTATTTAATTCGAGTGGTGCGTAGTATGCCTCTCGAAATGTCTCTGACAGATTTACGATGCCACGATCAGAACTTTGGAACAATCCTCGTATATTCCTCTAGGAATTTGATCCCTCTGTGATGTACTCGACCTAAACTCAACCATATCGTATATTATTAATTTCAACACCGTTCGCATATGCGCGATTATTTCGTAATTATCTCGACTTTAAGTCAAACAATACCGGATTCCCTACCGATGGCTTATCATGGTCGCCTCTACGTATGTTTAGTTACATGTATGTCCAACTTTTACAGGAAAGATGTCCGATCGAAGCCGATCAAGGTGCATGTATTATTTGATAATCACTCCTGTTAGACGACATCGAGCAGTCCTAGATCCCTGATGAACTTGATTAGGTTGATTTGAAGTACTGGGGTAAAATTGTATAAGCAAATGTTATATCACTGGAAAGTCCAATCAGTCTAGAATATCGCCCAGTGTCGTGCACATTCAAGTCAAATGCAAATTAAGCCATCTTTTGATAACGTTTTGCCATTTCATTTGCATTTTATGACTCCCGTGGCGCTTAATAGTCAATTAAATGACCGCAAGCAATGACCACAGTGTAAGAGAAATGATGAGATTGCCCCAAGACTAGTCACGACAAACGTTTAATACAGATGAATTTGGTAACCTTTAGCCGCTAGACAAAAGCCATTGGAAACAATTAGGCGAAGTAATACCAGTTTATGGTGGCTTTACATGACAATCAACCTGAGACACTTTACAGCAGAAACGTTATTCTAGAACTGTCTTGGAATAGTATATTTCTTGGACAAGTTTAAGACTCACTCGTCAAAAGTAATCGTGCGCATTAAATGGGACCTGTTTTATGTTTATTTGAGCAGAAGTGAATTTCAATTTTTGCTGTTGAATTTAAATCAAACAAACACATTATGCTTCCCCATAAGTAACGGTAGGCCCATAGAAACAATGGCAAATTAAATCATAACGCTGACACGGAGCCCCTTATCACACACCCACCCCCTTTAAATGATTTAAACGCTAAAACGAATGCATTGTTCATGGAAACGCATACTTAAGTATGTGATTTTCTTTTAAGTTTAGAGGAATCGCACAGTTTTTTTTATCAAATGAAAAACAGCTACTTCTAGCGTAATAGTACGCAGACGGGTATACCATTTATATAATCGATAATGGAAGAAATGTGAAAAATAAATTCACCAAAATCACAGCCGACTCAAGGTTTTAAACATGTTAGTATACTGAGCGAAACTTCCAAACCGCCACTCGACATTTTCTCATATATCTTAACATATATGATACATACATGCCTAAAATTTACACTCAATATGGAAAAATCAATTAAACAGAACCTGTCAAAATTTCATTGTCATAAATTGAAAATAACATGCTCAATTGATAGACTGTATAAAGGCACCATCGCATTTCATTTTCTCACAAACGCTAGAATTTGAACTCATCGCTTAAAACCGAGTATTCAAGGGACCTAAAGTGAAAAACACCAACTTTATGGTGTTATAAATGGACATTATTGAAGATTTTTGGATTTCGCTTTTATCAACGCGCAATTTTCAGGAATTCCACAATGTTCCTATGGAAGCCTATATGACATAAAACAGCACAAGAATGC
This sequence comes from Loripinus fragilis, assembly GCA_964019695.1. NCBI lineage: Eukaryota > Metazoa > Mollusca > Bivalvia > Lucinida > Lucinidae > Loripinus > Loripinus fragilis. The sequence continues at coordinate 739,558 of OZ026515.1, read as the reverse complement.
TTTATGGAGACGACATGTTTTTGTCCACAATATTACTGAAGCTCTCTGGTGCTGTAAATGGACATAATTGAACACTATCGTGTTTATTTTGTAATAAAGTAGCAATTTTCATGCAATTCAGTGTTCCTACGGAGGCCCATATGGCCTAAAAGAACACAGAAATGTGTTTATGATGATGAAATGTTTTTGTCTTCAAAATTATTGAAACATTCGTCACCCATTAACCGTTTACGGCACATCAATCTCGACACTTCCGACGTTCCAATGCAGCATTTGTGCATCACCGCAACAAAGTATGGTGGACTATACAGGACATTTTATGACATACGTAAAACTCAGTTTTTGTCGATTTTTCTCGTCATACGAATGCAAAAATACAAAATGACCGACATGTTGTGCTGTAAACTTTCGGCTCTACCAAAACATTTCAAACTTTATGATTAATTATGAATCAGTCTCAACGAGGCCCCATTTTCAATTAAACACACAGCCTGACCCCTCTACTTTATACTCATACAACCCAAACGTTGGCATTTTTGTGATAAAATAAAGTTGTCCGATAGTTGTCGATGAAAATACGAGTATACACATGGCGATAAACATTTAGCATTTGTGTGCCACGTGCAAAACAGGTATAAGTACTCTATCGTTACGCATAAATGAACATCCTTATTGAATCAAACTGCGTTATGTTCAATCGACGCATACATGTGTCCAAATATACTGTGGCAAATATCAATTCAAACAGTTTAATACTAAATGAGTTATATTAAAAAAATGTGCTTTGTTAACTGGCGGTTTAGAAGTTTCGTTCAGTATATATATAGTCGATCAAACCAATTTTATTTATTTGTACTATATTTCAAGAGGGTGATACATTTGGCATGAAAGCCATTCTACCATGTGGCCCTCTGAACATAAAACATATGAAAAACAAACTATATACATATATACAAATAGCAAATACAAACAGTGTACACTGTTTAAGTTTTCGCCATTATCTAAAATACGAAACAATTAATATGTTCTCTTGCCTGTGCTATATACGGGGGAAACAGAGAATGTGACGGAAGGACAATGCACATGCGTCACACCCCTGTTTCTCACATATAGCATCACCTATGCTCAGTTTACATAGATTATAATTGTAATTAACCTTTTGCTATCGCATGCGACCACAATTCAATAGAATGTGGTCGATTCTGAGTGCACGATTATCAAAAACAGTTCATAGTTGCCAAAAGGATGCACACAGAAAAAAGAACAGTATCAATTTGCTTAAACCTGGGTATATAAAACATCTCGCATGATATCATTTAAAACCATTAAAAAGGATTAATATCGCATGATATCATTTAAAATCATTAAAAAGAAATATATTAAGTTGCTTGAAAACAACAGATATTCATTTAGAAGACTTCTTTGGCAGCTCTTTTGAATGCATTTAAAGATGGTGCCAATTTTACAACTGTAGGGAGGCTGTTCCAAAGTTTTGGAGCTGAGAAAGTAAAAGAACCTGTATAGAATGCAGTCCTGGCTTTTGGCTGTGCTAGAGAACCATCCTCAGACGATCTAAGTGTTCTATTATTTATTTGAGCTTTCGGTGTGAGTAAATCTGATATATAAGATGGAGTAAGATTGTGAAGTGCTTTATAAGTCATGACAGATTTATTATAATCAATACGATGTTTTACAGACATCCATCCGAGACGCTGAAACATATCTGCCGATGGTGTAGTGAAGTCAGCTTTTAAGATTATGCGTGCTGCCCTTTTCTGTAGTTTATTTATTCTTTCAATATTTGTAATTGATGTTGATCCCCATGAGTTGGAGCCATAGTCTATCAACGGCAATATGTAGCTCTGATAAAAAAGTTTCTGTATATTTTCAGGAACATAGAATGATAACTGTTTTAGGAGTGTTATTCTTGAGGTAATTACTGAGCAGAGGTAGTCAATGTGGGGATTCCAGCTCAGGGTTTCGTCAATATATACTCCCAAAAGCTTATGTGAGCTAACGGTGTCAATTTGGTGATTATCGATGTTAATGTTTATCTTTTCTGATTTACATATATTATGTCTTGAACCAAGAGTCATTATGGTTGTTTTATTGTAATTTATAGGCATTTTATTATTTTTACTCCAATTTGTTACTTGATCAGTATCAGATTGTAGTTTAGTCTCTATCTGGGTTTTATTTTTATCTGATATGTGCAGGGTACTATCGTCAGCATAAAAATCTGCTGTACAATGATTAAGAGACAGTGGTAGATCATTTATGAAAAGTAAGAATAATGTAGGACCGAGAATGGACCCTTGAGGTACCCCTGATAGTATCTGGGCGAACTCGGAGAGACCTTGTTCGCTCATTATCGCTTGTAATCGAGTACTAAGGTATGACTTGAACCAGCTCAAAGACGCATCACTGAATTTATAATATTCAAGCTTTTTTATTAAAAGGGTGTGGTCGACCATATCGAAAGCTTTACGGAAGTCTATAAATAAAGTGCCAACAATATCGCCATTATCGATGCTTGTCATCCATTTTTCAATTAATTTGACTAGCGCAGTATTACAGCTATGCTTATGTCTGAAACCAGACTGACACGGATGTATTAAATTATATTTGTTTAGGTATCCCATGAGATGACTGTTTACATGTTTTTCAAACAAAAAAACAACATGTAAACAGTCATCTCATGGGATACCTAAACAAATATAATTTAATACATCCGTGTCAGTCTGGTTTCAGACATAAGCATAGCTTGCAAATATTGCATTCATGTGTTTTTATACTTTAGTGTTGCCTTGGCAACTCTTAACCCTTAAAGGATCGTTGACGCCTGCTGTACGTAAATGCCTATGATTTGCCGATACTATGATTTGATATCTAAATCCCACGTTTGACTGAAATCTCTCTTGTGCCAAGGCCTTACGGAACCTGAGTTCTGTGGTGACTTAGTGTATAAGTTGAAGAAGATTGTTGGCTGTAATATTTTTTCAGCACAGTTTATTAAAATAGTTTCGCATTATAAAAAGATTGACTAGAACATTAATGTACTGCATCAGACTGTATGTTTGGTGGTCAACCCAATCACGGTTTGCAACTTGGCTTTCCTCCTTAATTGCACGCCGATGGGTCGGACTTCAGAATCTACGACGGTTCCGACTTGAAGACTTGTCTATAGATGAGATATGGGGCCTAACGTTTGGCTGTTGTCAGGCCCACCTGGGTTTACCTGTTGGATTATTGATGCCTTCTCTCCTTTTTATATCTAGATTTATGTGTTCTAGGATGTGATGCATCGATATGTTAGGAGTCTTCCATGCAAACCAAACATCTATTTGTCTTGAGCCACATCAGAGATAAGGCCTAGGTTGGTACCATAGAACTAGTTTAAGTCCTCTTGTAACAGTATTTTTACTGACCGTTACAAGGCAATGCTTCTATTGTGGACCATTTTTTTTTTTTAAATTTATGTTTCGAGTTTGCCATGCTTTCTTGCCTGTTCATTGTAGCCTTGTGATTACCTGCTGGGAAAGGGTTGACCTCTTGGCTCTATTGTATGCAATGTTTTATTGTGGTTTTGTCACTTAACCATGTGGTGTCCTGGTTCAGGTGTGGTTCGTGATTGTATCGATTCCAGATCTTTGCCTTCTTTCTTACGTTAGGTGATTTATGATAATTGAATCAACTTTCCGTATTAAATGCTTTAAGGGTGTAAAATATTTGGTAGAACAATCAGTTTTACATTAATATGTATAGAAACCAGAAAACATTTTATTCGATGCCCCCTCAGCTTTTGCCTGCATATGCTTGACTATATTCTACTCATTCATATGCAAGTGGTTTGCTGGTACAGGGTGTTAGGGGAGGTGTGGGGTGCGATATTAAGCCCCTAACAATTTTATTTCTACTGTAAAATGACCTAAATATTAAAAGTGTTGTCATGTCAAAAAGTTTGTAACGCTCCCCATTATCTTTTGGGCAATAAACGTATTTTTTAGATTCGGCTCAAAATTGTATATGTATAGACAACTTGTAGGTATTCCTATTGGCACTAATTGTGCTCCTCTTGTTGCTGATTTGTTTTTATTTTGTTATGAGAGAGACTTCATGTTGTCTCTTTCTGACAGTTGTCAAGTAGATTTGTTTGAAGCATTAACTCTACCTCAATATATATAGATGACTGATATTGATAATCCTTATTTTGCACAAATGGTAAGTCAGATATTTCCAACTGAACTTCAGTTGAATAAGGCGAATCCTTTAAATACTGAAGCCCCTTTTTGACTTGTCCATTACAATGGCATAGTTTCAAAGTAAGAAAGAGGCAAAGAGCACCACACCTGACCAATGATACCAATGGGAAAGTGACAACACAATTAGACATCACAAACGAGAGCCAAGAGGTCAGCCCTTTCCAAACAGGTGACCACAAGGCATCAATTAGTAGACGCGCACGAAAGCATATCAAAATAAGACAGAAATATCATAAATGATCCACAAAAAAGCACCGCCTTGACATGGTAAGTAAAACATTTATTGGAGGGCTTAAATGGATTTCATGGCCCGTCAACCTCAATTTAGTTCAGATGTGGATCAACCAAAATTTATGATAAACGGGACAACTTTAATTTTGAAATAGTCATTTATTGATGGAGATGTTCCTCGTTCCCCTTCATATGGTAAACATTTCGCAACTTATTCGTTTTGCAAGAGTAATTTTTCATGTTAATGACTTCAACAATAGAAACAAATTTTTGACTTCAAAGTTACTAAAACAATAATAATAAGTGAAAATGATCAGGAAATACCACAAATACAAACCGCAGACAACCCAATGGCACCGCGAGGAAGAGCTACTCAACCATCACGAGACACCAGGAAGACAAATTAAGCATAGCAACCAGCTCTCTCTTCCCCATCAAGATGATTGCAATACTAGAATGGACATAAAGTAACGAACAACAAAACATAGAACCATTACAGACTCCCACAATGTGAGTAACAATAAACAAAAGGTCAACAACAACAGAACCACCGCCTTAGAACGGACAGCAGCCTAAGCCACTGGGGGGCTTAAATGCATAATACTGGTACCAAATCTTTGCCTTAGATTCTGCTGTTGTTGAAGTACAATATATGTTCAGCTCGCATGGAGGCCTTCTAACTAATGCAATGTATCATCATTGAGAAACGCTCGAATCAAATTAACACACCATGATGAAACAGAGAAAATGATTCGTGACTCACAATTAGTCAGAGCTAAAGAAAACCTAAAGATGAGTCATGGTGGGTCCAGCTACAGATAAGCATCAGGCACCAACCCAACGATTAAAAATTTACGTCAGAGCCGTCATAGAGTCTGAGACCTGACCCACCGTCGTGCAATTAAAGAGGAAACCATAGCTATAAACCGTGAGTGGGTTTAAAACCATGCATGCAGACTGTCGCATGATATCCAAGTTATATCCAACCCTTATATAACGTTTTACAATCTTTTTGAATTGATCACTAAAATTAGATTTTCCTACAATTCGTTTGAAGTTATAAACTAAATCACCATAAAATATAAGTTCTGATATGCCTTGTTGCAGAAGAGTTTTTGACCCAATGGTGTATTTAAAAATTACTTCTGAGTGTCTGTGGTAGAATTTAGAAAATGCTTTTCGAATTTTCTGATATATATAACCTTGTTTTAATAACTAAGCCGTTAAAAATAAGTTTCTGTTGTTGAAGTCATCCAACATTAGAACACACTCTAGCAAAACGAATAAGCTGAGCAATATATACACCATAGGAAGGGGAGCGAGGAACATCTCCATCAAGAAATGGAAAATTTACTATTTCAAAATTAAAATCATCCCGTTTATCATAAATTTTAGAAGAAACTATGCAATTTGTTATTGACAAGTTAAAGTATATAAACGGAGCTTCAGTATCAGAAGAATTAGCCTTATTTAGCTGAAGTTCAGTAGGATAATCTGGCCTACCATTTGTTCAAAATAAGGATTATCATTATTAGGTAAGTCATCTAAATATCTGGTGGTAGAGTTAAAAGCTTCAATAATATCAGTTTGATTATTGTCTGACGTCTCTCTCATAACAAAACAAAAACAAATCTGCAACGAGAGGAACACAATTAGTACCCATTGGAATGCCTACAATTTGTCTAAATAATTTCGGGCCAAATCTTATAAATATATTGTCCAAAAGATAATGGAGAGCATCACACATTTTCTGACATGACCACAATTTATATCTTTTGGGTTTTTCAGAAGTAAAAGGGCATTTTTTATCATTACAAGCCAAATAGAGTGAGCCCTCTCTGTCAAATGTTTGTTCAGTTAATTCTGTGAGTTATTCTTTGATTAGATTATGAGGCAATGTAATATAGAGAGTAGAGAAATCATAAGTAGACAAACCAGATGCTAGAAAACTTCTAGGCTTCAATTTATTAAGAATTTCACCTGAGCTTTAAATAGACCAAAATATTTTTTTACCATTTCTTTCATAAAGTGTTGTGCAATATTAAATGATATGGTTTGTAATCGCAGTGAGGCAAGAAGTCAAAATAATAGATAACTCAGTAGTTGTACGTGCACTAGAATTAGCAATAAAACTCGACTTATATGGCCTTATATGGCCAGTATAACGTAGGAAGCTTGCTATTGTCCTCATCAACAAACAACCCAAACTAAGCTGCCATATGTCATCGATGCCTATTAACGATAGACGTCTCATCAAACCTGTTATGCTCATATGTTTTTGCAGTGCTAAGTTCTTGATTTAGGGTGTTGATATAATACATTTTTCAAACGACCACAACATTGTTAGCAGCCTTATCTGTGGGGGCCAAAACAAACCTCCTATGGAATTCCTGGATCCCTTTCTTCAAATGTCTAAAAGTGAATTTAGGTTTGGGTGGTAGAAGCTTTAAATTGTTTAAAAAAAATGAAATTCTACCATCAATTATTTTAAAAATATTTAGTTTCCAACTATTTAAGGCATTAGACTCAACATGCTCTCGTTTAAAGTAAGTAAGGTTGCAAAGATCAGGAATCGATACAATCAAGTACCACACCTGACCCAGGATACCAATGGGAAAGTGACAAACTCACATAAGACACCACAAACGAGAGCCAAGAGGTCAGCTCTTTCCCAGCAGGTGACCACGAAGCACATATAAACAGACGCGCACAAAACATAGCAAACACAAGACAGAATAAAAACATAAAAGATCCACAAAAGAAGTACCGCCTTGGACCGGTCAGTAAAATATTTTACTGGAGGGCTTAAACCGGTTTAACGGCGCCAACCTCACCCTTAATTCAGATGTGGATCAAGACACATAGATATTTGGTTTGCATGAAAGACCCCTAACTTATCAATGCATCATCTCCTAAAACATATAAATCAAGATATAACAAGGAGATAAAGCAAGGATAAGGACTCAACAGTAAATTAAACTGAATACCGGAGCAAAAGAAATCCAACAGGTAAACCCCGGTGGGCCCGACAAACCAGCGATTACAAAATTCTTGTAAGGCTCCTGCAATTTTCTCACGACCTGATTTGAAGTCTATTTGCAAAGGAAACCTATATTTAGGTCACATACATATATTACACCGAATTCTTGAATCAGTTATGATATTTAAATCCCCTGTGACTATATGACCAGCGGGTTCATAGCAATACTTTGAGTCTTTGCAATATCATGAGTCAGGAATAGAATTTTCAATATCAAGTTATGTTACTAATTTGTTATAGCTTAAACAGTACTACGAATAGTTTTTTTTTATACTTATAACAAATCATAGGGAATTCCTTATTTTCAAAATAAGTAGGAATAGAAGAAATAACAGATTTTTCTTTAAATATGCTGGGTGAGTTTATGAATTCAATCCCCTTGTTGACAAATTGAATTTTGATAAAATGCCTGATATGATTAATTTTGAAGTCTATATATGGCGGAAGAGCATGTTGAGTGTAACACCGGGTAAGAAGTGCTGCATCAGAAAGTCGATGAGCTCTATCATAGAAAGTATTTGCCTCAATATCCAAATTATGAAGTGAAGATATAGAAAGAGTTACTAAACGTGAAAGGGCCATATGTCGGCCTGAATGTTTGAAGATGATTCTTAATTCGGAAAGAGTTAGAATATGTTTATTTTTGCGTCTTTATGTTTTGCATTTTTGTGTTTACCATGAAATTGGTTATTGCGTTTATGGATATCTAAAAGAGAAAAAACATCAAAATCAGGTAATCTATAAATGTAACCCTCATGGTAAATATTATCGTTAAAACCAAGTGGATGTGATGTTTGTAATAATTTTATCCATTTTAACTCTAATTCATGCCTAAGACTATTTCTATATCTTTAAGTGGAATTATCACCATATGTAATTTTTTCAACAGGCTGAATAGAAATACTGCTAGTAGAGTGATTAGTTTGTTTGAAATGCCTATAAAGAATATGATCAATTTTGCAAGGCTTTTTTTATTCGACGATAGTGCTCAAAAAATCTAGTTATAAGAAACCTACAAGTTTGACCAACATATTGCATGCCACAATCTTTTTCTCCTGAAGATAAAACATAAATAACATCAGTTGATCTTCAATCAAGACCAGACTAAGTAATTACAGAAAATTGTCTATCATTAACGTTAGATTTGATAGTTGATTTACAACATAAATGTTTGCAACAGATACACCTTTTGGCATTGTACTTATATATAGAGGGATTCACTACACTTCTTCTATACTTACTCCTAGAGTTCCTAAGTACTGGTGACTTTAGAGAAGAAGGCGAACTTTTAAGTGGTTTCTAAAAAGGACAGAGTCAGAAACTCCATGTAAATTAATTTTAGTGGCCGAATGAAGTTTCAGAGGTGAAACGTAAACAGATGGTAGCATAGAATTATATCTATTGGTGGACTGGGGGTCAGGTATTGTACTTGATTGTATCGATTCCTGACCCTTACTTACTTTGTCTCGGCTTTTGCGGCTTGCCGATCGCATGTTTCCACATTTTATTGAAGGGAGTATTATATTCTCGCATCTGTCGAATGTCGATGGATGAGTGGGGCTGTTTATTACCAACAATTTATATATGTTTTAAACTATAGCTCTCTCTGTTTCAACGAAATTAATAATTATAACTCACATTGACCTAATTTCTCTGCAGTTATTGTTAAGGACCTCTGACACTCTGATAGGGTATCTGCCTATTTTTCAGATGCTTCCCAAAAATTCCCAATGTATAAGATATCACTGGTATCCTTTTGAATATGACGTATGATGTATTAGGAACGAATTAAGGTTATAATTAGACATTCAGATCCCTACAACAAAACAGGAGACGCTACCAAAGGGGGAAGGGGTTGCAAAATTTGACTTCACCAAAACATTTAGAAATCAATTATTTTGCACGTGTAAGGGTATTACATCATCAATACTCGATTACAAATCATAGTGAAAGTATTTTAAAGTCCAAAATCATGAGCATTTTAATGATTATTATTGTTGTTGTTTTTCTATCTGATTTGTTAAGAAATATTTTGAAGTGCAACTGTAGTCCATATTCAACATTGATGACAATGTATTTACCTGGTGCAATATTATGCAGCAATGTACTTTAACCATTCATCCATGATTAAAGTACATCTAGGGCAGACTTGATTTAGATGTTCTCTTTACTCCTTCCACTCAGAACAGGCAGAACAGAAATCAAGTGCGCTGGAACATCTGTGCTGGCGTACTCCAGAGTACTCCGTATTTCGAGGTGATGTAGACAGAACAGTCACGTGACCTGTTCCAAAAAAAAAGATGGCGGATCACTGCCTGCATGCGTGGATATATTTTGTATCGCTTGATTTATTCCGGAGTACTCCAAGTGCCCAGTTTTACTTGTTTAGGTGGATGTTCTGGCGTAAGCCAAGTACTCTAAAAATTGCTAAATCGAGTCCGCCCCTAGTCAATGGCCATGTAGTTTATGTGTATTGGATAGATACAGTGTATGTGCAAAATAATCTACCAACTGAATTTAGTAAAAGTACAATTTTCATAATATAAAGAAAATATGCTAAAACGTTTAAATATTTCACGACTAATGGGTTAAGAAAAAGGAAGCTTATTTGTACTAATTATTTCATTATACTAGAAAAAAGATTTTCAAGAGAGCACACCAAAAAACCAAATGCTAATGTTCGGGCTCGCCCAGACGTCACATTTTGGGCTGTGGGATATCATCCCCCCGAGTTCCAACTAGTTTTTCACATATATTATGTAAAATATGAGAACACATTTACGTGCAGAAGGATTAGTTGGAACTCGGAGGGGGGGGGGGGAAAATGATGTTTTAAAAATATGTTTCTATTTCCTATATGTATAATACAAAGAGTGACCATTTTAGCCCCAAAATAAAGCCATACATTTATGGAAATAGGAAATCAAATGCAAAATCATAAAATAAAGACCAACAGCAAGCTAATCTACGAAGATGGAAACTTTTGATCGACTTTATTTGTTATCAAAATAATAGGCAGCGATACACTGTAATTCCCATTACCGCCGTCAGAGGTCCTTTGCCAACGTATGCAAATTTAGCAAATTATTTGTTACCAATTCCGTGTGGTCAACTTCTTGCTTCCGTTGTTTATTTATTGTGTATTGTTGCTCCCATTGTTTGTGGGGGTTTTGTGTATGTTTCATGTTTTGTTGTCTAGTTTTGCAATCACCTTGTTGAGGAAGAGGGAGATAGTTGCTTTACTTTATTTGTCTTCTTAATGTCTTATGGTAGTTTGATTTGATTCTGTACGTCCCAGGCAACATTTTTTCAGTTATGTCAGAATGGGGCTTCTTGGGTTGAAAAAGTGTGCCTTGCTCAAGGACACAACACAATGATGCCGGTGAGGCTCGAGACCCTTAAGTGCCTGTTAGTGTTATGTGGCCTTTCCTTGTGGTGTCATGGGTTGGTCTGCAGTGTGTAAATGTGGCATTTCCTCATCATACTCAATTGCGTTTTGAATACTATCAGGCTGTGGTTGCAGTGTGTATGCAAGTGTCCCAACAATTTTACCTGTAATGTAGATATGCATGCGAACTGAATACATAGAGGATATTTACTTTTTTGAGGTGAATACCAAATTTATTTCATCGAGCGCGGTGAAAAAAATCAGTATTTTTCACGAGTGCGTAGCACAAGTGAAAATGCTGATATTTTCACCGCACGAGAAGAAATATAATTGGTATTTGCCGAAAAAAAGTAAATTTTCTCTTTATTTTATACTCAACGGAAACACAGAAATCACAACCTTACTTTTTACTCGGTCGTTTCTCGTTCGATTTGACTTTTGCAGTGTGTTTATTGTGTATAACATTGGGTGTAAACGTATTTTGCACCTAGAAAATGGCTTAGAATCATATTTTAACGAATGAAACACAAGAAATCAGCATTTAAAGAAAGTCTATTGAGTGTGTCTTAGGGTAGGCGTCGCGTGCAAACTGGCGCTACGCCAGGTCAAACAGTGACGTCATTATGTTTGATGTTGACGTCACAACATGCGTAGCGTTATTTTTGACGAATATACTTCACTTCAAAAATCTCTGTCACAAAAAAAGAAAGCCTTGTTTTGCTACAGTTCTATTCTATTCTACAGTGAAAATATAAATCGTATCAGTCACTAGTGAAAAAAAACGATAATTTTTCACTGTAGAAAAATACCAAAGTTACTCACATTTGATAAGCATTGAATTCACTGCTTGTGATAAAATAAAAACAGAAACTGATTATGTATCACTGTTTACTATATATTGTTCAACACCAACACGAAAGTTTTTATTTAAATATTCTTTAATATACAACGTTCCGCCATTTTTGAGTATCACTGTTTACAAATTAGCTGACTTATTTTATTCAACATTTTAAATACAATTAACGTTTGGTTTTTTTTGTTTTTAAAAATAGGTAGCTGGTTTACATGTATGTAACTCCTCGTAAAAGTTTACTTCGAATTGTTTTGAAAGTTTGTAGTTGTGTGTGTTATGGTCTAGAGATGAGCAGGTGGTAATTGTCCTTCTTGATATATCTTTACCAACTTAAGCATGACATATCTCACGATTTACAAGGTCTACACTGATGTAGGTGGTATAAAACAGTTATACCATGTTTGTCCACCTGTACGTTAGCTCGTGGATTATCTCCACGTATAGGCGGACAACCCATGGTATAACTATAACATAGCTATGTCGCTTAATCAGGAATACAATGATAATTAGTCATCTCATTCAGATATAACTAGATATGTCCAGTGGGGATAGCTGGATAACCTTCAATGTTAAATATCTGAGATCATATTGTTTTTGACAAATGTTCTTAAGGATTAGTCGCAAAATGGTTACACATGACAATTAAACCTTTCTTAATTACACAATTTCTACCACAGCGCTTGTTAAATCAATATCCCAAGAGGACAGATTTGAAATTCATTATGTAGTCAATGTGACTCACCCTCTTTTTGAAATTGTCTTGTCTTTTCCAACTTATAATAAATATATTGACACGCTTAATGAGCGGATATATGAAATCGATTAAGCGCGCATAGTATTTTTTCTGGCCATGCTCATTTGATTTTTTCCAACTATTAACTGTGGTAAAGGGACACAGAAGCAAAAGAAGCACATATGAAGGTGTAAGATCAACCTATTTATTCATAATGAATCATTTTCGAAATGAAGGGTTGTTGGGTAGTATGTCTCAATTTCATTTAAATTCTAAAATTATTTACCGGTGCCCCATGCATGACTAGAATGAGTTAAGCACTTAGTAAATGTTTGCCTTTGTACTGTTTTTAGCCATTTACGAAGAGTATAACAGCTTCTCGGGATGTTTAATTACATTACATAATTTATTTAGTCGGTATTTTTGCCAGCGAGATGAGTTTCATCTGATCTGGAATCACCTTTTGAACGTTCCCTTTTCCGTTTACTTCCTAATCATAAGAATTGTTTTAAATAGTACAACACAGCAACTGGACATAACGTTCGCTATTTGTATCTGCATATCAAAATAATAATGAGCCGGGGTCCAGCAAAACGTACAAGTTGACATGTGTGCCAATCAAAGACTCAGATCTCAGACTTTCGCCCAGTCTAATCAAAGTCTTCGATGAGCGCTCTATGGGTAACCAATGATTAAACGTTTCACCTGGCGGAAAACAAAGACTCTGATCAGATTTTGTGGCTGCGCAAACCGATTTAAATCTTCGTTGTACTCACATGCAAATTTGTACATTATGCAGGGTACCAGCTCATTTGGCTCCTGATAACCTATGACTCACGTTCGGTTTCCAATGACGTTCTCTTCTGGGACTACAGTTTGACATTTCTAAGATGTTTTGTTGCAAGATTAATTGTCTTCTGTGTTTCAGTAAATCATGACACAGTGTCACACATAAAACAGATGTCAACCGGTGCCCCTATGATAATTCATCATGTGAGCTCACAGAAACGTGTTAGCCAGTGAAATAACGACGAGTTGATTGCTTAACTGATGAAAAGTTCATGAATTCCATTGTGGAACTTTGAAAACTTTAGAGGGTCACTGATGAGGCCCAGTTGGTCGAAACTAGCTAGTCTGGCCCAGACTATCAAATCAGTACACTCTACACTCAGTTCTTTGATGTAATTTTTGCTACCAAAGGATGCTCTTTTTCAGAAGATATTTGACTGGAAATTTGTAAACAGGACTAATGTTTTATTTCAAATTCACCTGTGCTATATATGTAATGCTCCAAAGATAGATAGATGCATTTTTGAGCATAATGATAGATCCACCTTGCAATATAACATAAATATAATGTAATTGTGAAAGTGTAGTTTCATTCACAAGAAGCTATAGATGCACCAAGACCTCTGAGTTATTATATTTGGATCATTCTATTTCAAAAGGTTGATGTGTGACGCGTACAATGAGACAGTCGTTCTAGATCCGTATCGTCAATATTGTAAATACAGTCACGACCCAAAGCTTTTTGTTTATCTATAACTATCAATAACTCCCGAGGAGGTAAGTGTATTATAAAAAAATATTTGACCTTTATATATCGTTCATATGACATAATAATATGGTATAGTCAATTGTTCCTATCTAATCAGGCAATGAATTACTACGTTTTGAATTAAGGAAGAAAATGGTAATCTAGAATACAACTACAAATATGCTTTCATTAATCATGTCCCGTTTCTATGTTTTTGCAGGGAGAGAAACGGGACATGATTAATGAAAGCATATTTGTAGTTGTATTCTAGATTACCATTTTCTTCCTTAATTCAACATTTAATACATTTAGAAATTATACCGCATGTATACTAGTGACTTAGGCAAACAGTGAATACCCAGATGAAATGAAGCATATGCGCCTTTCATCAGGGTCTACACCTTATGCTAAGACAAGCACAAATCTTAAGAGAATAGTATATAGTTTTTATTCAGAATTTATAACCTGTTACCCCTTGACATATACAATGGACCATCCCACGTTTATTATATTAAACCAGAGGGAAGAATGCATAAGTGCATACAGGGTTAAATCAGATGAAAGATGCACAGATATGCTTTCATTTTTCCACAGAGACGTCTGTTAGATATGAACAAACATTCCAGTAAGATTTTATGGCACAGATATGGTATATCCAACAGCTCAATGAGTAATTTGTGTGGAAAATATCTCACTATTATCTACATGGAACTTTCATAATTTTCTGCAATGTTAGTTTGAGAGTAAAACCAGAAGACACCCTGTGGTAAATATTACATATTTAATAGAATGACTTCTTAGAATTTCGCAAATTCAATATTAGTACGTGTATGGGTATAATGTGAAAACGCCAACAGCAGTACGTGTATGGGTATCCTGAGGAGACACTAACAGCAGTACGTGTATGGGTAGACTTTGAAGACACTAACAGCAGTACGTGTATGGGTAGACTTTAAAGACACCAACAGCAGTAGTTTATTTTATCTACACACAAACAGCGTACATCCTGAACACAGGTTGACAGATGCACCATATCACCAGGTCCTGCATTGTGTGTAGTTGAATACATGGCGTTTTACGGTTAAACAAACAGTCGTTTGTACTTGCATCTATATGTATATGTGTGTTTGTATATACGAACGCACCGTATTTGTACATGTATACGCGAACTTTTGAAAGTTTAAAAATTATAGCCTACAGCTCTGGAAACATGCCATGCAGTTAGTGGTACCTTTATCAATGTATTAACCTTATATTCACCAAATCAAATAGCTGCAAACATATGCTTGATTGTCATATAAGATTAAGAAATAAACATAAAATGCGGAATGCAATGGTGGGCAAGAAAAAGAATCCATTATTCGTGTGGGGATGGGATAGAAAAATCCGTCCCTCGGGATCACCGTTTGTCATCATTCGGCAAGCTCGTGCATGATGCCAAACGTTGATCCTCGAGTCGGATTTTCTATCTCACCCTCACACTCATGATGGATTCTTATATTGTTAACGTCTTAAGCCTTCATCTACTAGTGACTCCTAAATGCTTATTATGACAAACAGTGAAGACCCAGTGATGAAATGCCACAAATTGCTTATTTCATCAGGGGCTCCGTTTTTGCTAAAGACAAAAATTATCTTCATAGATAAAAAATACCAGGTGAGTGTCTTTTAATATCAAGTTAACAAGACAAGGCTTAATATCAAGTTAACCAGGCAAGGCTTTAAGAACGCTTGTTGACATCGCGAGGCTTGCTGGGCGATTCAACATGCGTTCTCAAAGCCGAGCCTGGTAAACTTGATATCAAAAGTCGCGAACCTGGTATTCTATTTATCAGCTTTCCTTCGAACTAGCGAATATGACGTAATGATCCATTTTTGTGTCGATTCAGCGTCATTAGCGACGTTAATCAAAACGTGCAACGTCATCATGACCTGATAAAGGCACATGCCGTGAGATAGACAACGTTTATCAGGTAACGTGCAACAATTCAGTTAATATCCGAGGTGACTTATAAAAAGAAATACAATTATTTTTGGAAATTTTAACCTGTTGCCCCTCAATATATACAATGGACATCCCACGTCTATTATATCAAACCAGATGGAATACTCCATTAGTACATATAGGGGTTAAACTGTCTATGATATGTCCACATTTTCCACTATACTATTTCTACACGCTTCGGCTTTGTGTTTGCTCTGCATCTTAACTACCATCTGTCGGGCTTCTGTAAAACACAGCAGGAATGCAGCAGAATAAGACTGGAAAATACAATATTAACACATAAGGAACTGAGACACGAAAGAATGTAATATATCAGGACCGTGTTGTGACAGATAATTCCACCTGTTTAAGCGCCATCTATCAATAAGGGAATAGAGCTGTCAGTCAAAGACACAATAAGACGATTTCTAATGAGCTTGGGATATAAGCTCAGTGGCAAGGCGTAATGATAAACACAACGTGACTGTAATTCAGATTTCTGATGCTAGACTTATAAAAGATCGAAATGCACATTCATTCGCTAGGAACGTTACAATAATAGACCAGACAAGACATAATAGTTAGCTAAGGATATCTTAGATAAACTTCCGCGAATTAAACTTAGGTTACATGAACAGCGCGGCATTATATGGTAAAACACATACACATTAGGTACATACACAGTATAACAGTTGGCGTAATCATGAAGGCATCAAGGATGGAGTACAAATGTCGACACCTAATTAAATACCATTTTTTTCCAGTCATACGTACATATTAGATGCATAAGTTAAAATCACAGTAAATGAGTTTTCGAAAACGATACTAAAGTGAATTCTGAGCATAAAAACCAGCAATTAACCAGCATTACTAGTGTGAAAGAGGAGTTTGATTTGGTACTATGGGTTGTTTTGCAGTGTGTGATTGTGGTACTTCCTGATCATACGATATCAAATTGTGTAGCTCATGCCGAATTTTGTAAAACCTTATATACAAGGTTTGTAAAACAGTTGCGTTGACCATCCTTTTTGCTGACTATCTCATATGCTAGCAGTCTGACATTGGGCACTGTCAGACAGATATAACTATTTAATAATGCACATAACTGCTCATTTGTGACTGAGTTACATATTTCTGTCCCAAAGGAATATTCATAGTAAACACAGCGCTCGAAAATAACACACATCCCCTCGTATATACGATTGCTATTTGCTTCCCCGACAGGACGAGAAGACTTTAACTATACCCTTCTGTACACTGAACCGAAGTTATAAGTGGCCACCAAAGATTTTTGGTGTTTATTCAAAAAGTAAAATGCATTGATAAAAACATTTTATATCCTTTGGTAGCGAAACTCAATTTCGAATACCAACTGAAAAGTCACATTATGTCCAAATCATGAAAACTTTTCTTTTAATACTTAATACCACGCGCAGTAATCACAGCTTGACATCTCCTTCTCATCGACCCTGTATAGTTTTGGATTGTAGCTTGTGCAACATGTCCCCAAACACGCCCAACGATACGCTCATGCTGAGCATGATTTTGTGGCCGGGGAAGCTTACGCTGGCGACGTTTCAGTTATCAGTTGATTAAAGAAAAGGAAGTTAGGCATTCAATTAAAATAAAACCCATACAATGATTATATTCAGTACTCCCTAGTAAAACATGTTTGGTGCTTCAAAGAAACATTTATTTTAAGCACACAGATTAATTATTGAATTAATTATTAATTATTATTTAATTATTCAATGATTAAAATTGTTCATAAATTCACATTATTATCTAAAACAAACGTATCTCATAATTAGATTCAAGTTAGCGGGTAGTTCGAGATTTACTGCATTTGGAAATATTCTTAGTTAACTTGTCGAAAATTAGAATCAATAAACTGACTTTAATCGTATTAGATGGCAATTTTATTTCTCTTCCGAGCGCCAAAGGCTGCGTTTCCCTAATTGATTCTGTCACTTTCTTACACGCTTGCATATTTTTCAAGTTACTCAGCGGCCCTTAAAAGCTTAGCAAGAATGCCTTAATAACTTGTAATATAACGATGTAGCCAGGGGGAAACAGAGTATGAACGAGTATTATGCAACCCTGTAATCGTTCTACTATTGTATTCTAACCATCCATCGAACAGTGTCGAAATTTGACAATTGATCTAACCATTGCTTAATATAAAGCCGTTATTACGTTTCATAAATATAGGCACAGCATTTAGGTAAGCTTCTTTAATCAAGACTTTTCGTTTTTATCTTTCCCATGGGCTGGTACGGGTATGTAAGATAAAAACAATAAATGTTTAAATGCAAGCAGTTGTTGGCATTTTAACATTTATGAGCAGGATAAATTTTGTACTCAGATGAGTTGAGCATGAACAAACTTTTATAACCTCTGGGACTGAATTTTTTGGGGAAAGGGATACCTATTAATGTTTTGAAAATGGCAGGTTTGATGACGACACTGAGCTAATCGATAGGCTAATACCTGATGCTGCCTTTGAGTAGGCCAAATATGACCCTACTAATTCTTTGACTTGACTTTTGCTAGCAGTTTTGTCACACTTATTTCATTTGACATGTTTGATGTTACCCTTATAAGACTAGTGTCTTTTTAAGGAACGTATGCAAATAGTTTTACCATTATCAGGCGTCACACAACGCTTCGTCTGATTAGTGATTCAATATTTGCTGACAGAATTTTCATTTGGAATATGAATAAAACGGCGGGGGCAGACCACCCAATAATCCATACATTGGAAATGTACTCATCCAATTGCTTAGGATTGGAAAAGCATGCAATCTTCACTATTTCCTCACACGTTCATTATTTAGCACTATGCTCACAAAGATATTTCGGTGTGAATAGTTAATGTTCTCCCCTTAAGGCTATTTCAAGATACGCCGCTGCTGTGTGTGTTTTTTATTTGCGCTATGTCGTAAGCCGGTATTGGGTTTCAGGCGTTTTCTCCGCCTCCTTCTCAGAGCTGTCACAAAGTGTCTGGATTTTCCAATTAAACTATTCTTAATTACTCAATTTCCAACACATTGCGACTAAACTAATATCTGAAGGCTAATAGATTTTAATCTCCGCAAAATTAAGCGTGACTCACTTGCCCGAGACACAGAAGTGCTCCTATTTATTTATTATCTTATTTACTAATTGTTCCTACTTAAAGTTTCAAGAGTCAGCCCTTTGAAGTAAAAGTTGAAAAATCGACATGCTAACACATTTGTTTAGATACATAGATAGACATAAAGCAATAAACTGCAATGCAATACGATTCTGAATGAGTAACAAAATTTTACCTTTTAAAATTGTTTTTTTCTTACTCACGTGGATATACTATCTATGTACGTAGATTATACTTGAGTAAACCCAGATGCCATAATTTCAGTTTTAATTAAATAATGCATACCTAAGTTAGTATGGTAATTGTTTACGTAGTAAGAAAGAGGGAAAATATCTGGAATCGGTACAATCAAGCACCACACCTGACCCAGGATACCAATGGGAAAGTGACAACGTCATAATTAGACATCACAAACGAGAGCCAAGAGGTCAGTCCTTTCCCAACAAGTGATCATAAGGCATCAACAAACAGACGTGCATGAAAGCATAACAAAACAAGACAGAAATAACCTAAATGATCCACAAAAGAAGCACCGCCTTGGAACGGTCAGTAAAAATATTTTACTGGAGTGCATGTCTAATTTCACAACGATGCATACATTATCTATATCATGGACGATTCGACTCCATTCGAGCTAATCAATGTTTTGTGTTTTAACAACACTTTAATATAGGATGAAAGTTTGGCGCCAGTAAACTGCACTTCAGCCGACATTTATTTTTTATTGCGATTTGCAAACAAATTGGCGTTAACGGCTGCAAAAACCATTGCATATCATTGCTACACCACAAAGATTTTCCTGGTCATTCTCACTTACTTTTTGGTCCCAATATGAAGATCTGGCCCCGAGGTTATTAAACCTTTTCATGCTTAATCAATTGAGCACGAAATTTCAACTGCTCATAAAAACTAAAATACTGACAAATAAAACAGTTTCTTCCTTTGATTCTCTCAGAGGTTGTATTAATCATGCTCATAAATGTTAAACTGCCACCAATTGTTGGCAGTTTAACATTAACGAGTCTGATAAATTTCGTGCTCAGCTGAGTTGAGCATGAAAACAGTTATATAACCTCGGGCCCAGTTCTTCCCAGTCAATCTGGAAAGTACAGGTCAAGTTGAACCTGAATGTTTTCTGACTAAATTGTATTATGCAACGATCGATATTGCCTACTGGCCTATATCCCTTCAAATGGAACAATGTTTTTGGCAATAATGGGAATTTTAAATTTAATTCGAAAAATATATTTTAACCAAATAACACTAACCCAATTTTTTTTTTGAAGTTTGTATACGTTTTCATAAATGCTGGGATAGGATGGAATTTTAACGTTCTTAATGTTTTATGCCAAATAACTACCTTGAGCGATATGGATCAATGACTATCAGTTGAATATAAAACCATGTATCTACTAATATTAAAAATAGTAAGTGAGTATGATCAGGAAATACCACAATCACAAACTGCAGACAACCCCGTGGCACCGCGAGGAAGAGCCGCTCAAGCCGCTAAATAAGACAATTTACAATGCTTCAGTGAGTTTTAAATGTAGCTGCATATTGGCTTGCGTTGCTGTTTATCAGCATAGTCAACAATATTTCAGTTATATAACCATGTCACAAAGACGGTGACCCAAACGAAAGGCTACATCTATAGATGTCTACTGCCCAATATGCCCTCTTAGTTGAAAGCGCCCATGTGCCTAGCTATTCAATGAATGGGTCTGCTTATTGATCTCACCACTCCCATACGAAAACAGGCATATTTTTCCATCATATAAAGATGCAGTAAAAGTTAATAAAAAATGAAATGTAGTGTATGTAAGTGCCCGTACATCTGTGATCGTATTCGTATTCTAAGGCCTGTGCATTTCTAGTTGTATACTCGCATATACAGACACATGAACAAAACATACAGTTAGGTAGACAGACGGAAGCTGGCAGAATGATGGTACTTGGTAGGCATGAAACGCGTTAGAAACCTATTATCCGTATAATTATATAATAGTCAGGGGCCATCGGGACTCCCGTGCGAATTTGATGCCGATTTATGGTGACCTATACCAAATCAAACTTTAGGGAATAACTAATGAAAATAACCTGGTCACCCATCTGGGTTTCACGTCTGGACGTCATTATGACGTCATCAAAATAACGTATATTGTATCAGTGCAATTTAAACGGTATGTCCATTGTAGTCTATGGCGATCAGGACTTTCTTGCATTTTGTTTGCCAATTTCAGTCGAAATGCACCAAATTTAATCTTAGGAGGTTAATAATTAAAATTAACATGTCACCCATAGTGTTTTCCCATAAGAACAAAAAGATGACGTCATTTAAATGACGCCTAATATGTAAATACCACATATATATGCGTTTTCTCCATTTCCAACGCATGGAAATATTCTTTTAATAAACTGGCAGCCTTATCATGACTGAATACAAACTCTTTTCAATCGTAACATACAAAATATATTCAGATAGGGTGAAGTCAGTTCGAGGGTGGGACGTAAATACCGTCACGAAATATGAATAAACCGACAGTGGGGTGAATGAAAAACACTAGTGTTTTTGATAATGAACGGTGTAAATATAATCTCTAACGCTTATTTATATATAGATGTACCACGACCTCTGACCAATGACCTTTGGGTCTTTCTATTTCAAACGATTGATGCAGAATACGTAAAATGAGCCAGTCCG
Source organism: Loripinus fragilis (assembly GCA_964019695.1). Taxonomy (NCBI): domain Eukaryota; kingdom Metazoa; phylum Mollusca; class Bivalvia; order Lucinida; family Lucinidae; genus Loripinus; species Loripinus fragilis. The sequence continues at coordinate 717,690 of OZ026515.1, read as the reverse complement.
GCTAGAACATAGTTTTTATGTGTATGTCTAAGCTTTTATAGTTAATGTAAATGAATGCCCGAAACCCTTTTTTCCTAGTACAACATATCAATATTGTAAATAGTCACGCTTCAAAGCTTTTGGCTTATCTGTAGCTGCTTATCCTACACTCAAAGAAAAGATAGTAGTAATAATCATTTGCATACACTATCAACCAAACTTAGTATAGTCCGATTTTGATCCCTGAAATATCAAACGTTAGAAGAGTCTACTTAGTAGTAAGTTCATGATATGGAAATAAGGTTATACCCTCTACAAGTTACCCATTGTACTTCGATAGCACGGTCAAAAGAAAACTGTTACAGTCTGATTTATCTTTCGCATGCTTATAGGTAGAATCGTCTTCAAAGGTCAAAATCGGACAATAAGGCATTCTTGTCGATACGGCTAAAGAAATATCTGAATCCACGTGAAAATAGTTGTTCTAAAGTCATAAGCATATTGACCACTGGCAATATTTTACATGAGTCCTCTTCTGCTCCACGGCAATACAAATCAGTACAATATAAATGGTTTACTTTGTACTTACACCGAGATGTTTCGCATACAGACATGCTACAACCACATTTTATCAGCTGCAGAGAGGTTTCGGGGGCAGGAGGCAACATGCGCGGATCCAGGAATTTTTGTCAGTTTTATTTAGTCCTCAGCTTATTTTACAGTTTACAGAGGGGGTCCAATGGTTTTATTGCTGAGAAAACTATACTTATACTTTACCAAGGATCCAGAGGGGGTCCATTATTTCCCAGGGGGGGGGGGGGAAAGGGTGTCAAACTTTTTCCAGGGAGGGGTCCAAATGCTAATTTCTTTAGAAACCCATAAACGTACTTGTTATTTTCCAGGGGGCGGGGTGTCCGGGCCCCCTTTCCCCCTCTGGATCCGCACATGGGCAATGTCATCATAACGGGACAATATTTATCACAGTCCTGCTTCTAACCATAATTGTCAGGCATTGATTTGTCAGGATTAATGACAGGTGAAGTTTTCCAAATGAGGCACTGGTACTGCGCACGTAGACACCTTCGAGAAACACAGCTCTTGGAAGTGGTAGTTTTTGCAATTCAGCCTTTTTTTTCTCCAAAATATCCACTACGTCAACGCAGTGAGTCGAACAATATTGGTGACTGGCTAATACAAAGTAAGAAAGACGGCAAAGATCAGGAATCGATACAATCAAGTACCATACCTGACCCAGGATACCAATGAGAAAGTAACAAACTCACAGTTAGACATAGAGAGCTAAGAAGTCAGGACAATTTACAAATATATTACTCTAGTGCATCCGCCACAGTGCTTTAGTTTAAGCATATTTTATTCAATAAATACAAATGATATACAACATACGTACATTGTAAACATACAAAGGATTAGAACGAAAGCTTTCTAAAGGCACTGAGCCGAGGTGAAAGAATGCTTCGTGGATAGAGTCTCCAGCATAGCTAAATGCCTGCCAATATGATTTCTTGCTTTTTCCTGACATTGAGCTAGTTAAAATCAGCACCTAAAAGTACATGGAATTCGATCAGAGCCCTGGTTGTGACATCACCAATGGCACATTGACATCTTTAATAAGTGTTCTGATCTTAGAAACTTGATGATATATGAGCAAGACTGTTTAAGAAAATGTAAAATATCAACACTCTGCAATTGTTTTATATGTGTTTTATTTAAGCGGCGAAAACAAAATTTGCTCCCCTGGGGGTAGGGTTGTGCATTAGCTCATATAAGACAAAATATCTAAGATAGAAAAGCAAACTTTGGTTTTTGTATTCGTCAATTGAGTATAGGTTTGTTAAACCTAATTTAAAACGATATTCATTTATATTCCATAAGGAACAATGTTAAACACATATGATAATTTTACTCTTAATTCAATATTTCGGCCAAAGGCCTTTATCAAGAAAAACATGCACTTCAATGTCAACTACATAGTCTCTGTTCCTAATCTTGTAGTTGACATTGAAGTGCATGTTTTTTTTTCTTGATAATGGCCTTTGGCTGAAATATTGAATTAAGAGTAAAAAATCGCAATAATCTAAAACAGTTTGAAACTGACTCAGAGCAGTCGTTAAACCAAATGACGATAGTCAAAATTACCACCTTTAAACTATATTTAAGTTCATGTAACGCACATAATACAACATGTAGCCGTATTGCTGTAAACAGCTGTCATATGTAGTAAAGTCATCCAGTAATTTGCAGACTATTAGAATGTTCATTGATTAGCTAGTTTCAATGTCTTTTTTTCTGTAGCTCAAACTTTCAATTTTCTTATTCTCAAATTGATAAAGTAACATATGTAACAAGCTGTTACAGGCTAACAACCATGCTTACAGTATGCAAACATCTCTTATTCGATGCACCTTGAATTGGTACATATGATAGAGTATATCTAAAAGAGTTTGGGATGGAGCAGGTCATTACTCAGCTTGCAGTCAAAATCTTGTTTGATGATTATTCTGGTTTATTATGAGATGAGGAGGACAATTATTTTACCAGAGAAGCAGAAATAATAATCGAAATTGTATATGACTTGGATAAGGATTGGTTTAAAATATTTACATTAGAAAGGGACATTTACTAAATTGTACTGTTAAAATGTAAAACGATTATTTTCTATCTTCCTCTAGGATGTATCTTTATTTTAGAATTATTCATATTAGGAAATATTGAAAACAAATATTCATAACATCCGTAACAAAGGTACAGGGGCTTAATAATCATCAGTACCTAAGGTTATGGCACCAGAGGCTGGAGACTTTAGCTAGGAAAACATGCAAAATATATTCCTTTTATCCTGAAATATCATCTCAGTCAATGTCTTTGCTCATTTATTATGTCATGCAACATATGTTACGACCTTTAACAAGTGCTTCAATCTTGCTGTTAAACCTGCAAATTCTATAATTCTTAATAATATGAGCAAGACAATCCCAAATATGCAAGATATCCAACAGCAGCAAATGTTTTCATATATTTTTACTGAAATGATGCCTACCAAATTCGGCTCCTTAAAATTGGGTATAGCCTTTGGGTTGTTTAATTGCACGTATAAGACACTATATTTAAAGTATAAAAGCAAACTTTGGATTTTCTAAAACCAAAATGAGTTTGTTAAAACATTTTGGAAAAATGCACATATCAGCTAAAAAGTAAATGATATTGGTCACAATGTTCATGTTTAAAGGATAATCTAATAAAAGTAACGTACATAACACCACAGGAAGCTGTAGTTTTGCTCCGAAAGAATTTATATGTAGCAAAAGTAGTCAATATGCAGACCATATGAGTAATTTAAATAAATAGCCTTCTTTCTGTAGCTCAAACTTTTAATTTTCTTTTCTTTTTTTTTCTGAATTTAATATGGTAACATATGTAACAAGCGGTCAGAGACTAACGCCCCGGCGAACATAGTGCAAACATCTATCAAAAGACGCAGCTTGGAATCCTCTTTTAGATAGGATAAGCTTGCGAAATTCCCCATGGGGAGCAATACCATTCTCAGCCATCAGTCTAAAGGTGGCCCAATAAGCTTGGTATTTATAGGAAATCTACGGTATTTTGAATGCAAAATATAGGTATCGATTAATAATTCATTGTCAAAGTCAGGTAAAGCATTGATGTAACCATCATATGACTAAAATAATTGATATTATGTTAAAAAAAGCGTTTGTGTTGGATAAATATGACCATACCAACACAAACTATAGCTTTTATTAACGGGCAGTTTCTTATTATGGTCGCCATATTTATGACGTCATAACTAGCCTCAGAAGGTGACCACCTTAAAAATAAAGGTAAGACTCCATTGAAGGTTTTGATATAGGTCACCATAAATCGGCACACAGTTCGCACAGGACCTATTTTTTGTCCCAAAGGGCCCTGACTATAAGTAGCTTGGGTTGCATCGTAAACCGCACTGGTCATTTGATGTTACAAAATAATCGTCTGCTGTAATCTCTAATGGACATTTTATAGCTGAGCAAATACTACGATATCTATCCGAGGTGTATCGCACTAACAGTACAAAAATGGGTACTAAACGGGTATTTTCCAACAAAAACTAAGTTATTTAGTTTTACAAGATATCAGAGCAGTAACATTGATATCATTCTCCGCCAAAATTAAAATCTACTTAGGGTTTTGCTATATCTATGCGCATGCAAATTTTCAGGGTGAAGAAACCTTCATGTAAAATTTTATAAACAAAAAAACTGTGTTCCATTTGAGGTGCAATACTCCAGTAATCACTGGTATCCGTTATATGGATATATAATGTCTTTTCATATAATTCCGCAGAGGAAATACAGTAATGTTTGCACTTTACATGGACGTTCAAGAATAAACTGAACATGTTAAATATAAGCAGCTGTAAGTCTATGTGATAATTGAAATAGGCGTTTCATTCAAACGAAATACATGTACACAGATTTCATAAGTATTTAGTTCATTTAAGCCGTAGGGCTTGTTTGATAATGAGTATGCCTTTCTAAAATGCACTAGACTTGTGCAGTCTATTAAATTTTGTTTTAATCTTGTTTATATTATTAATATGTATGCTACTAATTCTCATATTTCCTTACAAACTTTGGAAAAACGAATAGCTTAACCGAACAAACAGAATCATGGTATCATGGTAAATGTGTTTCCTACCGCCCAATATGATAAAACTAACTTTTTTCTGACTATGCGGTTTCAGATATGTGGCTAACTATTCTTAGCAATTCCATATGTTTCGCATATTATTTTGCTCAACTTATAACAATATCAAATACTTTCAATTGCAATGACGAGAAGGGATTTTAGAACATTGAAATCACGATCTTACAAACGACATCCATTAAATATGCATTTGGGGAGAGCAACACTTGCAACAATAAGCAAAGTTCATATCCACTGTAAGCAATGGAAATGTGACAAGCTTGTGATTGTTTGCATTGTCTCTTTATTCTCTTGGGATTCCGTAGCGGCAGTGGTTGTTATTTTGTAAAAATACAATGTATATTGTGTAATCAGGAAATGCAACACTGACAGACCAGCTCTCTCTTCTTTAGCTAAATGGTTGCAAAAATGGTAAGGGCACAGAATAAGACATTACAAAACAGGAACCAAATACAAACCCCAAATACACAATGGCAGCAACACGGAAAATGAATAATTATCAGAAGAACCACCGGCTAAGAACGGACAGCAGCCAATGACTATCACTGGGAACTTAAATATATATTTACCAGCCGAATAATCCCTCTAGATGTCTGCTGGTTTTTGTTTATGCCAAACCCGGGTAAGCTACCCTAGAACATGTATCATGCAGAAAATTTAGTGTCTTTTCTGTGACGATATTTTGTAATCGCCTCAGTTCAAAATGTGGAGAAATAGATAAAGTGCAATCTATTAATCACGTGGTCTATGCAGATAATGGATGTCGCTCTTGAGTTCTCAGATGTTGACTGTAGATGACAGAAAGTGATTAAACAGTTTGTCTTACCAGCTCTAGCTCCTACTTATTGCTTCATGATTTTATGCTTTTCAAACTGTCTGTGTATTTTTTCTGGCATTAATGGAGCCTCGTCAAGAGAAAACAATGTTGTCGCAAAAACTTAATGGAGATTTCTTGATTAAAAATAGTAAATGAGTATGATCAGGAAATACCACAATCACAAACTGCAGACAACCCCGTGGCACCGTGAGGAAGCGCCGCTCAACCATCACGAGACACCAGGAAGACAAATTAAGCAAAGCAATCAGCTCTCTCTTCCCCATCAAGATGATTGCAATACTAAAATGGACATAAAGTAACGTACAACAAAACATAGAACAATTACAGACTCCCACAATGGGAGTAACAATAAACAGAAAGTCAACAACAACAGAGCCACCGCCTTAGAACGGACAGCAGCCTAAGCCACCGGGGGGCTTAAATGCATTTTACTGGTACCAAATCTTCGCCCTAGATTCTGCTGTTGTTGAAGTACAAAAAATGTTCAGCTCGCATGGAGGCCATCTAACTAATGCAATGTATCATCATGGAAAAACACTCTAATCAAATTACTACACCATGATGAAACAAAGAAAAGGGCTCATGACTCACAGATAGTCAGAGCTAAAGAAAACCTCAAGTTGAGCCACGGTGGGTCCAGCTACAGATAAGCATCAGGCACCAACCCACCGATTAAAGCTTTACGTCAGAGCCGTCATAGAGTCTGAGGTCCGACCCACCGTCGTGCAATTAAAGAGGAAACCATAGCTATAAACCGTGATTGGGTTTACAACTAGGCATGCAGATTGTCGCATGATATCCAAGTTATATCCAACCCTTACATAACGTTTAACTATCTTTTTGAATTGATCACTAAAATTAGGTTTTCCAACAATTCGTTTGAATTTATAGACTAAATCACCATAAAATATAGGATCTGATATGCCTCGTTGCAGAAGAGTTTTAACCCAATGTTGTATTTAACAATTAACTCTGAGTGTCTGTGGTAGAATTTAGAAAATGCTTTTCGAATTTTATGATATCTATAACCTTGTTTTAATAATTTAGCAGTTAAAAATAAGTTTCTGTTGTTGAAGTCATCAACATTAGAACATACTCTAGCAAAACGAATAAGCTGAGAAATATATACACCATAGGAAGGAGAGCGAGGAACATCTCCATCAAGAAATGGGAAATTTACTATTTCAAAATTAAAATCATCCCGTTTATCATAAATTTTAGAAGAAACTATGCCATTTGTTATTGACAAGTTCAAGTCCAAAAACGGAGCTTCAGTATCAGAAGAATTCGCCTTATTTAACTGAAGTTCAGTGGGATATATCTGACCTACCATTTGTACAAAATAAGGATTATCAATATTAAGTAAGTCATCTAAATATCTGGAGGTAGAGTTAAAAGCTTCAATAACATCAGATTGATTATTGTCTGACAGAGATAACATAAAGTCTCTCTCATAACAAAACAAAAACAAATCTGCAACAAGAGGAGCACAATTAGTACCCATTGGAATACCGACAATTTGTCTATATACTTTTGAGCCAAATCTGTAGAGCTTTTTGCTCTAAATAGCTACCCCGTTTCGGTTTATTTGGTTTATTTATTGTATTTTAGCTTATGCAAGTGTCTCTCTGGTTAAACTGTGTCTTTTGTGTATTTTGCTCTAGGTGCCAACAATGTGTCATAGGGTGTTCTGTGAGTGTGCCTTTTGCTAGTCAAATTCACAAAAAGCAAGTGAGTATGACCAGGAAATACCGCAATAACAGACGACAGACCTACCCATTGCACCATGAAGAAGAGAAACAGACCTAGCAGCCAGGCGACAGACATTCCCATGGTACCACGAGGAAGAGAAACAGAACTAGCAGCCAGGCGACAGACATTCCCATGGTACCACGAGGAAGAGAAACAGACCTAGCAGCCAGGCGACAGACATTCCCATGGTACCACGAGGAAGAGAAACAGACCTAGCAGCCAGGCGACAGACATTCCCATGGTACCACGAGGAAGAGAAACAGACCTAGCAGCCAGACGATAGCAAGAACACCTTTATTGCAAAGCAACCTTCTCTATCATCCTCAGCGTGATGATTTTAAAACTAGACAGGACACTAAGTGCAAAGCGAGGACCAAATACAAAAAATCGTACAATAAAGGGAACAACAATCTGTTTCTGATTATGACTGGAACACAATAATAAAAGAGGATGTCAACTTATATGCTAATGCATTGACTCAAACTCTAATCAATTTATCAGAGCAGTACATTCCTAATAAAAATGTTACCATAAGGCCTCAAGATTTACCATGGTTTAATAATAATATACGGAAACAAATGAGAAAAAGAAATCGATTTTATAGGAAAAACAAAATATCTAAAACTGTCCAAAATTACAGTAACTTCAAAAAAATAAGGAACGAAGTAACTTCATTGCTTCGGAAATCCAAACAAGATTATACTGAATCTCTGGCAAATAAACTTAAAACATCAAATTTATCTCTAAAGATTACTGGAATACTCTTATTTTTTTTTTATAAAGCCTGCTCATTCGTCCTCAGAAATACCTCCATTACATCAAAATGGATGCTATGTTTCAGATAGCACAGAAAAGGCTAACCTTTTAAATGTATACTTTGTACAACAAACGTCACTCGACGAGCGATCTGCGACTATTCCTGCTATGGTGAATATAATAGGACCTACTTTAACTAATATAAACTTTACATCACTTGAGGTCAAAAGTGTTCTTGAGTCACTTCAGCTAGGTAAATCGTCCGGACCGGATCGCATAAATAACAGAATTTTAAAAGAACTTTCATCCCCTTTAAGTAGACCATTGAGTAATTTATTTAATCATTCCATGTCTAATGGTATATTTCCTAATGTTTGGAAAGAAGCGAATGTCTCCCCTTTATTTAAAAAGGACGACCCATCATCTGTGTCTAATTATAGGCCTATATCTCTATCAAATACAATTGGTAAAGTTATGGAAAAATTGTTCACAAACATATGTTTAACTTCTTTTTAGACCAGCATGCTATCACTTCCTTACAGTCTGGTTTTGTTCCAGGCGATTCCACAGTTAACCAGCTTGTCGATATTTACAATACTTTTTGCAAAGCATTATATGATGGTAAGGAGGTAAGGGCTATTTTTTGTGACGTAAGCAAAGCTTTCGATCGTGTTTGGCATAAAGGCTTTTTGTACAAACTCAAACATAAAGGAATCGACGAAACATTATTACAGTGGCTTGCTAGCTATCTATCTAATAGGAAACAAAGAGTTGTTATTCCTGGTGCATGCCCCGAATGGGTTGCTATTACAGCTGGTGTTCCACAAGGCTCAATACTAGGCCCTCTCCTCTTTTTAATATATATCAACGATATTGTTGAGGACATTCATTCACATATTAGACTCTTTGCCGATGATACAAGTTTATACTTGATAGTCAATGAACCTTACGTTGCTGCAATGCAGTTAAACTCCGACTTGACAAAAATTCACTTGTGGGCTGAACGTTGGCTTGCCAAATTTAATCCTGCTAAATCGGAATCTATTCTGATTTCTAGAAAAAAAAATAAACCCTATCACCCACCATTAAAAATGAATGATGAACCAATCAAAGAAGTAACTAGTCATAAGCATCTTGGCATTTTCTTTTCTAATGATGGAACTTGGCATCAACACATTGACTATATCTATACTACTAAAGGAGCCCCTTGCGCTCAAAAACTCGGAAACGATATATTTTACCAGCATTTTTTCTACACTGAGTTATTCAGATAATGTCCTCATTGATAACTTCGTTCTAATCTTCTTATACTTTTATTTCGTTTTTGAGATTTTTGTAAACAATTCAGTTTCGATTCCATAATCTCCCATCAATTTTGACAGGGTAACGCCTTCTTTATCAACTAATGATAATTGACATATCGATCCAAGTTTCCATATTCTCCCAAGTTCTACCAAAAACGGCTGCAACGATTGGTCCGTAAGGTGTATTTGCATATGTCACGCGGTCACACGTCACTTGCTGGGGGTCAAAGATGACTGTTTATGAAAGCAATGACCGCATCGTGCTGCCGGATCCGATCTGCCGCGCCAGAAATCCAATTTTACATTTCCCATAGAATAAATAGTTTAATTCTCTGTTCATTTGTGCTATATTCTCTGCATACATTATCCTTAAAGCCTGGGCAAAATAGATCAAACTTGCCTGCCCTGAATGCAGAGTTTTGAAAAAAAAAATCCTGACCTACAAAGCCATTATATTTTGGGTGCTCAAAAGAAACGTCTCATTGAGACGGGTCTTTTGAGTGCCCACAACATACGTGGCCATATGTTTTGGTGGAATATAATTAAAGGTAATATACCGATTTTCTTTTACGTTTCAAAGATAAAAGCTTTACAATGGTATCATTTATTATAATGAAAGTAGGTAGTTACAGCGAACCCTCGATTCGACGTGTAAAATGCTGTGTATTTGTTTTCTTGCTTTTACTCTTTACGTCCCATCAACAATCTTTCAGTTATGTAGGGACGGGTCTTCCTGGATTGAACCAGTACTAAGCTAGGATTATATGTCTTGCTTAAGGACACAATGCAGTGACGCCGGTGAGGCTCTAGACCGCGGCCCCTTGGTCTGGAGTCAAGCACTCTACCACTGAGCTACTGCACTCCCGAAATGCTGTGTAGCCATGAACGCACCAAACCACTGAGGCTCAAATGTTTTACCGAACCACACCTAGATTTTGCTTTATGAACAAATAATTTGCAACCATGCCCCGTTTTTATGCACAAGTCATTTGCAACTGGGGCTTCCTCATTAACATGTGTAAACAGCAACGTTTCGTGTTTTGCAATAAACGTTTACAAAAAATGGTCTACCGTTTAAACCAAACACGTGACAAGCTTCATATTCATATTTATATTTTAGATGATAAAAAGAACTGCTCATTGAGAAGGTACTTTTGAGTACCTACAACTTATGTTTTAGTTGCAGCATTTAAAGTGTGTTGCAAAGATATAAGCTTTATAGTGGTGTTATTTGATTTATGGAATTCGTGTAAACGTTTACAAAACTCAAGCCATATTTGCAACCATGGTTTTATATTTGTGGTGCTCAAAATAGCCGTCTCATTGAGACAGCACTTTTGAGTCTGATTTATTTTTTCGTTTCAAAGATATAAGCTAAACGGTGGTATCATTTGTTATGATGGAAGGAGTCTGTTATACTGATTTCATTTTTGCGTTTCAAATATAAAAGCTTTACAGTGGCACCATTTGTTATGATGAAAGAAGTCTATTGTATGGGAGTTACAGCGAACCCACGATTCGACGTGCAGAAATGCTGTGTAGTTGTGTGTAAACGGAATCATTTTGACTTTTTTTTTTAAATTCGTGTAAACCTTTACAAAATAGTGTAAACGTGGAAGCCCTATATGCAGCCATGGTTTTATATGTTGGGTGCTCAAAAGAACCGTCTCATTGAGACAGTACTTTCAATACCCACAACATATGTTTTGGTTGAAAATATTTAAAGTGTATATTCCTGTTTCTTAAACTTTTTCTGTCAATAGTCACTGTTCTTTTTAACAGTCGTGAAAGTCAACACAATTACCAAACGAAATTGCCATGAAATTAATTCCTATCTTTTTGGAAATCAGGTATGGTCAAACAGTGCAGATCCACATCAGACTGTCCCTAGAGAAGAAGTATAATCAGGGACTTCACGGTTTGCAATTCTGTCAGTATCTTTCTTAGGCATTATTCTATCGTAAAACCTTTTGGTTCATTTTTGCATGATTGTAACAATGTTTAAGGAGACATAGAACTTTGGAATATTACAGTTGACATTTACCAAAACTTTGGATTTAATGCCACATTCATTAATCTCAAATCTGCTTTAACATATATAACGCTCTTAACCTATGGGCTGCTTAGCCCAATCAGTTGAGTGTTACTATCAACCAAGTGGCGGCCATTGGTTCGATCCCTGGTCTGACGTCATTCTTGCATACATAATAAATCCGCTGCATTCAATTTATCAGTTATACCAATAGATACTGACAGAATAGAAAACATTGGACTATCATTTCAGCAGTCACAAGTTTTGTATACTTTTAGCTCACCTGAGCCGAAGGTTCATGTTTAGGCCTCTGTGGATCTATCTCAAGCTGTGAAGCTCATTCCATATTTCACATATAGCATCTAGCCGGCACAAGCATTAGTAAGACATTAAAATATGACTTAAGGGTCTGCATTCCCTCAATATCTGTACATAAGCGGGGTTTTGTTCCAGTTGGAGAATGACTTAAGTTGATATGACAACTTACAGTTTTCATTGGCATTCATATACATTGCAGTCAATAGTAGTGTGTTATATGCTACATGCGCTGTTACGTCCATTATTTACCATTGGGTCGTTACCGCCTTATGTTTGAGTAAGGTTGATAGAAATAAGAAATATACTTTATAACAGAGAAATGGCCCTTGATTCACGAAAGAATTTCCTTAGTATTTATACTGCTCTTTGATATTGCTACCAATTTTAATATTTATGAGGACATCTGCCATGCTCAGTCGAGCTCAGAACATTTTTTCATCATTTATGCTAAATATATCCTATGCCCGCGCTTGCGCGGGTCCGTTTCTAGTAACTTCTAAAGCTTGGACAAGATTAAATATTATGCGTAAATTGAAATTTATCTTAGATAGACAGTCACTTGAAATTATTTATACCTCTTTTATTAGACCAATCCTAGAGTACGCAGATGTGGTATGGGATAACTGTACACAATACGAAATTAATGTACTTGAAAAAATACAAATAGAAGCTGCAGGAATAGCCACTGGAGCTACAAAACTTGTCTCTTTAGACATATTATATCGGGAAATGGGTTGGGAGTCACTTGAAAAAAGACGACATAAACATAAGCTATGTCTCTTTTTTCAGATGAATACCGGCGTTTCCCCAAATTATCTATCCTCCCTAATTCCTGCTTCTGTGGAAGATTCTACCACTTATAACTTGAAGAACGCAAATAATTTTAGACACACATTGTCCAGAACCCAGCTGTATTATAGATCATTTTAACACTCTAGTATAAGAGCTTGGAACGATTTGTCTCTTGAAGTAAGACAGTCAAACTCGATTCAAAGTTTTAAATATCAACTAAACAAAAATTTAAAGAAGCCCCCTAAATATTATTACATCGGCATACGATTATCTCAGATACAACATACCCGACTAAGAACCGATTGCAGTTCTCTCAATCATCATCTTTTTTCAAAATATATTGTTGACAGTCCTCACTGTGCCTGTGGTGCAGTTGAAACTACAAAAAATTACTTTTTCGAATGCCAAAGGTATAACGAGATCAGGACAACAATGCTAAATGAACTGGCAAACTACTGTCAACCAGATTTAAACATTGTGTTATTTGGTATACCTGAATCTGACTTTGATACTAACTATAGAATTATTGTTACAGTTCAAAAATACATATTGGATAGTAAACGGTTTGAGCGTTGAGGATGGAATCTCTCTCTCTCTCCCCCCCTCTCTCTCTCTCTCTCACACACACACATACACGCACAAACACACAATACATTTAGAGTAGAAAGTTATTTGGTTTGAATACAACTCATGTTTTTATTGATTTTCATCGGATATAACTTCAAACTGTGCACCATTATGTTCAAAGGGAAACAGATTCGTATAAGTCGCATGACTTTTTTCTGAATCCCATCATGATTATATTGTAAAATGTATATTTGTATATTACTGTAAATGGAAATATGAATAAATATGTTTAAACCAAAGGGAACAACAATAACCAATGAATCGAAAATAACAGAACCGCCGCCTTAAACAAACAGTATGCGAAGCCACCAGGATGGTGGGGTGGCTTAGATATATTTCACTGACCGAACCTTCGCTCTAGTATCTGAAGTTTTTTAAAAATGACATTAGACAAAGAGAGACACACACATAGAAACAAGAATCAACCAAAGTAAAGCAACAAACTCTCTCTCTCTCTCGCTCTCGCTCTCTCTCTCTCTCTCTCTCTCTCTCTCTCTTTCACGCTGATTGGGTTTACAACAAGCCATGCAGACTGTCGCATAATACCCATACCTTTTTTATAACGTCTGATTATCTTTTTGAATTTATCACTAGAATGAGGTTTTCCAACAATTCTGTTGAATTTATAAAGTAGAATTTATAAAATGCTTTACAAATTTTATGATTTCATTGTTTTCATAACTAATCAGTCAAAATTGGTCTCTGTTGTTGAAGTCACTAACATTAGAACTTACTCTCGCAAAACGAATAAGTTGCGAAATATATACACTATAGAATATCTCCATCAAGAAATTGAAAATTTACTATTTCAAAGTTAAAATTACCATGTTCTTTATAAAGTTTAGATGAAACTATGTCATTCCTTATGAACAAGTACAAGCCCAAAACGGGGGATTCACTATTAAAGAAATTTGCCTTATGTAACTGAAGTCCAATGGTATAAATCTGACCTACCATTTTCGAAATAAGGTTTTATCAATAATAAGTAAGTCATCTAGATATTTTGACCTCATTTAGCGTTCAACCATGTGCTGCCTTATAAGGTATTAATCTGTAATTTGCTGTAAACGCCAAATTTAAAACTTCGTGCTCTTCGTGAGGCCACTTGTGATATTCCGATCTGCCTCATACTTTTACCGAGAATATGATTATAATCTTCATTCATATTATGTAATTATTCAGATGGTATTGAGGTCAGTTCACTTGGTTGGAGATCGCGACACACATGTATCTAGGTCGATTGTTGTTACACTTTATAAATTGTTTATGTATATGAAGAATGCTATTTTATTCCTTATCTCAATGTAATTAAGACAGCGAAGATCAGGAATCGATACAAATCAAGTACCACATCTGTCCCAGAAAACCAAATGGGAAAGTAACACAATCACAATATACATCGCAAAAAAGAGCCGAGAGGTCAGCCCTTTCCCTTCAGATGACCACAAGGCAGCAATGGACAGACGCGAAAGCATGGCAAACAAAATACATACATAACACAAATGATCCACAAAAGGAGTACCGCCTTGAAACGGTCAGTAAAATATTTTACTGGAGGGCTTAATCCGGTTTCACGGCGCGCCAATCTCACCCTTAGTTCAGGTGTGGATCAAGACACATAGATGCTTGGTCTGCATGAAAAAAACCTAACTTATCCATACATCATCTCCTAGAACATACTCTACAACTCTACATCTTTTCATGTGTATTTAGTCTCTCTCTCTATATATATTTCATATATTCCCCACCTCCACTTCCAAGAGGGTGTTAAGTAGGCTCATTGAAAACATTTTGCTACGGGTAAGTTTGAATCTAGGGCGAAGATTTGGTACCAGTAAAATGCATTTAAGCCCCCTGGTGGCTTAGGCTGCTGTCCGTTCTAAGGCGGTGGTTCTGTTGTTATGACTTTTTGTTTATTGTTACTCCCATTGTGGGAGTCTGTAATTGTTCTATGTTTTGTTGTACGTTACTTTATGTCCATTCTAGTATTGCAATCATCTTGATGGGGAAGAGAGAGCTGATTGCTTTGCTTAATTTGTCTTCCTGGTGTCTCGTGATGGTTGAGCGGCTCTTCCTCGTGGTGCCACGGGGTTGTCTGCAGTTTGTGATTGTGGTATTTCCTGACCATACTCACTTATTATTTTTGATGCATAAACATATGCCAAATGTATATATGTATTAACATATTTAGCTATGCACAGAAGCAAAATAAATAATAGTGAGATAGTTAAATGAGAAAACATAAACTTAAATGGTGCGAGATTCGAACCCGCATCTTTCGAATTTTAGCCACAGACTATTACTCATTAGGCTATTGAGGAATTGTATAAAGTAGGAAGAAGGCAAATATCAGGAATCAATACAATCAAGTAGCACACCTGACCCTGGATGCCGTATGGGAAAGTGACAATTACACAAGAAAACATCACATACAAGAGCCAAGAAGCCAGCTCTTTCACAGCAGGTGACCAGAAAAGACAAACACAAAATAAAATAGATCCACAATAGAAGTACCGTCTTGGAACGGTCAGTTAGAAGTTTCGTGTTATATTGTTTGGCTATACTTTGAGATACAACGCATTATTTAATCATGACAATAGATTTGAGAGATATATAAACAGTTGTGTCTTAGGGAAATGAGAAACGTTATGTGTGTTCATTATGATTCCACTAGGATTATGGACGTTACAAGAAAAAGTTTCTGTAAATAGTGCATTTACAGTAAATGCCATGAGAACAAATATAGCATTGATTATTTAGTAAACACGGATTACTTTCTTTAAATGTCTATCTAAATGCCGCCATTTGTTCATATTATTGTCGGTACAACACGCTAGGAATCAAATTAATGTCCTAAAAAGACCATTCTAGATTTGCAAATACAAATTCTTTTCGACAGAGTCGCATACATCAAGCTTGATTTGACAGATAATTCCAATTTATAGTTGCTGTACCTATCATCAAGGGAGCGAAACTATATCTGGCAGCAAAATGTAAGACAGTTTTAGAGAGATAGATTCATTATTGCAGAGCAAGCGGAAATTCTCCGTTAACTATGTCAGACTTAAATAATCATCAACGATTGAAACTGATTGCTGTTGTGCTACCGCTATGTCAGATGACGACAGTTCAAAGATATTGATGCGGCAAATTGTATTATATTTTGAATCGGGTTGGTGTTTGTTACATCACGACATTTGTATTTGTGCTGCCTGGTTACCATAAAAAATGTTTCCCCGTTTTTGCATTTAATGTTTTTATTATTACTATATATACTTAAAACCGAACATAACTTGATACATTGAACTACCGAATAGTTCTTTTCTTAAAATATTGCATTGAGCTGCTGGTACTCGCCCTAACATAATTCACGAAAAACAACATAGGTAAATCAATAGTCTATAGAGTTACCTGTGGTTTCATTAAAAACACGAACACACTATTTTAAGGGCCATTAGTGGCCATTAAAAATACTGCCAAACATTTTGTCTTTGACGTATAGTTAGCTTTTGGCAGCGTCTTAACGTTTGTTTACTTTGGAATTATCTCCATTTGAATTAAACAATAGTAAACTTAATCCTAACTAAAAGCTTTATCTCGGATGACATTATAATTTTTTAAATCAGTGATTTGTTTGTTTTCTGCGCAGAGTATGTGACAAGATAATCTGATAAAAATTCATATCAGTTTGGAAGAAAAATGTCAAAGAATTTGTTATGGGAAATTCCATAGAAAAGCACTGTAAATTTCACAAAAGGGATATGGACGTAAATACACCACTCTAATTTGTGCTACTCGAAGGGTGATCTGGGCTAATTTGAACTTTAAACAGCAATTCGATAGCCTGTCCTTCAGACTGGTCGAATATTGTCCAATCTCAAAGCTACAGTAACACATCAAAAGTGATGCGTTTGGAAAAGTTTATTTTGCCCCCTTGCCTCTTTCATAAGGGCCATGTGGTTGCATTTATGACAGCAAAATCCATGAAATTCAACCGTCATATATATATATATATATATATATATATATATATATATATATATATATATATATATATATATATATATATATATATATATATATATATATATATATATATATATATATATATATATATATATATATATATATATATATATATATATATATATATATATATATATATATATATATATATACCTTTTCTGGGTATTGGTGTGTGGTATATCATATTAACAGTGTAAAGTATATATGTTTTTGAGTATATAAAGAAGAAGTCACGATTTGAGTTTTTGCGTTGTGAGACTGTCTGTGTTCTGTGATTCATCCTCGTGATACCGTTGGTTGATCTTTTGTCTGTGATTGTGGCATTTCCTGGTCTCGTCCTACTTTCTTGTATTTTCATGATTTGTATGTACGAGAACGTAAGAATAGTGAGTAAGCATACCGTGCTGAATGGACCTAAATAGTATAATCAACTGGACGAGCCTCTGTCCAATGTAAGGAGTGTCTGGACTATATCACAGTCGTATACGTGATATCGTGTAGACTTTTTTGGCTGCAGTATAGATTTTCAAAGATGGCGGACGTGAGAGACAGCAAATCGTAAGTACACTTTCATTTGCAAAATATGGCCTGTTTATTTACACCCAGCGGCCAGCCATAGACGCTAACACGTAAAGGAAAAAATGGATTTTATGATTTTCATATTCTCTTTGCGCAATTTGGTCTGTCAAGCAAGAATTTGACAGAAAGAAGTGAGTGACTTGCAGAAAGTGGAAACGAAGCGGAGATCCAACCAATTTTCTTGTCATTTTGGATATGTAACATCAAATATCGCGATTCTTTTACTATATACCATAAGCCCAGACCTTGAAACTCACCCTCTAGTCCTGAAAGCCCAGAGAAACCGTCTTGGATGATGATAAGCGAGATTCAAAATATCGACCTTGATATCGTGTAGACCATGGCTGTTTTCCGTGGTGTATCGTGTAGACACAAGCAGTTTTTGTGAATTATGCGACAGTGTAGACACAGTTTTAGGATACCGTGTAGATCCACCAAACTTGCCATCATCATAAAGCATTTTCTCTGATTTTAGCTACTCATTGTATTCGTCAGATTTGGAGGATGCAAACCCTTATAGACTCGGTTACCTCTCATACTGATCTGAGCCTTCCCTGCACGCAAGTTTCAATTTAGCTTACCTACATCAGCCATATGCTCAAAATGAACATAAACTATCGGCTGGATTTTGACCAAACTTGACTTAAATGATCATTATATGGTCCCTTCATAAGTTGTTTGTATGGTTACAGTCAGTTGCCTGTCTAGGTCATATAGGATTAAAAGGAATATTAAAAAAAATAATACCTATATAGCTCTTATACCAGGGCATCTAGCCTTACTTAGTGTACCTCTGCAATGTTTGTTCAACTTGCGAATATGGGACAAAAGCGGCCAGGGGTCATACGCTCTACATTGGCTTATATAGGGAAAACATAAACACATATTTTATCTGAAACCTCAAGATCTAGAGCTATGATATTTGGTGTATAGCATCTGCCAGTGGACCTCTACCAATTTATTGAAATAATGGCCCTGTGACCAAAGAGGCGCCACCCAACAATCTTTACATTGGCGTTTATCAGGACCACTACATGCAAAGAGCCTTGATATTTCATATGTATTATCATCTAGTAGACCTTTACCAAGTTTATTAAATGTCGCCTGGTTCAAGAATGGCCCCACCCTTGGATCACATGTTTTACACAGGTTTATGTTGGCAAAACATAAAAAAAATCTCTTGACAAAAAACTGCTACTACTACTATTTTCGGTTGTGATGTCAGCATTTTGCGGCCCCTGTCTCATGCATATAGAGTGCACGCAAAGTGCCCAGTTTTATGCACCCACTGAGGCTTCATAGAAGGAATTCTGACTGTATCCTATCATTATCCTACGCCAATTTGTATTAAGAAAACATGTGGGGCATTATTAGTTTGAATTTTGGAAATGCTCTTAAGCAGGCTTCAATCTTGTAGGGATTGACGTGACAATTTCGTCGGCACAGTGCCACCCCTACTGTTCCAGAATGAATAAGTTTGTTTTACTTAAACTGCTAGGCATAGAATCTTTACATAAGGTACATGTATGTAGCATCACGTAGTGGTACTTTATCAAGTTTGTTAATAGTATGACCCTGGGGCTACAGGTACACATCAGGGGTCACATATTTTATATAGTTTTATTTGGAGAGAACTTTTAAAGTTTCTTCCTGTCTGAAACCAACATGCCTTACAGCCTTGGTATTAGGTATGCAAAATCACTAAGTGGACCGCTACTTGGTGTGGTTACTTTACCTAAAGTATTATTATCATTTATATCATGTGGCTTCCTCAGGGTGCAATGGGTTAGTCTGCATTGTGTAGTTGTAGAATAATAACCATCTGGCAAAATAAACGCAACCTAGTTGTTAGACTTCTAAACACATGTTCAGGTTTATTTGGAGAAACGACAAACATTGTTTTGTTTTAAACTACGAAGGCCTAAAACCTTGATATTCTGTATGTAGAATCACCTAATGGTAATAGTATGTTACCATTTAGTATGTAGAATCATCTATGACTTATCATTTTATTTGCTATTCTCCAATCATTTCTTTTTTCTCCAAAGGTCAAGTAAAGCATCAAAGAATAATTGGTTTGGATTCAGATTACGACAAATAAGGCTAAAATTTTGTTTGACCTTATTTTGTCCAGACCGCTTGCAAAGGTTATCAACAGAGTAGATACTAGCAGACATAGAGTTATTATTAGTAACACTTTGGTCTGTCCACTACCGTTTCTGATTGCCAAAATCAACGTTTTTGATCACAATTAAATACATATTGTGGTGATCAATAACATTTGACGGTCAACAACTTTGTTTTTGTAGATCCAAAACGACGTATTGATATAAGCCAGTGTACCCACGATCTGTCGGCGCCTTCCTTGTTTGTTAAAATTCATTTAATAGTATTTTCTTATCTTTTCATACCAACCTGTGTTGTGGTACTCTATCGAAATTGAGACGTTCTATCCATGAAGCATGGTTACTCTAAAGTTTGGTCGAAATCCAGCAATTAGTTTATGTTTATTTAGCTTTTTGTTAAGGTATGTTAGCTAAATTAGAAAATGCGTGCAGGGAAGGCTCAGATCCTGAGTCTATTAGGGTTTGAATTTGCCAAGACTCACAATATTCGTTTTCAAAAACAATTGGTAGCTTACATGTAAATCAAACAAAATGCTTCATGATGATGATTGCCAGTTTTATGGATCTACACAGTATCCATTAGCTGTGTCTACACGGTATCCAAAACCCGTGTCTAAACTGTCACATTATTCAGAAAAACTGCTTCGGTCTACACGATACACCACGGAAAACAGCCATGGTCTACACGATATCAAGGCCGATTTTTTTGAATCTCACATATCATCATCCAAGACGGTTTCTCTGGGCTTTCAGGGCTAGAGGGTGAGTTTCAAGGACTGTACTTAAGGCATATAGTAAAAGAATCGCAATATTTGCTGTTAAAAAGACAAAATAACAAGAAAACCGCTTTGGTCTCCACTTCGTTTCAACTTTCTGCAAGTCACTCACTTCTCTCTGTCAAATTCTTGCTAAACAGATCAAGCTGCGCAAAGAGAATAAGAAAATCATAAAATCCAATTTTTCCTTAGCGTGTTCACATCTATGGCTGGCCGCTGGGTGTGAATAAACAGGCCGTATTTTGTCATTGAAATTGTACTCACGATTTGCTGTCTCTCACGTCCGCCATCTTTGAAAATCTATACTGCAGCCAAAAAAGTCTACACGATATCACGTATACGACTGTGTATATTACATTTCAAATAGAAATTTGCATTAAACATTCTGAGTAGACACCACATTTTGCGATATTTCATAGGAATAAGTTGGTTTAAAGTTAAGAACACAACTAAAGTTTCGTGTAACAATACGGATACTTCGCAGGGGAACGTTTTATAAGAACTATTATATATATATATGTACATGTGCATGTAGTTGTCGTCAAGCAGGTTAGCTGCAACATTCGGCGGTCTCAGAAAGGGTTAATCCTCAAAAATATCGTCAAAGAATTTGGATAACTAAAGCAAAATAGTTTTTCGAGTAAATCATGAACTGTTTCAAAGACAGGTTTTCTCCCGATATAGAAACCATAATAAAGACTGACAGGACTAAGAGGTCTACAACATAAGCGGAAGCTGAAACTGCCACTCATCTGTCAGTTGCACTGTGGGATACTAATGTTTTCTTACATAGCTAGGCGGTGATGTGCTTATTTATCATACACTAAATGGATTTATATATCGGCATACGTCTGCTACTTTTGTCGATATTACGTCGATACAATATGAAGTTTTATCAGTTGTCTTTCACAACCACATATTAGTTTAGGTTGGCCTGGTGCCTTAATAATAGTGAGTATGACCAGGAAGTGCCATACTATTACATATCTCAGACAAACACAAAGCGCCGTGAGAAAGAGAAACACACACACACACACACACACACACACACACACACACACACAGGAACATGAACGCATTTAAAGTTAAGCAGCAGCTCTCTCTCTCTCTCTCTCTTTAGCGGGATAACTGACAAACTAGAAAGAACATTACGAATAATATCACAAGACAAGGACCAGATGCAAAGGGGACAACAATACACAATGAACCAACACCAATAGCCTCTCCGTCTTAGAACGGACGGCAGCCGAGACCAATGTGTGGCTGAATATATCTTACTGGCCGAAACTCCGCCGCTAGATTTCGCTAATGTTAAAACACAAACGTTTTATTGGCATGGAGGTTACCTAACTTATTCAATGTATCATCACAGGGAAATTAAATAACTTGCTGTGATGAAACAAAGAAGGCTCTTAAATCACGAGCAATCAATGCTAAAGGAAATCCCAAGTTTGAGTCAATGTAATACCAGTCAGGGACACCGACCCACTGAAGACCGAGCCCTGTAGCACAATCGGTAGGGAGTCCGATTGCTGCTACAGGCGTCGTGAGTTCGATCCCAGCTAGGCCCATACTTTAGTGGAGATTGGTCATGAATATTTTCTATGGACTTTCTCCTCCTTCCGCTGATGTTATCAGTGTGCACTGGCTTAGTCTAAGCTTGTCCAGGTAAAGTGTGGTTAGGTTAACGGATCAGATGTCTGTGTAAGTATTTAAAATATACTTTCATTTTCATAATCTCTTCAATCCCTTCGATTTGAAATACATCGTGACTACTATCTGAATAAATCCATTTTGGCACACATATACACCCAATGGAGGAGCTTTAAGCGTTCGATTTTGCATGCTCTTCATTTCCTATAACTTGATATGCAGCATGAAAGTTATGGGGCTCTGGTCCCTGGTCCCACACAAGAGGCCAGCAGTGGTTATCAGGAACTGATTTTGTTTGCAATTTATTATACTCGTAATTCCCTTCAATGTGATCTGCAACATGAAAGTTTTCTTTGAAAAAAATACCCTTGCTCCCTCATTGGGGTCAAAGGTTTGTGTAAAGGCTTATTTTGTTCTTTCATTTGTATCTACTACTCTTTTCCTATGGGCCCGACGCGAGAAAACCTGTTTCCGTGGTTTCTGAAAAGGTCATGCCCAAACCAGTCTGCTCAGCTACAGAGACTATCTAGAAAATTGAAATTTCGTTAGTAATACGTTAAGATATTATACTTTCCAATTAGCGAATAACAAAGGCGCTGATCAGACTGCGCGGATGCGAAGGCTGGTTCTCTGTGTCGTTGTTGTTCGCAAACCCCGAAGACCGGTTTCCTCGTGTTAATGCCCAATTATATAATATAACTACTTTCTAAAGAAGTACATGATTTGCCTCGATCCTCATCCAATGTGTCAACTTCTTTTCTTACTTGTCGACCTACTCTGTATTCTCTTCTATTTATATATGCTATGCAACATAGCAACTATTTAAAAAGAAAGTTGAATTTGACACCTTGTCAGCATGCAAACATGAATGTAAGTAAGGGTTTGTTTTTTTCTTTCATGATTATAAAATCTTCAACCTCTTCAATTTGATATACAGCATGACAGCTTGAAAACGTTGGTTTTTGTACCTGAAAACATAATGATGTGGAGTGTCTTGCAAAGCGCTTCTTTGGAAGAGTCTCGTCAAGAGGCTACCAATGAAGCAACAATAATAATATTCATTCATAGAGAAAAAATCACTACCCTGTTTCACTTGAAAAAGCTAAGTAAACGCTATAGATGTAACAGGCTGACTGAAGCCTGTAAAAATAATGTAAGGAAGCAAAACAATCAAGGACCGTACCTGACCCAGGACACCACGCGAGAAAGTGACAAAAACACAATAAAATATCACTCACAAGAGAACCAAGAGGTTAGCCCTTTCCCAGCAGGTGACTTCAAGATTGCAATGAACAGACAAGAAAGCATGGCATATACAAACACGAAACATAAATAACAAAAATTATCCAAAAAAGAATCACCGCCTTGGAACGGACAGTAAAAATTAATTTTACTGGAGGGCTTAAATTCGTTTCACGGGGCCATCGACACCCTTAGTTCAGATGGGGACCCTCTGCCCCCCTCTCTGGATCCGCGCATGTATAGTGTATCATCCTCTTTGTTCCAAGGGTTTGTCTGTGATCTGGAATTTCGGCATATTCACGTATTTGTCTGCTAAAATCTACTTAGGCCAAAAAAACTAAAAAAAAAAAAACAAGTGTGTTTCAGGTAACAAGGTCTGAATTTTTTAGGCAGAGTAGGCACACATATTTATTTTGGATTACCCTAAACACAGCTATTTTTATTTGGCCTTATCGCGAGCAATATTCTCATCAACATCGATTGTTTTAAAGAACACAATAGTCCCTATTTTGCCATTTAATCAAGCTGTTGTTCTGTCAGGACACTGTCGGAATGTCTGCTTGGAGAAATATTTTAGCTGCAAATTGTGCCATAATTTACCTTGAGAGCCACGTGTCAGAGTCTCACAGTACGATAGAGATCTAAGAAAAATTATTAGTGTCATTTTAATGCACTGAGTCAATGCCAATCTCCTTTGTCTTAATTTCTACAATCAATAGTGCTTGACGTGGAGGGGATTAAGCTTTCTCGGAAAATCAAAACGAATTACGACATTCCCCTGTTTAAATAGATTCGTTCTCGAATCTGCTCGGAACCACGCTGTATTCTCGAGACATTTTCCGTTGGGTACTCGGAACCACGCTGAATTCTCGAGACATCCTCTATTGGGTTTTTGGAACCATGCTGAATTCTCGAGACATGCTCTGTTGGGTACACGGAACCAATGTTACAGACCCCCACATTGGCCACCAATGTCAGAGAATGGTAAAATACGATACTGCCTTGCCGTAAAAGCCGGCTTTTATCACAAGGCATATATCTATGTCTTCTACATATATATCCCTGCTTTTAATGTACTGAGCAAAATATTGAAACGTTACATACACTGTC
This sequence comes from Loripinus fragilis, assembly GCA_964019695.1. Classification (NCBI taxonomy): domain Eukaryota; kingdom Metazoa; phylum Mollusca; class Bivalvia; order Lucinida; family Lucinidae; genus Loripinus; species Loripinus fragilis. Next base: position 693,058 of record OZ026515.1, on the reverse strand, counting down.
CTTTAGCATTTAACTCCAAGGCAGTATCTTAAAACATTGCTATTGGCAGACATCAGGCAACCATATACACCAAGTGGTTTTCACTTTCCATCATTCATGACAGAATTATCAAAAAGCGACAGAAAATGCATTAAGCAGCGAACATTTGCTATGCTCGTGCGCAAGGTCTGTAATTTTGATATTTCATAATCAGCTAAATAGACATCAATCAAACAAATCATGTGATTAATATGACATTCATTCCACTACTTTAAGAAATTGAAGGTCAAACATATCGTCATTTAAAACGATTTCTCTCGCAATTGAATGTATAGTAGTTCTTAAACCTCTTAACTATATGCACATTTTGGTGAGTTGTTCAATATCGAGTTATGGATATTTTTCGTTCAACTTCATACAATGCTTCTCTGCCAATCGGTTTGATCAAATTTATCCATTGCCTACAGTACACCACTTTCTATGGGATATTCAATGTATTCTTAGAAAGCGTTTCTAAATTACAATATTCCAAACCAAACCTTTTTGGAGACGTTTGCAGGTAATCGTCTTAGTGACAAACAGTTTTTGGTAAATGTGATGAAAATAACTAGTGAATTTTGCTTATCATATCTGTAAAGTTAAGGCCAATAAAGTGCAGATCGAAATTGCGTTTTCAAATTTTGACCCCTCCTTAGTTACAACTTAACAGTAACCTTTACTTTTGAAACAAAATTTTGTTGTGATATTCATTTTGGATGCTTTAAATACATGTTTTATTATAGGTAAGAATAGTATTTTTTGTGGATTTTATCGATGTGCTAACTCTGGCCACTCGTTCACAAACTAAGAGCTTCATGTAAAGTTTGTTAGTGATTCGTCAGAGTTTACGCATCGATATAATCCACAAAAATAACAACTCATTCCTTATAATTTCAACTTGGGAACAAATAGCACATTTGGAAAGGATTATTGTTTTTGTTATTAGGTCTTCCAATCAGAGAGTACAATTCTATGCATAACACTTTACACAATGAATAAATTGTAAACTTTTACCAGGTGCAAAAATAGGAATACAGACTAGCAAGCTTAGCAATGACCGTAAGTAAGGGTGAAGTAAAAATAGACAGGAAAAGAAAATATGTGTCTGTTACACTTCATTCTTTGGGCATGTATATGGTCAGTACAATGGTCAGTGGTTTCGAAGTGAATTGAGGAACTAGCCATATCCTAAGATGAGCATGCAAATCGAAGGCAAGGCACGGGAATAATGGCTTTTCCTGATCATACTCGTCTACTTTTTGGAGCAATCTGGCAGTTTAACAGTCTTCCCTTGCCCTACTAGCGACAGCGATATTCTATTATTAGCTAGTCAAATCGAAGGGTCTGTCGTAGGAGATATATTTATGAGCTTTTAAAAGCCACAATAAACGGAAACTTTTCCCCTCAAAAGGGTATATATTATGCATGGAAAGAAAACATAATGGGAGAGCGGACGTGAGTCATGGCTTAATTGGTGATAATTACAGTCTATTATCTTGGAGATGGGTTAGTTGGCATTCAGAACTTTCAGAAACGACAGCTTATTATTGGACCACCATCAAGGAGGAGCTAGGCGATATGGGGTATTAACACCTGAGTCCATACTCCATTCTCTGATACCTGAGCATTATGATCAAACAAATGTATTCTAATTGAACATATGAGAGGAGCTTGTATTAGTTATCTTCACTCAACATGCTCAATGTAATACTAAATCCTTTTTCCCTGAGCGAGCCTGGTTCTTGAAGATTTATTGCATTTAACTGTGTTCAATGTCTTTGACGAAACGTACAGGCATCATCTTAAATGTATTCGTTATAAGGGATAGAGTGCATGGAGCCGTCCATGAGCATAACGAGTAAATATGGCTGATTGTACGACATTTGTCTTTGAGATATATATCGATCACTCGCTACATCGAATTGCCATGGGATTGATTCAGATGGGATTCTCATGTGATTCCTTCTGGTACAAGCATTAGCTTTTACAAAACACTTGGTTCTACGCTTAGCACACATCAGTATGTGTCGTCGTAGGAATGTTAAGCAGAATTCCACAACTTATAAGCGCATATTTTATTCGTATGACAGCAATATATTATATTAATGTATTAAAGATATAAGAACAAAGATTATTTACATTAATTTTGTTACATGACGTCGTCCCTGTGAGTGATATAACGTCATGCAATACAATCGATAAACTTCTAGTGGTTCATAGGTTTTCGGGAAATGTTATGACGTCCATAACAATGTTGCGTACATACTGACAAAACTATAACATTTTCGGCAGAAATGATATATATGGAAGCCTATAGGTACCCCCTTATCATTCTATTACGACATACTTTTTTGTCGTCAAATCGTGAAATGATCAGGCTATGACGGCATAACCTTTAGCGTAATAATTAGGTAAATATGATGACTAGCACGTTATATTTATTACGTTGTACATGCTTATCATTATAAAAGTTCTTGTAATTATATATGACGAAACAATATATGACGTCAATTTTTTCAGTTATCTTATCTTACATATCACGACTTTCGTTACATTTTTTGTAGATAACCATGATAACGTCATGAATTTATGCATGTAGTAAATCGCTATCAGATTTTATTTTGCGAAAGTTGATGCGAACTTTTGACGGGAAGGTCAAGGGTCAGAGAGGACGGATTTAAAAAACAATGGCTTCTTTATAGCTCACCTTAGCCTGAAGTGCTTGGGTCAATGTCCGTCGTTTGTCATCAGTCGTGTGTCTGTCTTGTATCGCCGATAATTTGCTTGAATTTGGCAGATCTACATGAATCACTAGATGCCTCTTAAAAATGATTTTTCCAAAAACATGGCCGCCACGCGACCTCCCCCCCCCCACAATAAAAACAACAACAACTAAAAACCTTTCCTCTGAAACCTCTCATTCGAATTCAAATTAAATCAGCAAGAATGGTCACTCTGTGACATTCTACAACAATATATAGCTAAATGAAATAAGAGGCTTGGCTTGTTTCCTTTGTGTACTTATATGAGACACTTTAAATGTCTCCTCTGTAACCAATGGTTAGAATTGAATACACATTGGCAGGGATGTTTCCTAGGATTTCCTCGACAAATATAATTAAGATAAGCTTGATCCCTAAAATGGTTGCCTGGGACCTGGCTTGCTGAGACTGAATATTAAAAAATATTTTGGCTTAAATGGTGAATCGGAGACCTTCTACAAAAATTGCTTAAACTAATTTGGTATGTTGAAAAGGTGCCATAGGGATTCCAATAGATAATCACCTATACATGATGCAATAACGTTCGGGTGAGCGATTCAGGGCCACTTGGTTCCCTATTATACCAAACATTTCCCTGCAGATTCAGACAAAATGGTCGACTGGAAGTGTTTTCTTCAATTGTGTGACGTCACATATTCTGGCCAATACTTATTATGACAACAAAAGTTTTCTCAATATGTATTATATTTTATTGTATATCACTACAAACTAGGACAGGTTGTCACAAAACTTACTTGCAATTCGTAGAAAATTTGATGTTATACAATATCCAGTATAATGAGTTCGGGATACATTACTTCATGAACGAGATACAGCAATGTGTCGAACATGAGAAATTATAACATGGCCTTAATATTTTATCTCAATAATTCGACAAAATTACGTCAGTATATCATGATTTTATCCTGCATCACATCATAAAATTGTGTCGTAATCAAAATATTAGAGGGTACCTACACGCTTCCATACATATTTCAAAGTAATATTAATGTCTATTAACATCCCTGCTCTTGTATTATTGAATTTATTAAACTCGTTGCCTCACATTTATCTCTTTTCCCCAACTCGTTTAATTAATTCAATAAAACATGAGCACTCATGTAAGATCCTCTATGTGTTTAAGATATAAGAACAAAAAATATTTACATTTCCATAGTAGTAACCTTTGATAGAAAGTAAGAAAGAGGGCAAAGATCAGGAATCGATACAATCAAGCACCACACCTGACCCAGGATACCTATGGAAAAGTGACAACTTCACAATTAGACATCAGAAACGAGAGCCAAGAGGTCAGCCCTTTCCCAGCAGATGACCACAAGGCATCAATAAACAGACGTGAACGAAAGCATAACAAAACAAGACAGAAATAATATAAATGATCCATAAAAGAAGCACCGCCTTGGAACGGTCAGCAAAAATATTTTACCGGCGGGCTTAAACCGGTTTCACGGCGTGCCAACCTCACCCTTAGTTCAGATGTGGATCAATACACATAGATGTTTGGTTTGCATGAACGACCTCTAACTTATAAATGCATCATCTCCGAGAACATATTAATCAAGATATACAAAGGAGATAAAGCAAAGATAAGGACTGAACAGTAAATAAAGCTGAATACGTGAGCAAAAGAAATCCAACAGCTAAACCCTGGTGGCCTGATCTGTATTTAGGACCTTTAGAAATAGTATTGCGAATTCTAGCGTCAGGAATGACATTTAGATTACCTGTAACCCCATACTATAAGTATTTTATACCACCTATATTAGTCTAGACATTGCACATTGTTAATAGTGGTATAAATTTAAATTATCATAACGGAAATATTATAATTACGTTCACATTTTGTTACAATATAGTTGAATTGAAGGGTAGTTAGAATAATATAGCAGGCTGTTAGTTCCGGAGACAATGGCACCTCTGCAATAACGTCAATATGTTGTTAATGAGATATTGGTGCCTATGCATATGCCTTAAAGCTGCATAGTCTGTAACTTTTGATCTTTTAATTTTAGAACTAATGTTTCTATTTTTCAAGAACACAGTAAAAAACTAAAATTCAGGTATACATTTTACCAATTTCGTAAATCTTATCAACTTATCAGTATCAAAACAGTGGTATTAAGGTTAAAATAAGCTGTCTATAATTATTGAAGGGACGCAAATAATTACCAACAAGAGAAAAAACACACCTGTTTCTATAAGATAATTCACTTTTCAGTGCAGTTTTCAGCTATAGTGAACAGATTTATTGTGAAAACATAACTTAATTCTACTTTTACAAATGATTTATAAAGAAAATAAAAAAAATCGAAAAATGCTCCAAGTTGCAGATCTAGTCTCTTTAAGGCATTATGTAGCCAATGAGACAGTGCTACATGTACTGAAGCATATGCGTAGTCATACATTAATATACATGTATGCATATGCAAACATTATCTAATAAGTTTATACGTAAAGGCATTCTTTATTCGTAAGGGCAGCTATTCAGAGTGACTAAGCCATAGTCAACTTCTTATTAAGATGAACTCACTATGTTAACCTTGATTGAAATTTGTCGTGGTCGTGTCAAAATGTATGTGATGCGCTGACCTTTTTGTTGGACAACATTTTTATTCGATTTGGCACCAAGCTCTATAGACAAGTAGTTGGGATTCCTATGGGCACTAATTGTGCTCCCCTGGTTGCAGATTTATTCCTGTTTTGTTATGAAAGGGACTTTATGATGTCTCTTTCTGATGATAAGCAGGCTGATGTTATTGATGCATTTAACACTACTTCCAGATATTTGGACGATATTTTAAATATTAATAATGTTTATTTTGAAAATATGGTTAGTCAAATATACCCTTCAGAGCTCCAACTTAATAAAGCCAATGCCTCTGATACCGAAGCCGCATTTTTAGACTTGCATTTGTCAATTTCTAATGGTATTGTTTCTACCAAAATTTATGATAAACGTGACGACTTTGATTTTGAAATTGTCAATTTCCCATTTTTAGATGGTGATGTTCCTCGTTCTACATCCTATGGAGTCTATATCTCTCAACTCATTCGTTTTGCTAGAGCATCTAGCTATGTTACTGACTTCAACACTCGCAATAAATTGTTAACTCAGAAACTTCTTAAACAGGGCTATCGGTATCATAAACTTCGCAAAACATTTTCAAAATTTTATAGACGATACTATGATTTGATTTCTAAATTCCAAGTTGGACTTAAATCTCTCTGGCACCAAGGACTTTCGGAACCTGATTTCTATGGTGACTTGGTGTATAAGTTGAAGAAGATTGTTGGCTCTAATAATTTTTCAGCGCAGTTCATTAAAATAATTTTCCATTATAAAAAGATTGGCTATAACATTAATGTATTGCAACAGACTGCATGCTTGGTAGTCAACCCAATCACGGTTGGCAACTTTGCTTTCCTCTTTAATTGCACGCCGGTGGGTCGGACTTCAGACTCTATGATGGTTCCGACTTAAAGACTTATCTATTGATGAGATGGTAGGGGCCTGATGCTTTGGCTGTTTGTCGGGCCCACCGGGGTTTACCTGTTGGATTTCTTTTGCTCCGGTATTCAGTTTAATTTACTGTTGAGTCCTTATCCTTGCTTTATCTCCTTGTTATATCTTGATTTATATGTTTTAGGAGATGATGCATTGATAAGTTAGGGGTCTTTCATGCAAACCAAATATTTATGTGTCTTGATCCACATTTGAATTAAGGGTGAGGTTGGCGCCGTTAAACCGGTTTAAGCCCTCCAGTAAAATATTTTACTGACCGTTCCAAGGCGGTACTTCTTTTGTGGATCTTTTATGTTTTTGTTCTGTCTTGTGTTTGCTATGTTTTGTGCGCGTCTGTTTATATGTGCTTTGTGGTCACCTGCTGGGAAAGGGCTGACCTCTTGGCTCTCGTTTGTGGTGTCTTCTGTGAGTTTGTCACTTTCCCATTGGTATCCTGGGTCAGGTGTGGTACTTGATTGTATCGATTCCTGATCTTTGCAACCTTACTTACTTTGTAGCATATTGTATGTACTAGAATTGGAATAAAATATGTTTAAGCCAATCTACACCCATACATTAAACTTGGGAGCTAAGATTACTTTAACGAGGCAACTAGAATGCGTAGGTTCGTCTGGATATCCGCCTGGTATTTTCAGACTCTTTCCAAGACCGTCGGAGCCAGGTCTGTTCCCTAAATTACCACGACTGTCAGAGTGCACGTGTATTATGCTGGGATAATTCCACTCCGGATCCACCAGGCCTGCAGCTACGAGACATGTCATTTTCTTCCTGTGCAGGCCCCATTAGCAGCAGACAGTGACATAGAATCTCCAGACATCTTCAAAGCTCAGACAATGTATTCACGATGACAAAGACTGATTGAGAATTTGCACAAAGACAACTCCCCAAGGACCGTCATTGCAGTTCCGATAAATCCAAAACAGTCGCTGTTTAAAGTCTCGCCATCTTAGAAAATGTTATATTGAATTAAACATTCATTTTACAATGCATTCCGGCTTAATATTTTCTAGTTTAGTCGCATTTGTCTCCCTTGTGTTGCTAAAGGTCATTCAGCGCACATATTGTATAGGTATAGATCGGACAGTGTAAGGCTCCACATAACCTGCTCAGTGTCAGAGACTAACTAGAATCTAGTAATTTTGCGTGTAGCAAGTTCGGTTATTATACTTTGTAGATAACAAATAAACCGTGAGGTGGTCTGCGGCTGTGTTGTTCGCATGCAGCAGTCATTTTTTGCTCACGACGAGGCCAAGTGACGAGGGAAGAGACGAACAAAAATGATCTGCATATAATTATGCATCTTATCAACCCATTTATATAGTTCAAAAGAACTATCCCAGCAATTTTAGCTGACTCTTTCAAAGACTATAAAATATCGAATGTTTAGCCCGTCTAACGTCATTATCACCTGGCTTGTGATTCGCGGGAGTACATTTTCTTATAAAATTCACAAACTATTTAGTAATTTCTACATCGTCATTAAATTATTTTAGGAACAAGTGTACAGTTTTCAACATTTAATGATGACTGAAGAACGATGACTGAAACACATTAATTGTTTTCGTAATGTAAATAAATCTCATAAATGCGTACTATGTCAAACAGTGAAGACCCAGATAAAATGATGCATTTTACTATCAGGGTCTACACTATTTGCTGAAACAAACAGTATCTTCAGAGTATTTTTTACAACTTTTATTTGGATATTATAACATGTGACCCCTCGAAATATACAATAGACCATCCCAAGTATATTGTATCAAACCAGAGGGAATAATCCATTAGTGCATAAAAGGTTAATGTTTCATTTTCTAATGAGCTGGCAAATTTTATTTCATCATTAGAGAGGCAGCATGAACCATATACTTTACATGCAATTATGACAATACTGAGAGTTTTAATAGGTATTTCTTTGATTTATGCCGCATGGTAATTGAGTTGTCAGAAGTGTGGATGTGTAAACCATCATACGGATTTGGCGGAACTGATCTAAATTATTCGTAAAACCTTACTGATTGATGTTTCTATATATTATACGGAAACTTGTTCGATGCACAGTAGGAAACAGTTCGGTTTTTCGTAGAAATATAAGTAGGTTTGGTTCATGATTTTCTGGTTCATTTTTGTTAATCATCAAATTACGTTCTGTTCGATTGTTTTTTGCTTCGAGAGATCTCCAATTTAGCTTAGATTGTTGGATTACGAAAAAGTATCCCAATATATATGTTACGGGACGACATCCAATACAAAGATATATCAGGTTTCTGATTACTAATTGTTTTATGACTTTAAAAGGATCTGCTGCATTAATGACATGCCTGTTTCTGTTGGTCGTCCAGATCTTTTTAGAACTGATTCAGACAACAACCCAAAGTGTTTCAAGAACATTGTCAGATCTTTATGCTCAAGAATGGACTGCGAGGGTTAAAGTTTCCTCGAAAGGAAACCCATATCTATTATCTAAACTCCAGTTATCAAGTTCCAATTTTGAAAAATATTTTAGCAACGCCTCAAAATTTTATTATTCTAACGCTCCCATCTGAGATTGGACCATGGGATGATACGAGGGCTGTCCAAATATGAATGCAAGTAGCTTCATAACTTTCGTCACATATATGCTACGATAATATGGTATACGTTTCTAAAAAGGATTATATGTCACCTTTAAACTGGCACCAGACCTAAAGAAAATACAGTATGCTTATTGAGTTATAGTCCTTTGAATGAGCGACACTTTAGTATATTAACTCACTCAATGCTTCGAACATACCAATGTGATATAGATGAGCGTATAATTCTTCGATAAAACGGTGAAATTTCTTGAAATTTATAAGAAAGTATCCCAATATACTTATATAAAGTGATTCTGTGAAAGTTTCGAAAATCCGACATTGTTTTGTTAAATGACATGAATTGTTTTCATTAAAGTCTCCTTATGTTTGCAAATAAATGATAAACAAAACACCACCTTTCAGTTTTCAGTCAGATTTTTCTCTAACAAAATGCACGAAGCAACAGTTAAAATATTAACTCAAAGACAATATGTTGATCGCTCATACTGAGTTGTTGCTACAAATCATTGAAGGATAATGGGCAATTTTTAAACGCTGAAAGCATTTTTATTAATTCAAAACTGCCTTAAGTGAAGGGGTTATAGACTTTGTACTTAATTTTGTGGCCATAACATTGCGGTTTTAATCTAAATTTGAACGTTAACTTTAAGTTTTACCAAAATAAAATATTATTTACAATAAAATAACTCACCTGGTCTTGAGGACTAGACAGATTGAACATATCTTAATTAATGTAAACACGTCATTAAGAAGCAAAAAAATGCTCGAAAATGATACAAAATGTGATAACTCTGTAAATAGAGGACGGAGCGTTTTGAAAACTTCCTTATGACATATTAATCATGTTTGAAGCAAAACGCAAAGGAAAAGACACAGCGATGTTCATTATTGCATCACCAGTAGATAACTCAAAATGACGTTTATCATAAAATTAATGACGTCACAAACGTGCCTGTTTTCTAGAGATTGAGACAGGATTATATATTTTTTTCCTGCAAGCATCTTTGTCAATGTACCTTAAACTTGCATCTAAAATGTGGTGCCATTTTGTCTTAAACTTACAAAGATATGACACTATATCCGCACATGTACCAAAACGTGTATGGCAATTTTCTTCAGAAAAACTTCAGTATGCAGATATAACCTTTATATAAGCGTCTGTAACTCGAAAAATATAGTCAGTGTTTCTTTATGTTTGGTGCCATTTTGAAGGCGACAAATAGTTCTTTCCAGAAAGGTATGGCATTTTGTTGGAACATATATGTGAAGCAAGTAATAAAGCGACTTGCATTCATATTTGAACAGCTCTCGTACAACATTCAACGACCGACAAACGATATTAGTGAAGAGTATCATAAAGTGTGCGAGTATGAGCAGGAAATGCCACAATCGCAAACTAAGGACCAACCCATGGTTGAGGAAGAGTTAAAGAACGTCAAAAGCGACAAGAAATTCAGAATACAACAAAAGTAAAGCAGCCAACTCTCTCTTCCCCAGTGAGATAATTGCTAAACTAGAAACGACACAAATTATTGCTAACAAAAAGACCTAACATTAAACCCCCACAAACAATGGGAGCAACAAAAACAATGAATAAACAACAGCAGAATCACCTCCTTAGAACGGACAGCAGCCGAAGCCACTGTGTGGGGGTGGGGGGCTATATATATATATATATATATATATATATATATATATATATATATATATATATATATATATATATATATAAAACAGTGCTATTCTTTTTATATATATAAAAACAGTGCTATTCTTTTTTTGAAACTAAGCGCTTTCGGCTTTCGCCTTCATTAGAGTTTCAAGACACATTAGATTAGGTGGATAGTTAACAAAATATAACTATATACATGAATTATGTGATTATTTACGCCCAAAAAAGGGCCCAGTTCTTATGCATGGATTTTCACAAATATGACTGCAGAAATATTGTGCAGTCATATTTGTGAATATATATATATATATATATATATATATTTAAACATATATATTTACTGCCTTGGTGTAGAAGCCTGCGACGTGGTAAAGTGTTTGCCTGTAGATCCAGCGACCTGGGTTCGATTACTGGCTAGGGCAGGCTATAATAATTTCGCTCTACGACACACATGCATTAATGAAATGGTCTAATGGTCTAGTGGTTAGTTAACTTTATACAGAGGGTACATTTTATGTACATACCAGGATCGAATCTCTTTCATATAATTGTCAAATGTATGCACTTTTAAAAAAGAACAATATAAAAATAAGAGTGTTCTTATAGTTACGTCATCTCGTGCATATATGTAACTTTACATGAATTTCATGTGCTGACTGAGAAATTTTCATCAGAGAGTCCAGGTTCAATCGGTAAAGTTTTGACAACGTTCTTACTTTCAAGTCATCAACTTATTATACAAAGATAATCCAATTGCTTCTCGAGGGGATGTACCAACCTTATTAAGGAAACCTATAGCCACTTGTAATTTTTCAAGGTGGGGGGGGGGGGTATGGTCCGGTTCGGTATATCTTGTCATTTGTACTTAGTCGCTTATGCATACACTTTCCCAAGATTTCTCCACGAGTGTTTATTAAATAGCCGTATTGAAAGCACTGTTCTACGCTTGCATTTGATACATAAACGTGTGCCAGGTTCATCTTAAATTTTAAAATTATGCTCAAAATCATGAAAAAAAACGTACAAATAAATGAACAACAAGTAATATATATAAAAAATGATGAAAAAAATATAGATGGAAAAGGTCCATGATTCGAACCCATTCTTTTCATTTGATTTCTAACGACAGGGCCACTGAGGAATTGGATAATAATGCATTCAGATAAGAAAGTGTACAGCAATCTAAAGCCTATTTTCTCGATGAGTCCCGAAGATTGGGTGAAAGGCTATTGAACTTATTCATATGTCTCCGGCCAATGCTGTCAGGCTATATTTGTCTATATTCTGCATGTTATGGATGATCTTATCTCTTACGTCACCTGTGCATGGCCTGAGATGTACATGTATAGTTATAAAAATAGTTATGTTCTATTTTGTTCAGTAAAGCGCCGTACAAATGTAAAAACGGAGTGAAGAATATTGAATGGATAGAGAAAACAGAACACAGAAATTGTATCCCAATGTGTGCAAATGTGTGTCAGTCACAAAGGGACGTAAGAATCAGCTCGTAGAGGCGGGATCATGTAGTGATTATAAATTTTGGCATCTATAGTGTAGCACAGACCTCACGGTAGGTCACGTCAACGTGAACTTACGTATCTGCAGTAACCGAACACCCACAAACTTCGCTTCGTTCTGCCGTTCTACCATGCATCTACCAACTTAATTTAATGTTTATGTTGAGTAGATTTCGTAAGACGGAGTTGGCATTTGATTTACCCATTCCTGTTTATTGTATTTTATTTTTGGAGCATGGAGGGAATATTTAGAGTCTACGGGATGACTTCTCGAATGAATATCAAAACATTTATCATAATTCGGTCTGATTTATATATTTTGACACATTCTAGCAGTCTGCTTTTGAAATCTGCGTATTGCTGGTGCTATTTTATTTGCTTTGTGCTGATTCTTATCTTACCTGATGAGAATAAATCTAGAGACGATGTATGCACGTACAAAGTTCTACCTGCCTAATAGACTAATTATACCTGACAAGAATTTGTCTACTACCTGTAACCGTCTGATCTTGGCACGTTTCTGAGATCTTTTGGGCACTGTCCCATTATCTCTGTCACCATAGACATTCTTGGTGTAACAAAGTATGACAGTTACACGGGGTATTTGGCCAAAAGCTGGTCTCACACTGAGAGAGAGAGAGAGAGAGAGAGAGAGAGAGAGAGAGAGTCAAACATTTACACGAAATTATGTCTTTACAAATGTTTAAAATACAAAAGTTGAGATGAAAACATACTTTTGCTGATTTTACATAAAAGTTATTGCACCTTTTGCTGATATTCCAACGTTTAACATCAAATATGTCGCAAAGCACAAAGTGCAAATGCATGCTGGTGTAATAAGCAAGTTATTGTATGGTTATGCGTATGTACGGGCGATAATCCACTCGCTAAAGCTCATGAATTATTTTCCCGTACACACGCAAAAACCATACAACAACTTTTGCTTATTAACATCGACATAGGTAACTGTAAAGTAAATCTATGCGACAATCTAATGAGGAGCGCAGTGGTTCAGTGGTATAGCGCGTTTGAGTCACTATAGTGAGAGTCTCACCCTAGGCACTGTGTTGTGCCCGGTCCTTGTGCTTAGCCTAGATTCGTACCTAAACGCATCTCTCCAGAATACATTGCAGCGTCCCTTGTCATAAACATAACTGGATGAGTACAGTGGCTCAGTGTTATAATTCACGATTAGAGATCGCGAGGTTGGTCATTGATTCGAGTGTCACCGGTGACATTGTACAGGTATTGTGTCCTCGAGAAAGACACTTTCTATTCACTGCTTAGTACAAATTGTCTTTCTTTAACTCAGGAAAGCGTCCCGACATGACTAAAATGTGTTGAGTGTGACGTCAATCATCAAATAAAATGAATAATATAAAGCAAAGCTCAGTCAATGTGTATACATACGTGTGTAGTTCTGCGACATCGACTAGCTGTAAAGATGCCCGATATCATCTACGGGTGACCCTTTATCATCCGGAGCCCTGACTTATATCAATGAGAAGCGGCGAAAGGAAAACAAGAGAGTCGTGACATTAGACTTCCAGCAATGTGGTGTGCGCTACCAGCAAAGGCTCAGACCAGCCTGCGCATGCGCTAGTCGCTTGAATATTCTATGAGTGTCAAGCTACATGTACTGACAGAACATCATTTGGAGTTTCTAAGTTTAAAAGGAGGCTGCACAATGTGTCAAAATGTCACATTGTTGGAAAGCACGTGTCACGGCTCATAATACTTTCAAGCTTCTATTGACCATACTGACCATCTCTGTTCGACTTGAATACCAGTCCAATCTACTCAGTTACATATTTGCCAATTTATAAGAGCCGGTTTGCAAGGACTCGGGTTAATTGGTGTCAATCGGCTGCTTGTCCCTGCAGAATCAAAGACCACAGAATTCGTCCATCTCCTGACATAGCAGGGTTTATAGTGTAACATGATCTGATGTTGTGACATATGGTCAGTGATAAAATTAAGATAGCTTGTATAAAAGGCAAAAGCAATCATAGGGAAATTGCATCTGAAGCAATAAATTTGTTATAATTCGCTGACCACCCTGACACGAACAACTAATGACCACAAGCTTACCGTAACATGATATTACGAGTTTAGTCTTTGTCCCTCGAAAAAGGGTAAAATGTAACGACGTCCTTTAGCTGGGTAACTCAGATGGTTAGCGAGTTTTATGGAGACATTCGTTTAATGCACTGTCTACTTGAACTTGTTATACATGTTGACCATGTGTAGATGGACCTCAAAGCGGTAAAACATGCACAAATATTGCTAAAACACCCTATATTTTTGGGACTTTTCAGTGGGGGGTCCGGACCCCATGCCCCCCCCCCCTCTGGATCCGCGCATGTCTTACCGCATATGCAAAAGTTAACTATTGTAACGTAAATGCACAGCCTACGCGAACGGGTTTACTCAAATACTCTAAGATTTCGAAAATGCCGTGGGGCGTTAGCAGATTGATTTGTAACATATCCCTTACAACAGTCAAAGGACAAGGTGATTTGTAACGGCGTTTCTAAATTCTGGTATATGTAGATGTTATTGTACGATGAGATAGTAGCACCGAGAAAGAGGCAATGCTCGCGGTAAACACGACGAAGAGATGATAACATGACGAAGGCGTTAAGATAAATTTGTAATAATATACTCAACTACAAAAGAAATCCATCATATACTTTTTGGGGCAATAATGGAAAAATAATTAAGAACTGAAAATATACTTTAAACCATATTCTTGAACAATCAAGTATGCATCAAAATTTTGAATACTGTATCAGTTTTACTTTTACCCGTTCATGCTGTATGTCAAGGTACAGACAAGGGGGCATTTCTAAAAGTGACAAGTTTCAGACAATTGGTTTTCACTCGAGTCCTCGTCTAAATCAGTTCACTTCGTCCAATAACCGGTATATCCCTCTCTGACGAGGCCATCGAGTGTGTGTAGAAGCCAGACCAAACCGCGATAGTTTAGTAAGCCCGGATCTTAATCCGCAAGAGCAGCTTTGGGATGAGCTCTGGCGATGCATCCGGGATCGTTCAGTGCAATCTCGGAATCTTAGACAGATTCAGGTCGCTCTCCTTTAAGCATGGGCTCGGATTCCCAAGAATGGTGTGCGACGTTACGTGCTTTCAATTTGACCTCATTATGATGCATCTATTGCTGGAGGAGAGAGTCATGCACGATTTTGGACGAATTTAATTCAAGTGAACTGAATTGGACGAGATCGAGATATTCATCCTCCAGTGAAAAACTCATGTCTATACACTGGCGTACAGGATGAACGGATTTAAATAAAACTGTTGCATTATTGAATGAATTGATGCAGAACTGATTGTCAAGGAATATGGTATAAATATCATTTCATTTCTTCATTCTGTTTTCCATAATTGCACCGTGAAGTAAGTGATGGGGTTTCTTTTGTAGTTGAGTATATAATCCAACAAAAAATCCACCTTTAGTAAACTTCATCACCAGGTGTGCAGTGAAAGGATTGATAAGTGTCATTTCTCTATATGCCTCCAAGAGATGATTAAGTACACAGATAAACACCCCTGAAATTCTGCGATGAAGGATGAAGTCCCATGCTGGGAGTATTGGAGCAGTAATCTCAAAATCTTATTCTCAACATGGGCCACACGTGGTAAAGTCGTCAGCTTATGGTGATTTATGTTTCTTATTTCGGTGCATAAAACAGAAAAGTGTTAAAGAATTTCTTTTGGCAGTTTTATGACTATTTCTCTGCATGCTATGCAAAATAAATAGCACTACCTAGTTCTTATTTAAAATAAAATTACATTTGGGATTATAAAAGCAATACTTGTAACATTATCTTGGTGATGCGTTATACATTGCATAGCGATAATCAATTTTAGATTATACTTATTATACAAAATTAACAGTAGGTTGGCGCTGGTCAGTCATACAAGCAAAAGCAGATCCCTTATGACCATTCTTCATCACGTACAATACCTTAATTAGCATATTTTATAACTTAATTGCTGAAGATGGTGCTCATCCCAATGCAGCTTATATCTGTCATATACAATGAAGCAGGCGCGTAGCTAGAATGAGGCAAAGAAGCCTGGCCCCGAGGTAATAAAACTTTTTTCATGCTCAACTCAACTGAGCACAAAATTTCAACTGCTCATAAAAACTAAAATACTGACAAATGAAGAAGTTTCTTGCTTTGGGTCTCTCAGATGTTGTATCTATCATGCTTATAAATGTTAAAATGCAAACAATTGTTGGCATTTTAAATTTATGAGCATAATAATTTTTGTGCTCAGCTGAGTTGAGCATGAAAAAGTTTTATAACCTCGAGGCCTGGTCATCATATGGGCCTCGAGGCAAGTACATCTGACTTTGTTGAATGCGATCAACAAAGTCACATATCAGCCTGCGCATCCGCGCATTTGATCAGGGCCTTTGTTATTCGCTCTCTGGAAAGTCTAAAGATACAAATGTATCTCTTAATTCCTTAATTTTCTTTGAGAGCTTCAACATTACAAAAAGTAAGCGAGTTCGACCAGGAAATGCCACAATCACATACTACAGACCAACCAATGGCACCGCGAGGAAGAGTCAAATAATGATTACGCAGATAATGCAAGAAAAGTAAAGCAACCAGCTCTATCTTTCCCAGCCAGATAATTGTGCAACTAGGAAAGACATAACGCAAAAGAAAAGAAAACAAAACAAAGCCTCTGGCTAAGCCCCTGCAAAGTCAAAACCAGACGATTGTAGTAGAATCCAGCCTATGCTATTACAATACGTATTTCATTTTGTGCTATACTTTGAACGTCTGTGCCTGGTTATCTGAACCTTCCTCTACTTCCTCACTCTGTGTATGTGAGCAGTGTCAGACTATGCAAATGCGCAGGCTCGTACGTGTGAAGAAACCACAGATTCATGTGTTTGCTAATTTATATTGCAAAATTTCTACACTCGTATGCTAGAAGGGTTATGTTTGTGCTTTTGTTCCGACATTGCCATAGCTGTTGACTCGGACGTAAAGAATCAAAACAAACAAAGCCGGAAAACATAGGCCGATACAGCAAAACACTCCACATACAGGTACTAGAACGACGTACAATGTAAAAATAGTTAGGAAAGCGGATGCATCGATCAGACTGTGCGTATTTGCAGGCTTATCAAGGTCTTTCCTTGCCCGCAAATACTTTATACAAATAGCTTATTATTCAAAGTAAAGAAGAAGACAAATATCAGGAATTAATACAACCAAGCACCACATCCGACCCGAAATCAACAAAAACACAAGAAAACACAAGAACATACCACACACAAGAGAGCCAAGAGGCCTGTCCCTACCAGAAGGCGACCAAAAGGACACAAGGAACAGACAAGACGACATTACAAGCCTAACATGAAACATAAGTAACATAAATAACAACTAGAATTCCGAGAATCGGATGTGTCGCCTGTAAAAGCAGAAGTCAAACAAGGCACATTTGTCGAATTTATATCCCCGCCGAAGGGTTATTTTAGAGAAACTTATAAATCACAAAACATAAACCCATTTCTCCAAACCCTAAGGTCACCTTGGGTATCATACAGATAAAGTTAAAAGCATATCAAGTAGTTTTCAGTGGTAAGTTAAAAACATAAACTTATCTGTACAATTTCAATATCTGACTTCAACCTGACCCAGATGTTAGGAGTGTGTGTAAGGTCAAAATGTTTGCTTCTATGTTAGTCTATCCTTCTTTCCCCTTAATTTGATATGCAACATGGCCACATTTAGATTTGTTCACCTTTGAAATCCAACCCACAGGTCGAAGGCGTGTGTAAGGAGAGAATATGTGCTTGCATGGTGCTCTAAGCTCAATTCCCTCTAATTTGATATGCAACATGACCACGTTCTGTAAATGTTGAATTTTGACCTCACCTTCAACATCGGCGGAGGGGAGCGGGGGAGGAGGGGGTATGTGAGCAAATTATTTGCTACCATGTTGCTGCATTTATGATTCCACTAATTTGATATGCAACATGACCATGTTCAGAAAAAGTTGAATGTTAACCTTTTAACCCCACCCCCAGGGTCGGGGGAAGGGAGGGGGGTAGGGGTCTGCGGGCAAACTGTTTGCTACCATATAGCTGCATTTAATGACCATATTCCGAAAAAGTTGGATTTTGACCTTTTGATCCCACCCCGAGGGTCGGAGGATAGGTGGGGGTCTGCGGGCAGTAGAGAATATGTGAGGAGAGAATATGTACTGACATGGTGCTCTAAGCTCCATTTCCTCTTATTTGATATGCAACATGACCAAGTTCTGTAAAAAAGTTGAATGTTTATCTTTTGACCCCACCCCCAAGGTCTGTGGGGGCATGATGGGTAGGGGTCTGCGGGCGGAAATATTTGCTACCGTGTTGCTGCACTGTATGACAATATTCTGCATTCGTGATTCCATTTAATTTGATATGCAACACTACCATACTCTGAAAAAATGATTTTGACCTATTGACCCCACCCCTTGGGTCTGTGGTGGGGTGGCTGGGGATAGGGGTCTGTGAGCATAATATTTGCTACCATGTTGCTGTATTCGTGATTCCATTTAGTTTGATATGCCACATGATCAAGTTCAGAAAAAGTTGAATGGTGACCTTTTGACCCAACCCAAGGGTCGGGTTGATGGGGGAGCGGGGTGGGGGGGGGTGGTAAAATATTTTCTACCGTGTTGCTGAATTTAATGACCATATTCTGAAAAGGTGGAATTTTGACCTATTGACCCCACCCCAGGTTCGGGGTAGGGGCTAGGGGTGTTGGGGCAAAATATTTGCTACCATGTTGCTGCATTCGTGATTCTATTTAATTTGATATGCAACATGACCATGTTCTGAAAAAGTTGAATTTTTGACCTTTTGATCCCACCACCAGGGTCGGCGGTAGGGGGGTAGGGGTCTGCGTGCAAAACATTTGCTACCATGTTCCTGCATTCTAGATTCAATTTAATTAGATATGCAACATGACCATAATCTGAAAAAGTTCAATTTTGACCTTCAGACCCCACCCCCAGGGTTGGGGTGGGGGGTCTGCGGATAAAAATATTTACTACCATGTTTCTGCATTCGTGATTCTATTTAATTTGATATGCAACATGAACATTTTCTGAAAAAGTTGATTTATGACCTTTTGACCCCACCCCCAGGGTCGATTGGGGGTGGATGGGGTGGCTGTGGGAAGGTAGGGGGTCTGAGGGAAAATTATTTGCCACCATAATGCTGCATACGTGATTCCCTTTTATTTGATATGCAACATGACCATATTCTGAAAAAGTTAAAATTTGACCTTTTGACCCTTCCCCCTAAGTCCACCCAGAGGGACGGACCCAGGCCTTCAATTAAAATCACGTTTGGTATGTTTCATATTTATTGTACCTCTCTCTGTACGCGAAGTATCTGTAAAAATATTGACAAGTGAA
The DNA here is from genome assembly GCA_964019695.1 of Loripinus fragilis. NCBI lineage: Eukaryota > Metazoa > Mollusca > Bivalvia > Lucinida > Lucinidae > Loripinus > Loripinus fragilis. Next base: position 673,514 of record OZ026515.1, on the reverse strand, counting down.
GTTGTCAGATTTTATAGTTTTGGAAAAATGTGAAGTTTATTCCACAAAAAAGCCAGTATAGCTTTTTCATTAGCCTAAACCGAAGTCGAAAACGGGCCATAACTCAGCCAGAAATTTGCGATTGACCTCCAAATTCGAACTTGACCTGTATTTTATGATGCTTTACCTTTTATGTAAAATTTGAATGAAACTGTTGCTTCCCTTCAAAAGTTATTGATCGGAAACCACATTTTGGCCAAAGTCTAAGTCAAAAAGGGCCAAAACAGTCAAAATTTTGCGGATTAGCCCCCTTATCGAACTTGACCTGTATTTAATGATGCTGGGCCCTTCTGTTTAAATGAAATTGATGCATCCCTTCAAGAGTAATCGATCGGAATCCAAAAGTGTGACCCATAAAAGAAGCACCGCCTTGGAACGGCCAGTAAACTCTAGCATGCAAGGGATTAACTATAGCCATGAGTGACAAATATCTAACTTCATTGGAGTGCACAGGAATATTAACTACAGATATAGCGCGAACCCATTGATGGGCTTGACCAGAAATATACCTGGTCATAGAGGTTTGTTGAGAAACGAGGAGAAGGCTTTTTGTAAACGTCAATACAGGGTACAAACAATTAAGGCAACTCTTTCTTTTAAAACGAAAACAAGGTTATTTTTCCACATAAGTCAGGCGCCACCTTAACTAGTAGTTGGCACACACAAGTTACATCAGTAAATGCCATAGTCGCAGATGTGTAGGTTATGTTGAAATACAGTTCATACTCTAGAATGCGACCTTCTAACGAAACGAACGGTGTAAAAAGGAAAATTTACTGCTGAACTATTTCCATCATTCTTGTGTGAACCAATGCTCTTACCACTGAGCCAAAGAGTGTGATTTCCGCAGTTGTCAGAGATGAGGGTAGTTGACATAAATGCCTATAAACTGTTGCCTTCTTTAAGTGAAAAGGTGATTGTTGATGGGCATGGTTGTCATATAGCCCTACATTTTGGTGTCAAAGCTAAAGAAAATAAAGACAAAGTTCCTACGTTGTACTGGTTACCTAAACTCCATAAAAACCCTATAAAGCAAGATTTATTGCAAATTCTAGTTCTTGTACGACAACAGAACTTTCTAAATTGATAACCTCGTGTCTTACAGCTGTTAAAAAACATGTTATCAAATATTGTGAAAAGGTATATGAGAGATCCTGTAAACCTATTTTGGTCGATTAAAAATTCAGGTGAAATTTTAGATAAACTCAAAGCTAGAGATTTCAATGCGACCAGTTTGTCTACTTATGATTTTTCTACTCTTTACACTACTTTACCTCATAATTTAATTAAAGATAAACTTATTGATCTTATTGAAAGAAACTTCCAGAGAAAAGGCTCTCCTTACCTTGCATGTAGTGACAGAAATGCATTTTTTACTTCAGAAAAACCTAAAAAATATCATGCATGGTCGTGTCAAAATGTATGTGATGCGCTGACCTTTTTGTTGGACAACATTTTTATTCGATTTGGCACCAAGCTCTATAGACAAGTAGTTGGGATTCCTATGGGCACTAATTGTGCTCCCCTGGTTGCAGATTTATTCCTGTTTTGTTATGAGAGGGACTTTATGATGTCTCTTTCTGATGATAAGCAGGCTGATGTTATTGATGCGTTTAACACTACTTCCAGATATTTGGACGATATTTTGAATATTAATAATGTTTATTTTGACAATATGGTTAGTCAAATATACCCTTCAGAGCTCCAACTTAATAAAGCCAATGCCTCTGATACCGAAACCGCATTTTTAGACTTGCATTTGTCAATTTCTAATGATATTGTTTCTACCAAAATTTATGATAAACGTGACGACTTTGATTTTGAAATTGTCAATTTCCCATTTTTAGATGGTGATGTTCCTCGTTCTACATCCTATGGAATATATATATCTCTCAACTCATTCGCTTTGCTAGAGCATCTAGCTATGTTGCTGACTTCAACACTCGCAATAAATTGTTAACTCAGAAACTTCTTAAACAAGGCTATCGGTATCATAAACTTCGCAAAACATTTTCAAAATTTTATAGACGATACTATGATTTGATTTCTAAATTCCAAGTTGGACTTAAATCTCTCTTGCGCCAAGGACTTTCAGAACCTGATTTCTATGGTGACTTGGTGTATAAGTTGAAATGATTGTGGGCTTTAATAATTTTTCAGCGCAGTTCATTAAAATAATTTCCCATTATAAAAAGATTGGCTATAACATTGATGTATTGCAACAGACTGCATGCTTGGTAGTCAACCCAATCACGGTTGGCAACTTTGCTTTCCTCTTTAATTGCACGCCGGTGGGTCAGACTTCAGACTCTATAATGGTTCCGACTTAAAGACTTATCTATTGATGAGATGGTAGGGACCTGATGCTTTGGCTGTTTGTGGGGACCATCGGGGTTTACCTGTTGGATTTCTTTTGCTCCGGTATTCAGTTTAATTTACTGTTGAGTCCTTATCCTTGCCTTATCTCCTTGTTATATCTTGATTTATATGTTTTAGGAGATGATGCATTGATAAGTTAGGGGTCTTTCATGCAAACCAAATATCTATGTGTCTTGATCCACATCTGAATTAAGGGTGAGGTTGGCGCCGTTTAACCGGTTTAAGCCCTCCAGTAAAATATTTTACTGACCGTTCCAAGGCGGTACTTCTTTTGTGGATCTTTTATGTTTTTGTTCTGTCTTGTGTTTGCTATGTTTTGTGCGCGTCTGTTTATATGTGCTTTGTGGTCACCTGCTGGGAAAGGGCTGGCCTCTTGGCTCTCGTTTGTGGTGTCTACTGTGAGTTTGTCACTTTCCCATTGGTATCCTGGATCAGGTGTGGTACTTGATTGTATCGATTCCTGATCTTTGCACCCTTACTTACTTTGGTCGTCTATATCAATGCTATTTGAACGCCGCTTTTACGTCCCACTACATTATTGTTTTGTCTCTGTAGCTATATGTCAAGTGTTACAGTTCTAAGCCTCGGCTAGGCCTAGACACATCCATCAAATAGCGTGCTGGTAACGTAATTCTGGGATATTGAAATACACCTTTGATCTGTTGAATGCGCTAAGATGCCGCAACTAATTCTGATTTTCAGCCAAATCAGTTACTGCTAGATTTATAGCAAAGAACACATAGGTATCATAGAAAACAATGAAGAGCATAATTAACAGACCTCCATTCTAAGTCACGAACAAATATGTAGAGTCCGTGCTCGATAAGTGTAGAATTACGTAGTGGGTCACGTTATGGTACTTTATTCACTTGATTGGACAAATATAGGGTTTTCATTTAGACTTCTAACTGTAAATCTGTTTGGTCACTCTACTCCTATCGAGCAGGGACTATATCACAGAAAACAATAAAAATCATGATCGGGTTATTGTGTTTGTTTATTTTTATAACACGGGTGGTAATGTCGTAAGGGGCGATCGAACGGTTATGCAAATGAAATCTCTACGAGATCATCCGGACATGAGCTAGGGAGCAGTAAACAATGGAAGCAGCTATGTGAGCAGTCTTGTTTTTACTGTTTTACCGTTTGAGAGCTTAATATAAGTAAACAGAGAATGCTATGTTTACAGCTAACGAATGATATACTTTCTCCTAAGCAAAGTGTAGGCATTTAATCATTTTAGTGGTTGCTAATGAAGGTATTCTGTTCAATAAATGTTCTAAAATGCTTTATTTTTGTCCACAAATCATATCCTTTCCAACTTATTTGTCAAGCAAAAGCAGTATTAACCATCTTCTTGACGTCACTTTGTTTCGACGACGTGCTTTTGGTTCCTACTGTCCCTTACGACATTGGTTGCCCCTAAATGCATGATTGCCCCTTACAAGACGAATGAACTTGGACAGTTCAAAGAGAAAAGTAGAAAAAAAGTTTTAGAAAATATTCTCATTGTGATGCATGACGTGTCGCTGATCTTAAATTCAATTTAGCCACGTCATGTGAAAACCTGCATAATGTCAATTTCGACCAACAAAGGCGCAGATACGCCTGCCTGTTCAGTCTGAGCAGCATCCCTTTGTTCGCTTCCTTGATAGCAGGATATCTACCCATGTTAAAGCGAGCCTAATCATGCTAAAAACAGAATGTCAATAGTGCAGCTTGTTTCTGTGGCTGAGGAGGCTGATTTGAATTTTACCTGGTCGGTCTTGAAATCCTAAAGACACATTTTGAATGATATGACTAAATTCAAAGTTGATTATATTGAGGAGCATGTTGACTAATTTGCGAAATCTATGGGTTGTGGGTTAGAGCCTCACCAAAGGTGCTGCATTGTGGCTCTAAACAAATACTTGATTCTTTGCTTGGTACTGGTTCAACCCCATTTTAAGATCAAAGAAGTTTTCAATATTATTATAATTGTGTGGGTTAGGGGGGTGCCATTTAATGTGGATGTTTGTGTCATTTTAGGCTCCCATTAAGGTTCAGGTTAGATAGGAATATTTTGAGGAAGGGGAGTAAGCTATATTTTTTGCGTGGATGCGGGTGTGTATGTGGTGGGGTGTAGCTAGATATGTATAGTTGAGGGGGGAATAGTAATCAGTACATGCTACAGAGGAACTTAAACTGTACACAGAAAAATTGAATATAGCCCCATTCGACGCCCCAACCAATGGCCATGTGGTCACTTGGTGATTTTTGAGACTGTCTTTTGGCGGGCCATGTTAGGGCCACTCTAAGGATAGGGTAAGAATTGGAATAGTTTCGAGGGTGGGCTAAATTTTACTAGTTATCGTTTGTGGGTCTAATTTTACAGATTAGCGATTTTTGGGCCCAAATTTTACTGATTAGCGATTTCAGAGGTACCCCATTGACACCCTCTATCATGTATGGATAATGTGCGAGCGCTAAACCAAGAATTTTCTAGCAGACACTTAAGAGTAATCCACTGTATATCAGATAAGGGCGTTTACCAAACTGGCCCGTAAGGGTTAACTGACCCGTAAGGGGGAGTAAATGTCGTAAGTCATGATATTTTTTTCTATTTAGTCTATGTCAACAGTTTAAACCCGATTTTGACGAAACGCTGTTAAGGTATAAAAGAAAATTCATGTAAAGTATATTTGTCTCACTAAACCTGCCTTGAAACTCGTTGAAAACCCCTAAACCACGTTTATTCAAGATCAAAACCTAAAATTCAACACACCCTCATCCAGGAGAAATTGATTTTTAGACTAACTCCTCGGTTTTCCACTTCCACGATCGCTTCCCATTATGCAAAAATGATAACTATTGGGAATCACATTGCCTGATTTCAGAATATATTTACCGGCAAGCATTGAAATTAAAGTAGAAGTCGCTAACTTACCTGTTTTGCTTGTTATATTTTCGTCTCGTTACTTATACTGTATCTGGAAGCTCTCGTAAGGCGACCGTTTGCATAACTTTTGATCGCCCCTTACGACATTACCACCCGTGCATAAGAAGATCAACGGAATGGGTATCGATACTAACATTATATAAAAAAAAGATTGTACCTTTTCAGAAAGTTTTTAAAAGTGATAGGAGACAGGGTACTCCAATTGATATCCAGTATAAATGGATTGCGATCGAAAATACTAACTTAAACATGTCGTTGCTTAGAATATTGCTGGGAGCATATTCGCTTAGGCCCTGGTTTAATGTCTCGTGATATTGTCGTTGGAGAGACACACATGTAGGGCAAACTAACAATAGCATCACTAGATATCAGTGAATAGGACGAGGTAATGGCTCATTATGTGTGTCTTCTTCAGTAAATAAACCAATACCTAATATGAGGTTTGTTGCGAAATATTCGATGTGTTCTAATGCTCACTTAACTAACATTTACATCCTGATTTGAGAAGACCGTAATTAAAAATCGTTTTGATACTGATAAATCCTAAATCATGGATTTTACTCTATAAGGCGAGAATTGAGCAGATGTTCCGTTTTAAATGATATCGTTGGTTCAGTGTTTAACAAAGAAATCAGGCACATCGCTGTTGTAGAATACTGCAGTGTTGACAGTAATAATGAAAATTAAGGCCAATTTAGATACTTTACAATGATTGTGTGGTTCAAAGAGACACTTAGTGGCAACTTGATCTTCTTCAATTGTATTTTATACCAAAGTATGCATACTGTTGGAATACAAATGTTCGAATAATTATAGGAGAGATCAATTTACGTCACAATTTTCTACCAAATATCTGTGCTACCTCAAACGGGAAAGTGGAGGACACACACGCACACGTACTCACACAAAATAAATATTCGTCACAACTGTATATATGAGCCAGTTATCTTGGCATTATCACATATGAGCTGCGACATGAGATTTCCAACAATGTGGTATGTGCGACCAACACAGCCTCAGATCAGCCTGCACAAAGGCGCAGTCTGATACGTGCCTTTGCTAGTCGATTCCATATTATATGACTGTTAAGCTTCTGACTAAACACTGTTTGGACTTTCTAAGCTTAAAAGGGGGCTGCACAGGCGCGTCTGAATCTACTCATGTAAAATTACCACATTGTTGGAAATCACATGTCAGGCTCCTATGAATATGCATCTATGTATTCGGTATAGAGGCCTAGATTTTTACCAAAGCTTTCATCCACATCCACACTATGTGTGTACAAGAAGTGAAAGCTCTGGCTTTTATGCGATAAATACAAACATCGCATAAACTGCCTCATCTCAGTCCTAAACTCTTATGTTGTAATACACTTTACTTCTACCTTTAATGTTGTGTTTTATCTTATGTTTAACGTTACATCAATCGGTTATGGTCATATCAAGACGATCAGTTAACATAGCGATGCTTTACTTCTCAGGATAAATATTCACACTGAGGTAGCCAGAGCAAACATGTATATTTCTAAGACAGGATGTTGCCAGACGTGAGGATCAGACCTATGATATCCCGTGTTCCAGCTGGACGCTCATTTGTTCGCTCTTCTGGTTCAGACCACTGTTTTCTTAGGTTCCATGTTACTTTTATCTTATTGATTGTATCATATCTAAACCTCGCTACTTTTGAAGTCATTTGTTTAAAACCTACGCATTTGAACATAGGTATTACGCTCTGAATATTACTTTGCTTTTAGCGCCACTTTCTTCTAATCCACTAACATTCTTCAAGAACATAATATCGCCATAGGATGTCACACTGTTACCATGGTTACACATATTAAGACGTTTCTTTTTGTCACAGAGACATCTTAAGGCCATTTGGACAGATGGGCATTAGCAAAAAGCTAATAAACCAATTATCGCTCTAATCATTATCTTCAACACTTTCGTCTAAGTGCAAATGGCAAATAATGGATGTGTCTTGTACAACTATTTAGCCACGTTTCCTTCCTATCCTCCAGATTAATTTAAGACCTAATGAAGCAAATTTTGCTTCAGGGTTGTTTTGATATAGTATAGAGAAGTCGACACGGAGCCTTTATAAAAAATAGGGCTTTTGTTTGTCTGACAAATGTATCACTTCGGTTTGTCATTTGCCTCTCCGTCCCCCGTTTCAAAATTTATGTTTACAATGGCCGACAGCTTGCTTGGGACCTGTTTTGACCAGAGGCCGCTAGTCCGAGTGTTGAAACATCATCCGAGGGACCGCCAAGTGTTAATATAATGCAATAAATGCGAACGTTTTCTTGCATTTCATCTGCTTTTGCCAACCAAAGTCGCTCTGCAAATGCCTTAGACAACAGAGCTAGGAGGCTAATAGCGACTAAATGAAAGCTGGTTGCTTTGTTTTAATTGCGTTGGATGTCTGTATAATATGTGTCTCTTCCTCATGATGCCGTGGATTGGTCTGCAGTCTGCGATTGTGTTATTTAAAGACGCAATTATGAAAACGATGTGTACAAGCTGCTGCAAACTTTTGACAGGATTTCTTTTAAACACTGAGAATGTCAAAGTTAATTCTAATGCAATTGTAACGTGACATCTGATTGGATAATGTCAGCGATTTGCGACAATATACCAGCAATATACTGTCGTAAACAGTATGACGTCGTTTATTACGTCAATTTTGTTGGATGGCATGCGGTTTACCATGCTACAAATTGAAACGGTACACAAGCGTAGCAGCTCATTAGAATTGGGATAAAGATATTCAAAACAATCACGTTTTACGCCACCGCTCCCGCGTCACCTTAAAACTGAATTTTCAACGATGTACCTCCCCAAATGAAAATTTATCAGTTATCCCCTAAATCAACAATCCAGAGCCTTCTTGTCACACTTGTTGTAATATTGGGTTGACCAATTTTTGATTGTACTAAAACAAGACTATCCGTGCCCTGAACTTCGTAAGACATTGTCTAAATTCTACAAACAGACATTCAGAGTTGAATACTCAATAAAATGTGGTTTGAAAACTCTTTCAACAGGGCATATCAGAGACAGTATTTTATGGTGATTTAGCTTATAAATTCAAATGAAGCATTGGAAAGCCCACTTTTACTCATCATTTAAAATGAACCTATCGTTATTAAAACTACTATGTTTTCCACTTTAATTGCACAATGGGGATCAGGCATCAGATCCAATGACGACCCTGACCTAAAATATTGACTGGTGGGTTTGTGCCTGATACTTGCCTTTTGCTGGGTCCAACGTGGTTCAACTTTCGAGGACCCTTTTCGTTATTTGTGTTTCGTGTTTGTATGTCATACTGTCGTGTCTGTTCCTGGCAGCCTTGTATTCACGTGACCTCTTGACTCTCTTGTATGTGATGTTTTCTTGTGTTTTTGTCACTTTCCCACATGGTGGCCTAGGTCAGGTGTGGTATTTGATTGTATCGATTCTTGATCTTTGCCTTCTTCCTTACTTTCTTTAGCTCTGAGTATCTATGAATAAAAATCCATTTTATTTGCTTCGTGTAGTAGGTTTATTTGATTAAATTATTTATCTGTGGTGATGCATTGTATAAGTTAAAAAGCTTCTATGCGAACTGAACAGTTTTGCTTAATTTTAACAACAGCAGTATCTAGGGCGAACATGTGGCCAATCAATGTATTTAAGCCCCTAGTGGCTCAGCTGCTGTCCGTTCTAAGGCATTGGTTATTTTGTTGTTGATACATTGTCCATTGTTGCTCCAATTGTTTGTGGGGGTTTGTGGTTGGCCCTTGATTTGTTAAGCAGTAGTAAGTGTCCTTTCTAGTTTTGCAGCTATCTCGCTGAGGAAAAGAGAGGTGGTTGCTTTACATTGATTGTATTCTTGCTGTAAATAGGCTATTAGTGTTTTGTGTCATTTCTTAACGGTGCCGTGGGTTGGCCTACAGTATGTGATTGTGGTATTTCCTGGTCATACTCACTTTCTTTTTGGTTTCAGTTCTGGCATATAAGGGAAACGGTCATACCTCCTAGTGGCCATGTTTTAAACCGAACAAATGTAAGGTCACCTATTGATCATTACTATCAACGTGGTAACTTATTTCTAGTAGACCGTCAGCCAGTGACCATTCCTGCCAGATTATATTTAATGCTGATCCATCGTTTCTGAAGAGAAATGTTTTGATATTTTAGTCACAATAAGCCATGACATCTGGTGGCCAATATTGTTTGAACGGATCAAATGCATTTAAACTTACTTTGCAGTGGGCCCTCCTGTGAAATTCAGATACATTTTGTCCAGGGGTATAAAATGAGTCGTCTTCAAAAGCAACCAAATATCTATGTGTCTTGATCCATATCTGAATTAAGGGTGAGGTTGGCGCCGTTAAACCGGTTTAAGCCCTCCAGTAAAATATTTTACTGACCGTTCCAAGACGGTACTTCTTTTGTGGATCTTTTATGTTTTTGTTCTGTCTTGTGTTTGCTGTTTTGTGCGCGTCTGTTTATATGTGCTTTGTGGTCACCTGCTGGGAAAGGGCTGACCTCTTGGCTCTCGTTTGTGGTGTCTTCTATGAGTTTGTCACTTTCCCATTGGTATCCTGGGTCAGGTGTGGTACTTGATTGTATCGATTCCTGATCTTTGCACCATTACTTACTTTTTATGGTGACGCCCGATGGATTCTGTCCGCCGTATCTTAAGTGATCACAACTTTGAGCACTTCATGGTACTTTCACATAAAAACTAAAGAGTTAGGGTTTTCATAATTTATTTAGAAAATAATTATCAATTACATTCCATTTACAGAATGATTGACAAAAATAAAATAATCACAACGAATGTGTTCAAGAATAAATCTACAATCAGTAACAATAAACAACCGTACAAAGATCAAATATATAGTACACATATACTGTAATCAGGTCAATGAAGTTACTGTGCATCATGTCTTTGGTATCAAGACGAAATGATAATGACGTATAGGAAAATCACACGTACACGTAAATGATGATTAAAACATCTACCAAAGCTAGATATAGGATCTTACATGAGCGCTCATGTTTTATTGAATTTATTAAACGAGTTGAGCAAAGGAGATAAAATGCGAGGCTTGCAACGAAGTTAATAAACTAAACAATACAGGAGCACGAATGTTAGATTCTATTTATCATATATGACATTAACACTACTTTGAAATCTCATTTCTGGCGTAAAATTATAATTGTGCACGTAAAGTTGTTATGAACGTCATAACGTTTCACGTAAATCTGTAAACCATTATCGATGTTATTGCCTGGCGTTATTTTACTCCCAGACGCAACGTCATATGATAAAATAAATTAATTCGCAACGTGTGGTATCAAACACGCTAAACCGTCAGACTAAAGGCGTACTTTTAATCTTAGATTGTTTAAACAAAAATTGCTTAGCTCGCGAATTGTCTCAAAACGTATTGCATGTATAATCACAGACATCGTTCAATTAAATAACAACAATGAGATTTTTTAAAAAAATGATAGCAAGTGACGAATACACATCGGCAATAACTATTGAATCCTCTAGTATTATATGAAAATAATATTCGTGTTTATCAAAATACATTTATCTGAAAACTACTTTTACGTGCAATGGCTATAGTATCGATGTTGTCATTGTACGCAACAATTTACATTTCCAATATACCGAATTTAAAAGATATTTCACTTACTGAGTGTTGCTCAACGATATGTGAGTACGTGAGATCATTAACAACAACAGCAAAACTTCAGATGATTGAGCTCGCATAAGTTTAAATGCGACTAGAAATAGAGATTTCATCATATACATCTACTTTCCTCCGCTTGTTTTACAATCTTTCTAGCCATTTGATTTTCGAAGATTTTGGTACAGTTCAAAGTTACCTGATGTAACTATGCTGCTCATACTTTCATAAACCTATCAAAACTGAACTTGCTTCTTGAATTCAGTGAAACGCTTAGTATTCGCGGCATCAAAATTTGGCGATTTTATAAGACTGACATATTGACGTCGGGTGTGGTACTTGATTGTATCGATTCCTGATCTTTGCACCCTTACTTACTTTGACATATTGACGTAGTTTAATTTTGGCGGTTTTTTCTTCTTCTCTTCTTCAAGTTTACACACTTTAAAGAGTAGTTTCAATTCTAAAAGGGGCTACTCTTAAAGGGCTACTCTTATCATAGTAGCCCCTGTTAAGACAATGTGTCCTCTACGTTGAAACATACTCTACCGTTCAAAAATCGGGGTTAACGATATAGATACTAACATGCTAAGGATGTATGTCCATCTATTGCTTACTGTGTAACTGAATTCGAAACCATATTTCGTGGCCTGATAGTTTGGCGATTTTTGTTTTTACCGCCAAAAGCGTCAAATAATAAATATCCGCCAAATATAAGTTTTACACTAATAGTAATACAAATTTATTTCCGCTGTGGCTAAATAACAGACATGTTGCACAGTTTATTTAACTTCATTGGTTCGAATAAACGCACATGCATCTATAGATTTGATTTCTGCACCTTAGAGAACATCATAACTAACATTGGTTTGACAAAATGTTCATGCCTTACAAGACGCAAAAAATGTGTTAATGAGTATGTCATCGTTTATCAACCAAAACATCAATGCTGAAATTTCGTTATAATACCCTGAATCCCCATGGCATATCAGAATAGCAAACGCCATATAAACGTTATAATGAAATATGAATAATGTTATTCTGATAGATATTTGTGAAAACGTATTGCCTTCAAAGTGCCATTTAAACCCATTAGCATGTAATACAACATGCCCGTCTTCTTGAACTTTAATAAAACATATATGAGTATTTTTAAAATGCCAGTGGTTTGAATAATCATGACTTAAAACTTCAAGTTCTCTTTGATGACGCCTAGGTTCTATTTCAGTCCGGTCAATATTCTAAAGAATGCTCATATGATGATGCCAGATGTTTATTCGGTTGCTTATGTTGGATAAATATGTTTAATTTAATAGATGCAATGACAAAATATAGGGTGATGCTACCCAGAAACCATGATTAACTATTCAAGAGTGAAAAGTAAAATTGTCGTATGTATACATCGTATTTTCTTAAACTCCGTTTGTTACGCAGATGCTTGCAAATAGATCAATGACCGCAATACTCGTATTTGGTTATTTAGGTACTGAGATACACAACAATCAAAAGTTAAGTCATCATGTTTAAGACAGAGAATTTTGTCAAACCACACGTTGTTTATCTTCCTCAGAGAATAGTGACTGGCCTCTTTCATGGTAAAATCTTTTTTTTAAAAAAATCATGTAATTATCTGACTGAGATTTTATTCTGGTTATTTAATGACGAGCCTCATGCTCGACATTTGATTGGTGAGTTTGATTCAAAGGGGTAAATATGTATAATAGGAGCTAGATCGCATTCACATGTCAGTACGGGATATACGATTAATCTGACCTAAAATTAGATTTGACTTCACCTTCACCAAATGGGAAAGGGCTGACCTCCTGGCTCTCCTGTATGTTATGTTTTCTTGTATTTTTGTCACTTCCAATACGGTGACCTGGGTCGGATGTGGCACTTGATAGAACCGATTCCTGATCTTTGCCTACTTCCTTACTTTAAATCACACACTAGTGTAGTGTATTTTTGTATACTATATAGATATCTAAATATTAAGGTGGTGTTTGTCATGAAAGAGGCCATCACGATGCATGTAAGGGGAGCTGTGTTGTGTGAAACGTTTTACTCAAGACAATGGAGACATTTAGTATCAAACTATACTTGAAAAATAAATTCTGTGCTTCACCGGTTAGTTCTTTGGATATTCAATTTCAAGATGCGTCATATCAAGCTCTACACATTTTGCAAAGACTGAAAAGTGTGCAAAATATCTCCATTTGCCAAATACAACATTTTCACACAACACAGCTCAAACAGCTTCACTGACAATCTAGTGATAGGTAACACTGACAGACTATTGTATCGGTCTTCCTTTGGCTATTAAGGACCTAATACAAAAAGCTAAAACGGCATTCATACAAATAAAACAATCTAAGCAGCACTGAAAACTGTTATGACATGAACCTTATAAGACATAATCCTAGTAGCGATCCGTTTGAAGGTATTGTTGTTTTGGTGCATGTTTGGGTCTAATTAAAATGTCATACTCACTTTTTACTTGATTCAGACAAAATTGGGCCCCGACGCGAGAACACCTGTATTCGGTGTTTTTTTTAACAACAAAGGCGTAGACCAGCCTGCGCATCCGCGCAGTCTGACCAGCGCCTTTGTTATAGTTTAGTGGAAAGAATCATATATAGACTTGCTTTTAACGAAATTTCAATTTTCAAGGTAGTCTCTGTAGCTGAGCAGGCTGGTTTGAATCTCACTTTATTGGAAACCCAGAAAACAGGTTTTGTGGCGTCGCGGCCCGTTAATATGAGCCATGTCATGACACAATTAATAAAATGAGAATGCGCTCAGTGAATACTAAGATCAGTCTGGACACCATCCAGCATGATCAGATTTTGTGCTCTGCGCGTAGTGGGTAACTATGTATCCAAGCTAGCAAGAGAGTATGATCAGACTGAGTTCTATGTATAGGTTGATATGAGTATCAGTTTTAGACAGATCAAAATTATAATGTGCCAAACTGTCCAACGAAAGGCATTTTGCTGCTATGCATGGCATTACGTATGTGCAGAAAACGTAAAAATAGTTTGCACATAAAGAACAAAAATAAAAATGTCACATACCTAATACAAGACAATGACACATACAATAGTTTGACTATAAGATCTAACCACAATACTAGAGTCTGGCACATTTAGATTAGATACCAATACAATTGAATTCTAACCTGTATTCACTAAAGGCATATTCCAAATATAACACCAGGACATTTGTGATTGAATGCACAGTACATATGAGTTCGATTCTAAATTCAAATAATCCAAATATATGCCGAAATATTTATAATGATATGACAAATTGATATCGTATCGATGTATTTTAATATTTATATTGCCAATTGTCATTTATATCTGTACAAAGGACTATCTCCAGATAGGGAACAGATTTGATCTGTGGTTCACCTGCTGTCCAATTCAAAATTCTAGGTAAATTGTTCAACCCTTGTTCCTTACATAAAGTCATTGTTTTCTAGTACGTTGCTAAAGTTTACAATTAACTTTTCAATTACCTCGCGAAAGAAGTGAGATCAAGTTTGAGTGAGGCCCACACTTAAACGTAACAAAATATTTTCGATCTTTAATGTCTATAAACATTGTATCTCATAAAAGTGGCATTTTCGGGTCATATCTATCTGCATTAGCGGGTATTTCTCAAGAAAAAATAACATCTATATTAACACATATAAACTGAATTTTCGTATAAGTTTTGCATTTTCGCGCTTAATTTGATGTAACTCATGAATCGAAAAGTATTTTAATGTTGTAAATATTTAATGTGCCAGACTCCAGTTTTGAAAACCACCTAGATAATGGCTAATGGTAATCCTAGTTCTTCTATGGTCACTCATGTCGTTATATAGAGTATGCAGTATATCACTGTCTTCAAAATATTAGACAGAATCGTATAACTCAATCTCAAACCAATCATAAATTTACAAGCAATTTCAATTTGTATCGCTTTGATGGCTTAAACACAAGTAATTTAAAATCAGCCCAAAGTCATACAAGACAGAGTTAGAAAAACTCCAATGTAATTAAGTCTCAACACGATTGCATTTAAAACACAGTAGAAACCAAATTTATATTTTAATGAGCACATGCAGTTACAATACCATTATCTACGTAGTTGATAATATACAAATATAATAATATTGCACGCCTTCGTTAGTTTTCTATGTCACAACCTATTGAAAAGGGCGGAAAATGGTGAATCATATTGATAAGTGCTCAGCCAACATTTAACAAGAAATGTATCCAAATATAAGCCACGTCATCATATTACATCATATTATTATGACACAATAAAATATCGAATAAGGCCAAACAAAAATATGTGTGTTTTGGGTAAGGGGTCTTAAAATTTTAGGTAGGGTAGGCACACATATATCTTTTTAATTAGTTTTTTTCTGGAAAAAAATGTTATGCATTTTGAAGGGCATTTCAAAATGCATCAATTACATTTTCCAGAAAAACTGAAAAAAAAACAGGTTTCACCAGTGAAATTTAGGTAGGATAAGGCTATCATAAACACAGGTATTTTTTATTTGGCCTAAATAATTTGGTTTAAACAATCATTCATTCCAATACGAACGTTTTGCTTTCGCTATCTGATTCTAATATTCAAAATGCTAATGTTTATACTAGTAGATAAGCTGGTTTGCTAAGACATGAATGTAAATCATACATCGAAGGCCAAATGTGGAAATTTTCAATTTCTAATTTAACAAATCACGCTAGGAATAGACGCTACTTAAGAAGCCTTTGTTTATTGACAGTGGCAGTGATTGTTGAGCACTTTTCTCAGTTTTGTCATTAGCAAGTAGATTTAAAGAAAAGGAGATATCCTAGATTATATCATTTTTTTCGTACATACGATAATTGTAACACACACACACACACACACACACACACACACACACACACACACACACACACACACACACACACACACACACACACACACACACACACACTTCTCAAACTACTAAGCTTTCTCAGAAACGATTTTTGCAAATAATATTGCATTGTTTGTTTTGTTCCATTTATTACTCGACAATATTAATCTGATCCTGGCCTTTATCATTAACATAATTTCACAGTCGATTGAGCGCCTAAATCTCGTATCTTCGGCATTCTTCATATATACTTGTATGGAGATGTACTTGCTACCTTAGAACACAACAGAAATAGTTCAATTATCTATCGGTTGCCTGAGTGGCTGAGTGGGTAGAACATGTGAATATAGTCTAGACTGCTTTTCTGCGTTTTTGCTTCGAATCCCGTACGCGCCATCTACTTTTGTTTTTAGTTTTATTCTTTTTGTTAATGATCCTTTCGACGACAATATCACCCTGGCCTATTTCTCTCACGTCATATCCGTATCACTCTACTCCAACTAACGACAGAGAAATGCTCTGATGTGCTATTAAGGATTTCCTTTGCTTTGGAGCCAAGAGCATAGTTGTTCTTTCCGTTAGACAATTTGCGAACTAAATTTTAACTCACACCATAAAGAAGTTGTCAGTAATTACATTTTCAAAAAAGCATTAGCTTACAAATTATCATGCTCATGTGCGTTTCTTTGACATAAAACAAAAAAGGAATAAAAAAGGGTTAGCCTGGAATCGATATCTTTCATATCTGTAGCTATGTTGACAGACAACACAACTTCCGCAAAAAATTATATATTCAATGTGAATACTGTAAAAAAAATATTCATGCATAAAGGTCAGGATCAGGTTAATATTTACAGGTAATACCAATAAATAACACTGAAATGGATGCACTGCATCATTACTATTTTCCTATACAAACTGCAGAGGGATTCGAATACTGGCTATACCTCAAGCTTTTCCTTTTTGTATGCACTTTTGATATGACATAAAAAGTCTGGGGAAATTGACAAAGGGTTATGACACAGCCTTTGTCTCACAATCCTTATAGTCTCGAACAAAGCGTTGCTATTTCAAATGCTTTTTTTTATATAATAACAAGTTGTTTAAAATGCCTATACTTTTTATAATGACTAAGAACACATATCAAAATTAGGTATTCGTTCGCATTGTAATTCTCATATCTCTGCAATAAATTCCTCTGGCTTTCTTGTTTCAGCTATTTTTTACAATTGTCTGAATACAATTATTCAAATTATTTATTTACGTAGCACAGTGATGCGCGCTCCAATCGTGCAATTATGTAATAAGGAACGCGATTGGAGTCTACTCATTTATAAAGTCGTCCAAACTTATATTTCATTTTTTCCATGTTATTTATTGTCCTGCCCATTAACACACTGATATATTACTTATGCCAACATGTTCCAAGTTATCCTTCCGTGGGTCATAGCCCATGTTTTTCCTCATCAGGAACATATGAATCTCTCTAAAGGATGGTCTCTCACTTTCTTGTCTATTCCAGCATTCTAACATTAAGTCATATATCTCTTTTGGGCAGATAGGAGGATGGGAATGGTAGATTTGTTCGTTATCATTTCTGTAATAATGTCCAGCATTTTCTATCACTTGTTCATCTGTCAGTCCTTCAAAGGGCTGTTCTCGTGCGAATGTTAAGATTTCCCATAACGTCACGGCAAACGACCAAACGTCACTTTTACACGTAAATTTCCCCTGAAATAAAACAAAAAGAAATATTAACACAAATAGTGCCTGTTAAAAACATTAGCAATATAAGTCAACAACAAAATAATATAAGTTTTTTGATGCACGTGTATCAAATGGCAGCTGCAAGTTTATTTTTTCAGTTGTTGCCAAATGTAACCAAATGTATATATTCATATCCATTGACATTCGTTCTGAAGAGGAACGCTTTCACGAATATGTTTTGGTGGGTATTATATTGGTTTGTTGTATGTACAATGTATGACATTACAGAATCCCACAATTTACGGATTCCATTTTAACGCAATCAAATGATATCAGGTACTTATAATTAATCTGAACCAATGATGGTACATATCTGTTAATATTGAATTACATAAAGAAATATCATCTATATGGGTCTCGTCGCGATTAGTCAGAAACCAAATAAAAATGCCCTAACCAGACTGTGCCAATGTTAATTGTATGCAACAAAATCATTTATTTTTTCTTGACGAGGTCCGTGTTATACTGTATGGCATATGCAAAGCAATTTCAAACAAAACATTTTAATAGCAATACATGATAATTTTCAACAGTTATTAATCGTTGAAAACATAATTACCAAATTGTCATGCACTGCATTCAATAAAAACATTTAAGTTAAAGTGTTTAATAATATATTACAAGCACATGCACAGTAAATAAAACGTTTAATACAAATAATTAGCCTTATGTATACGCTTTTTCGCATAACCATTAAATAAACAATTGCAACAGTCAACTTGCAATTGTAAACAACTTTTATTTGAAATCAACAAGTGATTTTTTCTGTCTTCAATATGCTTTCACTTTCTCTTTAATGCAATGTTAGTGTTTTGTTATGTAATGCTTCGTGTTATTATTGTTTGGCAACAATTTGGCTTAGAAAAGTACTTATTTTGTTCTCACTTGCAGAACTGACTTGTAGAACAAGTCACACTGTAGCATTTGTTGCATATACTAATTGTGATAGTTTGGGGGGGGGGGGGGGGGGCTATGAGTTTTATTGTTTTATATATTGGTCATAAAAACTTTTTTGTAAACACATCTGTATCTTGCATTACGATTATTGTATTTTCTGGTCATATTGACTTGCTTTTCGAATTTGTAAATCAAACATAGTTCCAATGATTTAAGAACTTAGTAAGATGGATAAAATGCATTTTATAAATAAATAACAAGCTACTGCTAAACATATAAACAAGAAAACAAAGGTTTAAGCTTTTCAGGTTAGAATTATTTATATTAATACGATTTGGATTCGAATATATAGCCGGAGGTTATGATAATCAAGAATTGTATTTTACTATATCCAATTTAATATTACTTGTTTTCCTTTAGTATGTTTTTTATAAAAAAATATTTCATTACTTTGCTGGCTCCCTGTCATATATAGATACTTTTGGTATAAGCATTGATACAAGCAAGAGAATATTACCAGGAAATACCAAAACCACACACTGCCGACCACCCCATGGCACAGTGAGAATATTAACAGTCACAATGCATCAGGAAGACAATCAAAGTAAAGCAATTTGCGCTCTCTTCCACATGAAGATGATTGCAAAACTAGAAAGGACGCTAATTACTACCTAACAAAACACAGACACATATATAATTCCCATTTCCCATTTCTCATAAAAGAATGTGAGCAACAATAAAAACAACACCGCCTTAGAACGGACAGCAGCGAAGCCACTTGGGGGGAGGGGGGCTTAAATACATTTTACTGACACGAAAACTTCGCCCCACTGAACTTTTCTTTGTTTCATCATTGTGTGTTAATTTGATTAAATCGTTTCTCTATGATGATGCATTGCATTAGTTAGGAAGCCTCCATGTGAGCTAAACACTTTTTGTGTGTTGACAACAGCAGAATCTAGGGCGAATATTTGGCGCCAGTAAAATGCATTTAACCCCTCCCTCTCGGTAGCTTAGACTGCTGTCCCTACAAAGGTGATGGTTTTGTTGTTGCTGATTTATTTTTATGTACCCCCATTGTTTGTGGGGCTCTGTGTTGGTCTTTGTTTTGGTGTGGATAACTTAATGTCATTTTTATTTTGCAATCATCTTGACGAGGAAAAGAAAGCTGGTTGCTTTGCTTTTATTGTCTTTTGGGTGTCTTGTTACTGTATATGTCATTTGGCTCATCCTCATGGTGCCATGGGTTGGTCTGCATTTTGTGATTGTGGCATTTCCTGATCATAATCACTTACATTTTTATTGTGAGGATGCCCATATGATTACAATTCATCTTCCAATCGATTATTTTAAGTTCTTTATAGTGCTGTTTATCAGCAGCATAATATGGTACTTATTAGATGTGTCTCATTGAAATTCTACTAATGAGAAACCAACAGCCTGTGTTAACAAACGCACAACAAGTGATGCACTGTTTTGAATATTAATACAACACATTAGTTCATAAATTACCAGAAGGATGGACTCCCATGCCATCCATCGTATTGGCAAGACTGCCCGGCCTTCTATCCTATAGTAGTCCGCACTATAGAGACTTCGACTCATGCCAAAGTCTGAGATCTTAATTGTACAATATGTGCCAACAAGACAGTTCCGTGTAGCCAAGTCTCGATGTACCATATTCAGTGATTCAAGGTATTTCATGCCAGACGCGATCTGACATGCCATGTAGATCTGACAACCATAACTGAAAAAGAAATATACTTAAGGAATAAAGAAACGCAACAGACAAAAACATAATTTTTGCGTGTTTAAATGACGGTTTGGTAAAATCTCTTTTGAAACTTTCTTTTTGAGTATTAATAGCATGTGATGAAATACCAAAACGGCATTTTAACGCTTCATTTTACGCTACAAGATGAAAACATATGAAAAGTAAAATGTGACGTTACCACCAGAATAAAGATCAAGAAACCCCATCTTTACCATGTTTGGTTATTTGACGTCGACTTGACAATGTGCAAATTAAACAAACGTCCAATTATATTCGCAATGCAGTCAAATATTGAGTCAAAACACGCTACTTGAATGGCAAGATATACAATGGTAGTGAATAAACGATAAACGACACTTAGAGCCGTCAGGTTTGGGTCGCTGGTGAATATATGGGATAAGATAAGCCTAGAGACATCAGAACATGCTTTCTTGGGGAAAACTGACTTTTCCGATACCGTAGAAATACGCTGGTAAGGTGTTTATATTGACGTTAGCCAAACCAAACACGGCATAATGCAAGAGAAAACATCTGATTACGTGCCAATAGTGACCACCAAACTTGTTTATTGTAACCTAAACGTTGTCACTGGACCATTTTATCATTAGAAAAACACATGAACATCATGGAAACCATTAAAACGTAGGATATCGAATTTTGACGTCAGAATTGAGTTTTTGGACGTCTGAAGATCTCAACTCATAATTCTTGAACAAAACGTCCTTGTAATGAATAAATCTCAAGCAAAAAAGAAAGCTAAAGCGTTTCACGCAGTATTCAGAGTTGACGTTAATGACAATAAGCCCTTTCAGAATCCTACAGAAACATCTCCATTTGACCATTTCCTTGATCTGCAATCTATGCGAAGACTTTTGAAAAAGAATAGATGATTGGTTCAAACTTTGCTTCTATTGACCCTGTTTCAGCAGTTTACTACCGGGGGTCAGGCTGGTTACGCGTATACCAGAATGATTACGTAATCAATAATTACGTTGAACCTGCTGTAATTTGACGGACACATATTGCTCCTATCGATGAATATCATTGGCAATAGAAACTTGCATCATATTGTATGCTTACAATGACTCGAAGTGTTTGTTGCGTTTCTTTATTCCTTAAGTATAAGTACATTTGCACAATAATGCACTATTGCTGCCTGAAGTGTTCTTACTATTTATAAAGGTTTATGTTATTCAGTTTGCATAGGGCAGATACATTTTTTATGATAACTATGCCAATTTGTCGCATTTTTATTTTCTTAACGAATATATATATCTTAATATAACATTTGAGCTAAAATAAGCCATGACATGAGATTTCCAACAATGTGGTATGTGCGACCAGCAAAGGCTCAGACCAGCCTGCGCATACGCGCAGACAGATCAGAGTCTTTGCTGGTCAATTAAATATTCTATGGCTGTTAAACTACTGACTGAACCTCATTTGAGGTTTCTTAGCTTTAAAGGAGGCTGCACAGGCTCGTCTGAATCTATACTTGTCAAAATGCCACATTGTTGGAAATCAGGTGCCATGGCTCAAATCATATAAACAATACGGCCTGGGTCATTTTTGATCATCTACTCCTTGGGAAATAAGGCTGAAGCAGGTGTTTTGGGGATTTACTCCTTGGAAAATACCGCTGAAGCAGGTGTTTGGGGGATCTACTCCTTGGGAAATACCGCTGAAGCAGGTGTTTGGGGGATCTACTCCTTGGGAAATACCGCTGAAGCAGGTATTTGGGGGATCTACTCCTTGGGAAATACCGCTGAAGCAGGTATTTGGGGGATCTACTCCTTGGGAAATACCGCTGGGCAGGTGTTAGGGAATCCACTCTTTTGGAAATACCGCTGAAGCAGGTGTTTGGGGGATCTACTCATTGGGGAATACCACTGAAGCAGGTGTTTGGGGGATCTACTCCTCGAGAAATACGGCTGAAGCAGGTGTTTGGGGATCCACTCCTTGGGAAATACCGCTGAAGCAGGTGTTTGGGGGTTCTACTCATTGGGGAATACCACTGAAGTAGGTGTTTTGGGGATCTACGCCTTGGGAAATACCGCTGAAGCAGGTGTTAGGGAATCCACTCCTTGGGAAATACCGCTGAAGCAGGTGTTTGGGGATCTACTCCTTGGGAAATACCGCTGAAGCAGGTGTTTGGGGATCTACTCCTTGGGAAATACCGCTGAAGCAGGTGTTTGGGGATCTACTCCTTGAGAAATACCGCTGAAGCAGGTGCTAGGGAATCTACTCCTTGGGAAATACCGCTGAAGCAGGTGTTTGGGGATCTACTACTTGGGAAATACCGCTGAAGCAGGTGTTTGGGGATCTACTCCTTGAGAAATACCGCTGAAGCAGGTGCTAGGGAATCTACTCCTTGGGAAATACCGCTGAAGCAGGTGTTTGGGGATCTACTACTTGGGAATACCACTGAAGCAGACGTTTGGGGGATCTACTCCTTGGGAAATATCACTGAAGCGGGTGTTTTGGGGTATCCATTCTTTGGGGAATACCGCTAAAACAGGTGCTTGGGGATCTACTTCGTGGGAAATACCGCGGAAACAGGTGTTTGGGGATCTACTTCTTGGGTAAAGAACCCTGAAGCTGGTGTTTTGGATAAACTCCTTATGGAATACCGCTGAAGCAGGTGTTTTGGGGGATCTACTCGTTGGAGAATACCGCTGAAGCAAGTGTTTTTTTTGTGTGTTTTTTTTTGGGGGGGGGGGGCATGAGAGGTGTTGCACTTTCCATTAACTGTCACTGTCAGACTCAAATAAACAGTCTGTTATTTTTTTTTTTAATTTGTAGATTCACTCTAATCTCCTGGCATCCAGATTAGTTATGTAATAGTAATACCATGGGTTATCCGCCTGTACGTGGAGATAATCGACTAGCTTTAGCGAGTGGATTATCTTACGTACAGTTGGACAAACATGGTTTAACTATTTTATACCAGCTACATTAATGTAGACCTTGCACATCACGAGATAAATCGTGCTAAAATTGGTAAAGGTGGTATAAACAGGTATACTATAAATACCAAAACGCGGTTCGAAAACAACATATAGTCACACCATTACATTGCAAGTTCAGTATTTAAATAGTTTGTAACGTGTGTATACCTACTTTAGAATAATGTGCTTAGATGTGCTGAACGTATATGACAGTTATCACCTAAATTCAAATCTTAGTTAGTTCACTTGTACATTTGGAGACTGCAAAAAGATATTGGCATTATTAATGATATGTGAGTACTATTTTTATTTCATATAAAGTAACATGAAAACTTACCTCAACATTTTGGCATCAACTGGTGGATGGCCACCCTCTGGTACATGATCCATAAGGAATTGGTTCAAATCTCCATATCTCATATACTCAACAATCATACAAAGAGGTTCCTCATGGGCACAAACACCAAGAACTCGCACGATATTGCGATCTTTAAGCATTGACATGACTTTCATTTCTCTGTGGAAATCAGACCTATCAGAAGAAAAATCACATATACATGGTATTATTGATATTACATTGGTTTAAATTCAGTAGCACACGTATTTTCAAATTTGATTCTTTTTAAGACAAATTTAAATGATTGAATCACTTAAACTTTAATAAATACGCAATTCAAACATGCTTAAACGTAAAACTTATCCCGTGGATACAACGAACGACTTCTGTTGCAAGAATAGACTTGTCAATAACTTAGATATACTGCATTTTGCTGCAGTGCTTTTTTAAAGTATCACCACCGATTGTTTCAGTATCAATAGATTAAATATCCTGGATATAATTGTATTTAGTGCCATGTAAAGCGCCAGGTATTGGTATCATTTCTTTATGTCATATTTTGGTAATGCACTATAAGTGTGACATTTTCTAGACATATTTGCCTGCTCATATTGAGTCTTGCGATTAATAAGTTATCTCATGATGTATATACACTGAAGGACTTTAAAAACGCTAAAAATGAAAATTATTTATTTTCACCAGCACATTTTAGTCCTCGTTAACTGGTAAAATCAACTGGTAATGACTCTCTGCTTCAATCTTTACTTAATACCGTCGTTTTTACATACACTGGCCACCACCTGCTACGCATCGCTGGTTTACCATGTTTAGCACGTGGCCTTCCCACGAATTAATGAAGCAAACTAGTTTATCATTTCACATGTAGCTTGTAGTCAAACATGTATAAAACACTGTAGCTTTAGTTCTATAACTTTAATAATCATGTCACGTTTGTCCAAACATGAACGATATGGCGCATTTGTTATGTTACAAGCCAGTGTGCATGTTTCTGACGTCGCGTGATGCTATAATTGCCATCCTTCAACTATACTGTAAACAGCACCTCAGAGATCGTTACCAGGCTACTGGGACAGTGAAAGACCGACGCAGGTCTGGTCAACCAAGATGACGACCGGACGTCAAGATGGCAACTTAGGATGAGCTGGGCAGACGAATAAGAGCTCGACGTCAGCCGCTGAGGAACGTCAATGAACTTGCCAACGCCTTGATAAATGAAAGTTAAAACATTCCTCGGCAAGTAATAGCATGCAGTGTGCTTTCAAAGAGATGGAGATGCACTACATGCATAGCGACAAAATTTAATGGTAGTTTCACTTGCTATTAATAATTGCAACTTTAGAATCTATGGGTATTGCTGTTTGATAGACTGTTGCTCTAACATTATTTATAATATTGATTTAAAGTTTAGAACGTCTTTTGCTGACATATTGATGTTCATGAGAAATAGTAAATTTTATGAATTTCTTTTTTTGCGTTTTTAAAGTCTGACAGTGTATGAGCAAGTATATGACAAAACCAATAATATGACTTGTGTGCCCAATGAAGGTATCAATCTGGTTTATTCTGGGCCTTTCTAGATATCTTGAAGTAGAGTAAAGTGAGAAAGAGACATTAGAAGATAGAAAAAAATAACATAGAAAGAAACATCATGCAAATAATTGAAGTGCAGCTTTAATGGAGAAACATAATCGAAAGATAACATTGAATTAAACTACTGTTGATTTGTTATCTGTATAGAAGAAGCAGAATATAGCCAAAGAAGAGATAGTAGGAATTTTAATGTTTTAATCTCAAATTAATGCATGTTTTATAGCTATACCATACACTGAAAAACGCTATTAATATACATTATTACCAGCCTTATGAAATGGATGGTAGGTTACTTCTGTTTTGTCGAAATGCTTTACAAAATGACCCAACCACAAACCACGTACCAACCCACAACATCTTGAGAAAGAGACATAAAATTTGGTCATCCACGTGACAGCAAAAAAACGATTGAAGCAACGCAGTTAGTTTTCTTCCTCAGCACAATCATTGCAAATCTAGTGAAGAAATAAAATGACATCACAAAACTAATGCCAAACTCTCTTTAAATGGATTTATTATTTAAGTAACGTAAATATACCTCGCTCTATCATCTGCATTCTTTCTCAATATTTTCACAGCTACCAGTGTTGGTCCTGATGCTCTTCTGCTTAAATGGAAGTTTTCATCTAACAGATCCTGAACTCCCAAAGCCTCACATAAGTGGACCTGTGTAATATAGTATGAAAGTCATGATCAAACCTGTGTTGAATGAATACACCATTCACTATCTGCAAATTCTATGTATATACTTAAGGACTTTGAAAACGCATCACCCAGATTAAATCCTTAATTACTCAAACTCTGAGAATGTCAGCGAGATAATTGTTACTGCATATCATAGTCTGACCAGCTTGTAGTGTGTTCTAGAAAATTTATGGTTGTAAATTTACCTTAAGGTACTGGAAAAAGTATCAATTTTAAGACAAGATTAGTCGATTTTGACGGACACAAATCCAGATGCAATTTAACACGCGTTAGTTTTGATTCCTGACTCAACAGATTTGCGTCCTATGCTTATTTCACGATTGCACATTCATTATTGAAAGATTAGAAATAAATTGACAGTTCGGTCTGCTCAAATTACACGCCTTTAAAACTACGGATATACCCCTCCCACCCTAATTACTAAAGTCAAGTAATAAAATTCAACGTCTTGGGCCTTTCAATGTTTCAATATTTTAACATCCAGTTTTATTGGAAGAGGCTAAGGGCATACACAAATAACAGAGTATGAATAAGTTACGCTTGTATCACGTGTCTTTTGTATTGTGCAAGTGACGTTAACGAAACTTTTTAAGACGTTCTTGATCTTGACAATTGAAGGTGTTACTGTAACAAGTGGTTAAGTCACAATGTTATAATATTGTGAAAGACGTAGAAATGTGCAGTTTAATGCAGAAGACAACCATTTATTCGGAAAATGGTTTAGTGCAAAAACAGGGCTAAGTCCAAGGTTTGATGGACTTAAATAAGATTAAATAGGATTTAGAAAAAAGGGATGATTCTCATAATCTAATAAAACATATGTTCAAAACAAATGTCATATTTCATGGTTAAAATGATATACGAATAGGGAAAATATACCAGTATTAATTATAGCATTAGACATAGAAAAGGATTACTGATAGAACAGACGAAAAAACCTTAAATATCAATGTTCTGACGCTCCCAGACTTCACATATTTGGATCAGTGGTACTGTTCCTGCCCTAGTCTCTTACAAGTTATTCACTTATATTTTGAATTTTATGATAGCGCATTTAACTGCAAAAGGATATTTGGAAAATGAAGGAGGAGGGGTCAATTTTAAAATGTTAAAATGTATTTTACTAATGTCCACATGTTTAATATAAAAAGTGACAACAAAAAGGAAGTACCATAATTAAAATATAAAACTAGGTATTCAAGGCAATGCTGATTGATTCAACGGAACGAAGTGGGAAATATCTCGTGATTTATCTTTGGTTGTAGTAAGTGATTAATTGCTATTTGATCAAAATGCTATTAATGGACTGCGTTGATCATAAATGGTTTTCAATCGTGGATGATCAGCAAATCAAATGTTAAATTTAAAAAAAATACTTTGATTTTGTCTGTTTGACCAGCGGAACATATGTGGGGGGGGGGGGGGGCTGGTGTTATATGGTTGTTCTGTTTGTGAGTTGAATTCTATGGTGACTTGGTGTATAAATTGAAGAAGATTGTTGTTTTAGTAAATTTTTCAGCGCAGTTTATTTAAAAAAATAGTTCTCATTCCTTTATATTCAAACTTTGCATAGTGATTGTTCACACATTGAAGATGTGCACCTCCTATTTTGTGAACATTTGATAAATATTTTTACATTTTACGGGTGTTCAACTTGGACATTTTTTCCATCCGAAATGCGTTTGGGTGTCTGGTTTGTATAATCTGCTAATCCAATTGTTTTCATTCCATTTTATTCAAACTTCGAATAATGATCGTTCATACTTTGAAGATGTGCATCTCCTATTGTGTGTTTATCTCATGATTTGTTTTTCATTTTTGGGGGACTTGAACATAGACATCTTTGTCTTCTGTAAAATTCTAAGAGGGTGTCTGGTTTGTGTAATCTGTAACTCCAAAAGTTTTCATTCCTTAATATTCAAACTTTGCATAATGATTATTCATACATTGAAAATGTGTACCTCTTATTTTGTGCACATTTGATAGCTATTTTCTTATTTTTTAGGCCTGTTGAACTTAGATATTCTATAAATCCAAAATGCTTAGCGGGTGTCTGGATTGTGTTATCTGTGACTCCTGCAGTTCTCATTCCTTCATATTTAAAAATTAATACGTTAGGAATTATTCACACATTGAACATATGCGTACCCTATATTTTATTCACAATTAATAATATCTTTTGGATTGTTAAACTTAGACATTATTACGTATACACCACCTTTGTAGTGCTATGATTGTTTTCACATTTAAGATGTGCACCGGCAACGCAGCAGAGTTTGGTCTTGTTTATATAAATAAGCAGGCCATAATTGGCCTACCAGAGAAACGCTATTCAAAAGGTGGTTAGCTGATGGCCAATAGAGGCCCTAGATCGCATGGTGACAGGGGAGTCAGCTGAAGTTATCTATGCTGCAGGAACGGTTCGTCTGTTTTTGGCGACTATATGATGCAAATAAATGTGAAATGAAGTATGTTTAGGCCCTAAGTGACTGCAGCTTTTGTATATGTGAGAAGATTATTATTAGGGTATTTATATTGTTGTTGTTTTTTGTGCTTGCATTTTTGCTGAATACCTCTGCTTTTTTTCATGTTTTATTAATTGCACTCCATGTACGTAATGTCTGTTTATGTTGAGTGTTTGGTTTGTTTGGTCAAAGTGTTATATCCCAATCAACACTTATAGCCATGTTGAGACAATCAGTTCACCCAGACACACATTTTTCCTGGGCAAGCTGGACTATGCAGTTGACCATTACTTTGTGCACATACTGTCGCTTGTAAATGACGAAACTCTACTTGAATCAGAGGGAGGAGGAGAATGACCATAGAAATAAGTGTATGATCAATCTTCACGAAAGTATGGGACTGGTCCGGGATTGAATTCGTGACCCCTGGATCTGCATTAGGACTCGCTATCAACTGCGCTTTATGTCCCTCTGATGAATAGAGATTTAATTGATTTGCACAGTCTCAAATCACATGGGCATCTTTTCTTCTTTGTATTTTTTAAATGCTATGATTGTGGTATTTTTGGATGGATTCGACCTATTCAATGTACAGTCATCAGTTAAAACTCACTGTACTATTTGGCTGTCTGTACGCTCAGGGTGGTAAAACATGTTTGACTATTTTAAGATTACAAATAAACTCATTAGTTTAAGTCTAGTATAAGCTTAGTGCTTACGTATGGAGACATCATTGCATAAATATTTATTGTTGCTTAATTTATTCTATAATGTATTTTTCACTGCATTTATTTGTAAAGTAACCGAGCATGTAAATGTGGTGTTTAGTGACCTTTCTTTATATTCATATATGTAATGGTGAGCTCAAATGATGTTATGTTAAAGCTATTTCCATTAATTGTAAGTAGACAAAAATAGCTATAAATCTGTTGCTGGAATTGTAAACGTAATAATCAAACACTCACTATGTAAAACAATTTGAGGTTTCCTTGAGACGTGCCTTTTAATTTACTGCCCTGTCCTAGGCATAGCATGACAATGTGAGGCTCTACATTATTTTTATAAGAATACTTAGTTATGCTAGATTTTGACAGATGTGTTCACAAAAACTGGCACATGTAGACTTCTGAGCTGAACACTTGTTCAAAAGCAATGTCAAGTCGTCACTTAATGCGTTGCTCTTTAATCATCTGGTGTCTTTTAAAGGATGTTGACCTTGACCTTACGTGTTCCTGATCGAAAGTGATGCAGATTTGAATAAGTATTCTGTCTTTTTCTGTTTCCCTTTTGTATACTGCTTAAATGTTAGTATTAGTGTGTTGAGTTGTATTGGTTGAAACATTGTATAAGTAGAATAAAGCTTTAACTAAAACAATTTGAAATTGCACTACACATCTAAATGTGCATTAACCAATGATATATAATTTATTCAGTTTAATAAAGATAGTAGGGTACCTTTTATTCCATTAACAATATTTGAAAAAGAAATTAAATATTTTTCATAATCACTAGTACTTACTTCTCCAAATTCTCCTTCTCCTAGAACCTCCACAAATCTTAGGTTTCGTCTTGGAAATTCCACAAGCGCCACATCAACACTGCTAACCAACAGGTCAGAGTTTGGAACAGCATACACATTATTTCCACTCACGCCTTGTAAGCTTGGAATGTTGGGTACGGTAGAATTAATGACATCTGCGGCAGCATAGAGGGCGTCGTATGTTGGTGGTTTATCAAGTGCATTCAATGTTGAATTTGGTAAAGATTTTACAGATGTGTGTTGATAATTGTTCGACTGTTGTTGAAAGTTGCCAGCCGGTTGATAGTTAGTTAATGGAGGTAGGGCTACAAAGAGAGGCGGCTTTATGTCATCAATATCTTCATATGCAACGCCAACTGAACCTAAGTAAGTGAAACGAAAAGCAAGCCCAAATAAATCAGGAAGCAAACCAAAATAGAAGGCGAATAAGCACAAATGCAATAACTTAACGTTTCGTGGATATATCATGTTTTCTAGCATTTTATAGAAATCGTTCAATTATCTTTTCAAATGTATGTTTAATAGAGCCTTTATATAAATAGAACATTTTTATAAAAGCCTTTAAAGGTCATTTTTGGAATACACAAATCAAAATGCCAAATTTCTTTTTAGATAAAATATACGACTTTATATCTCCCAAATATATAAGAATTATATACATCCACAAAACTAGATTAGAATATAAATAGTGTACACTATAGCATGCAAAAAGGGTGTATGAACGGTACATATAAGCATTCAATTCAACATTCATTGAAAGTTCCAACTTTAAAAAAATATAATGGCTTGGACAACTTAGCTGCATAAAATATTGTAAGCTGGCAAACAAATAAAAGTGGACAATACAATATATAAAGCATACAAAAAGAGCACTGAAGTAATCTGAATGGTTATATAATTACATTTGAAACAGGTATTGAATAAGTAATACATAACATCAACCTGTCCTAAGTGCTTCTCTGATTATTTTTATTTACATGGTTATACACGCATTATTTTTAGAGATTTTCAAGAATTTGATAATCATACTTTTTAACAAATAACAGACATAGTCGTAAATGATTTTAATAGTGTCTCAAATTAAGGATTATAATGCTGTATAACCATAGTTTAATCATTTATATTCATTGCTTGCGTTTATATGCCATCTCTGTATTCTATCAAATTATATAGATTCATAAAATGCTATGTGTGCATAGTTTATCATTCACATGCATAAACTATCCAGTTCATAGAAGATATTCCTTAAAGATTTGTGCAGTCTACAAAATCTTGAATATATCTGAAATTCATCCTTATGTTTATAACTGCCTTTTTAGTATTTTCATTTTGACTGACGCTAAAATAATTGGTACAAAAATCATAATAGTCAATCTAAGGTTATGTTTGTAGCATACATCATATGATTATTTGATAATTGCAAAGAATAAACAAGATGGTCAAGATGGCCCTTAATCGCTCACCTGGGATTTCAATGTTACAGTCTTAAAAGTCCAATGTGTTGTTGTCTTTCAGCAATGTTTAAAATTATTTTAGAGCAGCAAGTAAAATGCATAAATGTGTGTGATTTATGTAAAATTGTAAGATGAGCGGTAAGCTACCTAGCGACAACGTTTTTTGCCAGATAAAAATATTTTAGCTGTTTTTGTAGAAGGGCACCTAGTTACTATTTTTGTCAAATCATCTTCGATTCAAAGGTGAAGACTTTGAAGAAGTTTATGTAATTATACATGAAGGTACACAGCGCAAACTGGTCACGCCCACTGGTGGCAATATTTTTGATGAATCATATTCATTTTAGCAGTTTTCTGGTGGTTGCCGTCCATTCTATGCCAGCGATATGTGTTGCTGTTTATTTAATAGTAGGTAACTATGACCAGGAAATATCACATTACAACCTATGGCACCATAAGGAAGAACCACAGAAAACTAACAGTCACATGACATCTGGCAGACTATTAAAATAAAACAACCACGTGGGTTACATGTGGTCCTTGTTTTGAGATATAGTTCTTGATTTCTTTAGTTAAGCAATCCTTTCGCTGTATAAGTGGGGTCTGGATGTTTTTCTGTGTTTGTCAGTGTCAGTTTATCACAATGTTGGGGTATGGTCTGTGATATATGAATGTGGCATATCTTGGTCTTTCTTTATATATGTATAATCTCACGAGTGGAGTGGGAGGTAATTGAACAATACTCATAGGGCCAGTTAAGCACATTGTTAGCGTACAATTGCGATTAGTTTCTTATCCATCAGTTTAACATGTGTTTCGGTTGCTCAAAAGAACCGTCTCACCGAGACGGTTCTTTTGAGTACCCACAACATATGTTTTGGTTGAGAAAAAAGAAAAATAATTTTCAGTCACGCACTCTTATCTTGGGGCCTGAATACTGTATAGTTTTAGAACCTTACCATTCAATTCTTTCACATGCTCCTCCTCTGTAGCGACTCCATTGTACACGTTGCCATTGGACACTTTCCCATTTGAAGTTCCATGAAAATTATTTAGATTTATAGCAAGCACATTATCCGCAGCTGGTTTCAAGTTATTTCTATTTGTGTTTTGTCTTCTTTTATGTCTTACTATCACAAACACTACTATTATTGTGAGAATAACTATCAGTGCAGCAAGTGCACCAATTATAATGCTTATATAGTCTTCATCTTTAGCTGAGGTTTGCTCAGGTATTCTTGATGCTGATTTTTCTTTTGAATTTTTATTGGTGTACTCTGAAAGATAAAGAAAATCAACTATCTCCAGCGTGCAATGCAACTCCAAAATGGAAACATGTATATTGTGTCGATTCCTTTCATAAATATAGATATGTTGACTGTTTAAAGAATAATTGTAGTATAATGTAGTATAAATAAGATACAAGTGCAGATTAAAAATAAGATCGAGCTTCAGTTCACCATGTGATTCTTTTTCAAATAATATTAGGATTACACATCTAGCTGACTTGTTTCCCTAAAGATACTGACTGAAAACTTTAAAACAATACAGCTTGCTTATGTCTTTAACGTTTGACTACTACGTATTCAACGATGCAGTAGGATACAATCTATCAACATAATGTACATTTGTCATGCACATTTAGCAAATAATTGTATTTTGTTTTCATTAAATTAACTATCAAACAAATGGTGTTGTTATACGCCTGTTCTTTTCAAAACACACAATATGGCAAGAGCTCTGTTTCGAAGCAAAAACAAACAAAAATGCATAATTGCTACATTGACATAACTGAAAACCCCAGGAATCATAAATTTTAGCCTGAACCAAAATAAGAAAGAAGGCAAAGACCAGGTATCGATACAATCAAGTACCACACCTGAAGCAGGACACCATATGGGAAAGTAAGAAAAGCACAAGAAAATAGAGAGAGTCAATAAACCAGCCCTTTCCCAGCAGGTGATCACAAGGCTGCAAGGAACAGACGATACTGTATCACATGGACAAACATGAAACACAAATAACAAATAACGAAAACCATCCGCAAAAGAAGCACCACCTTGGAAAAGTCAATACAAATAATACTGGAGGGCTCAAATATATTTAATGGTACTAACCTAAAATATCGTAGACACATGTTCATACTGCTATGACAAACATTATTAGAACATATTAACTGTGCCCTATGTACTTAGATCAGATACAAACTATACAGTCTGATCCGAGGCGTTCCTGTGACGAACGAGTAGTTAAGATTCAAAGGCTAAAACAGTAAGTGGGTATGACAGGAAATGTCACCATCACACACTGCAGACCAACCCACGGCACTGCAAGGAGAAGACACAAAATACTAATGGTCATGTGCCATCGACAGTAAACCGGGTCTTGCTTCCCCAGCAAGATGATTGAAAAAACTAGAAACGACATTTAGTACTCCACAACAAAACAAGGACCATACATAACCCCCTACAAAACAAAGGAGGCAACAACAACAACACCAGCACCTTTATGCTGACAGCAACCGTAGCCACTGGGGGATGGGTCAGGGTCTTTAATTGATTTTACTGGACAAATCATCGCCCTATATTCTACTGTTTAAAGCAAATATTTTGTTTAAGAACAGCTATTGGCAAGGCTGATCAAACTGTGTGGATACCCAAGATGATCTGAGGCATTTCTCTCGTCGTGAAGCTGTATTTTGGTAATGATGTGTCATTGTTGCTTTTTGTCACACAACTCTCAAATGTGACCATGAAATTGCATGAGAGTAAGACATATAAATGTAGAATGATCAACACTCTTATAACTTATATACTCAGGTTAATAAGACGAACTAATTGTGCTTACGTGTATCTTCAGCGTTTCCATCAACTTCAAATCCCATTATTTTATGATCTATGATTCGTTCTATCTCTGTTGTTGTTTCTATCTTTGGTGTCGTAGATGGCTGCTCCTCAACAGACACGTTTGAACCAACTACCACTGTAAAAAAAGGTTATATGTTAGATATCAACATTCTATTATACGCCACATAAGTATTTATGACGATCATGTAGTTAATTGCCAAATTCAGCATAAATGCTACAACAGAAAAATGCGAAAAAGCAATACATGAACGCAAACAGTACGTTTTTAACTATTTAAACAGGTGTTTCTATAGTGATTAATTGTTGAATTCAATGCGAACTAAACCACTCTACTATATCAACGCTACACCTAAGACATATAACAGATAAATGAATATCTTAACGGTCAGAATTCTCACACGCTGCATTTCGAGAGAAAATACTAAATACCAGTCACATATTGTCACCTGAATGCAATCGCATACATTGGACACATAGGCAAACATGTTATCAGCATAAAACAAAGCAATCTTCAATGCGTTGGTTGCGTTATAGCCATTGATAACTTTAATCACATGACGTCGCTGTTATTCAGTGGATTAATTCATGTGTGTTTGTTTTTGGTTCTTTACGTCCCATTCAACAATTTTTCAGTCATGTTGGGACGGGTCTTCCTGGGTTAAAAACAGCAGATGTATCTTACTCAAGGACACTAGACAGTGACTCTGCTGGAGGTGAGGCTCGAATCAGCAACCCTTCGATTCCCAGTCTAACGGCCTCCGTTCTCCGCATAAATTCACGTTATTAATCTAATACGAACACACCTTACGGAACTAGCAACTTCATGACGACGTCCGTGACTGAAATGCACTTTTTCATTGAAATATGTACACGTTGAAGGTAGATCGCATGAAAAAGATCAGATGATAAACAGAATCTTACACCCATTATCATTTCATATAAAATGTATTAAACTTACCACAGGCCCTTTTAATAAATTTCATATGAAATGACCTCTCATGTAAGATACCCTGTCCTCGATTTTGTGCATGTCTTTATTAATCGCTGTTCTATTAGTGGCCTTTCCTAATTGTGTTATAGGTTGGTGTACAGTCTCTAATTGTGATTATGAAATTTCCTGGTAGTCATATGTATTTGCTTTTGTGGATCCAAATGTGTTGGGATCTTGTGTCTAGTCTGGATAATGTTATTTAGTGCTTTATATCCTCTCTAGTTTCTTGGGAAATGGGGCTTGTTGTTTTGCTCAAACTATGTTTATGTGTGTATGTGTTAAGTGTATCGATCTATCTGCCTCCATGGACTGTGATTGTCAGATTGACTGAATATTCGCCTAATTGTGATAAAATATATGAATTAGGTTGAATGTAATACAATGTGGTGTTTCTCTAGGCATCTTAATTTATGCAGCATTCATCAGTACTCTTAACATTGAAACAAAAATCAATGTTGACCCTATTTGCTAACTTGAGTGTGTGATGCCTCACAGGATTCGCTCAAACATCTATATAATATTATATAAAATGAAGCATGAGATTAAAGCCAACGATAAAAGCTTAGCTTATATATTAATCAAAGATTTTCCCGTTAATACATACCAGAGAAAAACTGTACTTCACTAATCATCATCCATTTAGAATCAAAGAACAGTTTCAATTTAATGTATTGTCCAATATTATGTTTCAAATCTATCACAACTTCGTGATTATAATCCATCACAGTATCACGCTGAAATTCGTATCTCACAGGATCTGTCAAGTAAAACGTTCCACCAATACTGAAGTGAAACTCTGCAACTTTGAATACTCGAACATTTTTTGAAAAATAGTTATTACAATGTATCATCACAGAACTGAAATTTCGCACAGTATCAAATTTAAAAGTAATGTCTATTGGGCCTTCTCCTACATGTGAATCATTCCGCCAGCCAACCCATTCATAGCCCTTAGTTGGCGTATCTTCTGAGGTGAGACGAAAGTTTGCATCTCCAATGTCGCCATCAGTCAGTTGACCAAGACCTCCACTGAGATGATTCTTTTCTATCATCCCATCATATGTAAAGTCAAAGAAATTGTTCTCTGAACCCCTTGAGTCTCCTTGTCTTGTTTCATAGGCGATTGTACCATCTGTAATGGAGGAATATATGTGAATGTCATGCTGTCTTTTGTTACTTAATCATAAATGAAACATACTAGGATATATATCAGCACAAAACATAATGAGTACATTTTGCTTTAGAAAAATAAAATGAAGAAATGTCATAAATCGAGTGCTAAATATAAACAAAACCATGCAACATTTAGTTAAACATCAGTGCAATTTACAATTTGTATATAGTGCCACATATTCAATATTGGTCACAATGTTTAGGACATCAGTGTTTCTGCTGTTGTAAGTTCTTTGTTCAGTGTTACTCACACCATGTGCGGCTGTTTGGTTGTTTGGTAGTATGTTGCATAGTCCTGGTTTTGTTTTATAATTGTTTGTGTCGTTTCTAGTTTGGTAAATGAGAATGAGAGAGCTGATAATTGTTATACTTATATTTATATGTGTCGTTTACCTGTGGTTTAATGTACAGTAAAACCTGTCTTAAGCAGCCACTCAAAAAGATAACCAAAAAAAGGTTTTCAAGACCAATTATCGCTTTATGCAGATAAAACGTACTGCAGAATGCTTCAAGACAGCATTCTGCAATTTTTCGACCTTAACTAAGCTACCATTTGTCTTAAAGATCTTTGTTTTAAGCCCTCTAATAAAGTATTTTAATGACCGTTCCAAGGCGGTGCTTCTTTTGTGTATCATTTATGTTATTTCTGTCTTGTTTTGTGGTGCTTTCATGTGCGTCTGTTAGTTGATGCATTGTGATCACCTGCTGGGAAAGGGCTGACCTCTTGGCTTTCGTTTGTGATGTCTAATTGTGACGTTGACACTTTTCCATCGGTATCCTGGGTCAGGTGCGGTACTTGATTGTATCGATTCCTGATATTTGCCCTCATTCTTTGTCTATTTTGAGTGGCCGCTTAAGACAGGTTTCGCTGTAATTCCTTCTGTATGCCATGTGTTGATCTGTGATTTGTGATTGTGAAAATTCAGTTCATAGATACATTCACTAGTTGTGCCCAGATATTATTGAGACTTAGAAAACAAGCAAAAATAGCATTTTCAAGTTAAATTTGGCTGATGCAAATAGTAAGCATACAAATAGTCTCATAAGAAATTAAATGCTTAGATTCATCCAGTAAACATCTGTGTTCTTGTTGTCACTTTTGGATAATCCACACCATGTTATAAAATGGATAAGAACATGAGATTCGTTAATGAATTATCTACTCAAGCATAGAGATTGCACGAACAATTCAAAGATTCTGATGTTGTTTGACATTACGAATGTGATGTAATTCTGAAGGTTGACACGAACTTTATTCGACACAAACACGTTACCGTTATACACTGGAGTACATTAAAATGATATACTGTGCCATGCGCTTAGAAGCTGGCAATAATATAATGCTATTTTGACTGAGAAAGTAAGAAAGGAGGCAAAAGATACAAGGAGGATCTCGTGAATAATCATGTTTATTGAATTTAATAAACCAGTATGGCAAAAGGTAAAAAAAAACATATGATATTAAAATTACTTTACATCTCATTTTGGCATGAAACGTTAAGATTTTGTCATTGAATAGGTAACTTTTTATAGACGTTAATGCATATGTTATGAAATGTGTAAACCAATTTATGGATATTAATACATGGCGTTATATCACTCCAAGTAGCGACGACGTGTGATAAACATGTTTTTACAAGAACTGGAAGAACACATACCTTCCCACTGGCATCCATACATCTCAACCCGCATGCAGACTTGTCTTTTCGATTGGCTGAATGGAATAAATTTTATCCTCCTACCAATAATTGGGGGCGAAACGTCTCTTAAAGCTTCAAGATAGTTGTTTTCATTTCCTCGAAATTTCTGAAATAAGCCGTAGGTGGATACAAGAAACATATCAAACAAACAGAGCAGCTGCCAAATTAAACTGTGTATCATTGTTTTGAATAACAGCAACAATAACACCTTTTATCTAGATCATATTGCATAGTTAGGATCGTTATTAGTCATTCCATCTTAATGCTTGAAAAAAAAAGAGGCTCAACCTAGACTAATTAACTCCTTGTACTATTTTACTAACTTTGTATATTTTTTTACGATATTTGTATATATGTACTAATTAAGCTATGTCGCTGACCAGGCTACGCTGGCGCGATATATGTGGTATTTTTTCTCTTTTCAAATGAGAATTTCACTGGTTCCAAACGGCTAGTTTATTACTACACATATTGACAGCACGACTTAAGGATTTCTGTATTAATATTTACGCCTATGATAGTAGTTTGAATTAGTTTTGCGTGAGATAAATCGTATGAATGATGTCCAAAATAGTAAGTGAGTATGATCAGGAAATACCACTATCACAAACCGCAGACAACTCCGTGGCACCGCGAGGAAGAGCCGCTCAACCATCACGAGACCCCAGGAAGATAAATTAAGCAAAGCAACCAGCTCTCTCTTCCCCCATCAAGATGATTGCATTACTATAATGGACATAAAATAACGTACAACAAAACATAGAACAATTACAGACTCCCACAATGGGAGTAACAATAAACAAAAAGTCAACAACAACAGAATCACCGTCTTAGAACGGACAGCAGCCTAAGTCACGGGGGGCCCAAAAATTTTTAGTTTAAGAAAAATAATCTTGAATACGACCATTCAGAAATAAAAAGAACCTACATAATTTGAAACAGCATACTCTATTTCATTACGTATTACGCCTTGTAGCAAGCCTGTTTCCTCCCAAAGTGCGGGAGACTTTATACAGCTACACATGCGCAATAACCCGGAAAATAGATAGCTCATAGAAATATATTAAACATAATTTGAAACAAGAAATATCTTTAAAAAAGATATTTGACAGCATTTCAATGGTGGAATTTGTTTTTATATGTATTGCTATTTGTTACACAGGGTCGTCCACTTGGAAAAAATATAGTTAATACTCTAACAATGGAAACAGACGGATAATTGTGTTATTGCAAGTGTTTTAAACCAATACAAGGCACTAATACAAAATCACTGCTAAGAAAAGTCCCTTTAAATTAAATGAAGCCCCATACCAGCTCAATATGCAAATTATGTCAAAGTTTTGCAGATGACATTTTAACATTGTTTGGAAATAAAACTGATATGAAAATATTGGATTACACGTTTTAGTGGAGAATCTTCATGACTTGCATTGCAATGGATAGCTTTTTCCAAAAATATAAGCATTTCTGAGACGAAAAGTGCATGCTTCAGTCTGTACCCTAGATTCTGTATTAATTTTTAGTGAAATGTAAGGACAGTTTGGTAACTAACCAATGCGATTTTTCATATTTGAGCTGGTACTCTAATATGCAAATTTCTGGTCATTCATGATAGGTTGAATTAAGAAAGTGAAAAGTGATACTATATGGCGTGCAGCCTGAAAAATAGTTCTCATGAACAGATTCAATAAAACCGAGTCAGCTTTTTTAAAAATTACATCTGAAGGATCCGTTTTTAGATTATTTATAGGTCGCAACACCATTCGTTGTGCTTTGAGGAGTAAATAGGTCACTACTCTATTCCGATTTATATAGTGTGAGATCCTTTTCATATTCTATCCCATCAGGAATGGTGAGTTCTAGCAGAACGCAGAGGTGTGTGTGTGTGTGTGTGTGTGTGTGTGTGTGTGTGTGTGTGTGTGTGTGTGTGTGTGTGTGTGTGTGTGTGTGTGTGTGTGTGTGTGTGTAATGGCGGCTTTATAATCGAGTCTGCTGTTTCAAATTATGTAGGTTCTCTCTATTTCAAGACGGATCCGTTCTTTCAGATTATTCATTTCGTTACACATCAATTGGTAGTCAGAGTAATATAACCTACATGTAGACGAAAATAAAATGAATAAAAATGTTAATTCTTCAAACAAATATTTTAAGTACACTATAATACTCACTATGTTTATAGATTGCTGCGAAGCCTGATAGAAGTAAATACAAAAGCTGAATTGACTCTAATAAATATAAACTTTTGCTAATGCAGTCTTAAGGGTGCCTTTCAACAAAGAATGTGGCTTATCATGGAAACATGCTACTTGACGGATATATCGTGAAATAAAAGCCCTGATTTACTTATCTTAACATCAACCAGCCTGACGGTTTGACACATTGCAAGGTGCAAGCAATCAAATATTGCTTTCTCTCTAAGATACTGCATTTTATATTTCTTTAATCCTGCACTGGAAATATCGTATTTCCCTATGAGTCTATACATCTCTGGAATGATTATGACAGGTCTGACGCTAACAATACATAAATCATCTTCTGCTCTAGTAAAATCATTGCTTGATAGACGTAAGGGGGAACATATCTAAACTATCGACAGTTTCAAGTAATAACTTATCCGTTCCTTAAATTGTTTATTATCGGCTATCATATAGTGGATAGGAAGACAGTGCTGTATCACGTTAAGCATAATATGGGAAGTGTTATGCCTGATATTATTTCTATAAGAGAATTAGCCGATTGATGTGTTTTAATCAAACACAATCATGAATCATAAAGAGGATGTTATTAATATATATTGTTTCTGAAATGTGATGTTGCAATTATTATGGGATAATTCCAGAATTCTGACTGAAGTCTAAGGTAAACCCTTGTACAAGATCAAGTATAAAATTTCACAATCATAAAGCAGTATATAAATATGATACCAATACATGTAGGAAGAGGCCTTATAATAGATACGTACAAGAATTACGATTTTCACTAATATTCAGTGGCAACATGGTGTTATAAAATGCATAACAACATTTTTGCGCTTACACACACCGTAATCACGACGACATCCATACCATGAATGAGGCATCCGCAATAATTTTCATTTTAAACAACATTATCGACTTATAGTGTTCCAACAGTAAATATCTTAACCCATATAAGTAATAAGGTTGCAAAGATCAGGAATCGATACAATCAAGTACCACACCTGACCCAGGATACCAATGGGAAAGTGACAAACTCACAGAAGACACCACAAACGAGAGCCAAGAGGTCAGCCCTTTCCCAGCAGGTGACCACAAAGCACATATAAACAGACGCGCACAAAACATAGCAAACACAAGACAGAACAAAAACATAAAAGATCCACAAAAGAAGTACCGCCTTGGAACGGTCAGTAAAATATTTTACTGGAGGGCTTAAACCGGTTTAACGGCGCCAACCTCACCCTTAATTCAGATGTGGATCAAGACACATAAATATTTGGTTTGCATGAAAGACACCTAACTTATCAATGCATCATCTCCTAAAACATATAAATCAAGATATAACAAGGAGATAAAGCAAGGATAAGGACTCAACAGTAAATTAAACTGAATACCGGAGCAAAAGAAATCCAACAGGTAAACCCCGGTGGGCCCGACAAACAGCCAAAGCATCAGGCCCCTACCATCTCATCAATAGATAAGTCTTTAAGTCGGAACCATCATAGAGTCTGAAGTCCGACCCACCGGCGTGCAATTAAAGAGGAAAGCAAAGTTGCCAACCGTGATTGGGTTGACTACCAAGCATGCAGTCTGTTGCAATACATTAATGTTATAGCCAATCTTTTTATAATGGGAAATTATTTTAATGAACTGCGCTGAAAAATTATTAGAGCCAACAATCTTCTTCAACTTATACACCAAGTCACCATAGAAATCAGGTTCCGAAAGTCCTTGGCGCAAGAGTCTTGCGTCCTTTTTGTTGGACATAGGCAAACAGTGCAGACCCAAATCAGACGTCGCAAAACGCGGCGTCTGATCAGGGTCTCCACCGTTTGTTATAGAATGTCCTATTTAAATTTGATTAAAAATGAAAAATACCACCTTACAAACCTTCAAACAGAAATGGACTGGTCCAATTGATAATGGTAGGAGAATATATTCGACTTATATCGGTTAAACACATATGTATTAACCCCTTGTCGTAGAGCGAAAATATTTTACCTGCCCCAGCCGGGAATCGAACCCAGTTCGCTGGATCTACAGGCAAACACTCTACCACGTCGCTGTAAAAGCCGGCTTCTACCCCAAGGCTGTAGAAATGTATCATATACCTATACCCTGTGACACCCTCATTTAAGATACTTTATTTTAGCCATCCTATTTATAGACAACTCTCATTCTGACTGACTGACAATGTTATGATTATACACTAAAAGACTTTAAAAATGCAAATTTGAAAGCAAAGCATGTTCTAAATTTTATGTCTAAATAATAAATAATGTAAGAGCAATAGTCTATCAAATAACAACACCCTTAGATTCTAAAGTTACAATTAATAGCGAGTGTTTTATGAATTTCAATTTTTTTTCGATTTAAAAGTTCTTCAGTGTATAGATTTTTTTAAAGATTCTCTCTCAAACATATATATTGCTGTTGCTGTCTAAAATCTGAATGTTAAGAACAGTCTGTCTTCCCATACAATGTTTCAGAATGTTTAGATTGACACAAAGAGTATGATTTATATCAGCAGAGAGATTACTAGACGACCCATCAATAATTTATTTTTGGAAAAGAGATAAGTGAAGCTTTTAATAATTCCTCAATTGATTGGCAATATTATCTGACAAGGTGTTGTAATTTTAATGCATTATTGACTCACACATGCTATTAAACTACACATTAGCACACATGCCTAATTCAGAAACCATACTAAACGTCGGCGACAAATATTAATAGATAATACCATCAGTATCTACAATTTAGACCATTGTGAGATACATATTGGAATTAGAAGAAGCACCACTGATAATATATACTTACAATTGTTAAACTCAAATTATTTGGAAGAACATATCATTTTAAAAAAGTGAGAACAATTTGAAAATGGTATTGCCTTACAGTAGATTCAGACAATAATACGACGACTTCCTATCTCTTGGTTTGTTGCAAACACTTGTAGACCTTTTATAGTAAACTAATTGAATATTTAAATAAATATAATTCACCACAGTGACTATACTAAGCAAATGACAATATTTGTTTTGAATTACCATTTTATGTCACAACCACTGCCATGTATATGTTTGATGTTCCATTTATATACTGACAATTGGATACAATGCCGTTTGTCTGACCCATAATACAGGTTAAGTGGCTATATGATACATAAACAAGTAAGTGAGTATGATCAGGAAATACCACAATCACACGCTGGAGACCAACCCAGGGCGCAGTGAGCAAGACCCACAGTACACGAACAGTCACAAGACACCAGGAATACAATTTAAGTAAAGCAACCATCTCTCTCTCTCTCTCTCTCTCTCTCTCTCTCTCTCTCTCTCTCTTTCTCTCTCTCTCTCTTTCCCATCAAAATGATTGCAAGCCTAGAAGTACTAAGTACTGCATAACAAAACAAGGACCAACCACACAGCACCCCACAGCAATAAACAATGAATCAAAAACAACAGAACTACCGCCTTAGAAAGGCAACAGCCTATTATTAGTAAGTCACTGGGAGTTGGATGGGGTGGGGGTTAAATGCAGTTAATTGGTACCAATTATTCGTCCCAGATTCTGTTATCGTTGAAACACAACAATTGTTTAGCTTGCATAGAGGCTTCCTAACATATGCAATGTATCATCAGGGAGAACTAATCAAATTAACACACTATGATGAAACAAGGGAAAGGACTCGCCAGAGCTAAATATAACCTCGAGTTGATGCATGGTGGGCCTAGCTAAAGACAAAATTCAGGCACCAATCCACGGTTGAAAGTTTTACGACAGGGCCATCATTGAGTCTGAGGCCTGACGCGCCGTCGTGAAATTGAAGGCACAAACATAGCTACAATCAGGTGATTAGGTTTACAACAAGACATACAGATTAGTTTTGTTGCTTAAGTGATGTTTGATTCCTTGAAAAAACTAATTTACACTATATTTGTTAACTGGAGCATAGCATAAGCATATTTTAAGTCATTGTATTCCTAATAAGACCATTCGCAAATTTATAGAGTTAAAATGTACATTTTAAAAGGCGTGTAATGAAAAACATGCACACATTTATGTTAAAGTAAGAAAAAAGGGCAAAGATCAGGAAGCGATACAATCAAACACCACACCTGAACTCTGCTAGATATTTATGAGATATTTATGAGACGAACAAATGGCTTTTCTGTTTGGCAATACAAGGATTTTGATGTTTCCATGGTCAATTAAGTATTGTTCAGATATATACATAATAACAATTGTTTTTATGATTATTTGTGTTCGATGAATAAAGCTCAGTTGTAACGGATAAAAAAAGAATACGTTCTGAACAAGATGAAAGCTGTTACAAGAATAACCTTAAAGTTAACAAGTGTTAAGTCTAACAACAAGCGCCTATGACTATAAATGTTCCAACAACAGACTATAGCCAGTCAATGTTACAAAGATGACAAGACACAATAACAGAGCTACATATATATGAGCGCGGATCTGACAAAAGGGTCCTTCGGTCATTTTCGCAGTTTTTGTGCAATCAAAATATTTAAAAAGTCTAAATTTGCA
Source organism: Loripinus fragilis (assembly GCA_964019695.1). Taxonomy (NCBI): domain Eukaryota; kingdom Metazoa; phylum Mollusca; class Bivalvia; order Lucinida; family Lucinidae; genus Loripinus; species Loripinus fragilis. The sequence goes on along the minus strand of OZ026515.1, from coordinate 628,582 downwards.
AGATTTTGCATGTTCTTACAATAGAGTCAAATTGCTTCTAACATGTAATACAATCAAAGGCGCAAACAGTTCTGATAAAATTAAGGGATAGGTATAATGTATGTTGCCATGGCAACAGCTGTGCATATGGACTACACACTTCCTTTAAAACAGGGTACCTCATTTGCTAACACGGTATCATCACGGAAACGGCTCCGTGCGAAAAACGTCCCAGATTTGAACATAACATATAGTAAAACCGAGTAGGGAAAGGCAGGGATGGTCGAGAAAAAAGATAGTGCGTCCAAAAACACGCTATATTTTAAATGGAAATACAAAGTATAGTCCAGAAATCAATTTAAATTTTATTGAAAATCGTAAATGCTTTTTAATTTTTTTGATCTTAATAAAAATATAAGCATATATTTGCGATATAAAACTATTCATGCTTTTAGAGATATTACTACGCGGACTCGTCGATTTCCGGAAACCATCGTGTATTCGTAAAAATGGAGCAGGTGGTTTGAGCCACTCCATGGTATAAGCTATATAAATATTTCCATACAATATAGGACATAAACTGATCTTCTCAGCTCGTAAACTTCCAAATCAGAGTTTAAAGTAACAGGCAGTATATGTGCAGATTAGACTTAAAGCATTTGTGGGCTTTTCAAAACTCTGCACTTACATTATTTTCAATTGAGCAACGGCAGTTTTCACAAGGAACGGTTCATTTTACACGCGCGCCATTAATGTGTAAAGTGTACTGAAGTAAAATGCCAACACTGATCGATGTACGCAGTTCGAAAACTGGCCCTACATGACTGAATTGTCATTTGCTGGGTCGATAAAGCGAAACGCCATGCAAGCAGCGTAGGTCCTGATTTTAAGCATCAATCGAATGCACTGAAATATTGGTTGCAGACATTCGTATGACAAAGTTGGAATAACTTTTCATTTGGTACGGCTTAGGGAAAGCGGATTAGCGCAATACCCCGAAGAAATATAAATGCCAGGACATATCGACAATAAACACAGGAAAGGCTTGTCGCATCTAATCTGAGTCTACATTTGTTAAGAAAGCTATGATCAATTATGCTGTGTCGTCATGGTCTACACCATTTTCTGTCCTTAAAACATTCAGCAACTGCAATAAGATGGACAGATCCTTACACTTACAGTGATACAAATGATGCTTTACGTCCCAGTCAACGACTATGGTCATATCGGGACGGCCGAATATTTTCCCGTGCAAGCTTGACTAAGCGGTAAACCAGTAAGTCGTGCACATGCTTTCGCTTGTAGGGAGTAGCTAGAATGGCCGCAGAAATTATTTCATGATCGATCATCACGAAAGTATGGGACAAGGCCGGGATTGAACTCGGGACCGCTGGATCTGCAAGTCAGACACGTCATCGACTGTGCTATGTGGCCCGGTCCCGGGTACAAGACGATTAAAGCAGGCTGGACGATTTCATCAGTCACAGAACAATCTTAAGATGTGTCGTGTGACTGAACAAAAACAAAATAATAATTGTTTAATGACTCAATTTGATTGTGGGTTGGTTTTGATAGCTCATAGTGAGTATGTCTTTATAATTTCTACTGTTTTGCATGAATATGGGTGCCCTCATTCAGCAGCTTTAATCGTCTGCAATAATTTTCCGCGCATGCTGATCAGTTTTTTTTTAATCTGTGTTTTCTGTTTTAGAGCTACAAAGCTGTGCTGGGCAGACGGTTTACCAGTAGTTCGAGAACTCACTGAGGTTATAAAACATTTTTCATACTCAACTCAGCAAGTGACGTATAGGTCACTGGCTCAGCTGAGCACGAAATTTATCCTGCTCATAAATGGTAAAATTTTAACATTTATAAGCATGATAAATGCAACATCTAATAGATATAAAGCAAGAAACTTTTCATTTGTCGGTATTTAATTTTTATGAGCAGTTGAGTCTACGTCACTTGTTGAGTTGAGCATGAAAAAAGTTCTATAACCTCGGGCCCGGCCTATTTGAATAAACCTTTTGGAAGTCGACCCACTATGTAGCCGAGCTCATCTTGAAAACTTCTCCGTGCTAAAAGAGCCCGAAATTTGTATCGCATATCGGACCCAGTTGGGTCCGAGATCGTAAATATATAGAACCACGGGTTTCATGGGGTTTGACAGGTTATATCTACTCATGTCTAAGGATTTTCGTGCGCCGTTCGCGAGCTACAGAAAAGGAGCACTGTCACGCATTCAACGTCATGTCAGGCAGCTTAGTTCAATAGTAAGAATATATGAGCCGCTGTGGTGTAGTGGATAAACCGCTTGCCTTGTAAACCTGGGGTCGCAGAATCGATTCCCGGCTTCATCAGTCTGTCGGATGAGACTTTAAGCCGTGTGTCTCCATATGACCTTAGCTGTTGGTGGGACGTTAAACACGAACACAACAACAACAAAAGTAGGTATATGTTTTCTTTTGATACGGCTCTGTGATAGCAGGATGTCTGCAATACCCGGAGGCGAAAATCACATCCGGTCGTAAAAATCGTGTAGCGCTTCTGTGTAGATCTGTGTGTTTATTTTTTAACCATTTTCCTTATGGCTTGTTACTTTAAACTTGAGAAGGTCCATTGTATATATCGATGGATCGAATGTTGTAATTGCATATTTTTCTGTGAAGATCGTTTTTGTCTCAGCAAACAGTGAAGACCCGGATCAAATCTAGGTCTCCACCATTTGCGAAAAGTAGCAATGAGGCCTTACTAGAAATTTAAAAAAAGGTTTACAGAGACATATTATCATATTCTGTCCAAATAATGGAACCTTGGCAAACAGTGCAGACCAAGATGAGCTACCACACTAGGCACAATCTCATCGGAGTTTTAGACACAGTATGTTAGGATACGACAGTCGAAGTCAACACCATTTGGTGACCATAAAAACGCATACAGAAACCATAATAATCAGAAAATTTTAGCTAACCCCTTTTTTCCAATTAGGGTGTACGATTTTATCCGGCATAATTGGGTTTATAATATATAGAGAGGACAAAATCATTTCAAAATATTCGTTGAATTTGAATGCTTGCATTTTCTTCAAACAGAAAAACTGTGATCAAACGGATTTGTTCTGTTTGTGCTGCTTTTTTACACCCCAGTCAACAATTTTCAATCATGTCGGAATAATTTTCTGTTTTCCTGGGTTGAACCAGAACAAAGAACGGATAAAGTGTCTTGCTCAAGGACACAACAGAGTGACCATGGCGAGTCTCGAACCATTCTATCTCCAGTTTTCGGCTCTACCAGCCGAACCACTGTCTTCCCCGACCAGACTGTAATGGATTCTAGGCTCAAATGAGTATGTTGGCTAGTTATTGCGCAGTGACTGATCGGTCGCCAACGCTCAGCGTATAACTTGGTTTTCATTGCAAATGCTATATCCTATAAATAGCGGGATACGGAATATAATATGTACAAATTATGTGACCTGGCGCAACACACACAATGGAGACCGAGATCTAAAGTCGCGCGTTCTTGCGTCTGATCTAGGTTTGAATTGTTCAAATAGTTTAGATCTAAATCAGGCCCGACAAAACTGCTTATAAATGTTGTTATCAACCATCCCTTATGGTAGATACAAGGCTCACCAAGTTTCAAGCAGTTTAGATCCAGATCAAGCGGGACATTTCGTAGAACCTGATCCGTATCCAAACTATTTATAACTATTATCAGAAACCATCCCCGTATCATAAATTTCATGTTAGGATACGACATAACTGTCCGATTGTTGGTCTAACTAACCCATGTATGCCTTATGAAACATTCAACTCTTGTCAAATGGACCAGTCAATTTCCGTTTTAAGGGTTGTAGAGTGGTACTTTACATGTTTATTCAAATTTTACAAGAGCATTTTGTAAGCAACAGTGGAGACCCTGATCGGACGCCACTTTCAGTTGCGGCGTCTGATCTGGATCTGCACTGTTCGTCTTTGTCCCACAAAAGGCACTGGCCATATATGGGTTAACAAGGCTTATATCTTATACTTTGGACTTAAACAACTGCGCAACAATAAAGGTGGGATTTCTAGATTCAGATAAGCATTTAATAATCTCATCTTACCGAGACAACATCGAGAAATAAAATAAAATAACACTTTACTGCGCGCACAGACGTATCATATAAAGTTAATGTGTGTCCTGCAATTTCCAAAGCTAAACGACTGTTACTGTTTTTATAAAGTTAATACTTGTTCCAACTTCCTCGTTATCGGAAATATACGGAAGTCTCCGATCAGCAGAAAGTAGTCCGGTATATATTAAATTTCGCACGGAGCGGTTTCCGTAATGTGTGCGTATGTGGGCTTTATGTGCAGTCTATGCAATTGCATACACATCAAATTTACAGAAACATGGAACATTCTTGAAATATTGCTCCTAGCGTCTTAATATTAGCGTCATATGTTGACACAATGGTGTTGACGTCAGAACGTCATTAACAACATTAAGTGACGTCATGTTTAAAACGCATCATCTATACGAGTTTAAACGCTCATATCTTTGTTATTTGTAAAGATAATCTCTCCAAATTTTCTGTAATTGTTCGCAACACCTAGGTCTTTTTTTCTCTGTAAGTATCTTACTTTTGATTTTTATTGCCAGAAGGTCCCTTTTGTCAGATCTTGGCTCATATGTATTAGCTATGTCTGCCAATTTATACATATATGTATATGCTATGAACGATCATTTAAAATTTAATTTGCCTGACTGTTTTTCAGTGACAATCGACTAATCAGATCATTGTAAGAACCTAATTGTTTGAGTTTTTCAAGAGTACAATTTGGCAATTAAAATGAGCGCCGATCTGACAAAAGGGTCCTTCGGGCATTTTAGCAGTTTTTGTGTAATCAAAATTTCAAAAACGTCCATATTTTCAAGATTTTGCATGTTCTTATGATAGAGTCAAATTGCTTCTAACATGTAATACAATCAAAGGCGCAAACAGTTCTGATAAAATTAAGCGATATGTATAATGTATGTTTCCATGGCAACAGCTGTGCATATGGACTACATACTTCCTTTAAAACAGGGTACCTAATTTCAAATGCTTTAGTAAACACGGGATGTGCGTATATGGGCTAATTGTGCAGTCTATGCAATTGCATACACATCAAATTTGCAGAAACATGGAGCATTCTTGAAATATTGCTTCTAGCGTCTTTGTATTAACGTCATATATTAACACAGTGGTGTTGACGTCAGAACGTCATTAGCAACGTTCAGTGACGTCATGTTTAAAAGGCATCATCTATACCAAGTTAAACGCTCATATCTTTGTTATTTGTAAAGATAGTTTCTTCAAATTTTCTGTAATTGTTCACAACAGTTTGGTCTTTCATTCTCTGCAAATATCTCACTTTTGACTTTTATTCTCAGAAGGTCCCTTTTGTCAGATCTTGGCTCAAATGTATTTGAGTCCTTCTGCCATATGGGCTGTTGCTTGCTCTAATACTGAGCATTATTTTGTTTTTTATTCGTGTTTGTTGTCTTCTTTTTTATTTGTTTATTTCTGCTGTAGGGGTTGCTGCAAATAAACTTGTTTATTAATACCGCTTTTTATTATTGTCCTTTCGACATTCTATGGTCTATAGTTGTATCATTATAATTTTGCTTTTAAGTGATAAGACCTGTTCTCGAATCGCTAAGTGATATTTTGAATTAATTTTGCTTTTCAAGCGAATGAATGATACTCACACGTTATTTAGTGTCAGACACCAAAAACGCAATCAAATATGACATTACACGCGCAGCAAACGCAGTATTATATGAAATATATTGAATCGATTACAGAATCAAGACCTGTTGGATTTCTAACAGATCTAATTGTCAAAAAATCAAAGATGTGTGGCCTATCATTTCATTCTCTGTAAATTTGGATTGGATCACCATTGAGATCATTTTACTGTACAGAACTAACATGCTATACGTAAATGTAGGTTTCAGAGAATAAATTACACCACAATCATATACAGGTGACACATTTTAAACAAGTATACTAAGCAGGCCCACTAGCTCACATTGTTTCCATTATGGATAAAGCAGAATCATACCTCCTTTCCAAACTTATTTCTGAATCTTATCCATTCACCACCATCTTCTCTTTGGTATTCCAGTAGAAAGGCTTCAGCAAACTCGATACCCTACAATATAACAAGTCGTATGTACCAATATTATATTTTAACATAGAACATTTCTACATAAACAATGAATGTCTAAAAACTGTGAAAACTGATATACCAACTTGAGGTTTACTTTAGCCCTGACTATCTGTGAGTAATGTGCCATTGTCTTTGTTTAATCACAGTGAGTTAAGTCGATTAGATTGTTTCTCTGTGATGATGCATTACATTAGTAAGGAAATCTCCATGAAACATAAACAATTTTGTGTTTTAACAACAACAGAACCTAGGGTGAATAGTTGGCACCAGTAAAATGCATTTAAGCCCCACTCTGCCACCCCGGTTGCTTAGGCTGCTGTCCGTTCTAAGGCGGTGGTTCTGTTGTTGTTGATCTATTGTTTTATGTACATCCCATTGTGTGTGGGGGGTTCTTTGTTTGTCTTTGTTTTGGTATTCATTACTTTGTCTCCATTCTAGTTTTGCAATCATCTTGATGAGGAAGAGATATCTGGTTGCTTTGCTTTTATTGTCTTTCAGATGTCTTGTTAAATGTTTGGTGGTTCTTCCTCACGGTGTCGTGGGTTGGTCTGCAGTGTGTGATTTCCTGACCATGCTCACTTATTTTTTGTTGATTCTTTGTTTATCATATCTGCCAAAGTGTTATGGAATTCCGTGTTTAGTCCTGATTTTGCGGTTGTTCACTTTGTTTCCTTTCCTGTATGAGACGAGCATATTGCTTTCTTATTTTGTACCTGCCTTTATCCAAGCTTCACAATTTCTGTGTTTTAACAAAACATAATTTATGCGGCTATTTGCCCAAGAAATATATATTAAAGAGCACAGTGGCAGTATCTGCGGCTGTGTCCCGTTCTAAGATGATACTTGACTTGTTCTTTGTCTTCCGTTGCACTCGATTTGTGATTTAGTGCGTTATGTTCATAGAGGATCTTACATGAGTGCTCATGATTTATTGAATTTATTAAACGAGTTGAGGAAAAGAGATCAAATGCGAGGCTTGCCGAGCATTTTATCTCTTTTTCGCACCGAGTTTAATATATTCAATAATACAGGAGCTCGAATGTTAGATTCTATTTATCATATGACATTTAAAATTATTTTGAAATCATACTTTGGCGTGAAAACGTTAGGGTTTTGTCATATGAGAGACGTTAAAAGCGTCATTTCATAACGTTTCTCGAAAATCTGTAAACCACTAGTTGTTAATTGTGGCTCCAATTGATTGTGTTTTTTGTGTTTGGTCCTCAGTTTGTAATGCAGTATTTAGTGCCTTTTCTAGTTTTGCAATCATCTCACTGAGGAAGAGAGAGCTGGTTGTTTTACTGTAATTGTGTTATTGCTGCCATGTGGCTGTACGTGTTATGTGTCGCTTCCTCGTGGTACAGTGAGTTGGTCTGTGACTGTAGCATTTCCTGGTCATACTCACTTGCTTTTTTATGCTTTTTGTCTGAACTTGACATTCCAGAGGGATCTGACTATGTAAATACGAGGGTCATTTGGAAAGTTCTTAGTATGACATCATAACTCCACAAGGCATTGATAAAATGCTATCAAATAATACATTTTTGGAAACTAGAATTCAACGGCTACTTGATGGTATAATTTTTGTCGAAAATAAGGACTTGACGTGCACGTGCAGCGCATGCTCAAAATGAGTATGGGTTTATATACTGGCGGAAATTTTAAGCAAAATACTTGGAAAAAAGCGAAGAAAAATTTAGGACCTTATTTGAGATCTTGATTTGACAAAATTAATGATTTGGTGCCAACTTATTTTTCATTAAATTATATTATGCGATCACTGCTTACACGACTACCACCTTTACATTCGGGAAAATGTTGATTAATAAAGAAATGGTAAACTTTCAAAAATGGGTCTTTTTTCGATTTTTCTTTATACTTTTACTTTAAATTGTGGCACTACAAGAGCACGAAAAATGCCTATTGAGTATATGTTTTGCTTTATTTGTAGCGAACAATGCATAAAAATCATTTCTTCGCGCAAAAAGTGTGGCTTATTTAGTTCTGTATTCAAGAAAAGTATTCCTAATAACACTACCCCTACTTTTCAAGAAGTCGCTGGGGTAACTTAACCCCCGCACATTTTGTCGATGGCATAAGAACTTCTCATGGTATCGCGTTTACTATCACAAAATTAATCAATTTCTACTCTCAAGATATTTTTACTTTTTTGGTTACCACTGTTTTTAATTGAAATGAACCAGAACGTAAGCTCATAGCTAAACTTACTCTGCCCCTTGGTAAGATTATAAGAGTTATCTTCCCTTTTTTCTGGTTTACAAAATTTAATTTGGTTTCAATAGAAAGCCCATAAAGTGTACTTGACAAATACCAATGCAAGGCATTATTAAACTACTGTCGGTTATATATTATCAAAATATGTGCATTGTGACATGCGATTTTTAGTCAAAAAAATTAGCGCATTGCTTTGCTTTCTAGACGGTTTTGGTATTGCTGCTCCGGTATTTAGTTATTAGAAACATCTAACTCGGTCATCAGTTGTATAATAACTGTACCAGACTGTGGCCTACCAAATGGTACAAAAGTAGCTAATTTCATGTACTATTGTTAATGTTCTGCACACTTTTCAAAAGGTAAAATGTTATATTTTCCACTGAAATGTTGCGTTTTCCAGTATACAAACAGTACATGTATTCACAGTAATATTTTTCGTGTCTGCATTATAATTATCTCATGACATTTGTGCCATAACATCGAAGAAAGATAGTTCTTTAAAATGATACCAAACATGATAAAGTTTGTAAATCGGTTACTGAGATAGAAGACCATGCTAAGAACTTTCCAAATGCCCATCGTAAATCTAAACTAAATCAATGTACAGAGAAAGGTACAACCATTTTCACCCAGTACAACGACTGCTCTTGCAAGCTCTAAATAATCAGGAAAAGCAGATTCATCTTCTTTGGCTTAAATGGGTTTACTATGGTAAAAGTATCAATAATTATATAATGATGCAAGCACTAAGCAAGTATACACTACTAGAATTACTACATGTATGAAAGTTGAACATACTGAGAAAGACCGATGCTTATTTCCATTTAAATGTATGTTTGTTTGTAACAAACCTGCGCTTTGTCTGATAATTTGTGTTGGATAGATGCATACGTAGTGATGACACAATGGAATGTAAAGTGTGCGATTGCTTCTGACGTTTTCTAAAGCAGTATGCCATGAATAATAAAAGGTCATATTTCATGCTATCCTAGCCATTTCAGTGATAAATACATGTTTCCTTCATTTATACCTGTCAATAGTTAGTGCTATCGAATAATTTATTTTGTTGTTTGACTGTTTTTATCAGCAACTATAGATAATAGCATGTTCAGTTAATATCAATTTACTGGTCTGGTTATCCATTGATGTATATAGCACTGTCCATTTTGAATTATAGCCAAAGTCCATAGTGTTTCTGAATCATACTTTAACCATCTGTATTCAAAAAAAAAACGAGTACTTTTGCAAACAGAGAAGATCTAGATGAAATACAGCATAACCAAGGTCTATACTGTTTGTAAAGGTAAAAAAAGATCGCCAGGCAAAAGTAAGATTCTAACCTGACACTCCCAGATATGAACAATGGACCATCCCAACTTTATTGTATCAAGCCAGACGGAAGAATGAATAAGTATACAAAGGGCTTAAACGTGCATATGACATGAGAATTCGACAATCACAGAACACAGACCACCTCATGTCACTAGGAGGAAGAGAAACAACCCAACATTTAAAGTTACAAAGTAGAGGGGAAGGCAAAGATCAGGAATCGATACAATCAAGTACCATACTTGAACGGAACACATTACAGGAAAGTGACAAAACCACAAGAAGACACAACACACAAAAGAACCAAGAGGTCAGCATTTTCCTAGCAAATGATCACATGGTTGCAAGGAACAGTCATGACAGCATAACATAGATAAACATGAAACGTAAATAACAAAAAAAGACCCACAAAGACGAACAAGACGCATAAACAAGCAAGAATTAAACAAACAACGAAAAGGGAGTAAAACGCACATCACAAAACTAGGTCTAATGTAAATGTGGACTGGAACAGAATTTAAAATAAACAAATATATCTAGTTGCAAATAAAATCAATTCTTATTTTTCAGGAATATCACAAGATGAGTACATACGTTTTTGTGTATAAATAGAAAATAAATGGTAATCTTATATGCAAGTGATATGCTTACTTTAGGCTAGTATTACAGTAGATAGTGCTTTTAAAATTCTCATTTCAGTGAAAAGGAAATGAACTATTTATACATTAATGAGATAGTTTTTATAAACCAGTCAAACCATATAGACAATGTTTTATTATAAAATTAAAGTAAGTAATTTTATATATGTTCGTAATCTCAAGTATTCGAATTTATTTTACTGCTACGGTATTAAGCGTATTTCGTTGAGGTTTGTGCTTATGTCACTTTTCCATATATGTCTTGATCCACATCAGTAACTAAGTGTGAGGTTTGTACCGTTAAACATGTTTAAGCCCCACTCCCAGTAATTTGTTAAGTGGCCGTTCCAAGCTGGTGCTTCTTTCGTGGTTTATTTTTGCTATTTATGTATCATGTTTGTCTTTGTTATGCTGTCATGTCTGTTCCTTGCAGCCTTGTGATCACCTGCTGGGAAAGGGCTGACCTCTTGACTCTCTTGTGTGTGATGTTTCCTTGTGTTTTTGTCACTTTCCCATATGGTGTCCCAGGTCAGGTGTGGTACTTGATTGTAACGATTCCTGATCTTTGCCTTCTACTTGACTTTGTACTTGTTTTTATAGGAATCGCAGCTTGCTTTTTAACATTTCCTCTCCGCATACATGAACAAAAACTAGCTGTCAAAGGTGCTTAAGGTGCGGAAAATGACAGAGTGTACATCACAGCCTGTCCAGTCTTCTAATCATATGAGCCGCGACATGAGATTTCCAAAATGTGGCAGGTTGACAAGTGTAGACTCAGACGAGCCTGTTAAGCCTCCTTTAGGCTTAGGAATTCCAAATCATGTTCGGTCAGTAGCTTAAGAGTCATAAAATATTCAAGCGACAAGCAAAGGCTCTGATCAAACTGTGCGTATGCGCAGGCTGGTCTAGCCTTTGCTGGTCGCACATACCACATTGTTGGAAATCTCATGTCGCGGCTCAATTATCATTTTTTTTCTAAAAGAAAATAAATCAAACTCACATTGCTTCCAACAATCTTAAGGTCAAGAAAAGTTAGTAATCGATAATTTTAATTCTACGCCAAGGTATGCTTCAGTAAATTCTGATTGAAGTGCTGTGACATCACTGAACTCCGAAATATTATATAGTGGCATATAGCGTTAAGAAAAATAAGGTTAGCTCAATATAATATCTCTGCGGTGATGAGTATTGTCTTATTATTTTGTAGACCAATAGTAATGAACGTATCCGAAGAAGTATAAGAATAGTTTAGACAACTTACTACGAATCTCTACTGCATAAATTAACTGGTAAGTTTATTAAAGTTGTTGTGAAATAACAGCATAGTCATGTTTTTTAGCTCTTTATCTCGTAGACTCTGGACCAAACATGACAACCCACCACACTAAGGAATTATGCAGGTAGTGTATATCTTTAGAAATCAGTTTTGTGGTTCTGTTGCTGTTGACTTTTTGTTTATTGTTACTCCCATTGTGGGAGTCTGTAATTGTTCTACGTTTTGTTGTACGTTACTTTATGTCAATTCTAGTATTGCAATCATCTTGACGGGGAAGAGAGAGCTGGTTGCTTTGATTAATTTGTCTTCCTGGTGTCTCGTGATGGTTGAGCGGCTCTTCCTCGCGGTACCATGGGGTTGTCTGCGGTTTGTGATTGTGGAATTTCCTGATCATACTCACTTACTATTTTTGCAATAAATAATGGATATTTTAACTTTATACCTGTGATTTGATGGTGTAACGGCTGTTATAAAATGTAAACTATCACAAATGTCACGTCCTTTTATTTGCGTATATAAGTACTTTATCCGTAGTGAACATGTAGTGGTTTGTATCCATTTATTGAAATCAAAGCCACGTAGAGTGTTCTGTCATGAATGTTTATGGTTTGCATGTTGTCTCATAACGGTAAAGAATGTTAAATAACAAATGGCCGATAAACAACAAATGTTTTCCACACAAATGGCCAAGATCTCCGTTACCCATTCAATAAGTAATGTATAATTTATTTTCTAAACTTACTTCTAAATGTACTTGTGCGAATTTTGAGCAGTTTTAAACGTGTATGTGAAATCGTGTATAGGTTTGTGAGTGCAGAATGTCAAAATTTGCAACACAGTGTAAGTGAAATATTGGCTAAATAATGTGCCCCAAACATATGATTGTAAATATGTCTAGTGCTCTTCTTTGCACAATGTAAAATGCTAAGAGTTTCAATGACAGATCTCAATCTGCCAAAAGAAGATTGCAAAATAGCAATACGAACTATATCACAAAGCCAGTACAAAGCACAAAACCCTACAAAAATGGAGCAACAACAAACACTGGACCAACGACTTTAAATATATATGTTACTGGCTACATCTTCGCCTTATAGTTTGCAGCCCATTTAAGCCAAAGAAGCTTATTGATGACACAATTCAGTGGAAGCTGGCATCCATGCTAATTATGTCCCGATATGTGTAGTAAAACCAATAGCGGTGGATGCCAAGTCTGAAAATATCCCTTAGTCTCAAAATTAGGTCAAAGGTCAACTGGCTGCAAAATAACAAGACAATAGACAAAGCGTCTATTTTCTGTCGTCTCTTGACCATATAGAATGCATTAAACTCAATTACATTATACAAGATGAACTTCAGATACATTTTGCATATCATAGACTAGAACTAAGCACGTGACCGTGCAAGTTTAAAGGTCGTTTTGGTGCAAAATTTACAAAATAAAAGTATCATATCAGCTCATATCAATCCAACAATACACAATTATCATAAAACTGCACATGAATGGTTTAGGTTTTACTACGCATACCGGGACATAATTAGCACAAATGCCAGCTTCTACCCCATGTTACCATCAGATTTTTTTCTTCATGAAATGGACAGCCAACCTTTAGATTATGCATTAAAACTATGAAACGATTTTACCATACAAAAATAAAAAGTAAACAGAATACCAACCCACGGCACCACATACATTGAAGTATTTAATCAATTAAATTAATAAGGATGAATCGCCAGTACGGTTTCAAAATTAATGATTGCCAAACTCAAAATGACACTTAGAACAATAAGATTTATGGTAACAGAAATGGACAAACAAGCGGACAATCTAGAATAATCTATCACTTACAAATTTCCTTTTGATTTTTTTTTAATTTTTGGGGGGAGGTGAGAAGGTCGTACAATATACAATTTGATCTTGAGCTGTTATTAATTTGAATACCATTTTATTCAGATAAGGTAGAGATCAACATGTATATTAGGTGATATTCCTTTGAATCTATCTCCTTGATAAATGCTTATTCCTGATTAGCACATTAAATATGAAAAAAATCTTAAAACCAGTCTAAAATCTCAATTAGTAATCGATAAATCGCCTCATTGCCAACGATGGCAACGGCGATTAATGTAGAACAAAGTGCGATAGAGCATTTATATATGTTAAACAGATGACTTTGACAGATGTGTGTTACCTTTGATACAGACTCGAGCATTTCCGCGTGTGTGCGTTGAATGTCATTAATGTTTCATCTTTAAAAGAGTGAGTGCAAGAGCATGTTTGATACAGATGATATGTACTGATTTTGCGCCACAGCATGATATAATAGATAATTGACAGTTTTACATGTGTACGAAGCAAGTACGAAACATGAATGCTATTACTTTATATCCAGTGTTCACTTTAAAACACTTTGTTAGTTATCTGTGGTGTTCTTTATGCACCCATAGATTAAAGGCAATTGAAGCCAATATCAAGGGTCTTCACCACACCCCAACACACCAACACCCCACCCACTAGTTTATGCTTATATAGTTGTTGTTAAAGACATACTGTCCGACATTGGACCTAGACAAAACTTTGTAACTAAAAACGACTGTGTAATTAACAATGTTAAATGAGCTGGTGGCCAGCAAAAGGCAAACGTTTGCATGTATGGCCATCGCAGACTCAGAATCCATGTTGTCTGAACAGTCGTCGATGGGCGCTCTATAGGTTGTCAAGGATCCGAAAATTAAGACTCTAATCAGACTGTGCATGTGTGAAGACTGATTTCAATCTTTGCTGTACGCACATGTCAACCTCTACTGTATGTTGGGGGATGAAGAGTCCAGGTGTCCGACGAATTGATGTCTCAGCCGACACATCACCTCTTTAATGGATGTAATCAACGACAGATGAGAGATTTGAAAGGATAACATCGACGACAGATCTTCTTTTCTGTTTTAACTTTGAAAAACAAACGTATTCTGACTTGTTTTTGTAGGATAACTTGGCGTGAAAATTATCTGCCATTATTCAAACAATCGCAGCACGAGTAAGACGCAAAGAACACTAACATTCAAACGACATCAATAACATAATATACATAAGTAAAGCGACCAGCTCTCTCTCTCTCTCTCTCCCATCGTCTCTCTCTCTCTCTCTCTCTCTCTCTCTCTCTCTCTCTCTCTCTTTCTTACCCAGCGAGATGATTGCAAACCTAGAAAGGACATAAAGTACTGCATCACAAAACAAGGTCATAACAGTGTTATTGTGGGTGTTCATATTTAGCACGTTGAGTACCAATAGAATGTAGATGATATTGTGGCTTTCAAATCACCGATATGAACTTCAAATATCAAGATCAGAAATAGTTCATTGTATGCGGTATTTAATCCAAGTGTAGATATCTTAGATATGTCCTAATAGATGTTTCCAATTATAGTATATATTTGTGAAATATCAACATAACAAATGCAATTTTGTACTCCAAATATTGTCTACCTGTCCATTGGCAAATCGTCCTTGAACTTCAACCTTTGTAATCACCATTAACTTTCCTAGGTCAATCTGTAGATACTCATAGGAATCTTTATCAATCACTCCAAGAGGACACCAGGCTCCTCCTTTGGCTTCCGTTCGTATCCTGAAAGAGACGAACACACACTATATTTGATCTGGATGGGTCCGCAATGTATTTGCTATGTTTAATTTAATCAAAGAATGAACCACAACACTCAAAACATGTATATACCATGCAAACAACAAACACAGATTATTATTAGTTTCCTTACAATCTTATCATTGCCATGTTTGACTGCTACCTACCCAGTATAACAGCTTGGCTATTGTCATCCACGTTTTTAAGATAGTAATTTTTCTCCATGAATCAGAAGGCTAAAAATCAACTGTAACACATTGTTCTCGCAAAACAGCTAACATGTACCCAATCACATCTATACATACATGTTCCATGTGTGTGAGCAAAAGGGGCATTTATACATTTAATTACTTTAAGGGCATCCTCTATACTAATTTAACACTTTTCCACAAGTGTAGGCTTTTTAAAATGATTGCCATCGTTAAGCATTATTTTCATTGCGTAATGTAGGGAGCGAAATGACTTAGTGGTAGAGTGCTTGAATCGAGAGCGAGGGACCGCGGGTTCGAGCCTCACCAGCGCAACTGCGTTGTCCTTGAGCAAGACACATAATTCCTAGCTTAGTACATGTTCAACCCAGGAAGACCCGTCCCTACATAACTGAGGGTAAAGAATCAAACCAAATATTATGTCGTTTATTAATTTGATAAATTAAACCCTTTGTCAACCAAGGCTTACTCAAAGAGCAACAGTCTGGGTTTATCAGTAACGAAATGCTGTGTTCCCTAGATTATGCCCGCGAAGTTGAAAGCCTATAAGTCTACAGATTCATATCAGAGATCAGTTTTTCTTGAGAAAATATCTTCAAAAACAAATATCTTTTTACAAAAATGTATTTCTGCAGCCCACCAGTTTACATGTATAGTGATAGTGCTGTTCAGTTACACATTATGTAATTTCGTTTACTGTAGAAAGGAATGTTTATGCATTGCTGGATTTTTCCTTCTGACTTGATAGATTAAGCTTGAGATCATCCATCGTACATTTCGAGAGGTTACAGATTATGATTTCAAAATAAGATTGTGTATTTCTTTTTCAGAAGATCGTTTTGTCTTAGCAAGCAGTGTTTACCCTGAAGAAATGCTGCATTAAGCGACATTTCATCTCGTTCTTCACTGTTTGCCGCTGAACACATATAAGATTCACTGGTATACAAAGTTAATGGGCTTATCAGCAGTTTGAAAGTGGCTTAATCTTAGCATGCTGGGGAAATTTATATGCTTATGTTGTTGTCTGCTGGTGTGTGTATATGTGTGTATGTGCGTTTTTTCGTGCCTGATCTGGGTCCAAATCATTTACAAATGCTATCAGCAGACATCGAAAGGACTCTTTAAAAGGCTAAATAGTTAATAGACACTAATCACCAATGCTATCTCTTTTCTGCCAATTAAAAATTGTAAAACAAGAAAGTAATTATGATCAGGAAATACCACAATCAAACACTGCAGACCAACCCCCGCACCGTGAGGTAGAGCCACAGAACACTGACTGTCACAATCCCATAGAAGACATGTATTCACAGGTATAACAATGTACCATAATGGTGATGGTGACCTGTCTCCAGAACTCTGTCCATTATTGGAACCTGGATGGGTAGCAGTCAGGTAAGTTGAATCCTGCTAAACAGGCTAATTAACGTATAGAGGGATTGGCTGCTGATAAGCCCACAACGCATTACCAGACTCACTCTAAAGCTAGGTATATGCACTAGGCATTATAATTTGGTATATGCATGCTTTTAAACAAATCTAAATCCGCCTAATGAACTCTAGAAAAATATGTTTCACAGGTGAGATAAGACGGATAAACAATACATGTATTTGTATACATGTCTTACTGTACACGACTAGTATAAGAATGGGTAATGATGGCCAGACTATGTGTCACAAATAAATCATAACGCTGTAGAGTACTAGTAATAATCTGTTTATGCTTATGTCATTGAACTGACATGAGCACTACAGTATTTAGTAGGTTAAACTTTAATTGATTACGTTACGTGATTACGGAGATCTTTACTTTGGCACTGGTGTTGAACAATACTCTAACGCTCTACACAGATGTTTATTTAGGGAAACATCCTAAAGTTGTGTTAAGCAAGACAGCGGCGCCACAATTATTATAGAATTACAATTAATGCCATCAGTTTGGGGAATTTTTAGGTTAGGAAAACAAAGCTGATCGTTAGAAATCAATGCACGCAGACAATAGCAGACTGAACACGGAGTCTTGCTGTGCTTATTTCCGGTAACTGTCAATCTCCCAATTGGCTCATAGTTTGATTCTGACAAAAAAAGACAGAAGCTTACGAAGAAACACGAGAACAATAGACATAAGAAAAATATACATGTTTTTGAAGAAAAGCCACATTGACCCTTGGTATACTAATGGATTCTTCCTTCTTGTTTGATACGATAAACGCGGGATAGCTCATTGACATATCTGGGGTGTCAGGTTATAATTATCAAAATACATTGCATTCTTTTATCTGAAGATTTATTTTACCGTTACAAAAAGTCTTCGTTGCTTGCAGACCTGCTACAGTTCCATTGGCCACATGCTATAACTTGGAAACAAAATGTACTTTTGTTCTGATATATTTACTCAACCATGTAAAGCGGATATACAGTACATCATCTTATCTATCGTATGTTTAACTTATGCTGTTTTCGTGTATTTCTGATTTGTGATGGAATGTGGGATATAGTTTGTAGCCATGTATATATGTCATCTCCAGGTCTGTAGCCAATTCAGCTTCCATGGGTAACACCAAACAATCAATACCGCCTCTGTGACACATGACTGGCTTCCAAACTGTCAATGATGCAATTTATGGCGCTTAAAGGTTTTCGCAAGAAATGCCCATTTAGCAATTTTGCAGTGTAGGACTTCTAAGAACTCTTACAAACATCTCCACGCGAAAAAGAATCATTAATTCTAACGAAGTAATAATCAAATCAGTAGTGCGTTCTAATCAGCGCCTGTTCGATCGAGAGAAAGAAAATAACGAAGCTGATGATTGCAAGCTTCCTGACTTGCTGACACAAAAGAATTGGATTTCGTATAGAAGCTTTATTAGTGACCGTTGCTTAAGATGCCGTTAAGATTGACTGTCTGATTGCTTTTTGCTAGCATAGAAGAAGAATGACAAAGAAACAGATCGAACTTAATGATCATAATGTTAAAACAGTAACACAACACACAGAATGTTTATCAGAAAATAAATTCACCAGACGTGCATGAACAAGGAACTTCATTACGTAGACGTAAGCAATGAATTGTGTGAAATATGCAGATATGCTGCAGCTGATGATGATGATGATGATGATGATGATGATGATGATGATGATGATGATGATGATGATGATGATGACGACGACGACGACGACGACGACGACGACGACGACGACGACGACGACTAGTCATATGAACCATTACCAAAACCGTTCAAGTTCACACATAAACTAGTCTAAAAGAAATAGGTCATAATTACTCAACCATAAACGTTTGAGCCCATGATAACTCTCTTGCATTTTGAGGTCAAACGTCTGGTCATACTTACCGTTAAAACAACATATTTTGATAAAATATCAATAATAATCAACATATACAGGCAAAACTACTGAATAATATCTAGGCCACAATGATCTATTTTATGTTGAGGTAAGTAAGGGTGCAAAGATCAGGAATCGATACAATCAAGTACCACAACTGAACTCACAGTTAGACATCACAAACGAGAGCCAAGAGGTCAGCCCTTTCCCAGCAGGTGACTACAAAGCACATGTAAACAGACGCTCACAAAGACATAGCAAACACAAGACAGATAAAAGCATAAAAGATCCACAAAAGAAGTACCGCCTTAAAATGGTCAGTAAAATATTTTACTAGAGGGCTTAAACCAGTTTTACGGCGCCAACCTCGCCTTTAGGCAAATAAAAAAAATACCAGTGTTTCCGGTTCCCCGACCGACCATAAAAATTCGGGGCCGACTCTAAACTTTTTATTTTTTTAAAAAAAATCGATTTTACGTATCAAATATTTGCTAGAAAACTGACAAAAAGATGGATAAATCAGAGAAAATATGAAGAAATAGTGTATGCTTAACGTGCCTTCGAGCTAAATTAATAATTCAGAAGCATTTGTAATCTTAAAATTACTCTTATTTATGTGAAATTCGCCAATTTATTTGCGAAATTGTAGGAAAAACCTACCAAAACTAATGACACCTCTTTTCTTAGTACTTTAGAAATGAACAATGTGAAAAAAGTTTATCAGGCAACCTGAACACCATATCTGTTCGTATTTTGGTAAGAAAAATGATTTAGCTCTGGCCTCAACTTCTCTTATTTTCACCTTTCCGGTGCGCTCTGTAATGGGGTTATTTTTATTGTCTGTGCAGGCGTGAGTATTTTGAAGGATGCTTCCCGGCTTACCCGGTGTGTTTTTGGTCATTGTTATAATCAATCCTTCCTTTATAGGAACATCTCACACCTTCATCAGCCAAATTGTGATTATCAGTGATGATATATGAAATAATAGTAAAAACTAAAGCAGATAACAACAATTTAACCTTGATCAAATATTGAATATTAAAGTAATTGTACAAGCAATGGCTTTTGAGAAAAAAACACTATGAAAACAAGAACTGGCTTTTATTTCAATATAGTAATACTAATATAATAGAGTCACTTTACACTTAATATATTCTGGTCTCCTCTGTCTTTGAAACAAAATAATTTTATTGTGATTGTTGTTACCAGACAGGACACGAAAGTCCAATGTTTGTAATGCCAGGGTGCACAAATTTAGAACAACAACATCTCCCATAGTACATATCACCAGGATCCACAGCCTGATGACATTGCCTGTACTTTTTTGGAAAAGAGGGAAAATACACTCAGCAGAGTTCAAGAAAGGAGACGGAAACACACCAGAGACTTGCAGACTAGTGTCTCTTTACTCCATTGACTGCAAGACACTGGAGCATATTGTATTCAGTACATGTAGCATACACAAACACCCCAGAGACTCACAGCATACTCATACTTTCAAAAGAGACGGTATTGTGACACACAGCTGAAAGCCTTTGGCAAAATCCCCAACACCACCTACTGCATACACTCCAATTATGATGGGGTTACTTATTATCAGCACCCGATTCAGTCCAGTCAAGGGTTGCCCTTAGGGAGCGTTCTGGGACCTCTGCTCTTCCCACTGTTTATAAAAGATCTGCCATAGTACATATCACCAGGATCCACAGCCTGATGACATTGTCTGTACTTCTTTGGAGGAAAAGAGGGAAAAGAACTGTTTTGTACTGTTAGCAAAAAAAGTGAAGCCTACCTACCCACCCTGTTTTTTTCTGGCAAGGAACCTGAAACACAACTATTGTTTTGGCCTTAATTCTGATGTGGACCAGTATACATTTGGGTAAGAGACAAAACACAACAAACACGACAGCCAAGAGATCAGAGGTCAAACATCCGGTCACACTGAACAATTATCCAAAAGTTAGTGAGTTTGATCAGGAAATACCACGACCACACACTGCAGACCGAGCATGGCGCCTTCAGGAAGAGCGACAGAACACTAACAGTCACAAGACATCAGGAAGACAATTAAAGTAAAACAACCAGCTCTCTCTACCTCACCAAGATAATTGCAAAACTAGAAGTACTGTCATGTAAATACACCTAAATGTCACTGTACTATTTCTATAACTCAATAGGAAATTTTATATAAGATCAAGGGCAGATAGTGGTCTGCTCATGTTTTAAAAGTAAATAAGAAGGCAAAGATCAGGAATCGATACAATCAAATACCACACCTGACCCTAGACACCACATGAGAAAGTGACACAGCATAAAATTACATTACATACAAGAGAGCCACAGGTCAGTACTTTCCCAGCAGGTGATCACAAGGCTGCAAGGAACAGACAAGGCAGCAAAATAAAAACGAATGAGAAACATAAAAAGCAAAAAAGATCCACAAAAGAAGCATCACCTTGGAACGGTCAGTACAAAAAATAACTGGATGGCTTAAACATGTTTAACAGTACCAATCTCACTCTTAGTTCTGATGTAGATAAAGACACATATGGGAAAGTGACACACAGCACAAAAAAGAGCCAAGAGGTCAGCCATTTCGTAGCAGATGATCACAAAGTAAGTAAGGGTGTAAAGATCAGGAATCGATATAATCAAGTACCACACCGGACCCAGGATACCAATGGGCAAGTGACAAATTCACAGTTAGACACCACAAACGAGAGCCAAGAGGTCATCCCTTCCCCAGCAGGTGACCACAAAGCACATATAAACAGACGCGCACAAAAACATAGCAAACAAGAGACAGAAAGAAAACATTACAAAAGGCATAACAAAGACAAACATGAAACATAGATAACAAAAAGGATTCAACAGTACATACAATTGAATACCGGAGCAAAGAAATCCAACAATCAAACCCTGGTGGGCCTTAGCAGAGACACGACATCAGGCCCCAATAGTCCGGTCGTAAACCAGAATGACCTGGAACTTGATTTTAAAGTTTTTTTCTTTGCTGATTCTTGTTGTTGAGGCATTGTAATTGATGAATCCAGCTGATGCCACTCTGGCAAAATTGAGCGTTTTGAAATATTCAAGATGGCGTCCAAGATGGCCGTCAGTTAGGCTCCTAAGACCTATATGACCAACATACTCGATCAAAAGCATTTTAATTTTGACTTTTAAGGATGTTTCAAAGGCGAAATGTTACAGCCAATTAAAATGGAACATTGTTTTGATTCGGAAGGTTGAAATATAAAAGATGTCGTCCAAGATGGCCGTCAGTTAGGCTTCTGAGGCCAATATGACCGGCAAACACGATAAAAACACTTTAATTTTGACTTTTTATGGATGTTTAGAGGCTAAAGGATACACATGATCAAATTAGAACATTGTTTTGATTCGATTCAAAACGTTGAAATTTAAAGATGTCGTGCAAGATGGCCGTCAGTTAGGATCCTTAGACCTAAGTCACTAAAAAACTTGATATAAAGCATTTTAATTTTGACGTTTTATCGATGTTCAGAGGCCTAATAATACAAATGATTAAAATGAAGCATTCACAGGTTTGATTCACAAGGTTGAAATAGTAAAGATGGTGTCCAAGATGGCCAACATTTAAAGCAAAATTCAACCTGAAATCAAATTTGCAGTTAGTAACTACATTTATCTCTGATAGTTTTCGGTTGTATTCAGAGAATTTGACTGGCATGTTATTGTTGTTATTCAGCGTTGTAAAATGCTTAAGATGACATTCAAGATGGCAGATATAACAGGGTGGGGAATCACATGGTTTTTGCTATGATACACTCTTATTTTTCGCAATGGTAATGTTTTTGTCTTAGTTCTGGGAATCGTATCCATCATTCCATGCACCATGCACTTTCCAGACCACTTTTGGCTGGATCTGATAATGAACGGACGACATCACTGAAATCTTTGTGACAAAGTGTTTGATCAAAGTACAAACCTTTTTTGAATCAATGTGGGGAAAAAGTCAACTGGGTGGATAGCTAAAATTTACAAAAAATGCTGACGGAGTGTAGTGTAACAACACAAAAAACAACCTCTGAGTAAGGTATCTGCATGCTGCAGATGTTCGTTACTATCTTGACTGCTGGTTGGTACAGGCCTGCTTGCCCGGTGCAATTTTAACAACCGTTACTACTTTTCTGGTCTGTTGCAAGTGCAACAGACTGCACTGATGGTTGGATATTGCTATAACAAATATGTATGCTGGTCTGGTGCCACATAATCGAACATACGCAATGGCAAATATGTCTGCTGACCCTGAGGCAATGATGCCTGGGCTGCTGGTTGGGAAAAAGTAGAACAGAAATGCACACTAGTGAATGTAACTTCAACAGACATGCCCGCTGATCCAGTGCAACAGTACCCAGCATTCCTGTTAGTTGGGTGCAATTGTAACATACATTATTGCTGGTGGGATGTACCTAACACGCATGACTGCTGGCCCAGACTCTCGTTAAATGACATGTGTGCTGGTTTAGCACCAATTTATTAAACACACGTGATGTTAAGGATGTCGGATATGATGAGCTGGTGGCATTACGCGGTCGCTGTTCAGTAAAACTTCAACAGATATGCCTGCGGACTTGGTAGTATTCAATCAATCATGCCTCCTGGTCCATTGGAAATGAAAGAGAAAAAGCTACTTGACCTATGCCAATTCATCAGACAAGCCAACTAACAATGTGAAACTTTATCAGCCAAGACTGCTACATTGTCAATACAACATACATGCCGTGTAGAGACTTGCTATATAGCTGCAGCTGCAACATTATATGCCTGCTGGCCTAGTGTTACTGTCTACAACACCGCTGCTGTTTAAACATGCCTATTGGTTGAGTGCTGCTGCAAGATGGATGCTTGCTGGACTGTGGCCACTCAATCAACATGCTTGCTGACCTTTTTTTCACTCAAAATTGCATGTCTGCTGGCGGTGTGCTTCTCTATATGCTATACCTGCTGGTATGGTGTCTGCTTATCAGCTGTGCCTGCTGGTATGGTGACTCACTATCAGCCGTGCCTGCTGGTATGGTGTCTCATTATTAACCGTGCCTGCTGGCGTGGTGCTTCATTATAGGTCATGCCTTTTGGTTTGGTACCTCACTATCAGCCATGCCTGTTGGTGTTGTGCCTAACTGTAGGCCATGCTTTCTGGGGTGGTGCCTCACTGTAGGTCATGTCTTCTGGTGTGGTGCCTCACTATAGGCCATGCCTGTTGGCGAGGTACCTCACTATAGGCCATGCCTGCTGGTCCGTTTTGCACTTCAACCGACATTTTGATTAGTTGAGTGCAGAGGGAAGATGGATGGCTGTAAGTCTGTTGCTACTCTTACAGAGGTGCCATCACGTCAGACATGTCTGCTAATCCGGTGCCACTCTCAGATATGCCTGCTTGTACAGTGCAACTCTATCAGACATGCATGCTGGGTTCATTTATCCAGATACATGTGATTGTAAAGTGTTTGTCCATCAGAAAAGAAATCTGATATGTAACAAATCCACCAGACATGCCTACAGGTAAGGTGCGGTTCCCATGGGGTTGTAAAACTGGTCAGCTACTCGCTTGGACGCCATCTTGAATATATCGAATCCTGAACAATACATCAGCTGCATCACTGAGATGTTAAAAGTATGATGTATGTAACTCGAGAATCAGTAAAATCAGCATTGTGCATGCAAAACCCTGGAGTTTGCCAGCCTCAGGGAAAATTTTCTTATACTTTTGTCATAAACTGCCATTTTGGTGGCCATTTTGACCGCATCCTTATTTTATTTTTATATTTTTGTTAGAAGCTAATTGTCTTCAACTAGATTCCAACCTCATAGCTATTAATTTAAGGAAAAGAAATGGGTTTAAGACATTTTCCGCTATCACACAAATTTTCACTAATAATTGACCTCCATCTTGGACGCCATCTTGAATATATCGAAATGCTAAATGATGCCAGAGTGGCATCACTCGGATTTTTCAAGGACAATATATGCACTACCAGAATCAACAAAGAAAAAAAAGTTTAAAATCAAGTTCCAGGTCCTCCTTAAATTCACCCAAATTCTGCTGGACTACAACCCTCTCATCTATAGATAATTATTTGAGTTGCAACCGTCATAGAGCCTGAGGCTTCAATTAAAGAGGAAATTAAAGTTGTTGCCCGTGATTGGATTTATCATCAAGCAAGCAGTCTGTCACGATACATTAATTTTATAACCATTTTTTGTAATAATGAGATTGTTTTAAATGAACTGCGCTGAAAAATTATCAGTGCCAAAAGTTTTGTTTAATGTATACACTAAGTCTCCATAAAACTCTGGCTCCTAAAGTTTCTGGCGCGAGAGAGATTTAAGATTGACATGAAATTTAGATATCAAATCAAGTATTGGCAATACAATTTAAAAGAAAAAGTTTTGCTGAGTTTATGATACCCATAGTCTTGTTTAAGAAGTGTCTGAGTTACAAGTTTATTGAAAGTATTGAAGTCTGCAACATGGCCAGATATTCTATTTGACAAATATAATATCCATAATATATATGTAGAACAAGGAACATCACCATCTATAAATGGAATATTGACAATTTCAAAATCGTCACGTTTATCCTAAATTTTGGTAGGAACAATGTCATTAGAAACGGAAGTATCAGAGCCATCGAAACTCCTAAGGGTATATTTGACTTTCAGAATGGACACCCCACCCTATCATAACAAAACAAGAATAAATCCGCGACCCATTTGTATCACTACAACTTGTCTATACAACTTAGTGCCAAATCGTATAAAAGTTGTGTCCAACAAAAACGGAGCCAAGTGCCAATCAGTTCACGTTTTAAAGTATCAACATAATACAATCGTCAAATATCTTAACTCGAATATGTTCAAGATTGATGTCGGCAGATAACTACCTAGCCAGTGGTCTGGTCATGTTTAACTCGAGTATATTCATAACCACTGCCGGCAAATTTAGAAATATACAACTTAAATTAAATAGGCTAGGTCAAAAATAGATTCTGTAGAATTAAAGGGTAGATTACTCTGTAATTAACAATCCCGTCACGCCAGAATTCGAACTTGAGTGCAAATTGTAAGAATATCACAACTTAATAGTCTGAATACCTCAACCCAATAATCCAAAATTTCACAACCCAATAGTCCAAATATCACAACCCTATTGTCCAATTAATACAACTTAACATTCCAAATATCAAATGCCAATAGTCCAAATATCACAACTCAACTATCCAAATAACACAACGCAATCATTCAAATATCACAACTCAATAGTCCAAATATCACAACACAATTGCCCATATAAACCAACGATTATATCGCAATAGTTCAAATATAACAAGTCAAAAGTCCAAATTCCATGACTCAATAGTCCAAATATCCAAATAACACAACTCAATATTACTATTTGTACTATTGAGTTGTGTTATTTAGATATTTGGACTATTGTGTACAAATAGTATTTGTACGATTTAGTAGTGTTATTTGGATACTTGGACTATTGAGTCATGGATTTTGGAATTTTGACTTGTGATATTTGAACTTTTAATATCATAACTCAATAGTGCAAATATTACAAATCAATATAACAACTCAATAGTGCGAACATAACAACTAAATAGTGCAAACATTACAACTCAATAACACAACTCAAATGTGCAAATATTACAACCCAACAGTCAAAATATCACAACCCCATAGTGCAAACTAACTAGGCAAGCCGCATAACTTAGCGCATTATGCAGAGGGAAGATTGATTATATAAGATAATTATATAAATGGTAAGAATGGTTGTGCGTCTGAGCCCTGTTCCAGCCTTCTTCATCCATATGAGTTGTTTGCTCATTGGCAATAATGCAAGCTAGGCAATAGTCAGTTAGTGTCGAAATAATGTCTGCACTCAGAACTGGTGGAGAAGCATGCACAAGTAAAGAGGTATCGGAACTGACAGACGTAATGTAACTGGAATTGTATTGGAGAAAACATTTCCTTCTGGTCCCCACACCAAGACTCTTGAGCAGACAAAAAGTAGAACTTGTAAAGATGCATACACTACATATGTGTTTTGACAGACAGTTTACAGCACCAGAGCAGCACAGTGGCAGCTGAGCTGTAGTGTCAACGAAATCAGGAAGCCGTCAGTATTATACAGAATTTTAACAGTAAAATAGCATTATGCCAGTAAGAATAGCATGATATCAGTAAAAAGACTATAAGGCAATTAAGAATAGCATTATGCAAGTAAGATGAACATTATACCATGAAGAGCGCATTATGCCAATAAAAAGCATCATACCAGTAAGAAGAGCACCATGCCAGTAAGAAGAGCATCATGTCAATACGAAAAGTATTATAATTTTGACAAAACAAACACTAATACAGTGCAAAAAGAGAAGCTTACCAGCAAGAACAGACGAGCCTAACAAAGTGCTAGATCAGCATGTAAGTATGCACAATTTGATCAAAGTATTCACTGTATACTAGAAATGTAGTCGAGGCCCTTATTGTCCCTCCCGAACACGTTGGTTTAGTCATGTAGCAGATCATTGTTCCTCCGTACACGTCGGTTTAGTCCTGTAGCAGAGTATTGTCCCTCTCGTACAAGTTGGTTTAGTCATGTAGCAGAGTATTGTCCCTCCGGTACACGTTGGTTATGTCAGGTAGCAGATCATTGTTCCTCCGTACACGTCGGTTTAGTCAAAGAACAGAGTAGTGCCCCTCCCGTACACGTTGGTTTAGTCATGTAGCAGAGTATTGTACCTCCCGTACACGTTGGTTTAGTCATGTAGCAGAGTATGTCTCTCCCGTACACGTCGGTTTAGTCATAGAATAGAGTAGTGCCCCTCCCGTACACGTTGTTTTAGTCATGTAGCAGAGTATTGTACCTCCCGTACACGTTGGTTTAGTCATATAGCAGAGTATTGTCCCTCCCGTACACGTCGGTTTAGTCATAGAACAGAGAAGTGCCCCTCCCGTACACGTTGGTTTAGTCATGTAGCAGAGTATTGTACCTCCTGTACACGTTGGTTTAGTCATGTAGCAGAGTACTGTCCCTCTCGTACACGTTGGTTTAGTCCTGTAGCAGAGTATTGTCCCTCTCGTACACGTTGGTTTAGTCATGTAGCAGAGTATTGTACCTCCCGTACACGTTGGTTTAGTCATGTAGCAGAGTATTGTCCCTCCCATACACGTCGGTTTAGTCATAGAACAGAGAAGTGCCCCTCCCGTACACGTTGGTTTAGTCATGTAGCAGAGTATTGTACCTCCCGTACACGTTGGTTTAGTCATGTAGCAGAGTATTGTCCCTCCCGTACACATTGGTTTAGTCATGTAGCAGAGTACTGTCCCTCTCGTACACGTTGGTTTAGTCCTGTAGCAGAGTATTGTTCCTCCGTACACGTCGGTTTAGTCATGTAGCAGAGTATTGTCCCTCCCGTACACGTTGGTTTAGTCATAGAACAGAGAAGTGCCCCTCCCGTACACGTTGGTTTAGTCATGTAGCAGAGTTTGTACCTCCCCTACACGTTGGTTTAGTCATTAAGCAGATTATTGTTCCTCCAGTACACGTCGGTTTAGTCATGTAGCAGAGTATTGTCCCTCTCGTACACGTTGGTTTAGTCATGTAGCAGAGTATTGTCCCTCTCGTACACGTTGGTTTAGTCATGTAGCAGAGTATTGTACCTCCCGTACACGTTGGTTTAGTCATGTAGCAGAGTATTGTCCCTCCCGTATACGTCGGTTTAGTCATAGAACAGAGAAGTGCCCCTCCCGTACACGTTGGTTTAGTCATGTAGCAGAGTATTGTACCTCCCGTACACGTTGGTTTAGTCATGTAGCAGAGTATTGTCCCTCCCGTACACATTGGTTTAGTCATGTAGCAGAGTACTGTCCCTCTCGTACACGTTGGTTTAGTCCTGTAGCAGAGTATTGTTCCTCCATACACGTCGGTTTAGTCATGTAGCAGAGTATTGTCCCTCCCGTACACGTTGGTTTAGTCATTAAGCAGATTACTGTCCCCGTACACGTTGGTTTAGTCATGTAGCAGGTTACTGTCCCTCCCGTACACGTTTGTTTAGTCCTGTAGCAGAGTAGTATCCCTCCCGAACAGCTGGTTTAGTCATGTAGCAGATTATTGTCCCTCCCTTACACGTTTGTTTAGTCATGTAGCAGAGTATTGTCCCTCCCGTACACGTTGGTTTAGTCAGGTAGCAGATTATTGTTCCTCCCGTACACGTCGGTTTAGTCATAGAACAGAGTAGTGCCCCTCCCGTACACGTTGGTTTAGTCATGTAGCAGAGTATTGTACCTCCCGTACACGTTGGTTTAGTCATGTAGCAGACGTTGGTTTAGTCCTGTAGCAGAGTATTGACCCCCGTACACGTTGGTTTAGTCATGTAGCAGATTATTGTCCCTCCCTTACACGTTTGTTTAGTCATGAAGAAGAGTATTGTCCCTCCCGTACACGTTGGTTTAGTCCTGTAGCAGATTATTGTTCCTCCCGTACACGTTGGTTTAGTCCTGTAGCAGAGTATTGACCCCCCTACACGTTGGTTTAGTCAGGTAGCAGATTATTGTCCCTCCCTTACACGTTGGTTTAGTCATGTAACAGATTATTGTCCCGCCCGTACACGTTGGTTTAGTCCTGTAGCAGAGTATTGTCCCTCCCGTACACGTTGGTTTAGTCCTGTAGCAGAGTATTGTCCCTCCCGTACGCGTTGGTTTAGTCCTGTAGCAGAGTATTGTCCCTCCAGTACACGTTGGTTTAGTCAGGTAGCAGATTACTGTCCCTCTCGTACATGTTGGTTTAGTTCTGTAGCAGAGTATTGTCCCTCCCGTACACGTTGGTTTAGTCCTGTAGCAGATTACTGTCCCTCTCGTACATGTTGGTTTATTAATGTAGCAGAGTATTGTTCCTCCGTACACGTCGGTTTAGTCATGTAGCAGAGTATTGTCCCTCCCGTACACGTTGGTTTAGTCATTAAGCAGATTACTGTCCCCGTACACGTTGGTTTAGTCATGTAGCAGGTTACTGTCCCTCCCGTACACGTTTGTTTAGTCCTGTAGCAGAGTAGTATCCCTCCCGTACACGTTGGTTTAGTCATGTAGCAGATTATTGTCCCTCCCTTACACGTTTGTTTAGTCATGTAGCAGAGTATTGTCCCTCCCGTACACGTTGGTTTAGTCAGGTAGCAGATTATTGTTCCTCCCGTACACGTCGGTTTAGTCATAGAACAGAGTAGTGCCCCTCCCGTACACGTTGGTTTAGTCATGTAGCAGAGTATTGTACCTCCCGTACACGTTGGTTTAGTCATGTAGCAGACGTTGGTTTAGTCCTGTAGCAGAGTATTGACCCCCGTACACGTTGGTTTAGTCATGTAGCAGATTATTGTCCCTCCCTTACACGTTTGTTTAGTCATGTAGCAGAGTATTGTCCCTCCCGTACACGTTGGTTTAGTCAGGTAGCAGATTATTGTTCCTCGCGTACACGTCGGTTTAGTCATAGAACAGAGTAGTGCCCCTCCCGTACACGTTGGTTTAGTCCTGTAGCAGAGTATTGTCCCTCCCGTACACGTTGGTTTAGTCCTGTAGCAGATTACTGTCCCTCTCGTACATGTTGGTTTAGTAATGTAGCAGAGTATTGTTCCTCCGTACACGTCGGTTTAGTCATGTAGCAGAGTATTGTCCCTCCCGTACACGTTGGTTTAGTCATTAAGCAGACTACTGTCCCCGTACACGTTGGTTTAGTCATGTAGCAGGTTACTGTCCCTCCCGTACACGTTTGTTTAGTCCTGTAGCAGAGTAGTATCCCTCCCGTACACGTTGGTTTAGTCATGTAGCAGATAATTGTCCCTCCCTTACACGTTGGTTTAGTCATGTAGCAGGTTACTGTCCCTTCCATACACGTTGGTTAAGTCATGTAGCAGAGTATTGTCCCTCCCGTAGACGTTGGTTTAGTCCTGTAGCAAATTAATGTCCCTACCGTACACGTTGGTTTAATCAAGTAGCAGAGTATTGTCCCTCCCGTAGACGTTGGTTTAGTCAAGTAGCAAATTAATGTCCCTACCGTACACGTTGGTTTAGTCAAGTAGCAGAGTATTGTCCCTCCCGTAGACGTTGGTTTAGTCCTGTAGCAAATTAATGTCCCTACCGTACACGTTGGTTTAGTCCTGTAGCAGAGTATTGTCCCTCCAGTACACGTCGGTTTAGTCATGTGGCAAATTACTGTCCCTCTCGTACACGTTGGTTTAGTCCTGTAGCAGAGTATTGTCCCTCCCGTACACGTTGGTTTAGTCCTGTAGCAGAGTATTGTCCCTCCAGTACACGTCGGTTTAGTCCTGTAGCAGAGTATTGTCCCTCCAGTACACGTCGGTTTAGTCATGTAGCAAATTACTGTCCCTCTCGTACACGTTGGTTTAGTCCTGTAGCAGAGTATTGTCCCTCCCGTACACGTTGGTTTAGTCCAGTAGCAGAGTATTGTCCCTCCAGTACACGTCGGTTTAGTCATGTAGCAAATTACTGTCCCTCTCGTACACGTTGGTTTAGTCCTGTAGCAGAGTATTGTCCCTCCCGTACACGTTGGTTTAGTCCAGTAGCAGAGTATTGTCCCTCCAGTACACGTCGGTTTAGTCATGTAGCAAATTACTGTCCCTCTCGTACACGTTGGTTTAGTCCTGTAGCAGAGTATTGTCCCTCCCGTACACGTTTGTTTAGTCCTGTAGCAGAGTATTGTCCCTCCAGTACACGTTGGTTTAGTCCTGACGCAGGTCACTTCTTTATATTTCAGACCCGTTCATTGAAATAATTCTCCTAAAATATCCATCAAATATTCATGCGCATGTCCTTTTACTACAATAATAGACGGTCTCAAGCAAAAGGCAAGTGCGCCGATCAAAGATTCAGATCAGACTGATAAGTCTTTGATTGGACTTCTATATTCAAACAAAAGTCTTTAGTTTAATCAGGCTGAAAACTAAGATTCTAATTAGGTTTTGCGGAAGCGCAGACTGATTATAATATTCGCTGTTTGCACATGCCAACTTGTACCTTATGCTGAACAGTGGCTCATATGTGCCTCCTAAAAACATCATCTGTACGATGATTACTTTCAGAAGGAATAGATTGTCATTGTCAGATATAATGACTTGTATGAAATGATCTCAGAAATGCAAGAATTTGTCTAGGCTAGCTTTATGCGGGTAGCGTTTCCGCTGTCATCTCTGAAGAAACTCTTAGATGCTCAATAAATGTTTAATATGGCACCAGTGCGTTTACAGTCGCTGTATTGATGCCTCATCAGAGCATCAGATGTCAATCAGTGCAGTTTTACCCTTAAATTTAAATCAACTATTTGCCGCCTGCCTGGAAAGTTATGCATGTTTTTGTCATCTGCTGATAGTATTCGAAATCTATGTTTTTGGATATTATTACAGGAAAACATTCAGAGTGTCCAACAGCTTTGGTGGATATTTGGGTCTTAAGTGTTTGCAAAGGTTATAAGCTGACGACATTAGCAGGTTAAGAGTTAATCTCAGCACTATATGAGCCGCGACATGGGACTGTGAATGTAGTATTTTAACATGATTAAACTCAGACTAGCATGTGCAGTCTCAGCTTAAGCTTAGAAACTCCAAATGCTGTTCGGTCAGTAGCTTAAGAGTCATAGAATATTCAAGCTCTGATGAGTCTGCGCATATGCGCAGGCTGATCTGAGCCTTGGCTTGTCGCACATACTACACTGTTAAAATCTCATGTTGCGGCTCAATTATTGAGTCTGTCTCTTAATTTGCCGCCTCAATGGCATGCTCAGAGTTAGCGGAGCGACACTATGAGATAATCTGTAGATGTCATATTTTGCCAACAATACAGTTGATAATTTGACGCATGTGCGCAATCTGGTCTTATACCATGTATAACTGTACTAAGTAGGTATAGTATGCTTGTTTAAGGTATACCAGTGGCAACCCCGAACACAGTTTCTTTTGAATCAGATAATTTAATTGCAAATGTGATTTTATTTACAATATGAAAACACGAATTATGCACCGAATAATTATAGTCAGCATTACATCTTTGCAATTGTTTTTCATATTCTGGTCATTTAGAAATATTGCCTGCGTACTGCAAGTAGAAAACTAAGGCCAGTGCTAGGAAGCTTCAGATACGTTGTACTTTCCAATGAATTTCAGTCACGATACAGAGTCTGCTGTCTTCAAATATTTACAGATTATTAAAAGGTAATCTAACTCACGTCTCCATATTCGAAGCACAATGAGTCGCATTCAAACCCGTACTACTAATTCTGCCAGGTACAGCAAAGGCTTAGTGAACAGACGTGTAAGTTTCGTCGCGTAAATAGAGAACATTAACGAAAATGGTAGGTGAAAGAAACTTTAGTAGGTGTCGCTGTTTAGCAGCGATTTTTTAAGGTGCCTAGATATTGTGTCGTAATATATTAAACAGTGGATTTTTTTTTCTACATTGTAAGCGTAGCAATACTTTTAGCATATCGATATACGTTAGTTAGTGAAATATGTACATACTTGCTTACTCACACAGGGTTGAATGTAAATACAATATTGGTTTAAAAACTCTTCTGCAACATGGCATATCAAGCCAGTATTTTATGGTGATTTAGTTTATAAATTCAAAATAATTGTTGGAAAACATAATATTAGTGATCCGTTCAAAAAGATAATCAAACGTTATAAAAATGGATATAACATAGATAGCATGCGACATTCTTCATGTCTGGTTGTAAACTAATCACGGTTTATAGCTATGGTTACTTCTTTCATTGCACGACGGTGAGTCAAGCCTTAGACACAATGGCAGCCCTGACGTAAAATGTTAATCGGTTGGTAAGTTTCTGATGCGTGTCTTTGCCTGAGCCCACCGTGGCCCAACTTAAGTTTTTTTAGGTCTGACTATCTGTGAGTCGTAGGCCCTTCATTTAGTTTCATTATGGTGTGTTAATCTGATTAAATTGCTTCTCTGTGGTGAGTCATTGCAATAGTTAGATAGCCTCCATGAAGGCTAAAAATGTAAGTAACACCAACATAATTTAAGACGAAGATTTGGTGCCAGTAAAATACATAAACATTGTAAGTCCCACAGTCGCTTAGGCTGCTGTCCGTTCTAAGGCGGTGTTTGTGTTGGTATTGATTCATTGTTTATTGTTCCTCCCATTGTTTGTGGATGTTCTGTGCTCGGTCCTTGTTCTGTTATTCAGTACTTTGTGTCGTTCTAGTATTGTAATTATCTTGATGGGGAAGAGAGAGCTGGTTGCTTTACTTATTTTGTCTGTCTAGGTTCTTATGGCTGTCATTGTTCTGTGGCCCTCCCTCATGGTGCCCTGGGTTGATCTGCACTGATAGCAATTGAACATAATACTGTGTATTAATTTACAGTGTAAATATAGCATAAACTTTGTCTATGAGTGTAGAAGAATATGCTAACCATCAGCTCCGTTGCTGTGTTGTGTTGTTATGTTATTGTCGCCTGGCTTATCATAAAACGACATAGTGCAATCATCCTGCTGTTGTTCTGTTATTGAATCTGTGTCTGATCGAGGACATACTGATACACAACAGACTGATGGAATTCATTTATTATTGATCTTTCCTTTAGACCTACAGGGATTAGCCATATAATGCTTCCAATAACACCATGTAGCGAACTCACTATCATCATATTAAATATCTAAATCTTATTAGCAGTTGTATTTTGTCTCACTGGCATTAATTTCCGGTTCGTCATGCTTGTTCTCTATGCATTACCCTTTTCATTATTGTTTAATATTCACATTGGGACTGTCAGAGTTGCTAATTCCCTACCTTATTACTGCTTGCCTAAGCACAAAACATAATATGCAGATATCATTTAAATGAAAACAAAGAAAAACGTCAATAAGAAGGGATAAAAGCACAATCTCAGATCGTCGCTATCTAGAACACCAAGAAGAAAGTCACAATCTCAGATCATACCGACATATAACGCCAAGAGAAAAGTCTCAATGTCAGACTATAACTTACTAAACACCAAGAGGTCAGTCACAAGATCGTAGACCATATCATCTAACTACGTATAGCCCCTAGTGGAAAGTCACAATCGCAGATCATATCAATTTATAGCACCAAGTGGAGAATGACAATCTCAGAACATACCTACCTATAGCACAAAGAGGATAGGCAAAATCGCAGATAATAACTACCTATAACACCAAGTGGAAAGACACAATCTCAAAACATACCTACCTATACTATCAAGAGGAAAGTCAAAATCTCAGAACATACCGACATATAACACCAAGAGAAAAGTCTCAATGTCAGATCATACCTAGATATAACACCAAGAGGTCAGTCTAAATGTCAGACCATAACTAACTGTAACACCAAGAGGTCGGTCACAAGATCGTAGATCATATTATTTAACTACCTATAGCACCAAGTGGGCAGTCACAATCGCAGATCATACAAACATATAGCACCAAATGGAGAATGACAATCTCAGATCATACCTACCTATAGCACCAAGATGATAGGCGAAATAGCAGATAATACTTACAAATAACTTCAAGTGGAAAGTCACAATCGCAAATTATACCTACCTATAACAACTAGAGGAAAGTGACAATCTCAGATCATACCTACCTTTAATATTAAACCAAGGGGAAAGTCACAATCTCAGATCATACCTACCTATAATACCAAGGAGAAAGTGACATTCTCAGATCATACCTACCTATAATACCAAGGAGATAGTCACAATCTCAGACCATACCTACCTATAATACCAAGGGGAAAGTGACATTCTCAGATCATACCTACCTATAATACCAAGGAGAAAGTCATATTCTCAGATCATACCTACCTATAATACCAAGGGGAAAGTGACAATCTCAGATCATACCTACCTATAATACCAAGAGGAAAGTCACAATCTCAGAACATACCTACCTATAACACCTAGAAATAAATGATAATCTCAGAACTTACCTACCTACTATACCAAGAGGGAAGTCACACTCTCAGATCATACCTACCTATAATACCAAGGGGAAAGTGACAATCTCAAATCATACCTACCTATAATACCAAGGGGAAAGTGACAATCTCAGATCATACCTACCTATAATACCAAGGGGAAAGTGAAAATCTCAGATCATACCTACCTATAATACCAAGAGGAAAGTCACAATCTCAGAACATACCTACCTATAACACCTAGAAATAAATGATAATCTAAGAACTTACCTACCTACTATACCAAGAGGGAAGTCACACTCTCAGATCATACCTACCTATAATACCAAGGGGAAATTGACAATCTCAGATCATACCTACCTTCAATACCAAGGGGAAAGTCACATTCTCAGATCATACCTACATATGATACCAAGGGGAAAGTGACAATCTCAGATCATACCTACCTATAATACCAAGAGGAAAGTCACAATCTCAGAACATACCTACCTATAACACCTAGAAATAAATGATAATCTCAGAACTTACCTACCTATTATACCAAGAGGGAAGTCACACTCTCAGATCTTACCTACCTATAACACCAGAGGAAAATGACAATCTCAGAACATACTTCCTATAATACCAAGAGGAAAGTCACAATCTAAGAACATACCTACCTATAATACCAAGGGGGAAAGTCACAATCTCAGTACATACAAACCTCTAATACCAAGGGGGAAAGTCACAATCTCAGATCATACCTACCTATAATACCAAGGGGAAAGTGACAATCTCAGAACATACTACCTATAATTTCAAGCGGAAAGTCACAATCTCAGATCATACCTACCTATAATACCAAGAGAAGACTCACAATCTCAGAACATACCTACCTTTAATATTAAGAGGTAAATGATAATCTCAGATCATACCTACATATAATACCAAGAGGTAAGTGAGCAATTGTAATACCATGCTCAGTTGAGTTGAGCATAAAAAGGGTATAACCTCGTGGCCTAATTATATACTCACTGGTATCTTGAAAATCACACGACTTGTGAAATTTGAGGCAAAGACTGGAACATGTCCAAATATACATATAATGTAATTTGTAGAATGGAAGTTTATTTCGCGACAATCGGTAGCTAATTGCTGCCAGTGGGCAAAGTAAGATTCAAGATACAATATATGTTATGTACTTTTATATGTAGCAGGTGCGTCTTATGCCTTCAAACAGTTATTGTTGCCATGGACACCAGAGAAAATATCACTGAGGCAAACTCGGTAACAGACTCGTCTTGGGAATATGATCTTTGTACTAAAATAAAACTTGAAATCAGACACTGGCATCGCAGACAAACACAGGAGAACAATAGATATCGTTGTGTCAGTGCTCGATAATGAGTAACAATACATAGGCCTGGAGAAAGAGGCGGGACATTGTCATTTATGATGGGTTTACTCTTTCAGTTTGATACGATATTGATGAAATAGTAATATACACATCTCATCAGAGTCTATGCTCATATAATGTTGTATATCAATGAGCAAGAGTTCTGGTATATCAGATGACTGTGTGATCTAGCTTATTTGTACGGTTTGTTTCCCTTTTAACTCCGAGTTGTCTGATTGTGTATTCTGCTGATAATTCTTGCAAACAATTTGGACCCAGATCAGGGCGTCAGGCTTGATCTTGATTCAAACTGATTGACATTCTGATGGTAGTCCTAAATATACTATATAAGCCGTAGCATGAGATTACAATAATGTGGTATATTTTTATGCGACCAGCAAAGGCTCAGAGCATTTGCTAGTCGCTTGAATTTTCTACGACTGTTAAGCTACTGACCGAACAGCATTTGGTGTTTCTAAGCTGCACAGGCTTGTCTGAGTCTATTCATGTCAAAATGCCATATTGTTGGAAATCTCATGTCACGTCTTAAATCACAAGCTTCAGTTGCAGTTCCTGGTCACTCCTGAACTCCTAAACAACCTGTTTTTTTGTTTGTTTTGTTTTTGCATTTACTACTTATTGCAGATTAAAAACTTAGATTAAAAGAAATAAAGATAATAACCTGGAGTTTTGTGGACCCACACTTTTCTGGTGATGCGTCGAACTGGCTGTTATTGCCTCATCCGGGATCCTGCCATCTTCCATTCCTAGTTGATGGTCACATTGTTCTGAAAGAAATAAAATAAATACTTAATATTTCTAATCGTATAAAAGTCCCAAACTTTAAAAGTCTTGGTATACCGATACTCATATCCTAAAACAGTCAGGGTGCTACTAATCATACCTAACTACCAGTCTGGGTACTACTGGTTGTGGTGGTAGACCATAACACTTTCAGATTGCACAAAACATTCAGATATCTGATAATGGTTACTCAGGGGAAAAGCACTGCGAATTTTGTGCATGTGTTATGGTCTGCCTACACACTAGAAGGAATAAACGCTATGGTGCTTCAACACACATCACGTGGTGCCATATTGTGGTGAATATTTAAGTAATATGTTATGATTGTTTAATTTGAAGTGCATTGAAGTGTTATGGCTGACCATAACAAAAGTGTATTATGGATAACCATTAGTTCCTAGACTGACTACAGTACATGTCCATTATTGATTAATACAACTAAATTTTGTGCATTTACATCAGAGCACTGTGGTAATTATGTTCAAGGCGGAATTTCCTGAAAGTACTGTGGTTAACATTATTTTTTTTTCTTTAGGAAATATAGGGAACTTACAAATATGGAAAGAAAAAACGTTCCATTTGGTAGAATGTTGAATACCCGATCCCAATCATTTTAAATTGATAACATCGAAGTATATAGTAATCACACTTACTACAAAGTGTTTCTTTTCTCATGCTTTTATTTCAGATGGGCCAGTAAGTTTATTTGCGTAAGAGTTTGTCAGTACACGGAACAGAATCAAAAACAAAACCCAAACAGACACGATCGTGTAATTGCCTATATCAACTGATCGTCTGACAAGTCTCCCACGCTTCATAACTTCACTCACAACGACATAGTAGGAATAGCTTCCAGAATGCTAAAACTCGAGGAAACCCTTAGGTTTAATCAAATTGGGTTATCGAGTCCAAGAGAGCCAGTTAAATTAGTAAGTGAGTATGATCAGGAAATATGCAGACAAACCGCGAGCATGCCGTCACTGTCAACTCATCAATACACAGTCAGTTAATCAGCGAGCAACAGCTATGACAAGTTGACGGACTTGTACTGGAGCAATGCGCATGTTTCGGGCCTTTTCCCAAGTTGCAATTCTAATTTATTCTGATATGTAAATTAAAAGCACTTGCGTGTATAGAGATTTGTAGAGTGCTTGATTTCAGGTACTTCACTTCCCATCTGTCACTGTAAATAACACTTCAGCTAACTCCCCAGCATTCTTACAGCTGGGGAGACATCTTCATAAACGCTCATGTTGTAAGGCATACGCACTGTTTAATAAAGTATTTATCTCGGTATTGAGTGTAAGTGTGCCAACATAGGAAGATCCCCGCACACATTTTATTTGACACAAATAAATGCAAACATCAATGAAAAACAGAGTATAAACATTTAATTCCCTACCAACGACCTTAATATTTTGGATCATCAAGACAATAGCTATATACAATGTGCAAGGCTTTTACCTATAAAAAGAATGACAGAGCAAAACAGTAAGTGTCACTCTTACCAATAAAACTGGACGAAATATTTCAAGAAATTACGTACCTCGTTCACAAATGCTACGAAGGATCTGGGATGTAGATCTTATGTCCATGCTTATTTGCTAATAACATTGTCTAATATATACAAATGAAATTAAAGTTTAAATTAAGAGGGAGATGCCAAAGGACATATTATGTTTACACGTAAGGAGCGTAGCTTGCCTAAAATGGTGGATAATGCATTTATGCAAAAAATCCTTAAAGGGAGCATTTATGAATAGCATAAACCCAAAACGCGGCGTCTCATCAGGGTCTGTGCTATTTGCCATGTTAAGCACATTCTTGGTAACGGTTGACAATACCAAAGTAAGTAAGGAGGCAAAGATCAGGAATCGATACAATCTAGTATCACACCTGACCCAGGGCAACACATGGGAAAGTGACAAAAACACAATAAAACATAGCAAACAAGAGAGCCAAGAGGCCAGCCCTTTCCCAGCAGATGACCGCACGGCTGCAATTAACAAACAAGAAAGATGACAAAAAACGAAGCATAAATAACAAATATGATCCACAAAATAACCACCGCCTTGGAACGGTCAGTGAATTTTTTTTACTGGAGGACTTAAACTAGTTCCACGGTGCCAACTTCACCTTTACTTCCGATTAGGATCAAGACACATAGATGTTTGGTTTGCATGAAAGATCCCTAACTTATCTATGATATATCTCCTAGAACATATAAATCAAGATATAAAAAGGAAATAAAGTAAAGATAAGGACTCGACAGTACATAAAACTGAATACCGAAGCAAAAGAAATTCAACAGTTAAACCCTGGTGGGCCTTACAACAGCCAAAGCATCAGGCCCCTACCATCTCATCATATAGTCTCATATGAATCAGGACCTATTTCACTTCGTTAATGGGTGTTAAGTCCTTAATGGGTCTTAGAGCAGATAATGCAATTATATATAAACCCTGACAAAATTGTAATTAGACACATTAAAATTGCTTTTTCACATACATTTTATATGCGTATCATTAAGAAACCTTCAATACTGGGATTATTGAACAATCTCATATTTTCGGTTCAAAAGTATATGCAACTGAATGTTTGCGTATAAGAACGCAATAAGTTAAATAACCAACCATGCAGACTTTTTGATGATCAAGGCAGCTTGTTTTATGAAACGTTATTTCAAACTTAATTTGCAGAAGTTTTATGTATATATTTTATCATAAGCATAGTGTGTGGTATAAACTCATTGCCTGAGTGATCATTGGTCAAGTGTAAAGTAGGTTCTAAAGTATCAACAGAAGGCACATTTATGTACTCATGGCTGTAACCAGTTTCTTAATGATCTGAGGACTTGAAACCATGCAATTATACAGACCAAAGATGATGATTCATGTTAAGATACAGCTAAAAGGCTATAATTGTGTCTTCCCAGAACTCAACCTAATCTGAGTTAAAAATCAAATCTTTAATCAAATCGGTTTTCAAATATTTCATATCAATTTGTCATTTTCCCTTAGAGATATTGTAAATTGAGCTACTTTAGTAATTCGTCTTTGAATGCATTTTCCTAATTGAGACATTTCCACATGAATACTGGATAAATTGACCATATAACTAGATAACAAATTTACATTTGTATTGTTTCCCACATTCACTGACGCCAGTTACAAGCTTCCAAATAAAGACTGAAGCAAATGCACCGGTATGGGGAAGTCCGTTAATCCTAATGTAGTCGTTAAGAAGAATAACTGGATTAAAAAAAACAATCGATTACTCAAGAAATTCACAACTGCACTGAAGACACAGCAATGTGTACATGTGTGAGACAGTAGCGAACATCCAGGTGCTTTGACTTTCTCTGTTGATCTTTGGTGTTGTTCTCATTGTTTGTGTGTGTTGTTTCTGTGCTGGGTCTTCGTTTTATGGTGTAGTTCTCAGCAGCGATTATCCTGCTGATTAAGTGATAGAGAAATCTGTTTTTCTTTATTGTTCTCTTGTTGTCATGTGGCTGTCAGTGTTCTGAGCATTTTCCTCTAGGTGGAACGGGTTGCTTGCTCTGTGGTGTGTCATTGTTGCATTTTCTGGTATTACCCCCTTACTGTTCCATTGCTGTTAGCTCATTATTTTATGTTGCCCTCAGTGTGTGTGGATATTTTGTTTTCTGTTATGGTTTAGTCGTGTGGTTCTGTTGTTGTTCTGTGTGTATTTTCTAGTCTTGTAATCATCTGGCTGGACAGAGAGAGTTGATTGGTCCACTTTAATTGCGTACATGCTTTTGTGCATTTGTCTATTTGGTGTCGTGATTCACCAATAGCAGATTCTAGGGTGAATATATTAGGGCATGTGCAATATGTGTAGGCCCTTAGTGACTGCAGCTGTTTTCCTTGCTTAGGTGGTGATTCTGTTGTTGTTGGTTCATTCTTTGTCATTGGTCTTACTTCTGTTTGTCAGAGCGTGTGATTTGGCTCTTTGTGCCATTTCTAGTTTTGCAATCATCTCTTTGAGGAAGAGCAAGCTGGTTGATCTACTTAAATAGCATTATTGCCGTTATGTATGTGTCTTTGTGTATCTGTTTCATAACATGGTACTATCCAATTCTATTCGCTGTGCTAAACCCGAAAAAAAAGCCCATTGTAAGAGCGTTTAAGGCATCTAACACTTGATTATAAATACGAATGCTATCAGTGATGAAATGGTGAAATATTTATTTTATCAGAATATTTATCATCGAAGGCATTAGCCCCAAGCAATATCATT
Organism: Loripinus fragilis; assembly: GCA_964019695.1. NCBI lineage: Eukaryota > Metazoa > Mollusca > Bivalvia > Lucinida > Lucinidae > Loripinus > Loripinus fragilis. The sequence goes on along the minus strand of OZ026515.1, from coordinate 586,277 downwards.
TCCAGGGGAAATATATGAAAGTTTATAAATAAGTAGGAAACAACAATGGGTTTTTATTTCAAGAAAGCCAACGTCCTACACGATAACTCGTCAGCAGGACCCCGTCTCGTCATTTCCTTTTTTGAATTAATAAAATGTACAAAAAATGTATTCATGCAATATTACATCAGTAATATGACATCAAACTTTAAAAAAAAAATAGTATGACGAGGACATATGACGAGATTAATATATAATATAGTAAACTACAGTTAAACCTGTGTATAACGGCCACTAAAAAATAGACAAAACAAAGCTTAATGGCAACTGGTAGCTTAATGAAGGTTGAAAGTATTACAGAATGCTGACTTTGGAGCAGCAAGAACGTAGTTGAAATAAAGCAATTAGTTCTATCTTCCTCAGCGAGATGATTGCAATACTAGACAGTACGCTAAGTACTACGTTACACAACACGACGCAAACGAAAGAACAACACACAGTGGGAGCAGCAATGAACAATGAATCAACAACAGAATCATCGCCTTAGAATGGACAAGAGCCCAGGCCATCGTGGGTTTATATGTTTTTGACTGGCCGAGCCTTCGCCCTAGATTATGTTGTTGCTGTTAAAGCACAAACACTGTTCAGCTCGAATGGAGTTTTTCTAACACATAGTGGGGAACATTTGGCCAATCCAAAGACAAGCATCAGGCGCCAACCCATCGACGAAAGCTGTATGTCAGGGTCGTCGTTCAGTCAAAGGTCTTACCCACCGTCGTGGGATTAAGTAGTTAAACAATACTTGGGTTTATATCAAGGCATGCAGGCTGTCGCATAATATCTATGTTATATCTCGGTCTTTTATAGTGCTTGATTATCTGTTTTGAATTTATCATGGAAAGAAAGCTTTGCCTTCCTCCCTACTTTTTTCCAATCATAAACTAAATCACCATAAAATACTACTAGCTCCGATATGACTATCCGGAAAATGGAAATTAACAATATCAGAATGTTTTCTCATAAATTTTATATGAAACTAAGTCATTTGGCCTGATGATATATTGCTATAGTTAGGAAGCCTCCATGAGAGCTAAATAGTTTTGTGCTTTACTTACAACAATATCAAGGGCGAAGGTTTGATACTTGTAAAATGCATTCAAGCCCCCTGATGACTTGGGGTGCTGTTCGTTCTAAGGCGATGGTTCTTTTGTTGTGAATTCATTGTTCATTGTTGCTCCCATTGTTTGTGGGTCTTCTGTGTTTGGTCCATGTTTTGCTATTCCATACTTTATATCCTTCTAGTTTTTCATCCATCTTTATGGAAAAGAGAGAGCTGGTTGCTTAGCTTCAATTGTCTTTGACGTGTCGTATTACTGTTAGTGTTCTGGGCTCTTCCTTACGGTGCCATGGGTTGGTCTGCAGCGTGTGGTTGTGGTATTTTCTGATCATACTGACTTGCTTTTTCAGTATCAAGAGGATCAGCTGTCAAGCTTTGGAAATATTCAACATACCTAGCAGCCCTTTTGCGAAGTACATATAAAAAGCAAGTGAGTATGATAAAAAAAACAATTACAGCAACATGACATCCAGAAGACAATACAAGTCAAGCAACCAGCTCTCTCATCCCCAGCGGGGAGGTTGCAAAACTAGAAAGGACACAAATTCCTACATAACAAAACAAAGACCAAACACAAAAGGTGGGTATGATCAGGAAACACCACCATTACACCCTGCAGGCCAAACCCTATGACATCCTGAGTAAGAGCCACATAACATTTACAATAACAAGACATCCGTAAGACAATAAAAGCAAAGCAACCAGCTCCCTCTTCCTCTTCAAGATGATTGCAAAACTAGAAAGGACACAAAGTTATGCATACCAAACCAAAGACAAACACTGAATCCCCACACGCAATGAGAAGTACATTAAACAATATATCAACAACAACACAAATCCTTAGAATGGTTATTGTACGTTGCTCTAACGGATCATTGTGTAATATCTTGACATGAGACTATGTCACGCATAGCCTAATGGAAAGGTAAGACAACCACAACTGGTAGAACCATACTGTTATATAGGTAGTTGAATTGGTACAGCGGGTAGAACCATACTGGTATATAGGTAGTTGAGTTGGTACAACTGGTAGAACCATGCTGGTATATAGGTAGTTATGTTGGTACAACTAATATATAGGTAGTTGAGTTGGTACAACTGGTATATAGGTAGTTGAGTTGGTACAACTGGTATATAGGTAGTTGAGTTGGTACAACTGGTTTATAGGTAGTTGAGTTGGTACAACTGGTTTATAGGTAGTTGAGTTGGTACAACTGGTTTATAGGTAGTTGAGTTGGTGCAGCTGCGTGCAAGGTGTGATGTAATAAATAAATGTTGGGTGTTGTTTATCAGTAGCTTTCCTGAAACTCAATTCTCAAATAGCGTTTTTATTACAACATTATTGCTGCTATCTTCCTAGCTGCAGCTCTGTTTTCTGTATAATTGGTTAAAGATAGAAACAAAGTCTTTTCTCAGGAATTCTGTCTGTGTGTATTGTCTGTTTGTTCTGGTCTAGTTTTGACCAATGTATGCACCTGGTGACGCGCATACTTTACAAGTTAATGCATTGTAAGATGTATAAGCATCATTCATCTTAACACTAGGCTGTGTACATACAACACGCTGAACTAAGTAGGTACAATATACAATTGCCCACACCTCGGTTTTCTCTTAAAGCAGCTTGAATGTGTTTGTCTGGCTGTGATGCTTTAGTTTTATAACTCAAGGTATGTACTAATTCATTGTAATCTAGTAAAATGCCACTCAATGCTTTAGACACAGAGCTGTACATTTTGAATCGTGGTATTTATAGTATTTTACTTGATGGCATTTTCAAATGTATTTGTACATCTCATACAAGCAGTCGTATCTATGATACGTTCATATGAAGGTTCTCTACATTTATATAAATACTTTAATAAATCCTAAGCTCAGATTTCTGTCATAAATAAGTATAATGCCTATAGAAGTTAGGACATTATCGCAGCATGTATGAAGCGATCTATAAATGTCTCTCTCAACCGGAAGATACGTCCGCGAGAGAGACCCATTTTGCATAAATCATCTATTATTACCAGAAATTATTTCAAAAGGGCACCATTTGACCTTCGCTGTGTGGCAGAATTTTCCCATCAAAAGTCTGTATGAATTGTATAGAGTGATTCCGATACATTAAACCTTCAGAATGTTTTATCTCATCAATTGATTCTGAGCTTTATCTAGCCATCGTCACCGCCTGGTATTAATACATCATTTTCAATCAATGCTGCATCGATTATGCTTCATGTGCAATAAATCTGTCAAATACATCCATTTATTGATTTCAATTTTCAATTAATTTGCATGTTATCTATTTCTTAGAACCAGCGTCGGTTCAACCAAACATCATACTAGTTTATGTTTTGAATTATACGTCAAAATGCCTTTTCGGTTTATAGTCGACTATCGGCATCTCAAAGTACACAACATGATAGAGTATCAAAGTTCACCACATGACAGAGTATCAAAGTTCAAAACATGATAGAGTATCTGTAATTCGAGTCAAGAGGTATTTCAAAGTTCACAGCCTTATAAAGTATCTGGAATTCGAGTCAAGAGGCATCTCAAAGTTCACAACATCATAGAGTATCAAAGTTCTCAACATGATAGAGTATCTATAATTCGAGTCAAGCGGCATCTCAAAGTTCACAACATGATATATGTATCTGTAATTAGAGTCAAGAGGCATCCCAAAGTTCACAACTTGATAGAGTATCAAAGTTCACAACGTGATAGAGTATCAAAGTTCACAACATGATAGAGTATCTGTAATTCGAGTCAAGAGGCATCCCAAAGTTCACAACATGATAGAGTATCAAAGCTCACAACATGATAGAGTATCAAAGTTCACAACATAATAGAGTATCAAAGTTCACAACATCATAGAGTGTCCTAGTTCACAACATGATAGAGTATCTGTGATTCGAGTCAAGAGGCATCCCAAAGTTCACAACATAATAGAGTATCTGTAATTCGAGTCAAGAGGCATCTCAAAGTTTACAACATGATAGAGTATCTGTAATTAGAGTCAAGAGGCATCCCAAAGTTTACAACTTGATAGAGTATCAAAGTTCACAACGTGATAGAGTATCAAAGTTCACAACATGATAGAGTATCTGTAATTCGAGTCAAGAGGCATCCCAAAGTTAACAACATGATAGAGTATCAAAGCTCACAATATGATAGAGTATCAAAGTTCACAACATAATAGAGTATCAAAGTTCACAACATCATAGAGTGTCCTAGTTCACAACATGATAGAGTATCTATAATTCGAGTCCAGAGGCATCCCAGAGTTTACAACATGATAGAGTATCTGTAATTCGAGTCAAGAGGCTTCTCAAAGTTTACAACATGATAGAGTATCTATAATTCGAGTCAAGAGGCATATCAAAGTTTACAACATGATAGAGTATCTGTTATTCGAGTCAAGAGGCATCTCAAAGTTCACAGCATGATAGAGTATCTATAATTCGAGTCAAGAGGCATCTCAAAGTTCACAACATGATAGAGTATCTGTTATTCGAGTCAACAGGCATTTCAAAGTTCACAGCATGATAGAGTATCTATAATTCGAGTCAAGAGGCATCTCAAAGTTCACAACATGATAGAGTATCTGTTATTCGAGTCAAGAGGCATCTCAAAGTTCACAGCATGATAGAGTATCTATAATTCGAGTCAAGAGGCATCTCAAAGTTTACAACATGATAGAGTATCTATAATTTGAGTGAAGAGGAGCTGCCTGTGAGAATAAATAGGCAACATCATATAATCTGCATTGGTTTTCTTTAGCTCTGACTATCTGTGAGTAGTGAGCTCTTCTTTGTTTCATCACTTTGTGTTAATTTGATCAGATTGTTTCTCAGTGATGATACGTTGCAATAGTTAGGGATTATCCAGCGAACTAAACATTTTTGTGTTTTAACAACAACCGAATCTAGGGCGAAGGTTTGTTACCAGTAAAATGCATTACCAGTAGAATGCATTTAAGACTCCCGGTGGCTTAGGTTACTGGGTCGTTCCAGGGTGGTGATTCTGTTGTTGTTGTTTCATGGTTTATTGTTGCTCCCATTTGTGTGGTGGTTCTGTTGTTGTTGTTTCATGGTTTATTGTTGCTCCCATTTGTGTGGGGGTTCCATGTCTGGTTCTTGTTGTGTTATTCAGTAGTTTGTGTCCTTCTAGTTTTGCAATGAATTGGGAAGAGAGAGAGAACTGATTGCTTTACTTTAATTGTCTTCCTGACGTCTTGTTACTGTTAGTGTTATATGGCTCTTCCTCAGGGCGCCGTGGGTTAATCTGAAGTATGTTTTATGGTATTTCCTGATCATACTTACTTGCTTTTTCGTAGTATCAAGAGTTGAGTAGAATAATCATACTAGTTATACGCAATGCAAAGTCGCTAAGTATGTATATTTTAAACAGCAGAAAGCGTTTCTATTCACACAGAAATATCATTTAGTGTGTTTCAAGTTTTGCACCTGAGGCAGAATATGCGCCAGCACGTCTGTAACAGGCAAACAGGTCAAGATGAAAGAACACTGAGATAAAGCAACACACACAGACCCGAGCCTTGGGCAAAATGAGACTGTGAATTAATCAAACGATCCCACACAAATGTTTGGTTTACAAAATTTCAAATTTTCGCACCAGTTTAAATCCTTGTTTGCTGTTTTAAACGCACAATGGTCGCCTATTGATATCGTTCTATTTGAATCCTACTTGTTGGTATCATCACCGGCAACGATACTGAATGTCTCGAGCAGTGTCTACATTGTATCGCCAGGTCCCTTGACGCAAGTGGTTGACTGTGAGATTGAAAATTGGGTTACAATGGTCGTGATTTAAAGACCAGTCCGGCCAATCACTCGTACTTTCATACAGATTACAACCTATCTACCTCGTGTTCGAGCCAGCCAATGATCATGTCGATAAGATAACTTACCACCGTGATAAGATTTAAAAAATGCTGAAAGCGAGGGAAAACCCCACAACGCAAAAAAGCAACACCAGGGTTACCGATCGTGTGGAATAAATAAGTAATGGTTATTTCATTTGGGCGCAATCCATACCCGAAATCTACATTTAGAAGTAACGAACACTAAGCAAATTGTAAAAGTCCACGTTTGACCATTTGGGCCGCGACACGAGAAAACCTGTTTTGGGGGTTTGTGAACAACAAAGGCGCAGACCAGACTGCGCATCCGCGCAGACTGATCAGCGCCCTTGTGATTCATTTTTTGGAAAGTATCATATCTAAAATTGCTACAGGTGAAATTTCAATTTTCTAGCTAGTCTATGTAGCTGAGAAGACTGATTTTAGTCTCGCTTTGACGGAAATCCCGAAGACACGTTTTGTCGCATCGAGGCCCATACCGCTATATATTAGACGAACCGCGCCATTAGAAATCCTGCATATGTTGTATTTAAGAGTCTAAGGCACATACTAGCCAGAGCATCCACGCAGTCAGATCAGCGCCTTTGTCTGCCGTTACCTTGACATGTAACTAACAGCGGTGCCACACGGTTTCAATAGTGTAACTATATCATGTAGAAAAGGGGGACTATTTTAGTCTTGCCTAGTTACATACATGACTACTTGGTGTTCTCTAACAATGGTTCCACACAGCTTTAATAGTGTAACTATACTAGCCAAAAGTTCTAACCGGCCACCTGCATTTCATTAATTTACTTCAAAATGTAAAAATACATGACTACACTTTTTGCACCTCGAAATAGCCACACGTGCCATGTACCCTAGACAGTAAAGATATTGACAACATGTTCAACAGTACATGCAGGATGTCCATTTGATTAGTGGTACCCCCATTTTAAAAATTCGCATTTTGGCCCAATTTGTTAGTCATGACTTTTTGAAATAACCCACTTTCACGCACAAAACGTTTTCATTTCAAAAGCCAAACTCATATTGAACACGATCGTGCTGAAATGAACACTCCATCTGCATGAGACTCGCTGTTATTGGCCAAAGTGTTGAAAATTACCCCACCATCCAATGCAAAATCGTGTGAATTTTAAAACTGAGGGCTGGCCTATTCGGAAATGAAAATGAAATCTACATTGTGCTTAAAACTTTTTAGAAAATCGATAAAAACACACGTGGCCGGTTAGAACTTTTGACTAGTATATATTATGTAGAAGAGCCGGACTATTTTAGTCCTGCCTAGTTACATACATGACTACTTGGTGTTCTCTAACAGTGGTGCTTTATCATAGAAAAGCAGGACTATTTTAGTCTTGCCTAGTTACATACATGACTACTTGGTGTTCTTGTGACATGTTCATGTGATGGAGGTTGCCATGCAAAAGGCTATGGAGAAGTATTCAAGGTTTAATAACACGATATTGACAGATATAATATATTTTACTCCAGGGAATCATTGTCAGCAAAGCCACTACATAACAAATTCCTTCTAATATGGCACAGGTAGATAGAGAAACGCACCAAGGTGCGCGGTTCTATCATATTATATTATACTGAAGTTAGCTGCATAAACCAGGAAGATATAAGCGCCTCGTGGCGTTGCCAATTTCACTACCGCGACTATACAATACTGGCCGTGTCGATGGTGTAGCATATTATTGCACTGTAGATTTTTGCCCCATCCCGAACCATTCATTACTTTCAATCAAAAGAGAATAATGGGAAAACATGAACCGACAATTCCTACATAGAATCGTATGACATTAATTGAAAATTACTTTTTGTGTTATGTTGAACATTGACTCATCGGCTGTAAGCATGTTTCATATTCCCAGAATTACAATTTCGATATGTTCAGCAAAATCATCTACTTTACAAGTAGTGCTCCAAATGTAAGAAATAAAAGTGTACATGGACAGTGCATCCAGATATAGAAAACATCGGAACATGACTATGTTTATTGTCACAATTTAAACAGCTTCCTAGGGACCCGTCAAATGTTAATGCATGAAACACCATGTGTGATCTCTATAATAACAGTAGCGATATTCCAATTTTCAGGACATGTTAGTGTCTGAATAATGGATGCGGGTCTGTACGATCTACAATGACGGGATCAAAACTGTATACGCAGTTTGTCACTGCAAAACATCTACTCACTTGTAAACACAGCATTGGTCCATTGTTCGATTGCCTATTGTTCGATTGCCTATTGTTCGATTGCCTTTCTGCCTTTCAAAGATCTATATCTGTATAGGACAAATCTAAATAGCACACATTAATTTCCTAAAATATACGAATATACAGTATAATTGCATGTTAAGACCAACATTCTAACAGCGTCCATTTGCAACCGTAAGTCATCTTCGGCATGCGAATATAGTTATGATTTGAGGTCGTCAGCAAAGCAAAACTTTGTGGGTGGTAACAAGGGGAAACGATAGCTTAATGTTGAGAGGAGATTTTAATCTTTACGAAATACCGGCGAAATGGCGTGTAAAGTTGCCTCAGAAGTTGGCAAGAGGACGTCTAATATTGCAACATACGGTGAGCTCGGCCGGTATCCTTTGTATATAGATACAGTATTGGCCATTATTAAGTACTGGCTGCACATTAATAAAGATGCTGAATCTGATAAATTAATAAAATATGCATTGCAGGACAATCACGTCATGTTTCAAAATAAGAAAGACTGTTGGTTAAGCTGTGTATACATGATATTGAAAGAGTGTAACCTCTTAAGATTTTTCAATAATCCTCAAGCTATGACAAGACGGCACTTAACTGATCTCAAAAAGTCATTGCAGTCAAAATTTGTTAAATACTGGTCTGTAGAGCTGCATAAAAGTAAAAAGTTGAGAACATACAGAAAATTTAAATCAATATTCATGTTTGAAAAGTATCTAACACATGTTTCCAATGATTCAGATCGCAGCAATTTGGCTCGTTTTAGAACCAGCTGTCATAAATTACTTATTGAGTATGGTAGATATACTACCCCAAAAACTCCTATTGCAGAGAGGCTTTGCAAACAATGTGTAATGAATGCAGTTGAAGACGAGAGTCATTTTTTATTGGTGTGTCCAAAGTATGCTAATCATAGAATTAAGATCACTAATCATTTAGCCAACAATACAAATTTTGCATCTCAGTCTTATATGTCTAAATTCCAATGGCTTTTGAGTAATGAAGAGGAATCTGTATGTAAAGATATTGCTAGTTTTTCCCTTAGGAATTGATGATTTTGCTTTTACTGTTTGCCGGACTGTAAAGCAAATATTTGCCCTTCATGTATCGTAGAATAATTATTATATATATTGATAAAAAGGAATTTGGTTGTCTCCAATGGATTACAAGACTAATCTAGTCTTGCATATTAGTTTTTCATTCTTTTTTCTCTTTATTGTTCATTGTCTTTACTCTATTGTATTTCTGATATCCTTTATGGATTTTCTAATAAATAAATTGTATCTTTGTATCTTTGTAAATATAAAAGTGTGGGAATATCATTTCTTTATAATTTGTACTATTGTTTGTTACTCTAATATGTGCTTAGTTTGGTAAGGGCTAACTGGTCTTAGCGTGATGGGGTTACCACGTTTTTTTTTTCGTTTTTTTTTCTTTATACAATTCATAGAAATAGAATAATAACACTTTCCATTTGAATTTTATACCAGCTGCCCAGAGATATACCATTGTCATATCGATTAGAGTGTAACGCTTTTAAAAGGTACAGACATGTAGTTCTACGGCGTTAGTTCGGGCTACTAAAACTGGTCCGCTTTGCTACGGAACTTAAAATTCACCCATTCAATCTTCTCCCTGTCGTAAAAAGTCATCCCCTAAAGCTGAAGGTATAATACAAGAGAGAGAGAGAGAGAGAGGGCAATTTTATTACAAGGTATAGTTGACTCACTTCGGATATTAAAACGATATAAACGATTAATTTGCATATATTAAACTGTCGGACTGAATAGACCAAGGTGTTAAATTCGTTCGCCCATGGTAACTGCACAGTTAGTAGATTGTAATAAGTTTCTGATGAATGAACCGAAACACCGTATCTAACCTTGGTGGTGTTTGTGAGTTTGGAGAGCCACTCTATCACAGTAGCATAATCTACTGTTTATCCTTTATACACTAATGGATAAAAGGCGTATTGCATATTTTATAGTTATTTATATTATTACATGTAATTAGCAGCAATACAGTACCAACCGTATGAAACATATAGTGTACACACAATTCATGTAAAGACTCCAGTGGTTCATATGAGCTAATAAACACTAATTGTATATTTGCTAAGAATAAACATCGTGTGGAGTCAGGCATATGGAATGGCAGAATAAACCGTAAACCGATGTAAAACCAATTCGTTGTCACAAATGGCAAGTTGGAACAAATTATATTTTCTTCAAAAATTGTTATCATGTCAAAACAGACAAAGGACAGCTTTTGCAAAATTACATTTCTTTAGGTATTTCTGAATTTTGCAATACAACTGTCAAATTCGATTGCTATTTTATCCATTCTAATTTGCTCTCAGGAAACATTTGAAATTGGAATGTTTCTAAATCCTCATTGGTTCGACTTTGATTGTATAACATTGAAACTGTTAATTAAATGAAAGAAAAATAGTTAGTGAGTATGATCAGGAAATACCACAATCACAAACCGCAGACAACCCCGTGGCACCGCAAGGAAGAGCCGCTCAACCATCACGAGACACCAGGAAGACAAATCAAGCAAAGCAACCAGCTCTCTCTTCCCCATCAAGATGATTGCAATGCTAGAATATACACAAAGTAACGCACAACAAAACATAGAACATTACAGACTCCAAACAATGGGAGTGACAATAAACAAAAAGTCAACAGCATCAGAACCACCGCCTGCTACAAGACAGCTTAATTGTTTGTTTCAGCTGATAGTAGACTAGCTGTTTGAATGTGGAAGCGCCGTATATTTCTTCCCACATATTCCAGGTTAGACACGGTACTTTCGCAGCTGATAGTAGACTAGCTGTTTGAATGTGGAAGCGCCGTACATTTCTTCCCACATATTCCAGGTTAGACACGGTACTTTCGTCCAGCTGATAGTAGACTAGCTGTTTGAATGTGTAAGCGCCGTACATTTCTTCCCACATATTCCAGGTTAGACACGGTACTTTCGTCGAAGCTGATAGTAGACTAGCTATTTGAATGTGGAAGCGCCGTACATTTCTTCCCACATAGTCCAGGTTAGTGATAGTAGACTAGCTGTTTGAATGTGGAAGCACCATACATTTCTTCCCACATATTCCATGTTAGACACGGTACTTTCGTCCAGCTAAAGAAATACTTTACTGTCCTACAGTGGTATTAGTGTGTTCACTTTGTTGACATCTCGACAGGTGGCTTATAAAGAAAACCACTGATTTGTAAATAAAATGTGTCATTATAGCTCATTTCAATTAATTTCTAAAGCTAGTGCGGACAGCAAAATAAATGAGATTAGAGTATAAAAGGCAGCTGTCAGTGAGGGTCCACAAAATATTGACATGCGGGGAATTCAGGTGTAAATTCAAGTTTTTCTTTTTAATAACATAAAACTGCCAGTAGGTACATGTATTTCAAATTCACAAAATTCTTTGAATTGCTTCACTGTATTTCACGGATGCAATGTATTTTGGTTTTGTGGTCAATTAGATTGTGAAACATACATATGGAGCTTCGGTTCATATGAGCTTATGAAACATGGATCACAATTCAGTTATGCACTTATTGTATATTTGCTTAGAATAAACATCGTGTGGTGTCAGGCATATGAAATGAACACAGCATTGAAATAATTTAAAGGAATGGTATATACATTTTATTACTCCGAATGTTCGGCAAAATAAAATTTCCAAATGGTTTTAGTTTTATGATTTCCATCGGATTTAATACAGTTTATTTCATAAAATCGTGCCGTGCGCATTTAATAGCCATGATATAACCTGTTTTAACAGGGCAATTCACGTGCTGTTAATATTCATGTATTTGGTACCTTAAATACTCTAATCCCTGCGGCAGCTGGTCCGTTTAACATATCGCGTGGTCCTTGAACACGAATATTAATGAACTTGTTATTTGGAACTTCCATGTGCTTTTTTTCATGGTTTGTTTACTGCTTGAAACTTTTCTTTAACTTTCGTTTAGCATATCATTATGCTATGCCTTCATGAATAAGGTAATAATTACATGTACATCAAAGGAACTTTTGTAAATTGCAAAAGTTCCTTAAACCAGGAAATCCTTTGCCCCATTCCAATGTGATATAAATAAGCTGCCATTTTGGTAGCAGTATAGTGTGTGTATGGCTATCGTATTGTATCTACTGTATAAGTAAACATGTTTATTGCCCCATCGGAAGTATACTCCCTATTTCCCAGTGGTACTCGAGAACCGAGAATAAAATGTAACTACCGAACACCAGCAAATTTATTAGATTGAACAGTGATCGTTATCATACCTCTGTTCAAGTCAGGAATATATCTTCTTTGATCAACGACCGATCAACAATAACTTTACTATTAAAAAAGACCAGATAGTGTGAATCGCTTCGTAAATTAAACATAAACCTCCTACAAACTGATAGTTAAAATTTTATTCTTCTAAGTGGTTAAAGTTTCGAGTAGTTAATGTTGATAATGCGATAAGGTTAGCTCTTAAAACTCCCAACTTAATCAAAGAGAGAATAAAGTAAATGTTGCCACTGTCAAGGCATATTCAAGTGACTTCAATGACTAATACATGAATACTATTTCCTTTATAACTCCATCTCTTTGGTTTACATTGGACGCTCATCCATGGCTTACGTTTACACGCTCATCAACGAACATACCGATTAATGCGTTTGTTAACTGACTAGCCATGCAAGTACAAGGTGGCCGGTATATAGCTGTCGGGTTATTTGGCGAAAATAGCAGCCGAAATTGTGCCTTGATGAGTCGACAAGTTCCTTCAAGCAACGGTATAATGTTGGATTTCTATTTTACATGCCCTTTGCAGTTATTTGGTGCAGACATTAAACAAAAGTAAGTCAGTGTATTCAGGAAATGCCACAATCACACACTGCAGACCAACCCACGGCACCTTGAGGAAGAAACACAGAACATTAGCAGCCACGTGATAGAAAAAAAGACAGTTAAAGTAAAGCAACCAGCTCACCCTAATCCGAAAAATGGTAAGGCCGGTACTAGTGTGGCGCATGGTGATCATGAACAGACTCAATGAAGCAAATCCGTGTTTCTGCATTGCACAGCGGAATTGCTAGAAAAGTTACTACGCAAAGTTCGTGTAGCTATTTTGCGACCTGGCGGCCATAGTAGGACCAATCAGCAACTGTAGATTTACCCGCTAACAATACAATAATCTCGACATCATTAGAAACACTAGTTGTTGTATCACAACATACATAAACGTCCTACCCATATATGAGCCAGCACATAAGAATATTGTTGAGAAACGAAGTCTTCGACAATCCTGTGATATACAATGTATCATCCCCGTACCGCAAAGACGCTTGCTGCTGTGGCAGTAGAGAACTCTGGCCCAGCTGGATACGTATGCATGGGGGTTTAAATGAGGTTTTGTGCATGCGCTGGTCCATGTAGTGTGTTTCCGACATGGGAACTAGCTAATCATTCATGAGACAAAGCTGCTTAACAAATCAGTATATTTTTGTTTGTAATACGTATGAAAATCCACTGCATCAACTACACGTCGAAATTGACATAAAAAGTTACACATGTCAGGCTATGAGGCTATTAGTTATCCTTGTGAAAGGCCACTGATCAGTGTTTTCGATAGATAAGCGATTGGCAACTTAGTTACGTCAATATCCTGTCACGATATTTACTTATTAATTAGTTAAAGAAACATATATGGCATTCCTTGTTTATATCTTGATCTTCAACCTAAGCCGATTAATATGTCTGAAGATCTTATTAACACAGACAAATATTGACATCACGAGAAACCATCCATAAAGCTATAGCACTTGCTAGAGCCACCGTATCTTGCTTGTGTCCTTAAACAGTTAATCCTACAACTGAAATGTTACCATGCAAGATGGATGAAAGTCTTATGTTAAATAATTGTATTTCGATGTCGTGTACGAGACTTTATTGTAAGCCGTAATATACTCACTTTAAAAAGTTATCTTCCTATCATGGTCTAGTCAGTTTAATCTGCACCAGGACATAATTGTATAAACATGTATGTTATAATCGGCGCCGATGATCGGCTTGATATCGATAAAATCAACTTTCTATCCGACATGCTCGTAGTTCATCATTACCCTGCTGAAACTAGCCCAGGAAAACGTGTGGTTAGGTGAACTAGCCGTCCCGCCATGGCCATAGCTGTTGACTCGGGACGTAAAGCAACAAAAACAAACAAACAAACAATTAATTTTCGCGTTGTGTTACAGAACTGTTTTGTGTTTATTGAACATATTTTGAATTTACAGTAAATCCTTTACTTTTTTACAAGTGGTGCAATCGGTTGAAGTGAAATAAAAAATGAAAACTATGCAAACTACCACATGCACTTTAAACAGCTTACATTTGTGTTTTAACATGCTTTCAGCTCAGTTTGAAAAGTATTGGTAATACTGCGTTATATAAGGGGCTTCCTTAGTGCTGGCATTGTATAGACTTGTACCTGTATACTTTATAAAATTGAAAGTCTAGAGCAGGGTGAATAGAGCTTAAACAAAAATAAACATAAACAGCGTGCTTGAACAATATAATCTAAGCTGGTAATGCAACTCTGACACGAATCCTACAAGATCAACAGCCAGAACAGTTCACGGGAATGCAGATAGTCGATGTCTCTAACATACATGTAATTACATATATCAGTCCACAAATAGAGTTAAGAACCTCTTATAACTTGGCAGAGTAGACCTATTCTTGAACCCTTCAAATCTGTGAGAAAATACCACTGCTGTTTTACTAATTCCTTTTAACTCTTTGCATGCTGGGTATTTTTCATGTTTTTGTCGTCTGCTGATTTTTTAATCAACGTTTATGAAAATTTATTCCAGGAATACCTCCAAAGTGTCAGTTCGGACCCAGACCAGGACGTTTTGTCAGGGCTTATCTGGATCCAAAATGGGTACAAAGGTTATCAGCAGACGACACTAGTATGTAAAGAGTTAATCAAAGCATCAGTAAAATAAAACTAATACGAAATAACCTCTGATTCGACAATATATGTCTTTTGAGAATACTTAAATGTTGATTAAAACATTCTTGACATACGGTTCCTCTTAGAATGGCATAAAGTTTGTAACTTTCATTCGTTCACGTGGCTTCGGATTTTCGTACTAAAATTATGCTGTAGAAGGAACTGGCATAATTGACTGTCTGATTCTGTGACGGCAAAATGCAAGCCATATAACATGTCCGCAAGTTACCTATGCAAGCATTACAGCCCATTCGAACTTTGATAATTCAAAGCAGCATAATCGTGACGAAGCGCGTAGATGTAATGGCCGTGGCGTATTAGAATGCTGGCCCCAAGGTTATAAAACTTTTTTCATGCTCAACTCAACTGAGCACGAAATTCCAACTGCTCATAAAAACTAAAATACCGACAAATGAAGAAATTTCTTGGTTTAAGTCTCTCAGATGTTGTATTTATCATGCTAATAAATGTTAAATGCCGACAATTGTTGGCATTTTAACATTTAAGAGTAGGATAATTTTCGTGCGCAGCTGAGATGAGCATGAAAAAAGTTTTATAACCTCGGGGCCTGGTTAAACTCGTTTGTTTACCATTTCCATGACACCTTACAATTACATTTTCAATCAATTTTTTGAAAGAATGTGTTTTTGTGTTTTAACCTACAACATAATCCAGGGCGAAGATTTGGTATCAGTAAAATGCATTTAAGCTCGTTCTAAGGCGGCGGTTCTGTTGTTATTGATTCATTGTTTATTGTTGTTCCCATTGTGGGTGTTCAATATTTGTTGTTGTTTTGTTATGCAGTGCTTTGTGTCCTTTCTAATTTTGCAATCATCTTGATGGGGAAGAGAGAGCTATTGTTATACTTTAATGGTCTTCCTGATGTCGTGTGACTGTTATGGTTCTGTGGCTCTTCCTCACGATGCCATCGTTTGGTGAGGAGGGTGTGATTGTGGTATTTCCCGATCATACCCACTTACTTTATTGTGGCGGAACTACATTATTAGAGGCTGATTATACGTTACAATTTAGCTGAGTATGTAGCGAGGAATCGTCTATTTATACATATTTGAGTTGATGCCTTATGACTCCCTTAACAATTATTCAGTAATGTCGAAGTTTTTACCCGTTCTACAGTGTAATCAATAATAAAATGGTCAGAATTCCACTGCCAGTTTCGTTTTGAATGCACTAGTACATATGTAACCATAGCAAGGCTTTGTTCGTCTCAAATAAATGTTAAGAGTTGTAGAAATGAAATGGCCGCCATCAATGTAGATATATTTGTCACATGTTAAATGCTTCCCTATCTATATGTACCACACTTATTCCAGAATACGGAGTTTTTGTTGAAAAACCTCCCGACAGACAGAATGGTGGCTGAATTACCCGTTACTTACTCTTTTATTCGTTTTAGTCGGTTTCCTGCTTTTAGGTTATATTATAAATACACATTATTATGATTGTAACTTGATCTGGCGTACTGTATCACGTCGAGTGGATGAGGTCATACCATCGGATCACGTCGAGGGTGATCGAATGGTATAGCCTTATCCAAGAGACGTGCTACTGTACGCCAGATCAAGGTACTTTCATAATATGTTTATTATATACCTTTTTCTGACATTATTTTGATTTTATAAATTGTTTTGGTCTTTAATCCAGAAAAATTGCGGGAACGTTTGCCATTACGTTTTGTCACGTCATATGCACGTCATATAATATGACGTTACGTCACCAAGTTTTCCGTCTCTGGTTCCATGCTTGAAAAATACTTAACGTAACGTCGCCGCAAAAGCAGGTAACCGACGTTAGCCTCGTTTCAAAGGATAGTGATATGGATTCAGAAAGCCTCAGTTCGTTGATCCGGCTTTCTGTATCAGATGGCCAGAAAACAGACAGTTCTAGAGTCATATCATTTACTGGTATATAATAAATAAAGATATAAGTTTTACGATAACTTCACAATATTAAATGAATGGACAAGGGTAGAGTATCAACATATATTCCGCCTTAACTCATTATGTCACTAATGCCTTTTTCTCAAATTGCTGCTTAAATTGATTTCCTAGAAGTTAATTCTACAGACACCTGCTCCCATCAGGAAGATTACTCCCAGACACATCTGTAATATTTCTGGCCTTAGAAAGCACATCGTATGCATTAAACACGTAATCCGCACTATTTAACCAACTTATTCTTCTCTTAATGCGACGATAATTACTTTCGAAAAACGCAACTCGTCGGTGATTGTTCATGTACATGAGTTTTGAGGGTTTATTATTCTGGGCATGATGTTGTATCTTGATCTCATTTAGGTAACGCTGGGGAAATCTGTTCCACATATATAGATGTGTTTAATCAATATAGCACCTATATAATCAAATTTCGTGCTGCGCAAGATGTCCCGAGCAATGCGATCAGAAATAAACCATTTAAGTGTTTCCTTTAATCAGTGACATATATAACCTATATATAGGTCACTGCTTTATTCTATGTTAACCAATAGGCAATGCAGATGGTCACAATCATGTGTCCACCACATTGAGTTATAAAGCGGTCAGTTGTTTGGAATCCAACAGCAAACATAGTGGCGTTTGGTGCCCATTTTGACTGACCTGATGACCGCTGTAATTATGTAGTCAGATATTGCCTCCCTAATTTGACCACGCCTCTTCCAATTACGTTAAGTGCTGCCCCTTTCATTTAGGTGACTAGGCTCATGTTATTCACAATACAAAGTCGTAAAACGTAGAATTAAAATTGTTGGGACCTTAACTAGGTGTTTGACAGATCGCAGGTACACGTATTTACAGCGTTCAGGGGAAGCTGACATTTAGAATAAATCCCAGCAAGACCACTTTTCACCAGCGGTGGACAAAAGAGATCCTAGTTTAACTGGCTTCCTATATGATGGATAAGACAACCGTGCCCATTTTTAAACCCGTTTTCATTGGGGACTTGGATAACAGGGGCATAGTGGAGCCGGAGTACTAGCAGGGTATTTAGGACATAACCACAAAGCAGCTAAAACCTACGCGCACCCTTACTCCTCAAAGAAAACGTGTTCTAGCGCACAGAACATTACGCACGTTTGCGCGAAGGTAAACTCGCTTCCAACGAGAACCACGTACCATACAGAAATAAGATTTTTTGCATCAATATTTGTTCGACGAGCTTCATACACAGGGTGTGAGACCGAATTACACCCGCGTGCATTCGGACGGACACGCTTATGCGGGAATAGATCGGGGACTGAATGATTGGTATCTGAAGAGGGCTGGTAAGTACGTTTACCGTGAATCGAGATACTATGAAATAAAGAATAAAACAACGTTGAAGTAGCAGTGTCTGCAAAGAATCGCGACGTGTCGAGTGGGAATAATATGTTTACATGTATACTCAGAAAAACAATTGAGGGATATAAGAATTCTTTTTTACTTTATAACATTTGGGAATATAATTTTCAAACAAGCTATTTTTGTCATTGATAGAATTATCACTATGCAATTCACCAAAATGCAAATTAAAATTCACGGGTCATTGGTTACGATACAGTACTACACCAAATGTACAGACCCTCTCTACCCAAAGTTCACAAGCAAAAAATTTAGCACTCTCAATTTTTGCTGCAACCTTTACCAGGTCATTGCTTATGCTCTAATTCTGACCATAGACAAAAAATAACATCAATTTATCAGACATTGCCCCTAATAATGGGACAACTTCTTCAACAAAAATACACGGATATGGCATACCCCGGTAAATTGGACCACATATTTGCAGTAAAACACTGACAACAGCTTCAAAATTAGGTGCCGTTTTTTGGAGGGAGAACCAGCGATGATTTTGGAGCAAGTCATTATGGAATACAAACGATAAAAATGGGTTTCAGTCATTTTTGAACGTTTGTGACTTTTCAGTATAGAGGGTTGAACCATTTGGATTTGTACTGTATTTTTATACCATTGAAGCGTGACTAAAATAAAGCATCCATTTTGATTGCAGATATCTGGAACTATGAAATGCATGCATAATTAGTAAAGTTTTTATTGTATTGAATGTTAGAGATGGGACTGAATCCAAATATCCTTCAATTGTTTTTCTGAGTATATTTGATACTGGTCACACTAATAGGCAATATCGATAACGCTCTTAACAATCGACGAACGCGGACCAAAAATCGCTAGAAGCAGTGTTTTCGATTACCATTTGTCGCCAAACCTCGAAATTAAGTTTTTTAGCCAGCTCATAAGATGTTTGTACTAATCACATATACCAGCAGTGAATGCTTAGACGAGCCTGCACAAATACACAGCCTCGCGAGAAGAGATGCGTCAAAATTCAGGCCTTTTAGCATCACTAGATAGCTGTATATGCATGCCCAAAGAATATAAAGCCCGGTACACACGATGAAACTTTTGTATGAAACTCAGTGTTGCAGACATATGTTTCATGGAAACATGTTTCAAGAGATTTTTGGAGTTTCACGAAACTGTTTCATCGAATAGGACACTGCTCTATTTCTTGAAACTTATTTCATACTTTTACAGACTATAAGCAAATCACAGCCTTGACAAAAAAGAGTGCCTGTGGAATATATCCATTCTAAGAAAGTGTTTCAAGTTCTTTGGGTCCTTCTAACAAAGCATGGTGAGCCCCATATGCATTTCCTCGTTAAATCCTCCGTCTTGTCCAGCAACTTCGTATTATTCGCGGTCCATTTAAATATTGCATTGCAAGTGCAATGACAATCAGACACAATGGGACAACAATTTCGTCCTCCTCAGTAAGCAGGCTTTATGCATATAAGCATAATTTTAGCGGAAAGAGCAACAGGTAATGTGAAGCCGCATACAAAAGTTTCTTCGTCTGTATAGTAGTGTATGATACACACAAACATTTCATGAAAAAATTTCATTCAAAAGTTTCATCGTGTGTATCGGGCTTAAACGCATATGTGATACGTATTTTAAAACAGTCCTTTTTTCTTTGTGACGCTCAGCTCATTTGAAAGCCGTCAATCCAGCTAGGCTTGATTTCATCAGAAATTTATTGTTGGCTTGAACTAATGAAGTAGGAAAATGTTATCCAAATACGACCTCTGACGCTTCCGTCTTGTACCTGTTATTTACATTTCAAGAATATTTGAAGTGAAGTTAAAGACTCGGTGGTGATGGGGATTGTATGATTTCCATCTTTATACTTCTTGATGGTAAATACACAGAACAGAATAAGATGCTTAGATAGGCTTAGAGTCGGAATTCACAGGTCTCGCTATACTATTTCTTCCGAACTTTTAGGTTCGTTTGTTCATCTTTTTGCTCCTCATTTAACGCCTGGGGCCCACATATAATTAACCAAAGATACGATTTTGAATAATCCGTTTTTTTCTGAGTAACAACTGTGTTTCACTACTTCCATGATAGACAAACACTTACGGCATTATATATCAACAAATCTAAAAACATGGGGGGGGGGGTACATGACTCAATATCCTGCTATATTGCTTTTTAAACTTTAGATTTATAAACAATCATGCTTGTACTGGCATAACTGCTGGGAGCGAGACCACCTAATCCCCATCCTGTATGCCTACTCTAGAGTCTACCATAGCGTCAACCATAGCATTCGAAATATGAATGAAGTTTTTCAACTGAATCATCTGCCCATGCTCAGTACAGTAGAGTCTTCCTATTTTCTCTCTCACTATGCTGTAAAATAAGTAAGTGAGTATGATACAGAAATACCACGCACGCACGCATGCACGCACGCACGCACGCACACACACACACACACACACACACACACTGCAGACCAACCCACGGCACCGCGAGGAAGAGACACACAAAGCTAACAGTAACAAGCCATCATGAAGATAGTTAAAGAAAAGCAACCAGTTTTCTCTTCCCCATCAATATGCTTGCAAAACTAGAAAGGACACGGAGTACTGCATACCATAACAAGGAGCAAAGACAGAACCCCCATAACAATGGCAACAGCAATAAACAATGAATCAACAACAACAGAACCACCGCCTTAGAACAGACAGCGGCCTAAGCCACTGGGTGGCTTATATGCATTTACTGGTACCAAATATTCGCCCTAGATTCTATTGCTGTTGAAACACAAATATTTTAGCTCGCATGGAGGCTTCCTTACTAATGAAATGTATCATCACACTCTTATCAAATTAACATACTGTGCTAAATCAAAGGAAGGGGCTCACGACCCGCAGATAGTCAGAGCTAGAGAAAACTTCAAGTTGAGCCATGGGAGGCCCAGCCAAAGACAAACATCAAGCATCTAACCACGGATAAAGGTTTCACATAAAGGCTGTCATTGAGTCTGAGGCCTGACCCACAGTCGTGCGAAAGAGGAAACCATAGCTATAAACTGATGAGTGGATTTACAACCAGACATGCAGACTGACGCGTGATACCCATGTTATATCCATATTTTTATAACGTTTGATTATCTTTTTTAAATTCCAACAACTATTTTGAAATTGTAAACTAAGTTATCATAAAATACCGGCTTCGATGTTTCATGTGGAAAGCGCATTGAGTGTGGTAGAGATCTTGACTCGAATTCGAGGGTTTGTTGGTTGGTATCTAACCGGAGGCATTGCGTCGTGCTCAAGCGCAAGGTACTTTATCATCTGCCTTGTACTGGGTTTACAGGCTTGGAATAATCGTCCCAAAATGACTGGAAAATGTTGACTGGGACATAAAGCATCAAATCAAATAAAAATAATTTAACAAAGAGATTCATGCCCAAATAATTCTGGTCGTTTTGATATGTCTTTCAGTGTTCCAAAACGTATGAATGTCTTGCCTAGTAATAGTTTTGAGAGACCATTATCAGACACTGGATGAAAGCACAGCAAACCCACTGTGAAGGTACAGGGGAGGATTTCGTTGAAAGTTTTTTCGCCAAATCTAACCAGCATGAGAACTGTTTTAACTTTCCTGCAAAATATCACCCAAAACATTTGTCTCTGCAACTATCAGCATTTGTCTGTCAGCATCAAGTCTGACAATAATATGTCCGATACAGATCAAACTTCTTCTTCCATAAAGACTAGACATCAATGTATCTTGCCTTTGTCTCAATAGAGAATGCATGCGGATTCTCCAGAAAAAAGGACCCTTGCTACGAAATTACTGCACGGCCATCGGTCGAACCAAAGTAATCTTAAAAGACAGTGCATCCAGAAATATCGAGAAATATAGATTCCTGATCTTTGGCTTCTTATTTACTTTTACAAAATGTAAAAACAGCAGGCGTGTTTTTTTATTAAGATTGTTCATGGAAATTAATGCGAAGTGCAACAAATCTCACATCCCAAAGCGGTATTCTGTTTTCAGTTCGAACTGAACATTCCTCAAGGACCAACGACGACACAATATGAGTACAATGTATACGCTGTCTCTTGGTACTGCTGTTTATAACAATAGTATCTACCAGCTTTGTTTCCATGAGCTATACGTAAACACGTATATTTGGCCTATTAATCCATGTTGGACAGTACTTTGCGATGTGAACTAAATCAATTAAGATACTAAAAACAATATTCCTGTGTCACAATACCATTAAATAGATACTTCTGTATACATGGTACAGTCGTTTGTTTTGAAGCAAATTCACTAAGCTTAAATCATGAGTGTTACGTACAAAGTTTATGAGCATATAAATCGGTAACTGCTTTGATGAAAATAATTAAAATTCTTCCCTTGAATTTACACCAAGTGAGATGGGACTGATAGTGAAAATAAATCTCATTATCTATCTAATCATCGAGTTAAACCTGAAATGATGAAAAATTCATTCATTTTAGTCTCATTTTGGACTCGAAATTGGACAGATCCCAAACTTTAAGTAGATTTATCTGTACTTCTTTTTGTAAGTTGTCAGGTAATTCAAACTAAAGGAACGTCATGAAAGGCGTCGAAAGGTTATTATTTCTGAGCGTGAATCAGAATGCTAAAATGGTAAAAGCGTTTTTGCTTTGGCCGCTCGTGATGTAAAGAGTCGATTATAGTGTCGTGCGCTCTTTATTTTGCGTCAGCCCCTTTATTTTTTATGACTTTATTTTCACGAATGAGGCGTTGTTGTGGTGTGTGTTCGTCCTCTCTAATAGTTATACATATAGTCACTAATGACAAGAGAGTGCTGTATGTTTGCTCTTTGTTTATACGTAATGGTCAGCCATTCCTTCTGGCATATCGTGAAAATTATGATTTAGAGTTACATCGGTTTCTGTTATTTGACAAAAGGAGTTTAACCAACGTATAACATGTATCGATATAACCTCCTGCATAGTATAAAGGATATTCATTAAAATTATTTCGATGAAGTTGAAATATATGGTTTGATTAATGAAGTGCAGGCGCAGTTTACTTCGATAGTTTAACTTGATTGCAACAAACGGATAGATAGATCATATTCAAATTTCCAGATGGACACCTTCCTTCAAAGCAACGTTCATTAGGAGCGAATGATGTTCTAATATGTTTGTCAGAGATTTCAGTCACCAGTGCCTCTTTTGAAAACAAACTGATATAGTTTGTGTGGCCTTGGCTGGGAGGAAAGTATTCGGAATCTCTATGTCATGCGCGAAACGATAAAATGACCCTTTCATTTGACGGAATTCGATGTACATACATGTATATGCCAAAAACAGGCGGATACCATTAGTATATGTTTATTTAGAATTATGTCGGGTGACGAGTTTGGGTACAGAAGTATTAATATATACTAGTGAAATTGTATTTTGAAGAAAGTGTTTGATTATATACATTTGTTTGCGAATGTATCGCCATTTTTCTATGATCTTTTTTCAAGTAAGGTGGCTCTAATATGTTATAAAATACCAAGTAGCTTTAATTATTTATTTTAATCAATAGCGAATGGCTGCGTGCTTGCAGTAAACGTCTATGTTCTTTGCCTAGATCTTAATTGGATTGACTGTTACCATGGAAACTTCGTGTTACCTTAAAAGCTGTCCGTATGTACCATAAGCCAATTTCCTGTGTGTCTGATCTAATTGGAAAAAAATAAGAATGGTTACTTCTGATTAATACATAACCGCATATGGCAGCAAAACCATAATGGACTTTGCTGTTATCGTTGGGAGTTATTTATCAAGGAGAACAGTGACGAACAGGAACTCAACTGGGTTCTTAATTGCATGTGTTCATGAAACGAGCTAATACATGCATAATGCTGAAACCATAAAGAAACGAGTATTTCCGTCCTGTAACTTATCGATTTGCCATTGTTCCTTTCGTGACAATAAGAATTTACTGCAGCACACTCTCTCTTATGTTGATTCAGTATCTTTATGTAAGCTACGATGACGTCTACTTCAGTTGATAAATGCATGGTCAGTCTACAGCAATCATACAACATCTGTTTAGAAAATCTCATTCTTGTTTAACGGTGAATATATCACACTATTCCCAAACATAGGCTCCCAAAAAAGAAGCCCAGTTTCGCCCATCTACAAAATACAGGCAACCAACTGTCACTACACATAATGATTTTAAGACCATGACGCTCTGTCTGTTTTCGTGTGTTATTGGGTGGGGGTGGGGGTTCGTATTCGGTTGAAGTTATGTGGTGTGCGTGGAGTGAGTATTTGTTCAGAGTTATTAGGCGTGTGCGAGAGAATACATTAAATGTGTAGAAGTCGTTGTTAGTCGCGCTTTTTTTACTTTGTAATTTGGGGTCGTGACTGGCACATGTTTTGATTCCTCTTCCTTGAAAAAGAGATAAACCGAATTTATTTGAGCTATGACCAATGTCATTTAATAGTGTAACCTTGACTGTGAGACAAACACTCATGTTATGTATCAATCTGTATCATACCATTCAAGAACAATGTTCAGCTACAAGCTAACCTGACAATCATTATGACTGTTGTGCCTGTGGTCAGTAATTGTGGCATTTCGCATCATATTCACTTTTTTCAAATGTAAAGAAGAGCAACCCAGAACAACTGAATACTCTGAAATGTTAATGTTTGGCTATTTGTGTGAATCTCAATTGGAGAACGTCATGATTTCAAAGCTACTGTGTGATTTTAACTCTGAATAAATGACAAAAGCTAACTCCATGGGGATTTGCAAAACTGAATCTCATTAATGCTAGTACAGCTATATAAATGCATTTTAAATCGAATAAATCTAACTAAAATTATTCCTTATTTGAAAATGTATATCTTATATCAGGACTAGAAATAAATACAAGATGATTACAAAAAATTCAGGTGGCCAATCATGCTGTTAATGAACATTTTAAGATGGACCTACAGCATTGAATGAAACTACATGATAAGGAGCTAAAGGCAAATTAAGCTTTCTGTTTTATTAACTTGCTTTTGATGTCCGGATTTTATCATCTACCAGCATGTATTGTAGAAATACTGGCTCACGTGGCATCAGTACAACTACAACTATTGAGCAAAGGGTGTTCAATCCTTCAATAAATGAGTTATAGAAAGAGAAGGCTACCACGTGTCCTCATTACCAGCCCCTTCCTTATGCAAATGGGGTCCATTTAAATAGAGAAAAAAAAGGAGATGGAGGGAAAACGTATCACATCACATATCAACTCACGGTGCTGTGAGAAAGAGAGATATAAGACAGACACATACACGATAGCAAAATTACAAGTAAAACAAAGTCATAAGTTGTCCCTTCCTCAGTGTCCATACGGCATTTAAGCACGTAGGTAGCTGTCAAGTTCTCGTATATGCATGCATAGTACACTTAGCTGTGAGACAGCAAATAATCACTTAATTCACAACCAGTAACGTGTCAATGAATGCAAAACCATCTATCAGACGGTGTAGTTTATGGAAATTACCATTTCGCCCAGTACCTCACACAATATACACTTATTCTCCTAATTAGTTGACAGTGTTTACTACATTTCATATACACTCCAGCTCCTAATTAGTTGACAGTGTTTACCTGCTCTCAATTTTGATTCATTCCGTTTTGATAGCTCAAAGCGAAGTACGGTACTTGTTTTCACTAAAGATGACACCTTAGTCACCAACCGAGGACAGTTTTACACTCGTCATAATTCCTGTCAGACCGCCCATTGCGCTTGGTAAATTGAGAACACAATAACTCATTTATGCTTTATGCCTTTGAAGTCGCCTTATTAATTCTCAGTAACATGAGAATCTATTAGCAAACACACGAAAATCAGAGGATTGTAGAAAATAGACAGATCATTCATAAACTACCAAGTCTCTTTTTATCATTTGTGGCAAACTTACTTTTATGTGTTCCCCAGTTTTTAACCAATAGCAAATAAAAGTGATTCGTCCTAGTGCAATTAGATTCAATTTTCATACTGTTTTTTTTTTCTCAGTCAAACATAAAAATAAGTGAGTATGACCAGGAAATGTCATAATCAAAGGCCAATCCAGGACAGACGTAGATGAGACACAGCACACAGACATACGCACGACAGCAGGAACACAAACTATTAATAGTAACTAGCTCTATTTTCCTCAGCGATATGACCAATTATGAAACGACACCAAGAACCACACCGCAAAACAAAGCACAAATTCAAAAATTCCACAAACATTGGAAGCAACAATAAACAATTAATCAACAACAACAGAAACACCGCCTTAGGATGGACACTGCCAAGGCCAGCAGGACCAAAACATATTTTTTTACTGAATAAACTCAAGGACTCAACAGTAAATAAAACTGAATACCGGAGAACAGGTAAACCTCGGTGGGCCTGACAACAGCCAAAGCATCAGACCCCTACCATCTTTTAACTCAAATCGTTGTGCTTCTAACTTCAATGCAACTTTTTTCTCGTTATTGCCCGAGCTTTCTCGTTCACTTTCATCCTGCTCTTTGAGCCCTCACCTGTTTAAGGATGTTTACTCACTTTCAGGAATTTCCAAGCATTTTATAGGGACAAAAAAACAGTTGGTGAATAAACCCTGATGATGCATAATGCATATTAATACATTTGTGTGGGACATAGGCAAACCACGCAGACCCAGATCAGACGCCGCAAAACACGGCGTCTGATCAGGGTCTTCGCTGTTTACATACAGAAAGTCCTATTTAAATTTGAATAAAAATGAAAAATACCACCCAACAACCCTTAAAACGAAAATGGACTGGTCCAATTGATTGGAATGGGAAAATACATTCGGCTTAAAAGGGTTAAGTAAGGTCACTGATGATGTACATGTATTGTGTTAGCGAAAGGAGCAACCCATGATGATAGACAGCAATCTGGTCTACAATGTATATTAATGTATTCCATTATGACTTCATTTTCTCTGCAGGAATATGACATTACTTATTGTGAATTAGCTACGTTAAAGAGTTAAATGGTGTGGCGATACCCCAATATTGCTCTAAAATATTCTAAGTTTCTATATATATATTTAGATATCGTACGCACCTCGAAAAACACACATATATGTTATAAAACATATTTGTTATAATGTTCTATATTACTGGATTTCGAGATAAAAACGTTGATGCGGCATTATAACTGGCTTCTGAAATCATCAAACGCTTGTCAAAGAAAGTCAATCTGTGCTGCATTTAACTATGGAGCCTTTCAACTTTGATGATATTTAATCAGTCGGAAACTTTAATAATTGAACTAGGAAATCACAATGTATGAGAGGCATTATCTCATCAGACGGCTGATCTGCAACTTCTGCTTCGGTAGCAATCAATTTACTGAATATAGAATGTTTTAGATGATGTCCTTAGGGGTAGCATATTTTCAGTATATTTGGGATACAGTAGAGTTGTACCATGAATAGAATGTATTTGTGGGTGTGGGTGTGTTGTGATACTTTTGAAAGTAATCTTCAGTATGGTTTGGCCATGCCACAAAATAAACATCCAACGACCCCTGACAACTTCCGAAGACAGAGTGCATAAATTCAACGGTAACCTTCAATGAGCCGAGTTCCGACATTGTTAAAACGCACATAAGAATCTATCTATTTGGGCTTTAGGTATAGCTTATTGACTGATTCAATATTTGCGCCGTGTGTGTGTGCGTGCGTGCGTATGTGCGCGCGCATATATTTGTGTTTTAACGAGCTGTCACGCCGGTGTGGAGGTACATGTAGATCTACCGACAGCCTTCGCTCTTCTCCATACAAAAATACTAAAATATAAAGGACTGGCACTCTGTTGAGTGTCCGTGTATTATTTAATTTATTAAACGAGTTGGGGAAAAGTGATAAATTGAGAGAATCGTCATGCAATTTTATCACTTTTTAGCAATGGATTTAATAAATCCAATAATGTAGGAGCACGAATCATGGAATGCTAGATTCTATTCATCCTTATGACGTTAAAATTTAGTTTTTGTAGTCGCGTTTTTAGGTGTGAAAACGTCAACATGTTGCCAAATATACGCTACCTTATTATGAGCGTCATTCATAACCAGACGCGACGTCATATGATAATATAACTTTTCTCAGAGCCTAAAGAAAATGTACTTGGACCCAGAGTCAAACTCTCAATATCACTGTTTCTCAATTTCCATTTGACGTAAACTCCTTAAATCCATAACTGTGGTATGTTTAAGGGGTTGGTAGTATATTAAATTCGGTCAAAAACGTACGTTGTGTTTCCTCTTCGCTGAGAAAGAACACAACGTTGCAAATAATGTTTAAAGCTGGTCACAAAGACAGGCATTCTCATACTTGAATTATAGCTTATTGATATACCATTTGATTTTGTTCATTATCCGGCGGCTAAAGCCGTTCCTGATATCACTTTAGACCTACATTTTTGTAAACTATTCACCAATCAGAAGTGTCTAAAACCAGCGAATTTGGTCGTGTTAAAACTGTCAGTATTTGAGAGCCGCCGAATATCTTTTTTAAAGATATTTCTTGTTGTCGCTGCTGTTGCTGTTCTTCTTCGTTTCGAGGATACTATGCACTGCATGTTTTATGATTTCTAAGGTAGAGTAAATTGAATATCAATGTTGCTTTAGTTGACAATAAAGGTGTTGCATATTTACATAATGAACTGACTACTGATAAACAAGGGTGACGGAGCATAAGCACATAAGATTACTATCAACCTTCTATTTGACTTTATTACTAAAATTGGGCTGGTGTTACATTTCAAATTGTTGAAAAGTAAAACTAATGACAAGCCCTGTAGATAAATAAATTATTTATTTCTTATCCGGTTTCCTGAAGTGTGCTCCTTGACATCGTTTTTTTGTTACAATATCCCTATTAAAAATTGCAATCCTCCTTACAATAGAGGTGAGTGTAGCCAGGAAATGCATGAACGGATCCAACTGTGACAAGAGAGGATCCAAATACCACTAAAAGTGGGCCATCATCGGCCGATAGTTGCCCAACATTGAATGCTGGCTTGGTAGCTTTGTGATTATTCAAGGGATCCAGACCAGTATTTCTGAGAAACCCTATATTTTTGTGATTTTTCAGAGGGGGGGGGGGGGCCTGCCCCTTGCCCAGTGGCTTAGGATAAGGCTGCTGTCCGTTCTAAGGCGGTGGTTCTGTTGTTGATGATTCATTGAATATTGTTGCTCCCATTGTTGGGGGTTCTGAGTTTGTTCCTTTTTTGTTATGCAATACTTTGTGTCCTTTCTAGTTTTGCAATCATCTTCAGAGAGAGAGAGAGAGAGAGAGAGAGAGAGAGAGAGAGAGAGAGAGAGAGATCTGGTTGCATTACTTTTAATGTCTTCATTATGTCTTGTGACTGTTGTTGTTCTGTGGCTCTTCCTCGCGGTGCCGTGGGTTTGTCTGTGGTGTGTGGTTACTTTTTTGTTTTAACATGTCATATTAGTCAGTCCCTGTGTGTCCAAAGACAAACAGCAATCTCTTCAAATAGCATACCGAAGCCGTCTTTAACTATCACTCTGTTGACATATACAAAGCAATATATGTCTTAAAACGTGTCCTTGTCGAACTACCGAAAGCTACTAGACATCAAGTTAAGTAGCTTATCGCTACTTAAATAGATCATATATTAGTTTATATTTGTCTTCTGACACCTTCTATGTTCAATACTTACACTCTTATCGATAGGTAAATATAAGTGCGGCCATCAATAAACAGAGTGAAGTTTATAGGCAAATATTTCTAAGTCATGCCGTCGGTGTGAAATTCTTCATTTTCCTTTCAAGCTTTATCTATGTTATTAACTGCAACAATAAGGTTATCAGTGGAAGGAAAAAAGAATTGATTAACTAACTAAAACTGTACCTTATATCTACTGCCAATCATATCTCAGACAGGTAGAAAATGAGAAATGATTATAAAGCTTTTAGGTAATGTCTTAGCAGGAAACATGCCGTTCTTGAATGAAAGTGTTTTACCAGAAGAGGGTTGAAAGCTCGACCCCACTGTTTCGGTCAAAATAATTCAGATTCTGAATTATTTTGACTGAAACAGTGGGGTCTAGGACAGATAATGAATCCCGACTGATATAATGTAACGGCCTTGTTACATTGCTAGCAACATATCAGACAAACATGCGGTATTGAAAACTTTTTAAAACGCCATAGATTCCTGTACCCAATGATATAGGCTAGCATTTCAAGAACCAGAAAACCTTGCTGATCCTGGGACCCTGGTATAAACAAGTACAATGTATAAACTGGAAATTCCATAGTTTTACAGACTATCCAAAGAACCAATATAACATGGCTTTTGTTCAATCAATCTGACCAAAGAATTCAGATGTCAAGAGCATGCATTGTAGTTTTTGATGTGTGTTTTGGAACACTTTTCTAACTCCATTCTGTCAATGATCACAGTAGCCGCCTGATATTACAAATTTCATTTGGTCATCAAACCCAATACTACTTGACAAGGAAAACACATAGAACTGTTATAGCAATTCACTGCTTAAATATAAACTCCTTGCTATGCATAACGTGTACGAACTAGTCAGCATTTTTATCGCTTAATTTCCAAAGGCATTAGAATTCGTGTCAATGAGAGAAACAAAATGTTCTAAAAGCGTGTCCCCTGAGTGTAATATATCTAACGAGAAAGCCATGAATTGGAATATCTCAAGTTGTTTCAGGCTCAATCATGTGATATATTTAATACTTCTATAGTTATTTTAGCCTATCTATCTTGTCCTTGTAAACCATCTGTGTCATGATTTTTCGTCTTCTGCTGCATCAGTAATGCTCAGTTCATGAATGATCTTCTATTGCATTTATAACAAAACAAGTAGTGAATCTCTAGTAAAGAGTTCAATAACCTTCTCCTTTGACAGCTCTCCGTGAGGAGGAATTATACAAGTAATGGGGCTGAAAAATCAATATGTGTTCTCGTTGTGATGGCGTAACCTTTCTACAGCCACCAGCTGCGAATAGTTAAATCTATGATTTCCCAACCCCTTAGTTGTTCTCAAATTATAGTTATTATCAACAATATTTTAACACCTTTCAATTACTGTTTTAAACATAGTAAGTTTCAACGAGTTGGTGAATCAGAGTGAAGTTCATTCACGTTTACGGGAATGATATAGGGCTAATGTGTGTCGCTTGAGGTGGCACCTACTGTTGGAATAGACAATGAGATGGTCATCATAAAGTATGTCCAAGAAGTGCCACATCAAATCTCATATCGCACAACCTTACACTAGAGACAACATGAAGTCAACACAAGCACATATAGGCCTCGATGGGAGAAAAACCTGTCTTCGGGTGCGAACAACAAAAGCCCATCCGAGCAGTCTAATCAACGCCTGTGTTATTCGCTTATTGTAAAATATCATATGTGAATTTGCAACAAACTAACGTTTAATTATCTTGCTAGTCTATGTAGCTGTGCAGGCTTGTTTAGGTATGACCTTGTCGCAAACCCCGAAGACAGATTTTCTCGTGTCGATGCCCATATTGTGTATATATTGCAAAATACTCTTGAAAAACGAATCCTTCAGAAATAGAGAGAACCTACAAATTTTGAAAACAACATACTCGGTTTCATGGAGTCTGTTCATGAAAATCAATTTATCGGCCCTCACCTTCCCTAGCAGCAGCTTCTTTCCGCCTGAACCCAATATTCCTTAAGGACCAAAAATGGAGAAAAACAATACCGAAATTATATTGAGGTACAGGGAGACACATAGACAGTCATATGCATGCATCTGGATAGCAAATATAGCAGTGTTTGCTAGTGTAAGCTCACCAGATCTCCTTTGTGTGTTAGCCTCTTTATCTCAAATAGTTTGTCGCACATCGCGTTGCTAGATCGTAATACATGTAAATATTAGTTTTGTTGTACGAGTAAATACCCTAAAATCACGACAGAATCCTAAATGCTGGTTACCAGGCGTTACACACTTCAACATATTAGATTAATTAACGAAATTAAGTCATGGAATTGCCTGTGATAGAGATATTTTCTGGTCATACTCACTTTTTTGTTGTTGTTTTTGTTTTTGGTTTTGTCTGTTTTTTTTAATAAGTAACGAGCATTAATTATGGTGTATTTTATTGTCACATCAGCTATGAATGCTATCTGAACTCTGCAGTTTCTATAAACGATGATCATTCAACTTGATCTTAATAACTTCCTCTCTTGAAACATTTCGGACAAAATCAAACCACTGTGATTTGAAAAGGGATTGACTCTGTGCTACTTTGCATCGAGAACAGTACGGGATATCACAAGAACCAGTTCGAGAAATAATACCACCTTTGCCTTAATATAGTATTACGGTAATAATAAAGAGTGTATTGTTGGTGACATTAACCCCATCCTATTTCCAATGTCATTATTGGACATAAACTCCCAAATTTGGATCTGAATTGATGGAAGCACGACCATCATACAATTAAATTTTCTTTTCTTGCAAAAGTCTTTATATACTAAATAATAATAGCTATTTAAACAATAGAACCAGTATCATGGATGGTATGTTCACAGTTTACGTAGGTTGAGCATTGTCTTTCACATCCGATAGTGCGATTTCATGTAGGCGTATCTAACCTTTTGTATACTGATGAATTATTCCTTCTGGTTTAATGCAATGAACTTGGTATGTTCCATTGTAGGGGTGTCAGCTATAACATTCAAATAATATTGTATGTTTTGTCTGAATATCTTTTTTATCTTACCAACTAGTGAATTTACTGTTTGTAAAAGTACCTGTTCAGGGGTTTCCAGTATACAAAGGGTTAAGAAATAAAGTTCGTTTTCAGGGTTTCGCTATATTTACATGTTAAGATATATTTTATAGACTAAATATATTTATACTTTGGGAAACATGACAACGTAGTACTTGATGTTAAAAGTAAGTAATGGTGCAAAGATCAGGAATCGATACAATCAAGTACCACACCTGACCCAGGATACCAATGGGAAAGTGACAAACTCACAGAAGACACCACAAACGAGAGCCAAGAGGTCAGCCCTTTCCCAGCAGGTGACCACAAAGCACATATAAACAGACGTGCACAAAACATAGCAAACACAAGACATAAAAGATCCACAAAAGAAGTACCGCCTTGGAACGGTCAGTAAAATATTTTACTGGAGGGCTTAAACCGGTTTAACGGCGCCAACCTCACCCTTAATTCAGATGTGGATCAAGACACATAGATATTTGGTTTGCATGAAAGACCCCTAACTTATCAATGCATCATCTCCTAAAACATATAAATCAAGATATAACAAGGAGAATATTGTTGGTATGTAAAAAAATAACTGTTTGCGGAATAGGCAATAAGAACCACGAGGCCTGTTTTACACGTGTGAACCACGTGCAAGTAAACACAGTTAGCTGACAACATATTTCCTTTGTGCATGAGGTTTTCAACGGTTGCAGAAGTTCAAAAAATCTTGAAAGGCTCAACGATTCATGAAAGAAAAGGCTTGCTTTGAAAATATAAACAGTATTGATGATGCATTGCATTACATGTAGTTAGGAAGCCTCCCTGTGAGCTAAACAATATTTGTGTGCTAACAACAGCAGAATCTAGGGCGAAGATTTGGCGCCACCAAAATGCATTTAGGCCACCACCCCCCCCCCACGGTAGCTTAGGACACTGTCCGTCTAAGGCGGTGGTTCTATTGTTGTTGATTTATTGTTTTATGTACCTCCTTTTGTTTGTGGGGGTTCTGTGTTGGTCTTTGTTTTGGAATGCATTACTTTATGTCCTTTCTGGTTTTGCAATCATCGTGACGAGGAAGATAGAGTTTGTTGCTTTGCTTTTATTGTCTCTTGGATGTCTTGTTACTGCAAATGTACTGTAGCCCTTCCTTTTGGGGCCTTGGGTTGGTCTGCAGTTTGTGATTGTGGTATATTCTGGTCATAATCACTTACTATTCCTATATATACAATGTATTAGTCAATGTAAATAGCTGTTATACTTTTGCACACTAGCCATGCAAATAAGTGTTATACCTTCGCACACTAGCCATGTAAATAGCTGTTATACCTTCGACACTAGCCATGCAAATAGCTGTTATACCTTAGCATACTGGCCATGCAAATAGCTGTTTCACCTACGCACACTGGCCATGCAAATAGCTGTTGTACCTTCGCACACTAGCCATGTAAATACAAATGCAGCTGTTAAACCTTTGTGTACTAGCCATGTAAATAGATGTTATACCTACGCACACTGGCCATGCAAAAAGCTGTTTTACCTACGCACACTGGCCATGTAAATAGCTGATATATCTTCGCACACTAGCAGGACTGATAATTAGCTACACCAAGCGTATTCCCACATTATTTCATGTTTGCCCGCCGGTTCTTGTAGACCATCGGGACACGGAAAAACTCACTGTTTGGTATGGAAGACTGGAATCTCCATCTAGTTGGTGTCAAAGACTTGGCTGTATCGTTCATGCACGTTATTTGTTGACGCGCGTTTTTAATCATACAGACCGCTGATTGCTCTTATCAAATGATTTTTTCTGTGGGCCAGTGCCCTTCTTTGTTGATGTATTATCGAGATAAATTATGAAAGCTGTGTGCCGAATTAAGCCTTAAAACCGTTTCTTTCGCGACATTTCCGCCTCTCACATTAATTCCTCGTCCGGGAAGTAATAACATCGATTTTCTAGCTCTGTAACAGAAAACTGCTTAATCTTTAATTTCGTTGCAGAGAGATCGCAGCCTGAAGACATCCAACGTCGCGTAGTGATACAATCTTGGAGCCTCCCGTGTCATAGGAGATGATTTTAGTACAATGTGATCGCCATGGCTTCTACGGTCCTTGCTTTTTATCGTGAGCACTTTAGATTGTGAAATTCTGAAAGCTTGCCACAATCGACCCACCAGCACAATGCCATTCAAATGTCGTTTCGCTGGCGGACCGGTGGTCGGGTCGAGATCACCTGACACTGAGTGTTGGCTGGAATATCTATTTATTTTGTTGATCAATCCAAAGAAGCTAGCGAAAATATATGATAAGTAATTTTACTTGAAATATCTTCATGTTCTCAAATCAAACAGCACAAATAATACAGCTGCGTGTTTATAGCAAGTACTGGCTTTGATATACGATTATCAAGTTCAATAACATGACTTCGACGTCCTGGTCAACTACGTGGGTCCTCTGGTTTTAGAAGTTTGTATACTGACAAGACAATTACGTCTATGTTTTTCTTACTTTGCAATAATCAAGCTCGACTGTTTATATTTTTGTAAATGCTCCATTTATTAAGGATCGCATTGTCATTAAACTTCAGTTTTAACATTTCTGCCCATTGACTCTGGTATTTTGAGTAATACATATGCTCAATATATATGTTTTGAACGTTCCCACTTAGATGGACAACTAATGCACCGCGGAATATCTGCCATCTGGGGAAAAGAAATAGTTTGCACATAAATCAGCAGTTCGCGTTATCATCATGATAAATCATCGAGAGACATTCATATCAAAACATTGAATAGCGCACTGTCAATGTAGCTAATAAGGTTATTATTCAATATTCCGGTGGTGAAAAAGACAAGAACATAACAAGTTAACCGACTCGTTCCCTTCCTTGATAGTTTCACCAGTTTAGCTGAGACGTTGTCAATCAATGTCTTACATAACTATGAATAATGAAACATGTGCACTGTCAGAGGACTATTCTATAACACCCATTGGGCAGGTGTGTACCTGGTTAAAGGTACGCCTGTTTATTTGTGTTACCTCTTATGTAATACCTATGTTAATGTCGAAATGAGACGCTGAAACTATGTGATGTCACATCTAATGAAGATCCCAAAACCCACTGCTATGAACCTCATAAAGAAAGTGAGTATGATCAGGAAATACCACAACCACACACTGCAGACAAACCCACAATAGACTAATCCTCTGTTCAGACCAAATGCGGCATTACTACTATATAGGTCTCTTTTATTATACACTGCTCAAAATATTTAAAGAAACACCTGAAAATTTTCCATGGATGATAATGTTAAACCCTGTCCATTAGACAAGTAATGCAATTCACTTGAAACCTAGTTCCTGTTGCCATTCTTGCTATGATAGTCAAAGCTTTCGGTCAGAAAAAAGTTTTTTGATAAAGCGATCGCTGCTTAAGTTCATGGCTCCAATTTTGAAAAATATTAGTTTTCTTGAACATGACGATTTTTTTCTGGAACTCTGTAGAATCTTCCGAATTTGTTACTGGCGTTACCTTATGATTTCTGCAACATTAAAAGACTATTGACTGTACAGAAACGATGCTGTTATAGTGCTTGATTGAAAATTTGTCTTAAAATTTGATTTTGAAAACATGGGTATTTTTAATGAAAGTCCATGTCTACATGAAGCGTTCCATGGAGATTTCTGGAAAGGTATTATTTATTTTTATCAACAACCATCATCCATGATAGGTAACCAAACTAATCACAGGGCAAACATGTTTTTGCCAAGTTTTACGCGACTTGATATTTTATCTGATGTATTGTCATTGTTCATGGTACCAAAGGTTAGTCAGCGCCTGGGGTGGCATTTCCTGGTAACACTCATTAAACTTTGTTGTTTTCCTTCGTAAAGTATTCCATTTTCTGTATTATATAACACTGTAAATATAACGTCAAATAGCAAGCATTTTTGATCAAATGACATGTAAGCAAAAATATAACAGGAACAGTAACAAGTCAATGACAGTATAAATAGTTCACCTTTACAAGACCTTTGTTCCTACCAGGCCTCCCTTGTTAGCAGCAATCAGAATGTGGCTTGTGTCACTCGAAAAGAAACCTTAGGGTATATACCGAAAAGGAAAGTTATGGTATACGCGAGATCAGGTTATGAATACTTTTGGTTTGCCTGGATACTGTGAAAGCGACATTTAGAAAACTAAATATGAAAGGTTTCTACTCAGGCAGAAGTCTGATCCTGGGTTCCGCAACCACTTTGTATGGTTACATTGTACCTTAGCGTGACTGTTCAGATATAAGCTGTTATAGACTCTTAGCACTAATATACAGTCCATAAATCACGGTAACACGTTCTTCTGTCAGCTCCAACGATAAAAGGCCACATCGCGAGAAAAACATTCCTAATATAAGATATAAACTTGGATATTCCTGATGAAGATGGTTGCTTCAATCTACCTGTGTCATTTGAAACTGTGTCCAGAGTTGACGTGCATCAACAGCACTGACCAAAATACAAATCTGCATAAGATTTAAGAGATAGTTTAATGCATTAACACTAAATATTATGATTAGAACGAGCTTTGGAAATGATACGTTTACTGATACACTATAAGACTAGCCATTGGAATTCCATTTCGCATGTACAGATGTTTATCATTTGAATGCAAATTTGCCAAAGCACGTGAAATCACTGATACAAGTTTTATATTACACTACAAGGAATGTTTTGTTTGGCGAAACATATTAGGATACCCAGAAAGTAAGATTGGATCCCGTGCATCAGTTTTGGTTCTTGACTTCATTCTTATGAATGTATTTTCTTTTTTTCTAGCATTTGAATGATATTGACTAGGGTCAGTTTAAGTATGCATTTTAGGTCGATGCATAGACTCCACATTTACCTAAGTATTGCTTAAACGAGATGTTCACTGTCACACATTATCTTATTAATCAAACCAAATATCTCAACCGATTCCTTGAACGTGTTGAATCATTCAAGTGGGTACACCAAACACATGGATAATATGAAACAATGATTATGGCTCGAATACCACATTGTAGAGCAGGATCATAATTGGGCCTCGACGCGACAAAACCTGTCTTCGGGGTTTCCGACAAAGCGAGACTCAAACCAGTCTCATCAGCTACAGAGACTAACTAGAAAATTCAAATTTCGCTTGTAGCTTGTTTAGAGATGATACTTTCCAAAACGCGAATAACAAAGGCGCAGACCAGTCTGCGCGGACGCGCAGGCTGGTCAGCGCCTTTGTTATTCGCAAACCACCGAAGACAGGTTTTTCTCGTGTCGATGCCCATATTCTACTCACGCTGGAGAGACATTATATGCCCTCGTATAGAGCCGGCATAAAGTTGTATCAAACTCATGACCCGAGGTAAGATTATCAATCGAGATTTATTGAATATCAATACATAAAGAATGCTAAAAGATTATAGGTGTCTGTCATCATGTCATTCAGGCGACATTCGAGGAGGAGAAACCCACAGCTAATACCAATATATGATTTAGAAAAAAATAATCAATCTCGGAACAGGTTTTGCCCATCATATATGCTCTGTCATCAAAACACCGTCAAAATTCAGATAGAAGAAGCCCATATTTTCGATTCAAATGTATTCGCACATGCGTTTCGGCGTATATGGTAGCTAAGCTCCTGATTGTATTGTACATTTAGTAGTTAATAAAACCAGCTCCGGGCCT
The DNA here is from genome assembly GCA_964019695.1 of Loripinus fragilis. NCBI lineage: Eukaryota > Metazoa > Mollusca > Bivalvia > Lucinida > Lucinidae > Loripinus > Loripinus fragilis. Next base: position 547,186 of record OZ026515.1, on the reverse strand, counting down.
ATACACTAGCTATAGAGCAAGACCTTTTAATTTATATAAAATTAATACGAACATTAATTATAATATTGAGTATTTCTATGTCTTCCAAACATCAACAAAAACTCTAAAAGTATAATTTGAAACGGTGAATATGCCAGGGTATAGGCATGTATACATTTTTCAAACTTTGTAAACTTGAAGATTTTGTAAAATATATGTCCCCTGGTACTTTCTAGTTTTGCAGAAATATTGCTGAAAAAATGAGCGGATTGCTTTAATTCATTGTGGTCTTGCTGTCGTGTGGCTGTCAGTGTTCTGGGACTGTTTCTCGCAGTACCGTGTGTTGGTCTGTGGTTAGCCTGTCTTCAGGCCCTGTATTAAGCTCTATAAATACTACAGAGATAAATTTATGATACCTTATTACTTCCCCATTGCTCAGAATACAGTAAATAAGACAGTCAGAGTTTTTTTTTCAGAGATGTATATATGCTTGTGTATACCAGTCTAGTCTGTGGTATGTGATTATGGCATTTCCTGGCCATACCTACTTGATTACTTGCTTTTCGACTCAGGACAAAACTCATGGTGAGAAGCTCGGTGGCTCAGTGGAACAGTGTTTGACTCAAGATCGAGGGGTAGCGGGTTCGAGCCTCTCCGGAGGCACTGCGTTATGTCCTTGAGCAATATACTTTATCCTCTGCTCAGTACCCGTTCAACCCAGGAAGACCCGTCCCGACATGACTGAAAAATTGTTGACTTGGACTTAAAATATCAAATTAAATAAATTCATGATGTATATACGCTGATACGATTCTTTACTAGATAGAATTATTGGAACCTGCATGTTCTTAATGATGTGTGACCAAACTCGTTCAATACTTTTCTCGCCCATAGTCAATATCGTATCTAAAATCAACACACCAGAAATCACTGGGAATACCAGGCTAAAATCAAATTATCGCTACTGTCCCATGAGAACTGAATCTATCATTTATCATCATTAGGAGACGTGCTGAGATTGAGCCGCTCAGACCTACAGTACAGTTTTGTCGTTAAACATTCGATTTTACCTATAGGTTACATGTATAAGTGAAAGCTGCCAATTTGCAGAACAAGTGAAACCGTTCGATTTTTTTATCTGTATTAACGTACAATCACTCACATTGCTACACAACCAAATTATAACCAAGTCGATCATTGCTTACCATAGTGCAAACTTTAAAACCTCAATTTTCCTAATGCCGTCCGAGAAATTTGATAAACCTGCATTACCCCTTAAACAATTGTACATGTAATCCATGGCCCCAAATAATTAGGGGTGCGCTTATCTTAGTGACATCAGGCAGCTATCATTTTTGGTTAATCAGTGATGTCCAAATAGATATCGATACTTTATTATTTAATCCTTTGTATACCAGTGACTCCTAAATGCGTAATTTGGCAAACAGTGAATACCCAGATGAAATGTGGCATTTCATCAGGGTCTAGAGTGTTTGCTAAGATAAAAACAATATTCAAAGGACAAAATTCAAATTGTATTTGGAAAGTACAACATCTGGCCCCTAAACATATATAATGGACCATCCCAATTGTATTTATCAGACCTGAAGTGCATAAAGTGTCAACGACATAGACGATACCCTAGAGTAGCTACTTTGTTAGAAAAGAACAGATTGTTCTGCGATATTTATAAACATTAATATCCTTATTTGGTATTATTAGTTTCCTTTCATCATGCAGCAGCATTTTTATCTGCTTGAAGATAGATAGATACAAGGTGTCAAACCGATTCGAAGTCATTAAGTATTATACAAGTAATGTAAAGAAAGAAATAAATGTTGATGGGCTAGACTAGTAAACTTTTGTCCCTTGCATTTGATTTAGCTAAACTTACCAGGAAATGAGGAATGTAGGGGATTACCAAAATGTCAAGGTCATTCCCTCAAGGACTGAAATGTAGAAATTTAGCTTGCACTGGATAATGCAAAACATTAGGCTTTTTAATGTCTGTGAAGCCCTTATATCAATGTTATCTGGCGCGACCAGAATATTGTGAATGATTTGGTGTTTTTGATAAACAAGATATCAAAAGATAACAAAATGGACTTCTATCAGGTTGATTCCTGACTTCATAATTTGTACACTATTAGTGTTTTTTTTCTATTTTTTTTAGTGATATATGGCCTTTATAACAAATTGAATATGCAGTAAATACCATTAATTAAGTTTTAATTATTAACGAATCGCGGCTTGGTGTTCGAATGTGACACATAGCTAACTGATTGACAGCAAGATAGTGGACAATCGCTTCTGGTGGGTTTACCACTATCTAACCATTATCGCTAACATACATTCCTACAACGAACTTGGCGTAGCAGAATATATTTAGCTGTGCAACATTCAGAAGTTTGCCTTTATTCCATACTAACACATTCAACTACCCTAAATGAACATGATACAAAGGAAAGCATTTGATCTTCTTTTGATATAGATTGCATATGTTGTACTAAAAGCCAAAAACCCGCATTATTACGCATTTTCAACATTGACAACGATTGTGAGCTCTGACATCCTAGAAAGCTTTCATAAAATGTATGCTTGTTTCCATTGCAGAACTTTTAAAAAATGCACACCGGATACCTACGATTAAGCAAACTGTTTATAATAGAAAAGAATCTCAATTTTTGGCAGAAAAATCTGTTGAAGGTTTGATTTCTTTTCGATCATTGTTTTTTAGCTTTACCGAAACAATCATTATCTCACTTTCATTAATAGACTGGCATAAGTCCACTAAATAAATATAATTATATTTAACTATGGAAAAAAATCATCTTCTAAAAATTCTATCCTCTCTATCCTATCTAACTTCTACTTCCAAGTAAAGTTTAGAAATTGCTATCTTAGAGAGATTATCAGTTTTTCTAAAAACAAATGACATTAGAGACTGGGGCCAGTCTATTTCATTAACAAATTTGCTATTTAGTAAGAAGAGATATCTTCAGAGCATGTATAGCTTTAATATTTAATACATAGCATATTTAATAGAAAATAAATTGTAAATTATTATGTGCACTGCTCATGGTCAGATATAATTCACAAATAATAATTTCTATTCACTGGAATTCTTACACAATCTAGTTAGGAAACACAATGTAGCAGAAGTTTATCGGTTAACGTCGAAATGAGGAAACGCACGGCGCGAATTATCAATAGCGTTTACAATTGCACAATCCGTACCGGAGAGATGCATTGCATTTTGCATTACATGGTCGGTATTTCCTTCATTAAAATAAAAACGAAATAGACGACTCAAGTTACATTCACCTGTTCTGCTGCAAATGCACGCACACGAAACCAAAAATCAGTCTTTTGATACATTATACTAAACACCTAGTTTGAGAAAAGCGAACTAAATAAGTTACTCTGTCAACGGCAATAAATCATAAATAAAAGGTTATCGTGTCCAGTGATGTCATTGTGAGGTCAAGAAGAAATAATTCTGCACTTAAAGGTGTGAATATTTCACCGTTAAATAATCATTAATCTATAGATAACAGGGTCATCTTCATACATCTACAATGACAGGTATGGAATGCACTGTATTTATTACCGCTATGATCGGCAAACTAGACCCATTTACACTAAAATACCCTTACAATTCTGAACAAAATTTTGTAGCACATCTGTCCTGTTCAGTATTTTTTTTAAATAATAGGCATCGACACGAGAAAAACCTGACTTCCTTGCATGCGAAAACAATGGAGCAGACCAATATATAAACCGAATACAACTCGGAACCATCGATAATCCCTAGCAATGCAGTGTATTCGTATATCAATTAAAGCAATATTGCATGTTTTATATAGGGTCAGAAATCGTTCCAATTATGTGTTTGCGCCAAAATGTGTTGGTAAAATGAAAGGTTTCACATGTAGTTGAGTGTTGTGTATACTTTATCTCGCACCTTGACCACTCATATCGCCATCATCAATACACAGCCCCGCCCCATCCGAACACCTACTATATCCGCCATTTTCCTGTGACTGTCGATTTCTTAATTAAATATCCCACTGAAACCCCGTATAATGTGACTTTCGAAGTAGTTACTTGATCGCTTTAACTGCAATTATAAATGCAAATATGCTATACGCATTTGCTCTGTATAACCGATGTGGAATAAAGCATGTTTCTGCATAAAATTAAACTGATTCCTTCAGTTCCGCTATGAGTCAAACCTACTGTCTGACTCTTAAAAATATAGTGAACATGTAGCACACATGTAACGTCATATTTTTGATATTGCTGCTCTACTACTACTGCTACTACTACTACTATTTTCGTTACAACGTAATGGCGATATGTATAGAGGGCGACATTTCATGGTTGCATCCAGACATAGTACATTCGTTGTCGCGGTGTATCACAGTTAAGTATACGATGCGCAATTTGAAAACGTTTGTATATGTCCACGTGTTTAAGAGAACCACAACACAATAATAATAATAATAATAATAATAATAATAATAATAATAATCAATAGTACTGTGCTAGGGTGTACAATTTGTCTACAGAGACGTTTCCGTGTTTCATGTATAATAGCTATATCAGGTAGATATTGGATAGTAGAACTTCTCTTTGTGAAAGAAATATGAACGAACAACAAACTGGGGAATACAATATTAGAAGAATACAAGGCATTATTTATACACGTGAAGAAAAGTCAACAGCCTCGAGTTGTTTGCAGATCAAATATACCTTACTTTCACCGCTTAATTAGCTTAGTTTACTAATATAAATAGACAGCAAACAAAACATTCTCATTCAATGGCGGGAAAGTATGAGAAGTTTGTTTAGATTAGGGAAATCGAATTATTTCTCAAATTTCCCTACTTTCTTTACTTTTCCCGCGTGTCGCTTTAGCTTTAGCTGGGATTATACGATATAAACGCATGCATATACAAAATGGGCATAAGTAATATTTAAACCATTATTAACACATATTAGTCTCCTATTGTCTTCTGCTTATAACTTTTGCAAACCGTCAGGATTTTACAGACCCTCCAAAATAGTCGCTGTATCTGTACCCATTTTGGTATAGTAGAAATGTTTTAAGTATTGATTGAGAAATCACTTAATACACTTAAAAACATAAAATGCAATATCTTGAAATATCTTGAAATATAACGCCCAAAAAAATTCTTGTCGCTACATTCGTATTGCCCCACCCCTATACACTTACAAGAGGTCGGAAATATGCAAAATCCTCAAAAAAGTAAATTTCAGAATATGAACCTACCTGGCCCACCCGCCAAAACGTATATAGCGCTATTATGCGAATATGAACGAGCGTTTATGCGATCGGATCTTATCAAGAAAATAGCTACATTATTATTATTATTATTATTATTATTATTATTATTATTATTATTATTAGTAGTAGTAGTAGTAGTAGTAGTAGTAGTAGTAGTAGTAGTATACATAGTCAAACCGACTGACGTGATTGTTGAAGGTGGCATAAATCCCCTCAAAATATATGTTAATATTCAAAGAATGCCAAAAGCAATTGGCCTTTAACCCCTTTCAATCGAGATAACCGTAAACAGGTACTTTGACGAACAGTATAGACCCAGATGAAATGCCGCATCAATCAGCATTTTATCAAGATATGTAATGTTTGCTTAGATAAAACAATCACTACCAGAGACATAATATATTGAAATTTAGAAACTTCGACCTGTGACCCCTTAAATACAAAATCGACAATTCTATGCTAATTGTATCAATAGGTAAGGGCGAATCCATTAGAATAAAAAGGTTTAATTTATGATAATAAACTTACCTAGATCCAGTGCATTTAATATCCGAGGATAAGAAAATAGAAAGATCAGTAATAAATTATATCCCGACGTTTTAAGCATATTGACGCAATTTAGTTCCTCATCAAGGAACTTTTATTTATACAATAGTTTTATGTTCATTTTTTTCCTTTTAAGTTTTAACCTTACAAACATAATTTGACGGATTCTAAACTAAATAAGTTGAGTTTAATTTATACATATATCGCAATTAATGTTAACTAACTAATTAACACTATATATTTATAAGCACTGCGTTAGCTCTAGCTTAATGATTTCGTATTCACATTTTTTAATATTTTCCGATTGATAATTGTTTGTTTCTATCAAAATATATATCAACGTTAAAACAGTATCCGTTATTTAAATCCACATAATCGAGCACAATATTCCGTCTGCTATGTTTTACCACACTGACTAGAATGAGAATTATCTATTAGCCATCCATCTTGGTCTATTAAAGAAACACATTGCCGATCAGGTGTAACAATGTTATAGAGGGCACACAATGATACTGCTAGCTCGCTCACCTCATTCAGACTGAATGGTATTCACCGCCTCTCTATCACAGCGATGGTATTAGGCAGATAGGGTGAGACCACTAAGACAGCGGGTTGGATTTTCCAATATCCATACACCAGCAGTGTTCTGTCACGCTACGGAGGTGTTACGAGTTAAAGATGTGCTGATAAATACGGCTACTTCGTCCCAAGATAAAACAACTCTTCTCATCGTATGGACAAATTATGATTAAAATGGTTTTTTTTTAATCTATACATCCTACTGATTTAGATTAAATCTAGGCTTTTTACACAGATATCAACCAGAGAGTGCATGCTGATTAAATACATATCTGTGATAATTCCGTGTGCATACTTTAAACAAAGGCTACGCAGTCTAGGGACAAGATGCCCCTGTACTTTAAAACAATCACTGCTGAGTAAAATTACATATATCAACACTCTGTCAGATTTGCTTTCAAAATAAACAGCCTAGATAAAATTGTAAGCTTGTCGTATCTCCACACATGTAAAACTTGAGGCCAGTGATTAGCTTTGGATACGAGTAAACTTCATTTAACAGTGAAGATACATCTGGCGACATTTGATCAGCGTCTGCACTGTTACCCATTGAAGGGCCAGCAAAACACAGCTGAAAATATCGTCTGCTAAAGTTGCTTGCTGTAATATCCCATGTAGATGGAAGATTCAATTGCAACATGAAGGGTCAATAAACTTACCTCTTTTGATGTATGTAGCTGTTTGTCACATACTTTGCTGTTTTTATACAGTAGGAACTTATTAAAATTAAATTAGTTTCTGGAACAGTCTAGTTTGGGTTTTGATAGATAAAATGGATTCAACAAAAAAAAGCAATGATGAATATATTATGTTTTGCTGTATGCATGGAGCTAACTTATGACAGAGTGATTTCTAAATTCAGATGCTGAACACAGTTAAATAAACAATCAATCTCAGAGTGTCGATAACACAATTACAGGCGAAATTTATGAACTCGGATCCGAGCTCCTCAAAAGTGCTTGTCTCTAGACTGTACGTGGAAAAAACACCAAATTCAAGGAAACAAAAGCATTTTGTGTGATTGAGAATTTCGAACAAATGGCTATGAAGTGATACATGAATCTAATAATATATAGCAAGCACGCCCTATATTGGTTGTCTATAGAAACTGGGATTTATGTATTTATGGTGACGACAAGTAAATGTTAGATATTTAATCAATAAAAAGATAAATATTTCGGCAATATTATTAAAAGGAACATAGAAGTTCGACCAATAAAGAAGATAGAAATTAATGAAATTTGCGCTTATTATCAGCACCCCAAATCACAATCATGTGTCAAAATTAAGTGTTACATCTATGCTTTAAGGTTACGCCTTATGATATTTAAATATCAAAAGCAATCACAATGCTTTTTTCTTTCATATGCGCTGTACGACACCTGGCAATATATGGTTGATATTCATAAGCGACATGCTTCCGTTCTAATTCTTCTATTATTATATTGTTTCAAATTGTATTTATCATGTACAAACACATTTGAATATAGTATGTTTAAGCCAAATACCAAGTTGAAGTAGCACTACTCTATAACTAAAGAAATACTTGATTCTATTAAAGTATTATAATTTTGGGCCCTGGATACTTATTTCGTACGCTTTACGTTTGCACTAAATGGCAAATCACATTTCGTATGTCACTTTTCATCACAATTCACGTTTTACAGTTCATAGTTCATGAAAATCGAATATTCTCTATAACTCAGGTAAAATGTATCCTTTCATATTTCATATTTAATTATTAATTCACAATTCACGCGTCGTATGTATTTGTATAATAATCCGCAATCCACGATTTGCACGATGTACGGTGCATTGCCCATGTGCAACTGTGTCATGTAGAGTATATCGTTCGTTTGATAGTTAACAAAATGCCCTCATACAATAGATGCGTGAAGTTCTTTCAGTTGATTTGAGTCATGTTTACAATAATATAGTAAAGATATGACTTTTCTCTCCTCTTATACCCTAAAGTGTCAAGGTCAAAGCGAGAGGTCAAATGTCACATGTACAGAATTTGTGTCAGTTCAAATTCTCCTGGATTGCTGGTCCAATTATTAAACTAATGAACACACATGTCTACCTCATTGAGGCAACTTGCAGAGGGAGAGTTTCACATATCCTGCTTTGAGGTCAATGTCAAGGCATAAGATCAAAGGTCACATACACATAATATGTACCCGCTTCGTATTTCATGAACTCCTGGTTCGATTCTGTTATATCATAAATATTTTACACAATCACCCGCCTCATTGAGAAGAATTGCACAGTGACAATTATGCTTGCTCCACTGCTAGGTCAAGTTCATAGCGGGGGCTCAAATGTCATATGTAATACTTTGTTTCTGCTCCATATTTATACCCCGGCTCTGATTATGAAAATATTCCACACCCATGTCCACTTCAATGTGAGAGCATACATAGCAAAGTTTCAGTCACCCCGTTCCAAGGTCAGATAAGGTGGGGGTGGGGGTAAATGCCACACATACAAAATTGGTGTACGCTTTATACTACCCATCTTTATTTCTAATAAGCAGTGCTTAAATCTCCGCATGTGTCACTATTATTTTAGACAGAGAAATTTGCGATTCAGGCAATATTTAAATAGCTCACATTTTTCTGGGGAAATTTGGCTCGATCTAAGATGAACTTGATTCCAAGGTCACTGAAAGTGTGGGAAACTACAGGTCAAAACAGTTAGATGTCAAGGTGGTGGTCTAAATACTGCATTGCTTCGAGAATGTGAACAGGGATGGTTGTTTGTAGCTGCATAGTGGGTACAGCTAGTACGTTCGTTTGTTAGTGTGTCTGTCCAGTCGGCACGTTTTCTTGTGTTAAAGTAATACAAAGAAGATGATGATGCGTCTTGCTCAAGGTCACAACACAGTGCCTCCGGTGAGACTCGAACTGGGGACCCTTGATCTCAAATCGTAAACTCTGACACTGAGTCACTGCGCTCCTAAAAATTGTCACCTTCTTCCATTTAACCCTCATCATACTAATGGATTTTTCCAGGAATGTTGATACGATAAGTATTGAATCGTCCATTTTGTATTGTGAGGGGCTGTCGGTAATATGATGCATTTATGTCCATGAAGATTGTTTTATCCTTCCAAACAGTGCAGATACATTTCGTCTGGGTATTTACTGTAAGCCAAAGTGCCCGTTTACTCGACTAGCAAGCGATTGTGATTAACGAAGAAACTATCTACAAACTTATGCATATATAATGGAGATTGTAATAAAATACTGATTATAATAGACTGAACATCACCTTTCTCTATATTTCAGAAATGATTTGACAAGTCACTGGAGCAATAGTCGTGTAAATAACAGTAGTTGACATTTGACTGGCAGACGCACACAAGTTCAAAAGAGTAGTCAATTATGAAGTTACTTTGACCTTACATAATTAAATAGATAGACATAAGATATCGGAGATGACCGCTAGATAGTTTCTTCGCCCCCGTAATTACTTGAACTTTTGTTTGGGTAGAAGACAGATAAAATATCTACGGAGCATTTGCACCAGATTAACTCGCTCAGTATTTTCTCGACATTCGACACTCAGTGACTGCATGAACATCATACTATTGGCAGTATATTTCAATCTATGTTTGTATATAATCATATGCATTCATGCAGACCCGCCTTGAATCCCTTTTCCATTGACATTAATAGACAGCTGGCGATAAGATTGTCCGACAATATAGGATAACTAATCAATGTGCAGCTAGAAAAAAAACTAGATAAAAAGTGCACGACCAGGTTCTGTCAATCCTGCAACATAACGGAAATTCCCCGTACAAAACGCAACCCTATGTTCCAAAGTTTCGATTTGGGCTGCAGTCGTGGTTACCAGTCGAAAATTGCTTTCCCTTGGGAAGTGAGAACCACTTTGATAGGGGTCGCTGTGTAAAGCTTGCGCTTTGGAGGTGCATATAGTCTTATTGTCAGGGCCCTTAGGGGCCTAAAAAGGTCTCGTGCAAATCATGGCGGCCTATATCAAAACATTCAATGAGGTATTACTTCAATTTGAAGGTGGTCACCCATCTCAAATCCGCGTCTGAGGCTAGTTATGACGTCATCAACATGGCGACTATAAATTGAAACTGTTCGTTAATAAAAGCTATAGTTTGTGTTCGTATGTTCATATTTAACCAACATGAACGCCTTTTTTTAACACAATATCAATTGTATTTTAGTCAAATGATGGTTGAAGTCAAGGCTATAAGTTAGATTGATAATGAATTATTTCTCGATAACAATACTTTGCATACAAAATACCGTAGATTTTCTATAAATATCTAGCTATCAGTAGACCAGAAAAGGTGTGTATATTTATGATAACCAACCCACATGATTGGTCAGTTCTCCATAAAATTTTAAGCTCATGGTGTTCAATAGAATCGCCTGATTGAGAAGTAATAAAAACCAAGTATATGCCATATGTATTTTATCAGTCATACTGTTGTTGGTATTGGCGCCATCAACAGAACGAACAATACGCTGATTCGTGATAATTTATATCAGGACAATACTCATTGAATCAATCCCTTTCACAACGAATTTTATTATGGATTGATTCGTGTTTATTTCCCTGTTTGTATCACATGTGCAAATCTTAAGGTGTTTGGGTCCAGACCCTCCCTTCATTTTCCAGGGTATAGTTTTTGAAATGTTCACCTTTGTCGGGCCACCTTAGACTGATGGCTGAGAATGTTTTTGCACCCCCTCAAGAATTTCGCAAACTTATGCTATCTAAAAGAGAATTTCAAGCTGATTCTTATAATATAGATGTTTACACACTGTACGTCAGGGCGTTAGTCTCTGACAGCCTGTTACATATGTTACCATTTTTATTAAGAAAAAAGAAATTTAAAGTTTGAGCTACAGAAAGGAGGCTAATAATTTAAATTGCTCATATAGTCTGCATACTGGCTACTTTAGCTCCATATTACAGCTTCCTACGGTGTTATGTGTGTTACTTTGATTAGAACACCCTTTAAATGAAAATTGGGACCAATATTAATTACTTTTATAGCTGATCTGTGCATTTTTCAAAATGTTCTGACTCTTTTGTACTAACAAACTCATTTGGCTTAGAGAAACCCCAAATTTTGCTTTTATGCTTTAAATATAATGTATGATACGAGCAAGTTAACAGCCCTACACCCAGTTTTAAGGAACCAGATTTGGTAGTTATTATTAAAGTAAAAATATAGGAAAACATGTGCTATTGTTGGATATCTTGCAGTTTTTAGATTGTCTTGCTCGCATAATAAAACATTATAGATTTTGCAGGTTTAACAACAAGAATGAAGCACTTGTTAAATGCTGTAACATATGTTATATGTCATAATAAATAAGCAAGGGCATTGACTTGATGTAAGAGATGATATTCCAGAAAAATAATGAATATATTTCGCATGTTTTCCTATAAGTCTCTAGCCTCTGGTGCCTAAATATTAGGTTTTAATTAATTGGTGATTATTAAGCCCTTGTACTTTTGCTACAGATGTTATTTTTTCAATATATTCTAACATGAATAAAACTAAAATATAGATATAGCCTAGAGGAACACTGAAAATAATAGTTTCACATTTAAACAGGACAATTTAGTAAATGCCCCTTTCATATGTAAATATTCTAATCTAATCCTGACCCAAGTCACATACAATGTGGATAATTTCTGCTTCTCTGGTAAAATAATTGTTCTCCTCATCTCATCAAAACCAAGAGAATCATCAAACAAGATTTTGACTGCGAGCTGAGTGATGACCTGCTCCATTCCCAATCCCTTTGGACATATTCTATCTTATGTAACAGTCCAATGTGCATCGAATAAGAGATGTTTGCACACTGTAAGCTTGTGGTTAGCCTGTAACAACTTGTTACATATGTTACTATATCAATTAGAGAATAAAAAAATGAAAGTTTAAGCTACAGAAAGAAGACATTAAAACTAGCTAATCAATGGACATACTAATAGTCTACAAACTTGATGTCTTTACTACATATGACAGCTGTTTAACATTAATATGGCTACGTGTTGTATTATGTGCGTTACATGAATTTAATTACTTGTGTAATTTAAAAGTGGTAAGTGTGGCTATCGCCATTTAGTTTAACAACTTATCTGAGTGGTTTCAAACCTCTTTAGATTTGCCTAACCAAACATATACTAAATTGACGAATACAAAAACCAACGTTTGCTTTTCTATCTTAAATATTTTGTCTTATATGATCTAATGCACAGCCCCAGTTTTACAGAGGAGCAAATTTTGTTTTCGCCCCTTAAGTAAAACACATATAGAAACAATTGCAGAGTGTTGATATTTTACATTTTCTTAAACAGTCTTGCTCATATATCATCATTTTTTAGATCAGAATACCTATCAGCCGTTCGCTTTGCCATTGGGGATGTCACAAACAGGGCTCTGGTCGACCTCCATGCACTTTCATGTGCTGAATTAACTAGTTCAATGTCAGATATCATATTGGCAGGCATTCAGCAATGCTGGAGACTTTATCCAAGAAGCAACCCTGTCACCTAAGCTCAGTGCACTAAGAAAGCACTGTGATGAATGCAATAGGGGAATACATTTGTAAATTGTATTCATTGAGCCAGTTCGACTCACTGAGTCGAGGTGGTGGATGTTTAGGAGAAAAAAGGTGAATTGCAAAAAATTACCACTTTCAAGAGCTGTGTTTCTCGAAGGTGTCAAATGTGCGCAATATCAGTGCATCATTTGGAAATCCTCACCTGTTATTACTCCTGACAAATCAATGCCTGACAATACTGGTTAGACACGGGACTGTGATAAATATATTCCTGTTCTGACGACATTACTTCCTACCCCTCTGCAACTGATAAAATGTGGTTTCAGCAAGTCTGTATACAAAACATCTCGGTGTAAATGCAAAACTAACCCTTTATATTGTACTGATTTGTGTTGCTGTGGAGCAAGTGAGGACTCATGTTACAATTTTGCCAGTGATCAATATGCTTATGACTTTTGATTAAAAATTTTCATGAAGATTCAGATATTTCTTTAACCGTATCAAGAATGCCGTATTGTCCGATTTAGACCTGTGAAGGATCAAAGATTGGACGATTCAACCTGATAGACTACGAAAGATAAATCAGATTGTAACAGTTTTCTATTGCCCATGCTATCGAAGTACAATGTGTAACATGTGGATGCTTTTATCCTTATTTCCATATCATGAGCTACTAAGTAGACTAATCTAACCTTTTATTCTTCAGAGGCCAAATTCACTCCACTGATTTTTTTTTCGTAAATCGTGACGGCATTTACGACCTTCTCTCGAACTGACTTCGCCCTATCTAAATATATTATGTATGTTACACTTTAAAAGAGTTTGCATTCAGTCATGAGAAGGCTGCCAGTGCATTAAAGGAATGTGCCCATGCGTTGGCAATGGACAAAATGCATATATATATATGGTATTGACATATACGGCGTCATTTTGTTGACGTCATCATTTTGTTCCGACGCGAAAACAATATAGGCCACATTCTATTGTTAATTATTTACCCCTTAAGATTAAATTTGGTGCATTTCGACTTAAATTGACATACAAAATGCAAGAAAGTCCTGATCGCCATAGACTCCAATGGACTAAACGTTTGAATTGCACTGACACTATATACGCTATTTTGATGACGTCATTATGACATCCAGACGTGATACCCAGATGGGTGACCAGGTGATTTTCATTTGTTATCCTCTAAAGTTTGATATGGTAAAGGTCACCATAAATCAGCATCAAATTTGCACGGGAGTCCCGATCGCCCCTGACTTTAGGAACTCAGAAGCTTTCCCTTGCTTAGCAAGATTTTTGCTAAACTAGAAAGGATACTAAGAACCCCACCAAAAACGAAAACCCAGCACACAAAGACATACAGTTGGAAAATAAAAGCATAGTAAAAGAGTTGCATGAGTTTTCGGACCAAATAAAGAAAATGCACATAGTTTTCTAAACATTTCTTCTAGCAATCTAAGCTTTTCAAACTACTGTGATCTTATAGTTGGTAATTATCTCGCTGGTAATTATCAAAGTTATTGCATTCACCCTTGTACTGCAATTATCTCGCTGAGGATTGCTAAAGTTATTGTATTTACCCCTGTACTGTAATTATCTTGCTGAGGATTACTATATTTATTGTATACACACCTGTACTGTAATTATCTCACTGAGGATTGCTGTAGTTATTGTTTTCATCCCTGTACTGTAATTATCTCACTGAAGATTACTATAGTTATTGTATTCACCCCTGTACTGTAATTATCTCACTGAGGATTACTATAGTTATTGTATTCACCCGTGTACTGTAATTATCTCACTGAGGATTACTATAGTTATTGTATTCATCCCTGCACTGTAATTATCTCACTGAGGTTTACTATAGTTATTGTATTCACCCCTGTACTGTAATTATCTCACTGAAGATTACTATAGTTATTGTATTCACCCCTGTACTGTAATTATCTCACTGAAGATTACTATAGTTATTGTATTCACCCCTGTACTGTAGTTATCTCACTGAGGATTACTATAGTTATTGTATTCATCCCTGCACTGTAATTATCTCACTGAAGATTACTATAGTTATTGTATTCATCCCTGCACTGTAATTATCTCACTGAGGATTACTATAGTTATTGTATTCATCCCTGCACTGTAATTATCTCACTGAGGATTGCTGTAGTTATTGTTTTCATCCCAGTACTGTAATTATCTCACTGAGGATTGCTGTAGTTATTGTTTTCATCCCAGTACTGTAATTATCTCACTGAGGATTACTATAGTTATTGTATTCATCCCTGCACTGTAATTATCTCACTGAGGTTTGCTATAGTTATTGAATTCACCTCTGTACTGTAATTATCTCACTGAGGATTACTATAGTTATTGTATTCACCCCTGTACTGTAATTATCTCACTGAGGATTACTATAGTTATTGTATTCACCCCTGTACTGTAATTATCTCACTGAGGATTACTATAGTTATTGTATTCACCCCTGTACTGTAATTATCTCGCTGAGGATTGCTAAAGTTATTGTATTCATCCCTGTACTGTAATTATCTTGCTGAGGATTACTATAGTTATTGTATTCACCCCTGTACTGTAATTATCTCACTGAGGATTGCTAAAGTTATTGTATTTACCCCTGTACTGTAATTATCTTGCTGAGGATTACTATAGTTATTGCATTCACCCTTGTACTGTAATTATCTTGCTGAGGATTACTATAGTTATTGTATTCACCCCTGTACTGTAATTATCTCACTGAGGATTACTATAGTTATTGTATTCACCTCTGTACTGTAATTATCTCACTGAGGATTACTATAGCTATTGTATTCACCCCAGTACTGTAATTATCTCACTGAGGATTACTATAGTTATTGTATTCACCCCTGCACTGTAATTATCTCACTGAGGTTTACTATAGTTATTGTATACACACCTGTACTGTAATTATCTCACTGAGGATTACTATAGTTATTGTATTCATCCCTGCACTGTAATTATCTCACTGAGGTTTACTATAGTTATTGTATACACACCTGTACTGTAGTTATCTCACTGAGGATTACTATAGTTATTGTATTCACCCCTGTACTGTAATTATCTCACTGAGGATTACTATAGTTATTGTATTCACCCCTGTACTGTAATTATCTCACTGAGGATTACTATAGTTATTGTATTCACCCCTGCACTGTAATTATCTCACTGAGGTTTACTATAGTTATTGTATACACACCTGTACTGTAATTATCTCACTGAGGATTACTATAGTTATTGTATTCATCCCTGCACTGTAATTATCTCACTGAGGTTTACTATAGTTATTGTATTCACCCCTGTACTGTAATTATCTCACTGAGGTTTACTATAGTTATTGTATTCACCCCTGTACTGTAATTATCTCACTGAGGATTACTATAGCTATTGTATACACACCTGTACTGTAATTATCTCACTGAGGATTACTATAGTTATTGTATTCACCCCTGTACTGTAATTATCTCACTGAGGATTACTATAGTTATTGTATTCACCCCTGTACTGTAATTATCTCACTGAAGATTACTATAGTTATTGTATTCATCCCTGCACTGTAATTATCTCACTGAGGTTTACTATAGTTATTGTATTCACCCCTGTACTGTAGTTATCTCACTGAGGATTACTATAGTTATTGTATTCATCCCTGCACTGTAATTATCTCACTGAGGTTTACTATAGTTATTGTATACACACCTGTACTGTAGTTATCTCACTGAGGATTACTATAGTTATTGTATTCATCCCTGCACTGTAATTATCTCACTGAGGTTTGCTATAGTTATTGTATTCACCTCTGTACTGTAATTATCTCACTGAGGATTACTATAGTTATTGTATTCATCCCTGCACTGTAATTATCTCACTGAGGTTTGCTATAGTTATTGTATTCACCCCAGTACTGTAATTATCTCACTCAGGATTACTATAATAATTGTATTCACCCCTGTACTGTAATTATCTCACTGAGGATTACTATAGTTATTGTATTCACCCCTGTACTGTAATTATCTCACTGAGGATTACTATAGTTATTGTATTCATCCCTGTACTGTAATTATCTCACTGAGGATTACTATAGTTATTGTATTCATCCCTGTACTGTAATTATCTCGCTGAGGTTTGCTATAGTTATTGTATTCACCCCAGTACTGTAATTATCTCACTGAGGTTTGCTATAGTTATTGTATTCATCCCTGCACTGTAATTATCTCACTGAGGATTACTATAGTTATTGTATTCACCCCTGTACTGTAATTATCTCACTGAAGATTACTATAGTTATTGTATTCACCCCTGTACTGTAATTATCTCACTGAGGATTACTATAGTTATTGTATTCACCCCTGTACTGTAATTATCTCACTGAGGTTTACTATAGTTATTGTATTCACCCCAGTACTGTAATTATCTCACTGAGGATTACTATAGTTATTGAATTCACCCCTGTACTGTAATTATCTCACTGAAGATTACTATAGTTATTGTATTCACCCCTGTACTGTAATTATCTCACTGAAGATTACTATAGTTATTGTATTCACCCCTGTACTGTAATTATCTCACTGAAGATTACTATAGTTATTGTATTCACCCCTGTACTGTAATTATCTCACTCAGGATTACTATAGTTATTGTATTCACCCGTGTACTGTAATTATCTCACTCAGGATTTTTATAGTTATTGTATTCATCGCTGTACTGTAATTATCTCACTCAGGATTACTATAGTTATTGTATTCACCCCTGTACTGTTATTATCTCACTGTGGATTACTATAGCTATTGTATATACCCCTGCTCTGTAATTATCTTGCTACGGATTGCTATAGTTTTTTATTCACCCATGTACTGTAATTACCTTGCTGAGGATTGATAAGTTATTGTATTGACTCCTGTACTGTAAACATGATTTAATGTCTTAGAACGGACACGTTTAGGAAAAAAAACTATTTTTTTGCTGTGTATCCAAGTATGGCAGCTGCCAGTTGCTTGCGAAACACTGTGATCTGAGTACTGGTTAAATTGTTCTTATTTGGAGCCATCTGTCATTACTATAGCAACATATGATGACTACTCCATAAACAAGTAAGTGAGTATGATCTGGAAATACCTCACTCACTGATACAGCAGAACAACCCACGGCACCATTAGAAAGAGCGACGTCACAAGACACCAGGAAGACAATTATTATAGTAAAGCAACCAACTATCTCTTCCTCGTTAAGATGATTGTGAAACTAGAAAGGACACCAAGTACTGAATAACAAAGCGAGTACCCAACACAGAACCCTCACAAACCAATGGGAGGAACATTAAACAATGAATCTATAAACCTGAAAACATTTAAACTTGCAGCTGTTATGATATGAAAGAAATGCAAAATTTACAGTGCAGTAAAAGAAGGTATATCGTTTATTGTTTCGGACATGCCTTGTACCTGCCATGGAAGGATTATGTTATGACAGGGTTGTTTATTTACCAGAGGTAATCTCTGTAATCTCTGCTGCTTGTATTAATTATCTCTTTATTAAACATTCCACTACAGGTGCAAGGTGACGCATACAATAGCCTCTTAGGCTATTAATATCCCATTACAAATCTATTCTACTCATTAACGCCTCAATTAACGCTTTATCGCCTCGTTACATAATGCCCCGGAAACTTTCGACCTGGCACGAGTAACATAATCAGAGCCTGTAGATAAATAAACTATTCCAACTTATGTATACTAACATTAATTAAGTCACTTATTTTGTCTGATCGATATCACAGAGTTTATATATGTGTATCAGTTTTATCCGATGGCTATTTGTCTTGTTGTTTTCTTACTTTTTTGTGTCTCTTTGCCATTGTTCCTGTGTATCTTCCTCTTTCTATAATTAACAAAAATGCCTGACAGAATGAATCTCTGCCAATAAAAGAACAAAACAGAACTTTAGTAAAAACTATACATCTCAGGCCACTCACAGGTGGCGTTAGAGATTAACGCATACATGTTATGAAGTAAAATAGCGATAAAGCATAAATACAGCGTACTATGAAATATTGCATCGGAAATATAGTCAGTGACAGGAAATTGACCTTTAATATAACAAAGAATATATGATTAATCTTCATATTAATTGGAACATAATTTGTTTCAATTATTTGGAAAAACAATATACACAGAAAACTTTTCCACAATAATTGCAACAAATTTTGATATGTTAATGGAAAGCAACAGCAAACCAAAACCAAATCAAGCAAGCACTCGTGGACGCACACCGTATGAGCATAGTTGACATCTGTAAATGTGTGCTATATGCTGGCCTTGTTCTAACCTTTTGGAACGCATAGCGTACGTCTGATTTAATCTGCTTTTCTCATTGTAGCTCTATCAACGTCTCACACAATCTGTCGATCTTATCTATGTCATCGCATTCCGCCATCTTATATAGTCTGATATATCTAATATAAATCTCCTTTCTCCCGCCGCACTGCACAAATAGATCATAATCAAAGTAGAGTATATATATTCTTGGACTCAACCCTACATATATATCCTTAATTAGCTAATTAAACATCTTAGCTAAAAAATATGAATTTTTTGAAAAAAATAAATTATATATTTTCTTCCCATACAACAATTTTAAAAATACTTTTTTGATGTTAAGCTGCAAACAAATAAACGCCAATGCTTGAAAATATATTTTTACATTGCGTATTCCATTGAAAGAAATCTCTCTCCGATCGTTGTTTCTGATAACATTTAGACATGGGTTTAATTTAATTGTGATATTTAGATGACTCTGAATAGTCAAATTCATCATTATAATGTTTTATATTTGTTGAATAACCTGTTCAATATTGCATTAGAGTTGTAACCTTAATGTTCATATCCAGAGCATGAACCCGTACAGCGCAGAATTGCACTAGGCATGATGTACAATATATATCACAGAGTCGAACTAGGCACCTTATACAATTAATACTTCACAATCGTTGTGCAACCAATACCTCATAATGCACGTTCTATAAGGTTACCTCTGAATTGAACTAGGGAAAGTAAATAAGGTTGCAAAGATCAGGAATCGATACAATCAAGTACCACACCTGACCCAGGATACCAATGGGAAAGTGACAAACTCACAGAAGACACCACAAACGAGAGCCAAGAGGTCAGCCCTTTCCCAGCAGGTGACCACGAAGCACATATAAACAGACGCGCACAAAACATAGCAAACACAAGACAGAACAAAAACATAAAAGATCCACAAAAGAAGTACCGCCTTGGAACGGTCAGTAAAATATTTTACTGGAGGGCTTAAACCGGTTTAACGGCGCCAACCTCACCCTTAATTCAGATGTGGATCAAGACACATAGATATTTGGTTTGCATGAAAGACCCCTAACTTATCAATGCATCATCTCCTAAAACATATAAATCAAGATATAACAAGGAGATAAAGCAAGGATAAGGACTCAACAGTAAATTAAACTGAATACCGGAGCAAAAGAAATCCAACAGGTAAACCCCGGTGGGCCCGACAAACAGCCAAAGCATCAGGCCCCTACCATCTCATCAATAGATAAGTCTTTATCTATAGATAGATAAGCCTCAGAATTGAACTCGGCACGTAATACAATGGTCACCATCAGAATTGGACTAGGTAAGTAATACACGGATACCTTATAATTGAACTAGGCACGTTAAACAACGGATATCTCAGCATAAAACTTGACAAGTTATACATCGAATATACTGTTGTACATTCTGCATATAGACTCTGCAACATGATACGATCTTGATAAGGGCCCAGCCTGTAGTATAAAACTACCTGGCTGCTTCTGCTGTCCGCTTATTCTCTTAGTTATCATCTCTCTTGTAGTTCGTATAGCTTTACTAATAAATATATTAGCAGCATACATGCGTGTTTATTTCTGACTGTCACAGGATAAAATATGGTAAAATATCGACTATCTCAGAACTAAATAGGGCAAGTTATACAACGGGTATCTTTGAATTGAACCAGGCACGTTATACAACTGGTACCTCCGAATATAACTAGGTACATTATACAACAAATACCTGAGAGTTGAGCTAGGCACGTTATGCAACGGATACCTCAGGATTGCCCTATGCAGCTGATACAACGGATACTCAGAACTGATCTAGCCACATTATAAAACTAATACATCAGAATCAAACTAGATCTATTATACAACGGATACCTCATAATTGACCTGCACACATAGCAAAAATTTTATCAGCATTAAACATTCAGAGTATGATGATAACTTGCAATCAATTAAACAAAGTAAATTAATCTACCCACAAATATAATGAATATGAAAGCATTTCATTTTTACAAAAGGATAAGGTGTAGCATGAAATCTTTCTGTATTTGCTGCTTTCATGCTACAGTTGTCCATGCTGTATCACATTTTACACAATTTTTGCCGCACTGCGTTATTCAACGAAGTAAGTAAGGGTGCAAAGATCAGGAATCGAAACAATCAAGTACCACACCTGACCCAGGATACCAATGGGAAAGTGACAAACTCACAGTTAGACACCACAAACGAGAGCCAAGAGGTCAGTCCTTTCCCAGCAGGTGACCACAAAGCACATATAAACAGACGCGCACAAAGACATAGCAAACACAAGACAGAACAAAAACAGAAAAGATCCACAAAAGAAGTACCGCCTTGGAAAGGTCAGTAAAATATTTTACTGGAAGGCTTAAACCGGTTTAACGGCGCCAGCCTCACCCTTAATTCAGATGTGGATCAAGACACATAGATATTTGGTTTGCATGAAAGACCCCTAACTTATCAATGCATCATCTCCTAAAACATTTAAATCAAGTTATAACAAGGAGATAAAACAAAGATAAGGACTCAACAGTAAATAAAACTGAATACCGGAGCAAAAGAAATCCAACAGGTAAACCCCCGTGGGCCCGACAAACAGCCAAAGCATCAGGCCCCTACCATCTCATCAATAGATAAGTCTTTAAGTCAGAACCATCATAGAGTCTGAAGTCTGACCCACCGGCGTGCAATTAAAGAGGAAAGCAGAGTTGCCAACCGTGATTGGGTTGACCACCAAGCATGCGGTCTGTTGCAATACATTAATGTTATAGCCAATCTTTTTATAATGGGAAATTAGTTTAATGAACTGCGCTGAAAAATTATTATAGCCAACAATCCTCTCCAATTTGTACACCAAGTCACCATAGAAATGAGGTTCCGAAAGTCCTTGGCGCAAGAGAGATTTAAGTCCAACTTGAAATTAAGAAATCAAATCATAGTATCGTCTATAAAATTTTGAAAATGTTTTGCAAAGTTTATGATACCGATAGCCTTGTTTAAGAAGTTTCTGAGTTAACAATTTATTGCTAGTGTTGAAGTCAGCAACATAGCTAGATGCTCTAGTGAAACGAATGAGTTGAGAGATATATATTCCATAGGATGTAGAACGAGGAACATCAGCATCTAAAAATGGGAAATTGACAATTTCAAAATCAAAAATAGTAAGTGATGTTGATCAGGAAATACCACAATTACAAACTGCAGACAACCCCGTGGCACCGCGAGGAAGAGCCGCTCAACCATCACGAGACACCAGGAAGACAAATTAAGCAAAGCAATCAGCTCTCTCTTCCCCATCAAGATGATTGCAATACTAGAATGGACATAAAGTAACGTACAACAAAACATAGAACAATTACAGACTTCCACAATGGGAGTAACAATAAACAAAAAGTCAACAACAACAGAACCACTGCCTTAGAACAGACAGCAGCCTAAGCCACCGAGGGGCTCAAATGCATTTTACTGGTACCAAATCTTCGCCCTAGATTCTGCTGTTGTTGAAGTACAAGAAATGTTCAGCTCGCATGGACGCCATCTAACTAATGCAATGTATCATCATGGACAACACTCTAATCAAATTGATACTCCATGTCGTCACGTTTATCATAAATTTTGGTAGAAACAATATCATTAGAAACTTACAAATGCAAGTCTAAAAATGCGGCTTTGGTATCAGAGGTATTGGCTTTATTCAGTTGGAGCTCTGAAAGGTATATTTGACTAACCATATTGTCTAAATAAACATTATTAATATTTTAAAATATCCCCAAATATCTGGATGTCGTGTTAAACGCATCAATAACATCAGCCTACTTATCATCAGAAGAGACATCATTAAGCCCATCTCATAGCAAAACAGGAATAAATCTGCAACCAAGGGACTACAATTAGTGCCCATAGGAATCCCAACTACATGTCTATAGAGCTTGGTGCCAAATCGAATAAAAATGTTGTCCAACAAAAAGGTCAGCGCATCACATACATTTTGACACGACCATGAATGATATTTTTTAGGTTTTTCTGAAGTAAAAAATTCATTTCTGTCATTACATGCAAGGTAATGAGAGCCTTCTCTCTGGAAGGTTCTTTCAATAAGATCAATAAGTTTATCTTTAATTAAATTATTAGGTAAAGTAGTGTAAAGAGTAGAAAAACCATAAGTAGACAAACTGGTCGCATTGAAATCTCTAGCTTTAAGTTTATCTAAAATTTCATCTGAATTTTTAATAGACCAAAATAGGTTTTTACCGGATCTCTCATATACCTTTTCACAATACTTGATTACATGTTTTTAACAGCGGTAAGACACGATGTTAACAATTTAGAAAGTTCTGTTGTCGTACAAGAACTAGAATTAGCAATAAATCTTGCTTTATAGGGTTTTTTATGGAGTTTAGATAACCAGTTCAACGTAAGAACTTTGTTTTGATTTTCTTTAGCTTTGACACCAAAATGTAGGGCTGAATATCTCAGGATTGAGTTAGGCACGTTATACAACGGGTTCCTTAGCAGTAAACCAGGCATCTCATACAACAGATATCACAGAATTGGACTAGGTGTCTTTTACAACGGATACCTCAGAATTGAACAAGGCACGTCTCTTAATTGAACTTGACATGGTATCCGAACTAAGCACGTTTAGCAACGGATACCACAGAATGGCACTAACTGTTTGTATCAAACGTGCGCACCTGTATAAACAGTAAGTGGGTATGACCTGGAAATACTAGAATCACAAACTGCAGACCGACTCACTGCCAGTGAGGAAAAGCCACATAACACTAATAATCACAAAACATCAGAAAGACAATTAAAGTAAAGCAACCAACTCTCTCCCCCTCTCTTCCTCAGCAAGATGATTGCAAAACTAGACAGGAGACTAAGTACTGCATAACAAAGCAAGTGTTGTGAGAGCCACTACCGGGGAGTTCCGGAGAGTTCACTACCGGGGAGTTCTGGAGAGTTCCGAAGATAGACGGACTTCCTGAGATTCCCTCACCTCTCTACTACCGCGGGCTCCATGAGCTGCTGTTCCCGCCAATAATGACGTCATGGAGCCCGCCATGGTAATTAGTTACCTTCCAGCCTTCGTCTAGTAAAGTTGAGATCATCTCCTTCTACGAAGATATAGGTAAGTAACTCAGCCATTTGCAACACAAGGACTAATCATAGAGACCCGACAACAATAAACATTGTATAAACAACGATAAAACCACCGCCTTAGAACAAACCAAAGCCAAAAACTCTGTTTGGAGATAATAAGCATTTTACTGGTGCTAAAATATTCGCCTCAAGATTCTGCCGTTTTTATACCAGGAATACGAACGTGTATACATTGTAACTTACGATTGGATCAACCACGGTATACACAATAATTATCAACCTATGCATCTCAGTATTGGAGTAAACATATTACAAGGTTAGCTTTTAAAAAAGCTTAGAACCATCGCATGTCGTTTTACAGTTATTAAAGAAGAACTTTTATAGTGTTTTATTATTACATTTGCTGAAGCTACTCTTTTCAGTGTTTCATGGGCTTCAAGCTCTGAGTATTTTTTTTTGTTTTTTTTTTGTTTTAGTTAACGATTTGTACACTGGTGGTCCATTGGATGCAAATACACGACAGGAAATATGCATATTCCAGTAAGACTCTGCTCATGAACACACTGAATAATTGTAGAGTTAACCCCCTCCCCAGCAGTATGTATTAGGTCATTCAACCGTATTCCTCAATCGAAGTCTATGCACATAATGTCTAGGCGGCATATTGAAACTGACCCATCTATATCTAGATATTTCGTCACATTTTAGTCCAAAGGGCCCATGTTTGATTGGGATTCTCGCTCAGTGGTAAAGCCTCAAATAGGCCTTTTCGCTTTTAGAAGCAATCCAGTATCCAAAGTATATCAATATCGCTCACGCAATGATGGAATTTTGGGAGTAACTTGGTCGACGGGGAGTCTGAGAAAGAACTGTAAAAGACACTGCTGTTGGGGAGTTAAAACCTGATTCATTTCTGCAACCTGCTAATGGAACAGGCCCGAATCGAACACGCGCCCAATGGAAGTTTTCTAACGTATATCACCAGCGCTGACGCGCTGGTGAATAAACCCATGGCATAGATAAGTTACTATAGGAGTGAGCAGTTAATATATGGAGCATACCGATCTGCATATATTTGGGCAAACCGCATTATAAGCTGGTTTACCTATATTTGTAAGAAACCTCAACTGCCTTCGAGTATGAACGTGTATCTGAGCTTAAAGACTAAGTGTAGGTGTGCCCAGCATTTGGATCTGTATAAATCATTATTAGATTGACCAGTTTGTACCCAGCAAGAAACTGACCTGTATGAGTATTGCATTGACATAGTCCCATTTTATAGTCAAACTTGTGCAAAGTATCTCTTATCATACTTGTAAATGCTAATACTAACACGTACAGTCACCATAATTGTGTTGGAGCTGATGCTTTTACGTCTCAGGCAACATTGTTTTTCAGTCATGTCGGGATGCTTACCAGGGTTGGACTAGTACAAAGCAGTGGGGATATACATGTGTAGTGTCTTGCTCAAGGACACAACACAGTTCTCCGGTGAGACTCGAACTAGCGACCCATCGATCTCAATTCGAGCCCTTTACCACTGAGACATGCACTCAGCGGAGTCCCTAAAATAAACCTATACCAAGATATCGTTCTCGTGCTACTAAGTATTTTTGAGTACACTCCTGTGCAATGTTTGTATAAGAGTGTCTGTTTTATACACAGCGCACAAGCCTGTGCAGTCAAACATCAATCATGTTGTGCAGCATACCTGAATCTCAATAAACAGTATGAATTTAATGAATGTATGATTAGAATTAAAAAAAAAAATAAACACATATATGTACGCAGCACTATTGGATGCCCAATGAAACCATGTATGGTCGGGGTTTTTACAGTTTACAATACTAGCATAAACTTTTGATTGAACACTGAATGGTCGGGGTCTTTACAGTTTACAATACTAGCATAAACTTTTGATGGAACACTGAATGGTCGGGGTCTTTACAGTTTACAATACTAGTATAAACGTTTGATGGAACACTGAATGGTCGGGGTCTTTACAGTATACAATACATGTATAAACGTTTGATTGAACCATGTGTGGTCGGGTCTTCACAGTTTGCAATACTATAGTGTTTCCAGAACGTAGGTGACCCCCGTTTTTTGCTAATTATTCTTTAATGGTGATTTTAATTGAAAAATTAATTAGAGAAATGAATTAAGATATATACCGCGTAATTGAATTTATTTTTTCCACATAGATATAAGTTTTTGTATAGGCTGGGATTAGATGGAATCTAGGTGTGTTTATGCTGCTCTTCTTTGAATTATTCCCCAAGTGAACCTAGCGATATAAATAAAACATGGCTTATACAGGTCAGTGGAGGTAATTCGCCAGTCCCACAGATAAGAGTGCGTAACAGAGAATTATTTTTCCTATTTCTCAACCAAAAAATATGTTGTGTGTACTCAAAACAACAGTCTCGGTGATATGGTTCTTTTGAGCACCCAAAACACGTGTTTAAACTGATAAAACAATCGCAACTTCACGCTTAAATTGCTTAACTGGCCAAATCTTCGTGCATTAAGCTATGATTCACTGCTTATACTGACTCATAAACTTCACTGTACATCTAAAGGCGATGCATTGAAATGGCCTGCGTTAAAAACGATTCAAGTAACAGTATTGTCTGAACCTTAAATAATGGCTGAATTTTCTTTCGAGACCATTGTTTCATAAAAATATGTCTTTAAGGAATACAAGTAGGTTTTCAAACAGTATGGATCCAGATAATGCCCAACATTTTAACCTGGCCCTGAGGTTATAATACTTAAGTTCATTCTCAAACTCAAAATAAAGTGCAATGATTGGCTGACGTGTCCGCAAGCAGCCAATCATTGTGCATTATTTTGAGTTTGAGACTGTACTCAAGTTTTAGAATCTCGGGGCCATGAACTTGCCTTCGGCTGTTGACAAAGTTTATCAGCGAAATATCTTTAGCAGGCAAATACTTGATGCTCTTTAAGTTTATAGTATATTCCTAATTCGTTATTTCTCGCCAACTCTCAAAGTCGTCATAAACTCTTTACTTACTAGTGTCGTCTGCTGATTACCTTAACAAACAATTTGGACCCAGCTCAGGGCCGACAAAACGTAGGGCATGAACTGGATCCAAACTGCTTGGCACTCTACTGATGTTCCCGAAAGATCATGTTAGAAAACGCAACAACAAGAAACAAACTGATTTTGTAAAAAATATCAGCAGACGACAAAATCATGACAAATTACCTCGTAGGCAAAACGAGTCAATGAATTGAAATGGAAGGTGCTACATGTACATGCATGTTTCATGCTTAAGCCTTATATTTGCCTGCTTTCAATACGACACGGTCTAGGACCCCTATAGTCTTTTGAAATTGCGTGTGTGCGTGCGTGTATGTGTCAAAATGATGACGAGAATCATCGGATATAGGATATAGATAGTCCTGTAGGCTAGTACATATCATCATAGCAATGCAAATATACCACGTGACTCTAGGTATATTCACAGGGAAAAACAACTAAGTTATTGTTTTGTAGAGGGGACTGGGGCTTCAGTTACAAATAAGGGCGTCTCCCAAAAATAAGTTTTAGTTACGCGGTGTGCATTTAAATCCACATGCCTAGTTGCCGTCTTTCTAAGTTCAATTTAAAGCTGTTTAAAAAAAGAAAAACGGGGGTCACTTATAACCTGGAAACACTTTAGTAAAAACTCTTGATAACGAACAATCATACGCGTACGGTTGTAAACTGTCCAAATAGACTTGAAACAAACTTAAGTCACATTTTAATACTTAAAAACAATATTGCATATACAATGGTTTGTTTCTCCGGCAATTGGTTAGATAACTGTCTACCGCTTCCGGTTATTATGTGTTATTGAGCCTCACCATGAGAAGCCTGAGCTTTGCTGAATGCAAACAACAAAGATACGGACCAGTCTACGCATCCGTGAATTCTTATCAGCACCATAGTTATTCCGAGAGTTTTAGATATTAAAATAGCTAACCCAGTACCATTCAAATGTTTAAGAATGGAGCTAATATATGTATGATTACAAACTCCGAAGACTCTTTTTTGGCGGCACGGCTCATATTCAGGAGTATAGTATGGCGTCAGGCAATACAAGTGAGTTATGTTAGATTTAATTCTATTATCAGATAAAGAGTTGATACTTGAAGATATCAGCCGTCTAAGATATCAAATGGTCAGTTTATAATCTCTATATCACACGCTTATCTAAAATCAATTAGGGCTATTTGTCTAGGCATCATCATAATGAGATTGGTCGATGTATTACGTACTGACATATGCTACAATTTCACCACATATTTAGTGGTTTGTATTTGAGACACGTAGTCGCAGTCATCATTGTGCCAACATACGAAAGTTACGAGTAACGCAGCGAAGGTAAGAGGCGTAGGCTTCCAGAGCACATACAATGCCAATTGTGGCCGTACTGTGCAAGGCAATGCTTGCCAGCGTCTTCGGTTGATAACCTTTGCAAATAGTTTGGATCCCGATCAGGTCGGACAAAGCGTCCGGCCTGACGAATATGGCCGGATCTGAATCGAGATTGTTTAACTCTCACATTTGATTGCATTTCTTAAAGCGTTAATTTAAAAAGAATAGCAGACGACAAACAAAAATGTAAAAAAAAAATACCCATCATGCAAAGAGTCCAATACAACTGCGCTACCCTACTCAAATCACAGGTAAGGAAAAAAACTATGCCTACTATGGTAAATGGCCCGACTTAGTTTTTCGCCTCTTTAAACGTTGGTCCCTAAGCTACCCGATGGTCGCACATACCAACTTGTACCTTTTGCTGGACACCGGCTCAATAAAAGTAAACCAGCCCAGCTCTTTCTCTCTTCCTCAGCGAGATGATTGCAATACAAGAAAGTACACAAAGAACGTTTATACAAACATAATAGACAAAAGTCAACTACTACCTTGCATTTACCTCAATATGATTTTTCTTGTTACAACAGTATTGGCCGGTCAAAAAGTAAGTGAGAATGATCTGGAAATACCACAATCACACACTGCAGACCAACCCTTCTGACGGCATATTTTATCCAGAATTTGCTAATAGCATTGCAAATCTCTCGACGGCCTAGGAAACTCAAATCTTATAGAAGTTTCGTCATATTTACAGGGCACCCTGTCTAATAACTTTGAGCAATAACGAAAGCATGGATTGTGACCATTTTATTTGTTATGCCAATGCTTTGCTTCTCAGTTGCTCCGTTTAAGTTACATAAAACCTTTGAGAGCTGTGTTTAGACAAATAATATACAATGTATCTATTGTTTTATGCTGGTTGCATAGATATTATGCCAGGTACAGAACGTGGAACGGAATTTTCTATCCCATCTTCACACGATCAATGGCTTCTTTTTCCTGCTCACCATTTAATGCTGCATTTGTATATTCATAAAAAATTCCAAGAAGTTCCTGAATACGCTGTGATGCGACATAACATGATTACGTCACTTAAATAAACCGATGACGTCACTTGTCTTCCTATGTGCTGCTGTATGTTTTTTCTATCTTATCCACGGATTGGTACGGTTATGTGAGATTATCTCATATTGATAAAAACAGCGGAAACCCCGTTCTCGTTTCATCTCTGATGAGACCGTGAAACTGGTACCTATCAGTTATTCGTAAAGTCATTATTCCTATAATACCAAATAAGGCATGGGTACCAGTCCATGAGCCTACACATATACATCAATATTCATGAACTACATATCTTGTATGTTCAAGCGTACAATGAAGTGACAATACAAGTGTTGATTTAGTCATGAGTTTTTATATATTTCTTCAATGAATTAGTACTTTCGTTTAGGATGTCCTAAAGTGGTATACATGCGAAAGAGATGGCGGATTATGTGGACGGAGAATTCTTGCCATCGTTATGTTTGAAGAATAATAATGGATGTCCTGCCCAGTATTATCCCAAAATCAATTATTGAAGCTCTGAACAGACTGGAGATCGATGAGAACAACCTATTCTCGTGGAAACTCATGTGAAGTCAGAATTTATTGTCGTTAACCGTCAAACTACGCGGCTAAACTCACAACAAAGCCAAGGACGACAGTGGGGTCACCGGGCGTGTAACTTCGAAAACAGTGAGACGTCGTCGGAAGAAGAAATCTGCCTCTGCTGTGGCTCGTTCTAGGAAGAGACAGACACGCACGTTTCCTGGAGAAAACGTTGGCTGAATAATCAAATTTAGCTTCGTCAGAAGACAAAAGCATTACTGTAGTTTCTGGTTTCCTGGATGCTGCCGATTCTCTGTGTGTGGGGGAACTGGAAAATATCAGTCTTACTGTTGGTAGTAACAGGGACCTGGTGCTTCGGAAAATCCAACACCGCCCCCAGATTCTGATCTTGACGTGGTAGACGAACAGGCGATTCTTCAGATAATAAATACTGATTGTGACGATAGTTATAATGATGCGCTAGCTGTAAGCATCCATCTCAAAATGGAGAGAACCTTAAACGTTGCTCGCGCTGTCATATAACCCGCTATCGCAGCGTTCAGTTCCAGAAGAAAGATTGGGACTTTCACCAATTTGCATGTTCCGTTGTGGCCAAAAGGTCGGAAACTTTGAAAGCTTAAATTCTCTACCACAAGGACCTGTATACATTTGCGAAATTAGTGTTTTAAAACATAGTTTTCAATAATATTGATGCTTTAGGATATTGCATCTTATCAGGTGGTGGTTTTAACCAATGGAACTTTTAACATTGCTGTCAATAAGATAACATTTATGATAGCTCTTATACATATATACGAGATGGCGAAGTAACTGTATATAGATCTATATGTTTTAAGAACTTTACTCAAGAAGATTCTACTAGTATATACCAGGTGTGTCTATAAAGGCAGAAATTATAGAACAGAACAGAACATGACGGTCACCAGCGTATCCTACTATTGTTTATTGGTTAAATTGGACAGAATTTTAAGGTCTTGTGACTATTAAAAGAGTTATGAGAACCAAATATAGTAAGTGAGTATGATCAGGAAATACCATAATCACAAACTGCAGACAAACCTATGGCACCGCGAGGAAGAGCCACACAACAACCACGATACACCAGAAAGACAAACTAAGCAAAGCAACAAGCTCTCACTTCCCATCAAGATGATTGCAAAACCAGAATGGACATAAAGTAACGTACAACAAAACGTAGAACAATTGCATACTCCCACAATGGGAGTAACATTAAACAAGTCAAAAAACAACAGAACCACCGCCTTAGAACGGACAGCAGCCTAGGGCCACTGGGGGGGCTTAAATGCATTTTACTGGTACCAAATCTTCGCCCTAGATTCTGCTGTTGTTGAAAAAAAAGAAATGTTCAGTTCGCATGGAAGCCTTTTAACTATTGCAATGTATCATCATGGAGAAACACTCTAATCAAATTAACACACTATGATGAAACAAAGAAAAGGGTTGACGACTCACAGATAGTCAGAGCTAAAGGAACCCTCAAGTTGAGCCACTGTGGGTCCAGCTACATATAAGAATCAGGCACCAACCCATCGATTAAAGCTTTACGTCGGAGCCGTCATAGACTCTAAGGCCTGACCCACCGTCGTGCAATTAAAGAGGAAACCATATCTATACACCGTGATTGGGTTTAAAGCAAGGCATGCAGACTGTCGCATGACATACAAGTTATACCAAACCTTTATATAACGTTTGGTAATTTTTTTGAATTGATCACTTAAATTAGGTTTTACAACAATTCGTTTGAATTTATAAACTAAATCACCATAAAATATAGGTTCTGAAATGCCTTGTTGCAGAAGAGTTTTTAACCCAATGTTGTATTTAACAATTAACTCTGAGTGTTTGTGGAAGAAATTTAGAAAATTCTTTTCGAATTTTATGATATCTATAACCTAGTTTTGATAACTTAGCAGTTAAAAATAAATTTCTGTTGTTGAAGTCATCAACATTAGAACACACTCTTGTAAAACGAATAAGCTGAGTAATATATACACCATAGGGAGGGGAGTGAGGAGCATCTTATCAAGAAATACGAAATTTACTATTTCAAAATTAAAATCATGCCGTTTATCATAGATTTAGAAGAAACTATACAAAGTTTACTAATAAGTTATGATGGAAGTCCATGGAAAAACATTTAAAGGCCTGGACCCTTGTGAGGCAAATTGAGGAAAATACAGACCAAGTCTAAACTCAGTCACTGAGCGCTTTTATTGACGATGTGATCACTTGAGTGTTGAGGTGCGAATGTGAATGGGCTTGCTGGTGATACTTGACAGAGTTTACTCGAAGATAGTTGAATGCTAATTAGATACTCAGCAGGTGCCCAACTACAGTCGCACTCGAGTGGACAATCGTTTAGGATTATGAATAATATGAAATCGTCAGAATCTCTACCAATTAATTGCTATGTAAACGGTGGCGAGAACAATGGTAACGTTTTGATAGCATTTTTGACAAGCGTAATTAAAGATTGTGTTTACATTTTGAACGCCTTCTGGCTCTACCATCTGTCCAAATACTGACACAAACATATCGGAATGGTCCCGTGAGATAAGCTGTCAAATAGGCCTTAGCATTAGACGTTGGCTGATTACCATCATTTCTGTTTCTTAACATTTGCCGACCTACAGCGTGCTGTGAGGTGTTATATTTCTATAATATCCTGTTCCTTCACAGGTCCGAGACTACAGATGTGTTACACACTGAACGTAGCTATTCAAGTATTTTATCCGATCTTTCTAACGCTGTTTGGTTTGTACAAAATAATGCCTTCAAATATAATATAGTTTAGATTGTTGGTGCGACTCACTACTGTATGCACATACAATTAAATATGCTTTAATTTGTCATTATAACACCATTAAAGTGACACAACCCAGCAAGTATTGTCATTATTTTTTGTTAGAATATTTGAATGTTATTGTGCTATACCATAAAAATAACATGATATTAAAGGGTGAATGCCATTAAAATAACCCCAAATTCTTCTCCAACTGATTTCCAAAAATTAACGGCCATTAAAACCTGTCAATTCTTGAGAAGAGCTGTTTTGGTGCCCAATTAATGGGAATTAAATAAACACTTAAAGTAACGATCATAAATTTAAGTCTCGTTAATGAACAATAAAACGTTTTGAATGATATTGAATGTCATGGCACAGTTAATTTAAAGATAGTTAATTTAAGAGGTCTTCATTAGTTTTTGATGACTCTTATGGTGCAACAAGTTAAATGGCAGTTATTTTAACAGATATTTTTCAATATATAGGTTATCGTAGGCTATAAGCATTGATATGTGTGCTTAATGCTGAAATAAAAGTATTGTATATAGTATATTATATTGTTTTGACACATAAAAATAGTTCCCAGAAAAAAAAAGAAAAAAAAGAAACAGTAAACATTAAATTAGACATGCAATAGTCCTTATTTATGTCAAATTACTTTATCTAAGTATATATTTTGGCTTATTTCGTATAATTATGCTTTCCAGGGAAAAACACTCGTACACAAAGTTTCAAAATGAAGGCTCAAATCAGTGGTCAACATGTCATCGTGACATGTGCAATCAGTTAAAGTTTATTTCCAGGATTATGACATTTACATTTATGAGAAGATAATTTGCAGGGTAAGTGAACTAAATTTCTACAATTTACAGCCTGATATTAACTTCAAGAAATTATTTTGATGACAAGTTTCCGAACAGAACTAATATTCAGACAAAGCTGAAATGTTCCATAAATTAAACACTATTCTTCAAATATTCAAAACACCAAAGTTCTCAGCCATGTGCACAAATACATCTATATATTCTATAAATATGGAATAGAAGGGAACACTGCAATTAAATTTATGGATCAAGGGGACATACATGTCACATGTTTTACATCGGCTTAAATATGGAACACATAAAAATATTCTTATCTGAAGCCACAAAGCATAGAGCCCATATTCGGCATGTAACATCACCTAGTAGACTTCTGCTACGTTTTTTTCTTCAAATTATTGCCCTGGGGTCAAAAGTGGGCCACCTCAGGGTCACATATTTTATATATATATTAGTTACAAAGAGAAAACATTAAAAACATTCTTGTCAGATGACATAACACCTATTTTTATATGTTTGGTATGTAGCATCACCTAGTTGCACGCTACCAAGTTTGTTCAAATTGTGGTTCTGCGGTCAAAATGGCCTCATCCTAGCGGCCTAAGAGTTTAAGTGGCTGATATTGTTCTTTTACTTTTCCTCACGGTGTCATGGGTTGGTATGCAGTGTGTGATTGTGACATGCCCTGTTGATACTCACTTATTTGTTTTGACTTACAAAGTGAAGACATAAACAATCTTCTTGTCTGAAATCATTTGGCCTAGAAACTTGATATTTGGTATGTGCATTGTAGCAATTGGCTGGGCCCACCGTGGCTCCATTTGATGTTTTCTTTAGCTCTGACTATCGATGAGTCGTGAGCCATTTTCTTTGTTTCATCATAGTGTGTTGTTTCTCTGTGATGATACATTACAATAGTTAGGAAGCCTCCTTTCGAGCTTAACAATGTTTGTGTGTTAACAACAACATAATCTAGGGCGAAGATTATCGTCCAATATTTTTGAATCTATGATGCAGACACCGCGGACGTTGATACTCAGAAGTACTAGCGCGATTGATGATCTTATGCGGAATACACAGCATAACGTCTGACTAGACGTATATGCAGTGACTGGCGTTATTCATGTTACTGAAAAATCTGATGCCGGAGTGAATGAGTATAAATTCAATGAATTACGAATCGTCTTGCAAGAATAACCGAAACACAGACTTATGTAACTGCTTGTTTGAACTAGTTCCTCATAGGACTAAAATATATTTGATTTACATGTAACTGGTGTTGAACATTGTAAACGCTCGCTATATGCTCACCAGTTCTAGAAGCTGCTAACTTTTTCATGCTCGACTCATACGAGCCTGAACTCTGTCCAGGTCTCGAGGTTATAAAACTGTTTTCGTGCTCATCTCAACTGTGCATGACATTTCAACTCCTTAAAAAAACTAAAAGGCTGAAAAATAATGATTTATCTTGCTTCAGAACTCTCCGATGTTGCATTTATTATGCTTATAAATGTTATAATGCCAACAAGTGTTGGCATTTTAACATTCATCAGCAAGATAAAATTCATGCGCGGTTGAGTTGAGCATGGAACAAGCTTTATAACCTCGGGGCCTGGTCATATAACCTTTACAATGCAACAAGCTGGTTTCTTTAATGTATGACTAAAGCAATTATAAGTATACATTTTCTTTTGTTCTGTGCAAGACAATTGTTTCAGTTATTTGTATCTTATACTTTAAAGGATTACATACCATGCTTAAGGGAATTTAACATGGGCAAGTTTTAAAACCAAGGGACCAGGCTAACTGGTGCTTAATACGCTTAATTTGACGTTAGCTATCTCGCACAATAGTCGTATGAACCAGGAGCGTTCAATAAATGTTGCAACTATACTTTATATTTGCCGTACAAAGTAATATATGGTGCAAAGATCAGGAATCGATACAATCAAGTACATTGTACACACAAGCCGCTATCCACGTGCATATATGTATGCAATTGTTCAAGCCTTTCCCGATCAAACAATGCTAAAATCACTAAAATCAAAGTTGTAGTCGTTCAAACTATGTACATCTATATATACTGTGTATAAAATGCCAAAGATAAAGGGCATACCACAGTAATTCTACAGCCGGCGTTTCAAAGTAATACCAGCCAGAACGACTTTTCCGTAACTGTGTCAAGTTTATGGAATGCATGGGTAAAGAAATTCAAAAGTTGGACGAGAAGGCTATTGGATAAGCCTATTCCTGGACTTCCTAAAATTTCGATGACATCTAAAACTACCCAACTACATGAAGTGATTGCCGTTCTGGAAATGGACGCCATTTAAACGACTTCTTATGTGGTTATGAGACTAAGGATATCTGTCAGATCAGTATTTTAGATTTTAAAAGAACAAAGTGTACGCCTGTTGCATACCCGCCGGGTATACTCCTCATTTGCTTACATAAGATTAAAATCTGAAACTTTTTTAAGCTTGCCCTAGAACCACTGAAAACATATATGGTCTTTTTCTAACTGAAGCATCGGTACATGGCTCTCATCTCACTAGAAAGTGTACATGTAGTTACAAAATATAGGCAGGCGAGCAGAAGTACGGAAAGACTTATAAATGTAAAAAACAAAACAAAGCATTGAGTGTGAAGAAGGTCGTGTAATGCTTATTGCTTAAATTGTCACTGTGAAAGTGTTCAGATTCAGATACCACGCGCTAGAAATCTCTATAGGATTAAGAAATGTGAAATAAACGTCTTTGGATAACGTTGAGGAAATCTTTTGCATGATAATACCCCAGCCCATACGACATATCTTGTAACCTCGTTCCTGGACAGAAAATGCACATCTGTGCTTCCGCATCCATTCTATTGGCTCGATTGAGCACCTTGCGATTTCTAGCTATATCTGGAATGAAATAAAATAACTAGAGGTGCGTCGTTTTGGAGCTCCAAGAGCGGATGGTTCTGCTATTTACTAGTTCCCTAAATCAGACTGTTCTAACACATTCCAGACTTTAATTAAAAGTACCTTAGTTTGC
The DNA here is from genome assembly GCA_964019695.1 of Loripinus fragilis. Lineage (NCBI taxonomy): Eukaryota > Metazoa > Mollusca > Bivalvia > Lucinida > Lucinidae > Loripinus > Loripinus fragilis. Next base: position 510,042 of record OZ026515.1, on the reverse strand, counting down.
ATATATGGCGTTTGCAGCTTTTTTTGTTTTGCAAGAGTATGTTCCAATCTTAGTGACTTCAACAACAGAAACCAATTTTGACTGCTAAATTATCAAAATAGGGTTATAGATATCATGCAATTTGTAAAGCATTTTCTATATTCTACCACAAGCACACAGAGTAGATTGTTAAATACAATATTGGTTTAAAACTCTTCTCCATCAGGGCACATCGGTGCCAATATTGTATGGTAATATAGTTTATTAATTCAAAATATTTGTGCGAAAACCTTTTTAGTGATCAATTCAAAAAGAAAATCTAACGTTATTAAAACGTTGTATATACCATGGATATCATGCGACAGTCTGCATGTCTGGTTGTAAACCCAATCACGGGTTATAGCTATGGTTTCCTCTTTAATTGTACGACGGTGGGTCTGGTCTCAGGCTCAATGATGACCCTGATGTTAAGCTTTAATCGATTGGTTTGTGCCTGTTGGCTGGGCCCACCGTGGTTCAATTGGAGGTTTTCTTTAGCTTGGACTATCTGTGAGCCATGAACCTTTTTCTTTGTATCATCACAGTGTTAAAATGATTAAACTGTTTCTATGTTGCAATACATTGCAATAGCTAGGAAGCCTCCATGCAAGCTAAACACTTTTTGTGTTTTAAAAACAACATAATCTAGGGCGCCGATTTGGTACCAGTAAAATGCATTTAAGCCACCCTTGTTGTTGTCCGTTCTAAGGCGATGGTTCTGTTATTCTTAATTTATTGTTTTTGTTACTCCTATGGTTTGTGGGGGTTCTGTGTTTGGTCCAGTACTTTGTGTCACTCTAGTTTTACAATTATTTTGAATGGAAAGAAAGAGCTGGTTGCTTTACGTTAACCATCTTCCTGATGTCTTGTGATTGTCTGTGTTCTGTGGCTCTTCCTCTGCTGTGTGTGATTGTGGTATTTCCTGATCATACCCCCTTGCTATGTTTGTGAAGGGGACGTACTTTAAGACTACGCATATAACATTTTTTAATAATTTGCCGTGATCATATTTTTGATAGGCATAGTTGCAAAATTAAATAAACGCCCCTCGTACGTGCTGAGGCCCTGCTTAAAATGCGAATGTATGTTCCGCCATGACATGCATTGGTAAGATCTTTATTGCAGTAAGGATGCATATTCAAATCAAATACATTTTCTGTCGAATTGAATTAATTCATGACTTAAGCTTTATTCCATGAAAATGCCATGCATAATGGTCGCCCACAAGGGATGCATTAAATAGATTAGCAAGCGAGCGCCGTCTGTGGTTTAAACCGCTGACCATTTTAGATCGCAAACAATTTATAGAGATTAGTTTGAAATGCCGGACAATACCAGCTAGCACCGTGACCTCTCATTTCTGTCACTCATTTAAATATTTAATTTCATCACCATAATACGAAAACGTGACAAATGCAGTAATCATTTAATCGATGGACATCGGCGCTGTATCAAATTTTAATACGAACATGGTATTCAAATACGAGTGTAATGTCGCTTTAGGATAGGTGAGTGAGTGTGTTAGTTTGCATTTAACGTCCCACCAACAGCCAATGTCATATAGAGACGGGGCCACAACCGACATACTGGAGGAGCCGGTGATCGAACGCGGGACCCCTGGGTACAAGGCGAGTGGCTTATCCACTACAGCCGAGTGACTTTTTTCGGATAAAGATTAATATCAACATCTAGTCATGTATTTATGCATTCTCACAACAGGTTTGAAATGTCATTTATTTCATCAGAACCTGCAAAACATAGACGCGATACAGTAATCAATTGTTAAATACAGGTTATATTAGAATATTAGTCTTCTTTGATGATGCTATATTTTAACAATAACCCAGTAGTCTTTCAAAAATATTAATTTGGATGTCAAATCAACTTTTGATTTTTAAAGAATATGATTGTCACGGTTATGGATCGAAGGCACAATTATATTCTTTAAAAATCTAAAGTCGAACATCTATTTTAAAAAAATATACAAAATTGCCAAATGCATATCAATAACGAAATGTTAATTCATTATAAACTCCATAAATCGTGTATTAAACGGAATCATATCATGTTAAACTGACGATCGCGAGGACCCAAAACAATAGTATATAGCACCCCGCCACACACACACCAGGTGGTACAGACCCAGTATCCAGCGGATGTCCAGTTAAACACTGGTGATACTTTAAGGGGACCCTCCTATCACTTCATACTCTAGACATAAGGCTTAAGCCCCATTTTCACTGTGCCGATGTCGCCACGGTTCATCCCGATTCAGGACAGCCGGTATACCGTGATGTACCGGGACACATTTCATAAAAAATAAATTGCGTTCTCACCTTGCCGGCATTACCCCGGTATAGCCCCGGTTTTCGAGAAAGCAAGACGCCGGTTGATCCCCGGTTCACCACGGAGCTCTTACGGTGCAGCACGGTGGAGCCACGGTTCGTGCTGGTATACCCTGGTGTTACCTAGGTTGTTTACGGTGATGTCCCAGTAACTGCCGGTTGTGCCACAGTTACATGCCGGTAGGGCCACGGTTGCGTCCCGGTGCTACTCTACACGATAAAACCAGAATAAAAACGTGGAGAAACATCAGTTTTCTTCTGTCTCTATCGCATAACAGTTATAACACAAACTGGACTGCACAGCCATATACGAGTTACTAGAGGAATCATGATCTGTGTAGCGAAAGCAAATGCCTAGTAACCTCGCAGCGCATTTGCATGACAAATAAGCAGAAGCAGACCTGTTTTCTTACGACGAGGTTTAAATGTTGTTGATCTGGGCCCAGAATTACAATGCCTCCTTAAAATTAAGGTAGACTTAATTTAAGTATTGATACTTCAACATGTACATTAAATGCTTAATAAATTGCCAAGACCGATGCAGTACTCATGGTCAAAGATATTGTGATCTACAGAAAAAATGAAACTATTTTGGTTTTAATCAGTTTGGAGACGTTAAATGTATTTTTCGCATCCTGGAAATTCAATGCTTAAATTAAGTACTCCTTAAATTTAAAGATACATTGTAATTCTAGGCCCAGATTGTCTTGCATTTTCGTAAAAATATATAAACACTTTGAGCGGGGCATGTGATTTCCAACAATGTGATATTTTGAGAAGTGTAGACTCAGACAAGCCTGTGCAGTCCCCAATTAAGCTTTAAAGTTGTTCGGTCAGTAGCTTAACAGTCATAGAATAATCAAGCGACTAGCAAAGGCTCTGATCAGACTGCGCCTAGGCGCAGGCTGATCTGAGGCTTTGCTAATGGCAACTACCACATTCTTGGAGATCTCATGTCGTGGCTCATGTGCTTGACTCTTCAGTAACTATAAGTGCATTTATTCATAAGCTTTGTAAATGAGCACATTTATACTGCTGACAATTTAACCAACTTGTGACGAATGGACTTTTCCATCCTTATCATTTGGATGAATCCACTTTCATTTTAGGTGCAGCAGGAGTGACTTTTCATTTTTATTTTGCATTTTATTACATATACATTGGCAGTGGAACCGCACGGTTTATCACGGTGGAGACACGGATGTTCCCGGATAACGCCGGTATCGCCCCGACGCCGTCCCGGTGGAGACACGGTTGCTCCCGGCGTCTTCCCGGTTTATCACGGTATTTGACAGCCTTCCCGGTTACTCCCGGTGAGTCCCGGTTGTTTTAAACATTTAAAACAACCGGGGACATGAGCCGGTTTAACACGGTTCATCCCGGATCTCCAAGGTTGTCCACGGTGCCGCCACGTTTGTGACACGGTTCATCACGGTTTATCTCGGATCATCAAACCGGGATGAACCGGCACCTTAAACCGGGACAGTGAGAACGGGGCTTTACAGACAAGTGTAGAATTACAGTACTAACACAGCCTTTACCACTGCATGTCAGCAGTACCCATTGATGTTCACTAGATGAACATTCTTCATCGTAATATGAGTGTTCCGACCGACAGATGTTTGTCAGACTAATATGACCAGCTACAGGTATTAGATACGTGTGCATGCGAAGAATCTAGTGAGACCACGTGTTTGGACAGATTTGTCTTTTTGTCTGTACATTCATTTCCCGCTTTTACAATGAGTACGATTGACGCAATCATAGATACTCAGATATGTACGTTCCGTCGTACCGATATGATACGTACAATGTAGAGTCGGCTCGTCTCCCACCAGCGGCTTGTTTATTCGAACTATCCTGACTACCAAACATATACGGTAATTGATACTATACTGACGGGCTGTAAAAACGCTACACTAGGATAGCAGCTTTAATGAATGTCTCAAAAAAGAATGCAAAGCAATAAATTTGATTGTATATAAAATAGTGTGCATTTATGAGTAACACATGAAAAACTTATCCACTTCAAATTAATTTAAAGCATTGAAAATGTAAACTCTTTGAGATAGGGGTCAACTCTTTAATTTCATAAATTTTTATCTGTGAAAGATCCCCAACTTCTTTAATTCAAGAAACACGAGAAGCATCAAATGTGCGTTATGAAACTTGCTAGTCATCGAGGAATGGCTTTCATTTTGATTGGCTGGTCTGCGATGCAGCAGGTTTGCTTTTTTGACGTTAATCTGTGTGTACCCGTTCATTCGATGACTTAAAAACTTCGCTACTTAAGAAATGTTTCATTGACTAAAACTTTACGAATCAATAATGTCGTCGAGTTTAGTTGTACAATTAAAACTTTGGTGTTGACTGAAGAAGCCACTTCATGATAACAACATCGAAGCAAAGAAAGTGTGCATTCAGCTGTCTTTTGTAAGATATAACAGGAAGTTAGTGTAGCGTTTTTAAAGCCCGTCAGTATTGTTACCTGTCAGTAAGATGACTTAAACTGGACAAGTAAACTAATGTCATTCACTGATGGTCGACTCACACACCAAGCCTCATATCAAAGGCGAGTTTAATTAAAACTTCAAAGGCCGGGTCGTCACATCAATTAATATTTGCCAAGTAAAGACATGTGGAGAGTCAACAAACATATTGACCAATGACATATTTGTTTGTATAGCTGTCATTTATATCTCTGTAACTTATGTTTGGTGTGAAGATGTGTCTTGCATTTACCGTTCCAGTTAAGATGGTCAAACTGTCCATCCTGTTATACTAAATGTCAATGAATCTGAATCTGAATCTGCCAAGTACTTCAATCACCTCTAATGAGTAATTCATCGAATGCGCAGATGACGGTATACAAAAATACAACGAAAAGAAATAAAATCAAAAGTATTTTTTGTACTTCATACAGTAATAACGGTTTTAATGTTAAGGTATTTTTCTATTTTATGAGCTGTGAAATCAACATAGGTAAATGACTTAGTGGAAGACGTCATGATGGATCGGCGATTATTGGATAATGGAATTGTTTAGTATAACGTATTATACAAATTAAAGTGATGCAACAATTATAGGCCATGACATTATGAAAAAAAAGGATAAAAATAGTTAGTGAGTACGCGTATTAAACACTTCTTAGCTCAGTTGATAGAACATCCTGTTTCTCGGGCTCCCTAGCAAGCATAATATCGTTATTTGCATCTCCCTTACTCAGGGTGGGGAGTCACGTGGTTTCTGTAAGGATACACTGCACGGAAAAATGTCCGACTTCTTTCCACAACGATGTTTTAAGCAAAAGCAAGTAGAGATTTCTCCGTGTTTTTCATCTTTACCCAGAAAGTTATACACCCTTTTTCAGCCCACATTTTTCCCGATCTAACGATGCCAGGATATCCTAATAAAGCTTCTTACTTTGAGTACAGACTCTGTCACAATTTTTAGCGGCGAAGATCGGGCCTGGATTATAGAAATAAACTGTACGGAAAACAATTATGTTCTTTGTGACAGAGTCTGCACTCAAAGTAAGAAGCTTAAAGATGATATCTTTGTAGCGTTTTGATCGGGAAAAATATGGGCTGGAAAATGGTGTATAACTTTCTAGCTACTTACATTCGAGCAGAATGTCCGAACAGTGTATTCGAACATCCGTTCAGTGTATCCAAGCAAAAACCACGTGACCATCAACCCTGTTACTGGAACTTGGGCAAAAAGGGTATAATTAATCAAATCTTTACTTTTACATATAGGTACTAATTAACCCAAGCGATGAACTCTCATCTCCAGCGAAATTATCAACACAAACAGAAATGATATAAAACAATATTCAAACAACACACACTCCCTACTTATCAAAAAAGTTTAGAAACAAACAACAGAATGTAACACTGTCAATAAATATCAGTCGAAAAAGATACAAAACGTCAAAATAAAATGCAAATGTCAATTCAACAATTTCATGCAAATCGACCAATTATTTGGAAATAAATGCTGTTTGTCACTGTTTAAAGTAGAGGTCATCTGTTAAAACTAACATTAAACGTAGTAGTTCGACCAAGACAAGTAGCGTCGTCACTTCTTCCGTAGTGACGTTGGCTCATTCTCCATGCGTTGGTGGTGTCCCCACGTTGAGATTCTTGCTGAGATTCACTCCCAACATATGCTGTATAAGAATTATGTCGGGTGATATTATGGTGCTGTTTTTTTACCATGAGCTTGTGCAGTCAGAACAAAGTTGACACCCAGTGCACATGGTGTGCACCTGAGGTCACATTTTACTATTATCCTTTAGCACAGATGTGCACTACAAGTGATCAACAGGTGCACACTTTACTATTATCCTTTAGCAGTGGCGTGCACCTCCAGTGATCAACAGGTGCACACTTTACTATAATCCTTTAGCAGTGACGTGCACCTCCAGTGATCAACAAGTGCACAATTTATTATTATCCTTTAGCAGTCGCGCGTACCTCTAGTAATCAACAGATGCACACTATACTATTATCCTTTAGCAGTGGCGTGCACCTCCAGTGATCAACAGGTGCACACTTTACCATTATCCTTTAGCACAGGCGTGCACCACCCGTGATCAACATATGCACACTATACTATTATCCTTTAGCAGTGGCGTGCACCTCCAGTGATCAACAGGTGCACACTTACTTATATCCTTTAGCACAGGCGTGCACCTCCAGTGATCAACATATGCACAATTTACTATTATCCTTTATCAGTTGTGTGCACATCCAGTGATCAACAGGTTCACTAATATGTAAACTTTAGCTCAGGCTTTACTCTAATGCTGCGCGAAGTTGGCGTAGAAATTACTAAACCTTCGTCAGAGTACTGTACAAAGGTTAGCGTACGAGCAATTGGTCTTTCTTGGTTCTGTGGCAAATCTGTGACACTTTTGTCAACACATCTGTCCCTCTCAATGAGGATGGGTTGGTAATATCATTAGCCTCCTTCGTCTATTGGCAGCAAACTGACGATTAACATGCGAAGTATATGTAAATAAAGCCTCACACTACTATCTTCTTGCCCACCGCTTATGAGTTGCATCCCAATTGGCACGATATTGCCTATGATGTCCAAGACACGCTGTATGTAACATGGTATTCTTGAGTTCCTCGCATTCAGCAGTCGCACGGAATTTTTTTATACTTGTCAGAAACCAATGTTCGCCTTAGTTACGTCACACACGATAACGGTCTTCAGCAGGGGTAGTTTAACGAGGTCTGTCAAAACGTGGACGACCAATGACGCATCCAAACTGTCGACATTTACTCTTCAGGCCACTGTAATTTTATTCACGCCATAATCAACTCAACGCCTATAATAGACACTGAGGAAATAACTAAATTAATAAATCTTTTCATTTAGGGAGTTATAGCGTTGGATTTGCTGATACGTTATTGGCAAATAGAAATCCCATATGTTTACCCACGTAACATCTAAGTTTAACTAACAAGATCTTTACGTACATATCTAAGAATAAAATACGTCAACGAACCAGCTATTTCTTCCTCAGTCAGATGATAGTGGAACTCAATAGGATACACACACTCAAATCACAAGCCAGATCATACCCACACTCATATGTGACCAGCCATGAGATTTTGGGTCCAAATGAGGTACCTGGTCGAAATTGAGATATTGATATTTTCTGATACCTATATATCTCTGGAGTATACATGTGAAATTTCAGTTAGTTATCTTAAGCGGTTTCTTAGAAATAGGCAATAGTTCATAGGTCCCTACGTCATGGAATTGTATTTAAAGTGTTTGCGACGTCAACGTTAATTTTCTGATAGAAAATTTGGCGAGTTTGAAACGAATTGATTATTCTTTTGGGAAAGTTCATTTCACTTCAGAAATTCTCGATTAGAGCATTTTGGGATCATAACGTGAGCGGATAAATCGTCAACATTATTTCTTTAAAAATATAAATGTATTTCGTCATACGGCTTATTTCTTTAAAGTTCGAACACTAAAGATTAAGCCTTTTTCCAGGGTTCGAAATTTTTAAATCAAAATTCGGATAATATTGCTACAGCATAAAATGTTAGAATGTGGTCTTTTTCATGATAAAAATGGGTATTTATGCAAATCAGAAAGTTGATCATTAACATGTTTAAAAATGGCGATCAGATATGATTCCGCGCATCGTGGTTTAATCTATCTACTCATTTCTCTCTTTTAATTTTTCTTTTTCAATATAACCATCGCTAATTCTTTTGTAGAAAGAGGAGTGAAAGTAGCATCAGCAGTAGTGCTGCCAGTAGTAGTAGTTATAAAATACTAAGGTCAGTTTACTCTCACAGTGGTGTGTCGCATGCGGTAGTCACCAAGTCAAGAGCTGACCCGGAACCCATCACGCGATACTCAATTCGTAAAAGTCGGGCACCGATAAATTAGTAGTTTAGCCGTGTCTCTTCTGTTCAAAAATGGTGTTAGATCTCTCATGCCAATACACAGATTCATTGCTTCACTTCAATGTTCCCTTCGAAAACAAAGCAAACTACTGAGTTTACTCTTGCTCGGTCTTCATTTGCGCAAACACTGATCAATCTTTTCGCCGATTGTGCATACCTTCCAGTGAAACAGAGTTTTGAATTTTGAAGGCAGCCAAAATTGAAACGGCGGGACATCTCGTATAATCGGTGCAATCAAATTCTATATATACATATAAAATGTATTTTCAAGGAAGAAGAAATACATATAACATGCTGCGCAGCTTAAAACAAAAGCAGAGAAAAGAGTGGACGAGCTCCTACAAAATATATCAAGCAAAATGTTTTGTTGGAGTTCGATATCAAAGCGTGATGAAATTATGTCCGCCTTTCGTTAGATGCATCGGATCAAAGATATTCACGTGGATGTACCAGTCCCCACCACGTCCCTATTTTCATATTTCTTCGGTTGTCACTTAATAATATATCTTTGCAATACAAACTGTTTAGAACCAGGTCAAGACCAATGGATACCCTTATTTCTCAAAGAAAATGTTTGCAGTGGGTACTCATTGGAAGCGGCTCTTTCTAGTGTGAACGACAGCTTTACCCTTAGCAGATTAATGAAACGACCCAAAACATTTTGTGATCCGGCACGTGATGAGTACCCACAACATACTTTTTTTCGTGAAATATACAGAAAGCGTTTCAACAATGTTTAAGCCTATTCGACCTCGAACTCCGACACTATTTAAATGAGCCGTGACATGTGATTTCCAACAATGTGGCACTTTGACAAGTGTCGGCTCAGACGAGCCTGTGCAGCCTCCTTTAAGCTTAGAAACGCCAAATGATGTCCAATCAGTAGCTTAACGGTCATAGAATATTCAAGCGAATAGAAGAGGCTCTGATCAGACTGCGCGTATGCGCAGGCTGGTCTGAGCCTTTGCTGGTCGCACATACAACATTGTTGGAAATCTCATGCCGCGGCTCAAATGCTGTTCACTTATATTTGATAGGATCACATGCTAAAGTCGCGGAAGTTGTGAACAGTGTAGACTATGAATCTGCATCTAATATGTCGAGGTACATTTAGATCTACTGGCCGGGAATACATGTACCTACCCGAATAGTTTTGTTGCATATTTATACATGTATGGGTATCAGCTACATAACCATACTTAACTACAATCAGCCTGCGGCCATGTACATGTACACACCGAAGTTACTGATAATTAAGCACAGATCAGATCGAAATGGATCCAACTCTAAACTTCGGAATTATTAAAGAATATCAGTAACAGTCTAGATCAGATGAAGCGCAGATAAAAATGGGATGTACCTGGCTTAAGACTGTACAAAAGCTTCGAGGCTTTACACAACTTATAAAATTTCGGTACTTGGCGCATATGCGTTTAAAGCATCATTATTATGCATAACTATGCTTCAACCACCACGACCTCTAAGAAACGACCCTCGATTAATTCAACACATTTACCCTAAACAGTCACGCCTCAAAGCCGCGGTTTTGGGGATATATAGCTACTGTTTTGGAAATTTTCGCGAATAGCGTTAAAAACATATTTGCGACGTTAAAAAATCGCGACCAGGGCATGGTAAACGACAGTCATCTCGCCATATTGCGAGCTTTATTTTCACGAAATAAAACCCTCGCGATAATTTCCGAATTTGCAGTACCTAGTTCGGCTAGAAGTGTGGTGTTTGGCTTGAGCCTTGATCTACATGTACTTTCATACTTTGTAGATTATAGCAGAACAGGCTCTGGCTGCGCTTTAGAACAGGCTCGTTTATTCGCAAATGCGATAAGTGATAACCTGGCATAGTTTTTAAGTGACTCTAACCCACGGTAAACATGACATGCATGGAATAAAACGGATAGCTCGAAAGTCGAGTCTGAGTTACACGTCATAACAAAGAATTTCTTAATTTCGTGCAAAAATGCGCTCATGGCAAAATCTCGGGACTTCATCTAACAGCATACGCACATCACCGATAAAGCAGTCTAGCGTTTACCACGCTGATACAATACAATTGTTACATGTAGCATACACGGAACAGTCAGCGCATCAGACTTGTAGTCCTATTAGCACACACGGAGCAGACAGCGCATCAGACCGGTAGCCTTAATATTGATATTTGTGTTCATACATATTCGCCACTTCGTGCCGTCGCAGTTTAAACAGTGCATTTCCAGATTTCTTTTGTGAAAATTACCAAGGCAATGTGAATAGGTGCAATTTTAACAAATTTACGGGGATTGAATTCAAACATAAAATAGCAATATACAATAAAATATAAAAATAAATTATAATTTTGGTTCTCAAGTAAGTCCCGTTTAAAGTGAACATGCATTTTAAAATATCACGATTCCTATAGACGCTAAAGTTAACGTCGCCAAAAAATACCATTTACATATGTCGTCGTGTTTAAATGGCTACCATACGAAAACATCAGACAAAAAGAAGCAACAATAGAATTGTATATTTCGTAAATCAATTTGCGTTCATTTGGTACTTTTTTTCACGGTTGTAGCTTCTATTGTTTTGCGACAATAATGTTTGCCAAAAAATCTGGAAATACATTGATTTAAACGGCGACGTTATAAGACGGCGAATAATTATGTCCTGTGACTGTACCTCAAAGTATTACGCTTATTGCATACACTGAAACGAGGCTGCCACATCACCCATAAGTAGGATGGAACTTTCCACATGTAGTGTGTCGTCTCAACACAACAGACAACAAAACCGCTTACGTTCTCTACGACAACATTAGGAACAAAAGGTACTGAAACGGACACACATTTTTTGCGCATACAATTTGCGTTCGAAATTGAATTGATTTCGTTGTTTTATAAACAGGCTTGGTCTGCAGCGTGTGATTGTGGTGTTTCTTGATCATAATCACTTGTTTTTTTTCTTGTCTTTAATATGCACAGTAGAAAAAGAATAAAAATGCACTACAGAAAGTGTCGGAGAGATAGTGTTTTTGGTTTTGTTTTAATACATGCTTGTAAATAGTCATCTCATCTGTATTTCCCCCAATTTATGATTTAAACAGTCGCATGTATAAATCTTCTAATCCATAATTAAATATTCTTTGCGAAGAAATCGTAAAATGTTTGCGCATATTGGGCTTGAAACGATGTTAACAAATGACGCTAAGCGACGTACAAATTGCACAACAAAGTGCAGTTGCTTCATTTACGTCACTTTTGCAACGCGATTTCTCGACGTCACGTTTTACCGCATTTGGGCACAAAATGTCATGGCGCGTCACATATTACAAACCAGATCATACACACATTCATATTACAAACCAGAAAATACACACACTCATATTACTAACCAGATCATACACACACTCATATTACAAACCAGATAATACACACGCTCATATTACAAACCAGAAAATACACACACTCATATTAAAAACCAGAAAATACACACACGAATTTTACAACCAGATCATACACACACTCATATTTCAAAACAGATCGTAATGATACACGCACTCATATTACAAACCAGATCATACACACACTCATATTACAAACCAGATCATACACACATTCATATTACAAACCAGTTTATACACACTCATATTACAAACCAGATCATACACACACTCATATTACAAACCAGATCATACACACACTCATATTACAAACCAGATAATACACACGCTCATATTACAAACCAGAAAATACACACACTCATATTACAAACCAGTTTATACACACTCATATTACAAACCAGATCATTCACATTCATATTACAAACCAGATCATACACACACTCATATTACAAACCAGAATAATACACACACTCATATTACAAACCAGATCATACACACACTCATATTACAAACCAGATCATACACACACTCATATTACAAACCAGATCATACACACACTCATATTACAAACCAGATCATACACACACTCATATTACAAACCAGATCATACACACACTCATATCACAAACTAGATCAAGTAAAGACAACGGGGTAGTGATAATGTAAAACACAGAATAAAGAACAACACAATAAATGTATCAAAACACAGGACCAACAACAACTGAACCATCACCTTAGAACACATAATAAACCCAACATCAGAACCACCGTGTAAGAGCACGGAAACAACAATAATAAACATTCACCTTTTAAACAGAACAACAGAGCACAATCCTTAGAATACATAATAAACAACGACATAATTAATCACAGCCTTATAATGCATACATTAAAGTGTGTTGTTGTTGTTCGAATAGTCGTGAGCTTTAGAGTTTCGTGGTACTTTGACATAATAACTATTTTAAGGACATTTCCATATAATGCTTAACCGTCATAGGTATTAGCGATGCATTGTTACTATGCCGTTACTTAAGGTTTCAGCTTAGATACTTGATCGTGTGTCTCTTCCTCATAATCTCGTGGACTGGTCTGTAGCCTGTGATAATGGCATTTCCTGGTCATACTCACTTACGTGTTGAACGTTTAACATTGAGTTTAAATCATGGACCCTTGAGCCTATTGCATGCATATGTGTATGTTTGTACCTAGTCCCAGTCCTGGTTTTCTGTTAAATGTTACAGCATCTTCGTTGATATGAGAAACAGTTCAGTAGTGTTATTGAAATGTCTTTGGTATACAGAAGGAATTTAGCTCATATATGAAAGCTTTGTAAATCACATTACGCAGTGTGACCGTCTGGCAAAGACAAGATGTGAAACAAACTAACAGGCTATAAAGACAAGCCTAGAATCCATTTGTGGATGGCACTTTGCGCCATGTAGCAATTATCTTAATATATTCAATTATCTTGAAAATATTAGATTTCGTAGAGACAGTCTATCTTGAAATCACCTACATAACACAGCTTTGTATGTCTGGATATAAACCAAATTACGGTTCATAGTTATGGTTTCCTCTACAATTGCACGACGGTATATATGTGATGGTGAAACTGTAAAGGACATCGGTACAGGAGAAACATTGGTATTATAATATAGGTCATAGTGCAATGCACTGCAGAGGACATCGCCACAGTATAAATATTGGTATTGTAATATAGGTCATAGTGCAATGCACTGTGGAGGACTTTGGTACAGAATTAACTTTGGTATTATAATATAGGACATAGTGCAATGCACTGTGGAGGACATCGCCACAGTATAAACATTGTTACAGGTAGAATATATAGGTCATTGGTGAAATGAACTGTACATGACTCGGATACAGTATAAACATTGGTAGTTTAATGTAGGTCATTGGTGAATGCACTGTAGAGGGCATCGGTACAGAATAAACATTGATATTATAATATAGGTCATAGTGAAATGCACTGTAGAAGACATCGGTACAGAATAAACATTGATATTATAATATAGGTCATAGTGAAATGCACTGTAGAAGACATCGGTACAGAATAAACATTGATATTATAATATAGGTCATAGTAAAGCGCATTGTGTAGGACATCGCCACAGTATAAACATTGGCATTATAATATAGGTCATAGTGAAATTCACTGTAGAGGACATCGGTACAGAATAAACAGTGGCATTATAATATAGGTCATAGTGAAATGCACTGTAGAAGACATCGGTACAGAATAAACAGTGGCATTATAATATAGGTCATAGTGAAATGCACTGTAGAAGACATCGGTACAGAATAAACAGTGGCATTATAATATAGGTCATAGTGAAATGCACTGTAGAAGACATCGGTACAGAATAAACAGTGGCATTATAATATAGGTCATAGTGAAATGCACTGTAGAAGACATCGGTACACAATAAACAGTGGCATTATAATATAGGTCATAGTGAAATGCACTGTAGAAGACATCGGTACAGAATAAACAGTGGCATTATAATATAGGTCATAGTGAAATGCACTGTAGAAGACATCGGTACAGAATAAACATTGATATTATAATATAGGTCATAGTGAAATGCACTGCAGAGGACATCGGTACAGAATAAACAGTGGCATTATAATATAGGTCATAGTGAAATGCACTGTAGAAGACATCGGTACAGAATAAACAGTGGCATTATAATATAGGTCATAGTGAAATGCACAGTAAAATACATGAATACAGTATCAACATTGGCATTATAATATAGGTCATAGTGAAATGCACTGCAGAGGACATCGGTACAGAATAAACAGTGGCATTATAATATAGGTCATAGTGAAATGCACAGTAGAATACATGAATACAGTATCAACATTGGCATTATAATATAGGTCATAGTGAAATGCACTGCAGAGGACATGGATACAGTATAAACATTTCCATTATAATATAGGTCATAGTGAAATGCACTGCAGAGGACCTGGATACAGTATAAACATTGACATTTTATATAGGTCATAGTGAAATGCACTGCAGAGGACCTGGATACAGTATAAAAATTGACATTATAATATAGGTCATAGTAAAATGCACTGCAGAGGACATCGATACAGTATTAACATTGGTATAATTATATGACTATTCTTAGTTCCTTGAATGAATAACAGACGATCTATATTAAACAGGAATGGGGGTCAATCGATGAGACGGCCAATTGCAAATATTCGCGGCATGGTTAACCCTAACCATAATCCTATTATAATAAAGGTCATTGTGAAATACACTGCAGAGGCCATGGGTACAGCAGAAACATTGGTATTATAATATGACTATTGTTAGTTCCTTGAATGCATAACAGAAGATATATACTAAACTTTAAGTGGGGTCAATTGATGGGTTAGTCCGGAATCCATATTCCAGGAAGTGTCAAAATTTTGGTTTACCCTACATGATCTTGGCCAGAAGATTTGATGCCGGTGAAAGTCAACAAAATGGTCGCCATTCAAGATGGTCGCCAAAATGTTGATTGATATAGATCTGAGTGATAAACATACCTGTCTTGGGTTACATCTAAGTTTTTCAAATTTTGATAATTTATACGTTCAGTATATGTCTTTGAAATCAAAGCTTTTTTTAATAATATTCTAATGTTCTCAGGTGTTACTTGCATTACTTTATTTACGTTACTCCATTTAAAATTATGAGATTGACTGTAATTGCTTGTTTTCGATGTGCCCCTTCATAGTTTTTGAAGTTTTATTTGTTTCTATTTCATAAAAAAAGCTTCAAGCGTTTTCAAATAAAACCAGTTTGGGTTCTTTATCTGCTTTTGTTTGTCAGCAACAGCTCTCTGAAAACATACACGCCAGTTAACATAAGGCCACTTTATTTTTTTCGCATTCATCAATATCGCAAACAAGCAACTATATATACTTGTATGATTTCAGTCAGTTTTTAAAACTTTAAGAGTTTCTCAACCACATTATATATAGCAACATCTTTTGTATGTCAGCTCTTTATAAAAAGGTGAATTACCATGCAAAAGCCAAGCTATATACGTTACCATTAAATAATACTGGAACTCCTTTTATAGTGTTATTATCATTTGATTTGTTTTCTAACATATCATCATGATCTTGGAATTTAATGCAGCTTACTAGCAGAATGATAATACTTAGTTTGGGCACCTGGTATTTCTGTTATGTACGTAACTTTTTTTTTAAATAGTATTTTTGTGCAATGAGTATATGAGTTCAATCAGCTAATGGATGAAAATGAAATTGAATACCATCTAACTGCTCAAAATTATAGAAATTGCGAATATTGTCTTTTAAGCATATAATATGAATGATATTCAACTTCAACAAAAGCATGTTTGGTTTAAAGGGGAAAATTTGAACTTAAAAAAACATAAAAATGCCATAATTCAATATGTTTTGTGAATTGTTTAAATATGATTTTTAATACCTATTTATTTTTCATAATCAAATTATGTTTCAAAAAAGTTTAAATGATACATTTATCTCCGTGCCATTATCATGTCTTTGTTTCTTTTATGCATAAAATGACATCTACAAGACATTTTGCTTCACTGTTAAAAGCTCAATTCAAATTAAATAAATAATAGCACGAAGAAACATAGTAAGATCCATCACCCATTGTATAAGCCATCACAAAGTTGCGTAGATAAGCAGCTATTGATTACAACAGGTATGTCCATAACATACAGCACATTTAGCATACATTTTCTTGTGGTTATAATATTTCAGTATCTACCGAGTGTACAGTTTGGTGAGAAAAGAATATGACTTTTGTAGGTAACGTATATCACAAAAATAAAGAATACTACTGCTTTATCATTGCTTTGCCTGGTTCTACAATTTTGCGAAGCAATGAAACAGGGCTGTATTTATTCAAAATTATATTTTAATAAATTTGAAACAGATACATGCCTGTTAATAAGTTGGAAACGCTCTACTACATTGTTAGTATTGTTGCCATATATGACTCAAATAATCAGGACCTTGAGCTAAAGTATTTCTAGTGTAGGGCTTGATTGATCATATATGCCAGAATGGACTAAAAGTATTTGCAGATGTTGCTTTTTGGCTAAAGAATCTGCTTTGATATGCTTTAATCAGTAGAACACTATTAAATTTTTACACTTACAATGAGTACTCATGGCAGCCCTTTGGACCAAGATGTATTGGTATAACATGTACCAACTTATTAAATGATACTATATGTACAGTATACATTGACAGTTCATCAAACAGCGACAAAAATCATACTTATGCTACTGTCAAAGATAACGTTTATATAGCATATTCAACAAATGATATGCAATACCATACTTACATAAAGCGCAATTAACAACAGAGACAAGTTGTATAACTATCTGAGATGTATCATGATAATTTTTCAAAGCAAAATAAATATGATTTCCTTTGAATATGATCAATGTTAAGGGAACGGCAGACAAATTAAATATGCATGAATACTTGTTGTTTGTTTGTTTTGTTTGTTTGATTTGATTCTTTACGTCCCATCAACAATCTTTCAGTTATATAGGGACGGGTCTTCCTGGGTTGAACCAGTACTAAGCTAGGATAAATGTGTCTTGCTCAAGGACCACAACGCAGTGACGCCGGTGAGGCTCGAACCCGCGGCCCTTCGGTCTCGAGTCAAGCACTCTACCACTGAGCCACTGCGCTCCCCTGAATACTTGTTGTAAGTTATTCATACCTTCTAAGCATTAAATGTAAGTTAATTGTTTGTAATGATAACGATAGTAAATAGAGTGCCTTCTCTATTGTGTTCCGATATAATTATTATGTTTTGTTTGAACAGTTGATATCTTAGCATATGCCTTTTGTCTCTATACCCTGATATGCTTACAACAGTTTTACTCATCTATTATTTAACGTACATTAAATGCTGCTATATTAAGGAATCAATTTGCAGGATTCCTTCAGTAATTTGTTCAAAATGGGTTCCACTGAATCACCTACTGCAATGGTACTATGGCAGAAATTAACACAGGCTATGTGAGCACTAATTGCTATATATTAATGACTGCGCTTTTTACCTTCACATCTCTCCAACATTCTAAAACAATCTATTTTGCAGTAATTTGAATGCCACTTGTTCAAATTTGGTCTAAACTTATTCTGTCTGTTAAAGATTTAATAAATTTAAACTGGTATCGTAAATAACAATTAAACATATTCCATGGATATGATCGCATCATTTGTGAGCATTGCGATCCAGGGATGGGAATACTCTGATATGTTCATATATAAGTAGGCTTGGCCCATTTTTGGGGTTCAAATGTTGTTGTTGTTGTTTTTTTAAATGAATATATTTTTGGATATGAAGATTTTGTAGATATGTTTGGGGGGTCATCACAAAACTGGACAAATTTAAGGGGATATTTCTATGCGTTTATGGTCTTTTCTTAAAGTCTAGGTAAAGAAAGGGAATACTTTTGGGGTTGTCATATAGTCACTGGGGATTTAAAAATCATAACTGATTCAAGAATTCGGTCCATTATATATAAGGGACCTAAATATAGGTTTCCTTTGCCAATATACTTCAAAACATGTCGTTAGGAAATTGCTGGCGCCTTACAAGAATTTTGTAATCGCTGGTGTAAACGAGAGCATGTAGTCACTGGGGATCTAAAAATCATAACTTATTCAAGAATTCGGTCCAGTATATGTAAGGGACCCAAATACAGGTTTCCTTTGCCAAAAGACTTCAAAGCATGTCGTGAGGAAATTGCTGGCGCCTTACAAGAATTTTATAATCGCTGGTGTAAACGAGAGCATGTTGAATCTAATGCCTTAAATAGTTGGAAATTAAAAATATTTTTAAATTATTGACGGTAGAATTTCATTTTATTGCAATAATTTAGATCTTTTACCTTCCTTGAAGAAAGGGAACCAGGCATTCCATAGGAGGTTTGCTTTGGCACCTGCAAATAAGGCTGCTAACAATGTTGTAGTCGTTTGAAAAATGTACTTAATTAACACCCTTAAGCAAGAACTGCAAAAATATATGAGCATAACAGGCTTGATGAGACGTCTGTCATCGATAAGCATCGATGTCATATGGTGGCTAAGTTTGGAATGTTTGTTGGTTAGGATCGTAGCAAGCTTCCTACGTTATACTGGTTGCCTAAACTACATAAATATCCCTATAAGTCGCGTTTTATTGCTTATTCTAGTTCATGATCTACTACCGAGTTGTCTATACTTTTGAATTCTTGCCTCACTGCGATTAAAAACCATCTTATAAAATATTGTACAACAGTTTATGAAAGGAATTGTAAAAAATTATTTTGGTCTATTAAAAATTCAGGTGAGATTCTTAATAAATTAAAATCTAAAGGATTTCTAGCATCAAGTTTGTCTACATATGATTTCTCTTCTCTCTATACTACGTTGCCTCATAATCTAATCAAAGAAAAACTAACAGAATTAAGTGAACAAACTTTTAACAAAGATAGCTCACTTTATTTCGCTTGCAATGAGAACCGTGCCTTTTTTACTTCTGAACAACCTTAACAATATAAGTTGTGGTCATGTCAGAAAATGTGTGATGCTCTCCATTATCTTTTGAACAATATATTTTGGCTCGAAGATTTGGCTCGAAATTATATCGACAAATTGTAGGTATTCCAATGGGTACTAATTGTGCTCCTCTTGTTGCAGATTTGCTTTTGTTTTGTAATGAGCGAGACTTCATTTTGTGTCCGTCAGACAATAATCAAACCGATATTATTGAAGCTTTTAACTCCACCTCCAGATATTTAGATGACTTTTTTTAATATTGATAATCCATATTTTGAACACATGGTAGGTCAGATATATCCCACCGAACTTCAGTTAAGTTAAGCGAATTCTGCTGATACAGAAGCCCCGTTTTCGGACTTGGACTTGGACTTGTCCATAATGAATGGCATAGTTTCATCTAAGATTTATGATAAACGGGGTGATTTTAATTCTGAAATAGTAAATTTCCCATTTCTTGATGGAGATGTTCCTCGCTCCCCTTCTTATGGTGTATATATTTCGCAACTTATTCGTTTTGCGAGAGTGTGTTCTAATGTTGTTGACTTCAACAACAGAAACATATTTTTGACTGCTAAGTTATTAAAACAAGGTTATAAATATCGTAAAATTAGGTAAGCATTTTCTAAATTCTACCACAGACACTCAGCCTTAATTGTTAAATACAATATTTAGGCCTTGAGCAGGCTATAGACCCCCTCCCCTTAGGGGGAATTTTTTACACTATGATTTTCTGAAACTACATTATATAAGACACAAAATAAAGATGTTAGACCTCTGAGAGTAGCAGCGTTAACGCGTAACATCATGTTATATACGTTACCATCCAAAATAGCATTAAACGTCCCTGATAATGTCTCAACCACGACATGTTCGTACATATTTCCATACTGACATAGGTTTATGAACTTCTTATAGCACAGTTACATATTTTTAGTAATAATTTTATAAATGTCTTGAGTTATTACCGTTGTATACGTTACTTAGTGCTTCCTGTGTTGTTTCCGAGTATCAGTATGGTATTTATTGACTATACGTATATTACATCTGTCATGGAATATAGTAAATCTATAAGGCTGCTACTTAAATGATTTAATTTTCTTTATTATGGTCGCTTACACTATTCTCAACTCCATGTTATGTATGTTACCTTCAAAATAGCATTAAACATTTACGTTAATGTCTCTAACAAGCCCTGTTTATACTTATTTGCACGCTGGCACAGCTTTATGTACTTCTTTTAACAAGGTTTACCTATTTGAAGTATTCATTTAATAAATTTCTTGAGGTTTAACTTTTATGCGTGTTGACTTATTTTGAGTATCTCTATAGCAATCGTTGACTATACATGTATAAAGTCTGTCAGAGAATTTAGAAAATTTATAAGGCTGAACTAAATTGAAGTTCCTTATTAATTTATGGTGACTTAAACTAATAATATAATGTGATCTATCAACCTTCGCTGTTTGCTTACATAAACAGTAGAGATACAATGCATTCAAATCGGAAAATCTGAAAGACAGTCACTGTAAAACAGCTCAGTTCTGGGCAAGGTATATGGATATGATTCAGATGGTGTTGACACTGATTAGGGCTACAGGGAAAACAACCTTGAATTGCAAATCACCTGTATCCGTATGCCTTGTTCCCAATGTTCATTGCAAACGATAACAACAACTACGCACAATATGTACCTGTGTAACTGATTACACTCAAAAATTTGTCTGATACACATCGCAGATGCAAAGAACTCGAACAAAATGGGTTTAGTGTGTCACTGCTTGAGAAATGCTTTTGCGTTTAACTATCAGGCAAACAATAAAGAGGTAGTATAGGCTTCAGCAACTAGAGCTACGCTTCGTATTACAGATGGAATGGTGTATTACTCATCACATCAGAGCTCAATATATTAAAACAACTCTTTGATGCACTGAAATGAAATATTCAATCTGCTCAGATGCAAAGTAGAACGAGTACTAGAGGCAGTTTCAGGCTTCACCAATCCTTTTAGTTCTAGTGTTGAAGACAATGCACTGTACTTTTTGTTTTTCTGTGTGCCTGCTAAGCCTGGCATAGCTAAGGATCTTATTAAGGCTGATGACATGGGCAGGAAGGCTGTTGCAGACTTCATTGACTCACTTTTAGTTAAAAAATCTGTCTTTCACAACCCCATAAAATGCTACAAGCTAATAAAGTTTTGATGCTTGCGAGGTCAAGCAAGAAGAAATTGTCCAATTTACAAAACATAAACAGCCAGATGAGAGCTTAAAGGAGTGCCTTTGGTAAGCATGACCTTCTTTCTATTGGACATAATATTGACCTTGAGTTGACACTGCCGTTCCTTCTTGGACCTGTACCGTGGTAATAGTCAACTCCTGATAGAATTTCCACCGAAACTGACAAGTCCAAACTTCCGCATCGCTTGCAATCACACATTGAACCAACATTAGATTGGTCATGTAGTGCTGCACATAACATTGATGTTAATGCCGTAACTACAGAGCTTAATAGCTTTTCCTGTCACCTTTATGGACCTGATGGCACCAGTATTCAACCAGGCACTAAAGGCAGGGCATGATGGTTTTGTCACTGATACGTATATACAATGTATAAGCAACAGTCTATAAAGTCTTACAAACATTCTCACAGAGGATAACCTGGGTGTTTTGTTCAACAATGGTGTATGCAACAAAAGGTGCACCTTCTGAATGTCAACAACATTGGCCAGAATATGGGGTAAGAGATCTACAGTAATACACTGTTGAACAAATTGTGACACTACCAATGTGCCGATGTGTTAGTACCACGGAAAGTGTATTCCTATCAAACTGATAGAGAACCCCTCTCCCACTAGTTCATCAATATTCTAAGCAGGGTAGGAAAACAAATAAAGAATTGCTCTAGGCACTCATCAGTGATATGAAGCCCTAACATGTGCTGTTTATGTAATTGTGAATAAGCTGCAGTACGACATGTTTCTGAAAGAAGTACCAAAGCAAACACATATACTGACTATTCTAAATGGCATGAACATGAGCTTACCTCCACCCTGCTTTTCTGTCCTTAAGATGTACATACAGAAAATGAACTATCAAGTCTTTCCCGTGATACCAAGTGAGGCTTCCCAGATATGGACAAAATGTGTGGAAAATAAATGGGAAGGAAATCAAGTACCTCTTGGTGAAAGAAAACTTGATTGTACCCTAACTAAAGAGCCACAGAATTATATTTCACATTTTTTTGTGATATGGGGTTATCAAAACTTAACAACTCAAACCTTATAAAAGATAAAACATAATATTTGCAGTTTCCAAAAGGTACATAAACATTCTTTAATACAAAATGAGTTAGTAAGCACATTCACATTAAAAATATCAAACTATATTAGTTTCATAAATCATTTATGTAGAAATTGAGAAAAAAAAGTAACATATGTAACACTTTGGGTGCATATTTGTTTTCAAAGGTCCATATCTGTGATGTAAAAATAGCTTACTTGAATGATATAGCCAATTTGGAAATCTTAATTTATGGTTTGCACTTTTCAGAAGTCATGGCACTTACTAAAATTATCAAAGATGTTGATGGGTAATATATATAATTGGCTGTTACAAGGAAATGGTGCCATAACCAGAGTGCTTGCATAATGCAAAATCCTTGCGAGATAAATCTAATAGAGGATTTATAAGTTGTACAGGAATATTATTTAAAAACCTTCGATAATAAATGAAGATTTGCTCTATAACTTCTACCTGATGGGTTTTCTTTGATCTTTTAAGTTGTTACTCGCACATTGCACTGAATGTTATAAACTTTCCATGAGTATTATGTCAACTATATTTGATGTCTCTATAAAAGAAAAGAGGGTTTATGGCAGTTTATGTTTTGAGTTACTTCCTCAGCAAATGAGCCAGAGTAAAAAGAAGTGCATGGACCTGTGCCAGCAAATAAGTACAAGCAGGTCGTGTTAGAGACCATATCGTGAATGTTTAATAATATTCAGAGAGTAACGTATGTAACCTGGGCTGTAAAATAGTGTAAGACACCATAATAAGGAATTTTAATTCATTTGAATAGCAGCCTTATAGATTTACAATATTCACTGACGGATGTAATACATGTTTAGTCAAAAACTGTCATACTGATACTTAGAAATAACATATGAAACACTAAGTAACATATACAACAGCATATAAACAAGACATTTATAAAAATAAATGCTAAAATTACGTAACTGTGCTATTAGTAGTTCTTAAACCTGTGCCAGGCTTCAAAAACAGTGTGAATATGTCATGTTGGAGACTTTATCAGGAAAATTTAATGTTATTTTGCCCGTAACGTACGCAACATGGTGGTTCTCGCTAACGCTACCACTCTCGGAGGGCTAACATATTTCATTTTGTGGTTTATATAATGTTGTATCTGAAAATTATAGTGTATGAAATTCCCCCCTGGGGGGAAGTGGGGTCTATAGCCAGCGTGAGGCCGGGAGAATTACATTTTACATTTTCCTGTGAAATGGGGTCACAATGTTCCAACATCTTATAACTCAAAAAAAATATAAGATAGAAACGTAATGCTTGCAGTTTTGAAAAGGTAAAAAAATCTTTAATATAATACCAAATTAATGAACATAAACTGGTTTCAATAACATTTAAAACAAACCATTAGATGCATTTATAATTAAAAAGGGGGTTCAATGAAAACATGTAATATACACTACATCAGGGGTGACTATATTTGTTTTCAAATGTCATTATCTGTGGCCCAGTAATAGCTTATTTAGATAATATAACCAATTCGGAAATCTTACCTTATCTTTTGCACCTTTCTGAAGTCATAAAAAGATTTTTAATTATCAAATATTTTATAGGGTAACGTATGTAACAGGCTGTTACAGCTTAACGCTGCCAGTGTCAGAGGGCTAACATGTTGCAAAATCCTTGCAAGACATTGGGCTTTAAGAAAAACATGGTCTACAAAATTCCCCCTGGGGGGAGGTAAACCATATTCAGCCAGTGGCCTAATTGGTTTAAAACTCTTCTGCAACAAGGCATATCAGAACCTATATTGTATGGTGATTTAGTTTATAAATTCAAAAGAATTGTTGGAAAACCTAATTTTAGTGATAATTAAAAAAGATTATCAAAGGTAATAAAAAAAATTGGATTAAATTTGGATATCATGCGACAGTCTGCATGCCTGGTTGTAAACGCAATCAAGGTTTATAGCTATGGTTTCCTCTTTAATTGCACGACGATGGATAAAGCCTCAGACTCAATGACGGCTCTGACGTAAAGCTTTATTCGGTGGGTTGGTGCCTGAGGCTTGGCTGTAGCTTGGCCCACCGTTGCTCAACTGGAGGTTTTCTTTAACTCTGACTATCTATGAGTCATGAGCCCTTTTCTCTGTTTTATCATAGTGCGTTAATTTGATTATATTGTTTCTCTATGATGATACATTGCAATAGTTAGGAAACCTCCATGCGAGCTTAACATTTTTTTGTGATTCAACAACATTAGAATTTAGGGCGAATATTTGGTACCAGCAAAATGCATTTAAGCCCCCAGTGGCTTTGGCTGCTGTCCGTTCTAATGTGGTGGTTCTGTTGTTGTTGATTCGTTGTTGATTGTTACTCCCATTGTTGGATTCTGTAATTGTTCTATGTTTTGTTGTGCGTTACTTTGTGTCCATTCTAGCTTTGTAATCATCTCGATGGGCGAGCCTCACCGGCGTCACTGCGTTGTGTCCTTGAGCAAGACACATTAATCCTAGCTTAGTACTGGTTCAACACAGGAAGACCCGTCCCGACGTAACTGAAAGATTGTTGACTGGGACGTAAAGAATCCAATCAAGCAAAATCTCGATGGGGAGGAAAGAGCTGATTGCCTTGTTTTGTTTGACTTCCTGGTGTCTCATGACTGTTGTGTGGTTCTACCACGGGTTTGTCTGCAGTTTGTGATTGTGGTATTTCCTGATCATACTCATTTACTATTTTTGCTAACATTTAAAAAAATGTGCATATGCCTGATATTCACGAACTTTTTGGAGGGTTATTAGTAGATGCTGAGTCCAAGCATGCGTACCAAGGAAAAAAATGAGAGTACCCCCACCCCCCACGCTGGGCAATGCATCATTATGAATGACCCCCCCCCCCCTCCCATTTTAACAGTAATGTTTCATTTAAATAACCCGTTTACTTTTAAAGTTTATATTGCTTTACCAAAAGCCACTCACTTTAATGAATGAATCGTTAGAGACTTTATATTGCCATATATTTAATGTACCTTGTACAACATTTTACTTCATAAGTTTATAAAGGCTTGATGCTACCTGGATTGCCAGCAAACACATTATTTATACAATATGTCCAGGATATGTCACAATCACAGACTGCAGACCGGCCCACGGCACCATGAGGAAGGAGCACAGAACACAGATAGACAAAACACAATTTAAGTAAAGCAGCTCACTTCATCAGCAAGATGATTGCTGAACTATAAAAGGCATCAAAACCAAATTAGAAAACAATGGCATAACAAAACTGACACAACCAATGGGAGCAACAAACAAAGTATCCACTATCCATACAGCATTCAAGTAATTCGTAGATATTTTATCGTAATTGAACCTGATTTGATATTGACAAAATAGTAAGTGAGTATGGTCAGGAAATACCACAATCACAAACCGCAGACAACCCCGCGGCACCGCAAGGAAGAGCCGCCCAACCACCACGAGACACCAGGAAGACAAATTAAGCAAAGCAATCAGCTCTCTCTTCCCCATCAAGATGATTGCAATACTAGAATGGACATAAAGTAACGTACAACAAAACATAGCACAATTACAGACTCCCATAATGGGAGTAACAATAAACAAAAATTCAACAACAACAGAACCACGGCCTTAGAACGGCCAGCAGCCTAAGCTACCGGGGGGGGGGGGGCTTAAATGCATTTTACTGGTACCAAATCTTCGCACTAGATTCTGTTGTTGTTGAAATACAAGAAATGTTCAGCTCGCATGGAGGCTATCTAACTAATGCAATGCATCATCATGGAGAAACACTCTAATCAAATTACTACACCATGATGAAACAAAGAAAAGGGCTCATGACTCACAGATAGTCAGAGCTAAAGAAAACACGGCGGGTCCAGCTACAAATAAGCATCAAGCACCAACCCAAGGATTAAAGCTTTACGTCAGATCCGTTATAGAGTCTGAGGCCTGACCCACCGTAGTGCAATTAAAGAGGAAACCATAGCTATAAACTGTGATTGGGTTTAAAACTAGGCATGCAGACTGTCGCATGATATTCAAGTTATATCCAACCCTTATATAACGTTTTACCATCTTTTTGAATTGATCACTTAAATTAGGCTTTCCAACAATTCGTTTGAATTTATAGACTAAATAACCATAAAATATAGGTTCTGATATGCCTTATTGCAGAAGAGTTTTTAACCCAGCGTTGTATTTAACAATTAACTCTGAGTGTCTGTAGTAGAATTTAGAAAATGCTTTTCGAATTTTATGATATCTATAACCTTGTTTTAATAATTTAGCGGTTAAAAATAAGTTTCTGTTGTTGAAGTCATCAACATTAGGACACACTCTAGCAAAATGAATAAGTTGAGAAATATATACACCATAGGAAGGAGAGCGAGGAACATCTCCATCAAGAAATGGTAAATTTACTATTTCAAAATTAAAATCATCCCGTTTATCATAAATTTTAGAAGAAACTATGCCATTTGTTATTGCCAAGTTCAAGTCCAAAAAGGGAGCAGTATCGGAAGAATTCGCCTTATTTAACTGAAGTTCAGTGGAATTTATCTGACCTACCATTTGTTCAAAATAAGGATTATCAATAATAATTTAGTCATCTAAATATCTGGAGGTTGAGTTAAAAGCTTCAATAATATCAGCTTGATTATTGTCTGACATAGACAACATAAAGTCTCTCTCGTAACAAAACAAAAACAAATCTGCAACAAGAGGAGCACAATTAGTACCCATTGGAATACCGACAATTTGTCTATATAATTTCGAGCCAAATCTTAAAAATATATTGTCCAAAAGATAATAAAGCGCATCACACATTTTCTGACATGACCACAATTTATATCGTTTACGTTGTTCAGAAGTAAAAAAGGCATTTTTATCATTACAAGCCAAATAAAGTGAGCCCTCTCTGTTAAATGTTTGTTCAATTGATTATGTAAGTTTTTCTTTTATTAGATTATGAGGTAATGTAGTATAGAGAGTAGAGAAATCATATGTAGACAAACCAGATGCTAGAAAACCTCTAGACTTCAATTTATTAAGAATTCCTGGATCCCTTTCTTCAAGTGTCTAAAAGTGAATTTAGGTTTAGGTGGTAGAAGATCTAAATTGTTGCAATAAAATGAAATTCTACCATCAATAATTTTTAAAATATTTAGTTTCCAACTATTTAAGGCATTAGACTCAACATGCTCTCGTTTACACCAGCGATTACAAAATTCTTGTAAGGCTCCTGCAATTTCCTCACGGCATGATTTGAAGTCTATTGGTTAAATCTGTTATTTAATATTTTTTGTATAATGTGATCAAGTGTGCACTAATTTGACATTAAGATTTGATTGTTTTTAATAGTCGATTTGAATTATCTGCTAGTTATCAAATATTATAACATTGGCTGTAGCCTATGTAACCTATGTTGGTTCGTGTGCATGTCAAATAGATCAAATAACATTTACCATTCTCAAGATTCTGCTAAATTAAACCGAGATGGTTGTTTTAGGTAGCGTATCTCTATCTCGGAAGGATCCGTCGTCATTTAATTATTTTGATTGTTGGTTTGCTTCCTTTGTACTTCTATGAAAATACAATGAATATGTTGGATAGACTCTTTGAAATTTTTTTTGCGTTTTAACAACAATCAGATTTACGGATAAAATTTGATCAAAACACTTCGTTTAAGCTACATGCATCTATGTCTGTTGTCCATTCTAAAGGGTCGATTGTGTTCTTGCTAAATCTTTGTTTTTGTTGCGCCCACTGTGTATGGGTATACGTGTAAAACTCTTCTTGTGTGATGTAATTGTCTCTTTTATCTAATTTGACAATTTTCTCGTTGTCAGGAGAATGCTGGAATTTATGCCTTTTATAATCTCTTGATAGTCTACATATGTACGCTCTTATGTATCTTCTTCTTAAAGAGACTAGGTCTGTAACTATGAACATTTTTCGAATTTTTTTATTTTCTTTTTAAATGATTTGTAAAAATAGAGTTAAGTTGTTTTCACAATAATCATGTTCAGTACAGCTGAAAACTGCATGGAAAAGTGAGTTATCTTATAAAAACAGGTGATTTTTCTCTTGTTAGGAATTATTTACGTCCCTCCAATAATTCTAGACAGTTGATTTTTAACATAAATGCGGCTGTTTTGATAGTGATAAATTGATTAGATTTATGAAAATGGTAAAATGTTTACCTGAATTTGTGTATCTTTACTATATTCTCGAAAAGTAGAAACTTTATTTCCAAAATTAGAATATCAAAAGTTACAGACAATGCAGCTTTAATACTATACGTTGATCTGTGTTCTTTGCTTGTGTCAACTTTCTTTCATATTTACTTATTTGTTCATACGTACTTAAATATCTAATTTATTTCCTAAATGTTGAAATAACAGGTTATAATTATAGAGCACATTCGTCTATTATGATGCCGTTGAATAATGCGCGGATCCAAAAAGTTTTGTCAGAGGGGGTCCAACTTTGACAACGGTTTTTTTTCTTTTTCTTTTCTTTTCTTTTCTTTAGTTTGATGAGGGGAGGAAGAATCAAAATACCACTTTAAGCGGGCCATCATTGGCCCGCCAGCGGAATGCGATTTATATGACTTTCGCTGGCGTGCCGATGATGGCCCTACATTGAATGCTGGCTTGGTAGCTTTGTGATGTTTAAGGAGATCCGGACCAGTATTGCTAAGAAACCCTATATTTTTGTGATTTTCCAGGTCCGGACCCCTGTCCCCCTACTCTGGATCCGCGCATGTATATACAACATACCAATTGCTCGTTTCAACTCCGGTTTTGTTTAAAGAATGAGAGCAGTTAATCAACAGAAAACATCCAGCTTAAATTGACAGCACTCACATTAAGTTCCCATGCTGAATATTGATGCTTCTAAAACCCAATTTCAATTTAGTTGCGACACGCTAGGCAAAGCACATCAGTATTCTTCAAGAAAAAGGTGGTGTTCCAGGAAACTATTCCTGTCGTGATAATAGCTTGCATTTTGGGCAAATATAATATATTATTACTGACCAGAACATGTCATAATCATAGGTCATAGATCATTAATTTTACCATGAGGAAGATACTTTAGATCGTTTAAAGAAATAGGTTTTGCATGGATGTTAACAACCAATTTCTGTAATGGACTCATCGTTCTTTTATTAAGTCTTTACACTGTAAATTCCAGGGAACACGTTACGCATTTTGAATGTGTTGCATACCAAAACACCGGCATTTTCAAACAAAACATTGGTGATTTGTAGATGTTTTAATGTTTTACTTTGCGTATTTTGCACTAAAACACCCAAAGCTTTGCGCAAAACACCCAGCTGAAACTAGGTATTTTACACCTTATATGCTTCCATTCTATGGACGTGAAGCATAACTGAATTGTGTTAAATTGGCGGGATTTATATTCATTTCTTGAGAGGAAAGTTAAATGGTCATAACGGATGTAGTTGATGGGCTTTACTGCCCTGATCAGTCTTGTAGCTCAGCGTCCGGGTTTGGGCTTGCGAATTGTTTCGATTCGAATCGTTGTGATTCGCATATTAAAATGCTCCAAGACGGGGTTTTTATGAGGACATTTACGAAGCGACAATTTGTAGACTATATTATATATATAGTTTTTTTCTAAGTTTTCAAAACGGTGCCTGTTTTCATGGTGTTGCGCATGAAAACACGTTACGTCACAATGAAGTCACGTGGTCGGAGATTTTTTTATATTTTAGTTTGATTTTCCCCCGAGAATTTTAGACTGTAACATTTCAACAGAGAGGAAATCCATTTATTTCTAAATATCTAATTAAGTTTCTAAAAAAGTTTTATTTTTAAAAAAAAAAAAACGTTAATCATTTCAATCCAGACGCTTGATTTATATATTTCGAATACAATGTCAAGCGTCTCAACTGTGAGCGCGTTCTTTCATATTTTTGCCAGCTTCAGGAGCCTTCACGAAGAGTTTGCATGTATGTATTTTGTTTTCAAACGTGTTTTGCTGCATATTTATAAGCACACACACAAGGCACAGCTTTTCCTCGCCTTCCAAAAGGTTTTCTTAGAGGACGAACTGTTCAGTGTAAACATGTTGCATTATTTTTATTATTTTTTATTTTTAAAATGAAAAATAGGAGCCGGGGCACAGCATTTACGAGCACCAAGCATACATTGATCAGTCTTTTCTGGTTGCAGGAAGCCCAGGAACCTTGTCTATCCATTGAGTCCCCAGCAAAGACTGTTCAGAGGCTGATCCATGTCTTACTGGGTATACGGGAAAGTGTAGGAAAAGCTGTGCCTTGGCGCTTTACGTGTGTGCTTATACAGCAAAACACGTTTGAAAACAAAATACGTACTTGTTATGAAATAAAACAACTTAATGTGAAAACGTGTTTTTGTGTTTTCAAAGTGTAACAGGGTCCAAAACGCGTGTTAGCGTTTTCAAACAAAACACGTTACACAGGTGTTTTGTCAAAACACAGGTGTTTAAGATTAAAACACCAGTGTTTTGTCAAAACACTAACACGTGTTTTCAAAGTGTAACAAGAAGGAGTTTTCTAACGTGTTTGGATTCAAAACACCCACGTTTACAGTGTAGTTTTCAGTGTGTGATTGTGGCATTTCCTGGTCATGCGCACTTACTTTTAACTAATATTTTAGCAGAACTGAAAATTGGAATTTCCGCTGTGATGTTAAAAAACAGGTATGATGTTCAATAAACTTGGACTCAGACCTTATTTAGTATACTTTTTAAGTCAAACAGCTAAACCTAAATGCTCATGAGATGAAACTAATTGTACGCAAATTACTTTTTTTTAAAAAATGAAGAGTAGATTCCACATACTTTTACAGTGAGCCACTTTAGTTCAGCATGTAAGATTTCTCAAAAAAGAAATATGTCTTTTTATTCTGATAATACCAGCTAAACATGCGGTTTTCTTTAGCTCGGACTATCTGTGAGTCATGAGCCATTTTTCTTTGTATCATAATTGTGTTTACTTTGATTAAATTGTTTCTCTTTGATGATACATTGCCATAGTTATGAAGCCTCCATGCGAGCTAAACATTTTTGTGCCTTAACAACAACAGCACCTAGGGCAAAGATTTGGTACAAAGTAAGAAAGACGATAAAGATCAGGAAACGATACAATCAAGGTCCACACCTGACCCAGAATATCACATGGAAAAGTAACAGAAATACAATAAACATCACTAACAAGTTGTTTATAAAATGCATTTAAGCCCCCGGTGGCTTAGGCTGCTGTCCAGTCTAAGGCGGTGGTTCTGTTGTTGTTGATTTATTGTTTATTGTTGCTCCCAATATTTTTTGGGGGTTCTGTATTTGGTCATTGCTTTGTTATTTAGTACGTTGTGTCCGTCTAGTTGTGCAATCATCTTGTTTACTTTGCTTTAACTGTCTTCTTGGTGTCTTGTGACAGTCAGTGTTCTGTGGATCTTCCTCACGCTACCGTGGGTTGGTCTGCTGTGTGTGATTGTGGTATTTACAGATCATACTCACTTGCTTTTTTATGTTTTGTACAATCCGTGGAAAATCAATTGTGATCGGACCAGACATGGATCCTGAAGGGCACCAATTCACATTGTATTATTTTGAATTGCATTCAGATCAAATTGCACTATTTTTGGTGTCGAATTTCTGCCATGCCATTGTTTAGAGCCGATTTATTGTTTATCAATATTAATGACTGAACCGTATCTGCTACTTTTATCATTCTTTTGAATATTCAATTATTTCAGTTCCACACAGGCCAATGTTGTTTTAGTCCTTTTCTAAAGGTTGATACAATTTCGAATAGTTCTGAGCAAACCAGTTGTCAAAACTCTTCTTTTACAATTTCATTTTTAACAACAACGTTTCCGCCTTTTTTGTAAAAACTTATATATATATAAATAGTAAAAAAATCATCCATGTGCTTATGTTGTTAATTTTTTCTTATAATTTACTTATCTTTGAACATTTTGATTAGTTTACACACACACACACATACATACACACACACACACACACACACACACACACACACACATATATATATATATATATATATATATATATATATATATATATATATATATATATATATATATATATATATATATATATATATATATATATATATATATATATATATATATATATATATATATATATATATATATATATATATATACTAAACGATGTGCCAATAAAAAGATATTTTGATATTTCTGTGCCAAAGTGTGACTTGTAACAAACAATTTGCAAAGAAAGTCTAGTTTAATTATTGTAACTAACGCTAACATGACGTCATAACGACCATTTCTTCAAAAAGTAATGGTGTTCCTGAATTAAACCGCAGACAATATTGGTTCAATAAAATAATTGTTTTGGTGCTTATTATATCCCAACTATCGTCAGGGATAATACCTGACGCAAAATGCAAATAAAAAATATAAATTCACAATTTGCACGTGCGTTTTGTCAAAATGTGCTTTAAACGAAGCAGAATTAATCGCATGAGTGATGCCGAATTTTCTTTTCTATAGTCACTTTTCCATTGGTATCCTGGGTCAAATGTGGTGCTTGATTGTATCGATCCCTTATCTTTGCCCTTTTTCTTACTATGATCAAATAGATAAAATATCGATAAGTAAAATATTATAAGAAATGCTTGATTCCAGCATTTTTGTCTTAAAAAGGCCCTGGACAAGTGGTGCGGAACTAAAGTGGCTCGCTGTAAAGAAGCTTTGGCGTATTAGATACATTCAAATACAACGTGCCTTTGAAATGTCTAGCTTTAACACAATTGCAGTTATACTCGTATTCTCGTCGTGTCGTTTTAATTTTATTTCAGTAATAAAAAACTAAAGCTCTATGCACAAGTTGACAGTAACGATCTCACCAGTTGTAGCGCCTTGGCATTTAAGATACATGGCATTTATAAGATGCATGGTGAAATCATTGCAATATGTATATTTACACCTTTTATAGAGAGTGCGTGTAAAGTACCGTCAGTATGATGCGCTATAAGTACATTGAAATTAACCTTTACAAATAAACCCGGCTAATAAACACATGTAGATATTTGGCATTGGCTTCCACTATCCTGCAAGGTCTTGCAATATATATTATTTAATTGAATATCGCATCACTGCGATTATATTTCCGTTATTCTAATTCGTGAAAAAGCGTTCATATTTCACATTTTCAATGTTATATTAGAGATTTATATTGCAAATTGTCTATTGACAGAGCAGGCTGATAGAGCATGAAATCTGCTGATTAATATCACCTCGTTGCGTGATTTTATTGTGAAACTAGTAAAGGTATAACATTTCATAGGTACAATAAATAATAAATACTGTGATGTTAGCGGCCTTATATTGTTGATTGTAAAACAATGGTGTTTGACCAACTTCGAGGGGTGTTCCGAAAGTTCTGATACTGGCGTGATATCTTGAAACTAACAATAGCACATGCCTGAAAATTTTACAAAATAAACAAATACCATTTATCGATACACAGCTCTAACAGTTATATGTTACTTGAAGGAGCTACTGGAAATCAACCTCGAAACAGCCATACCCTCAAGGCATTGACTTGACAAACAGATCGTTCACACTAGAGACCACACACAATCAGACAAAAGTAGTCTCAGCCGTATGCTTTCATGACTGCTCAAAGAGTACTTCTTAGCAAATATGCCCTGTAAATATAATGAAATTTGTGTGAGACCTGCGTTGCCAAGTGGCAGGTTTTATGCAGAACTTACGAATAGCAGTCATTTGCATAGCAAAGCTTTCGAAGTTTTTTGCCGATCCATACTGTCCTTGGAACGACTTTATTAAAATTGAAATCTTTTTGAGGTAAATGCTAGATGAACTAACTTTAGTCTCAATTAGTTATTATGTGCGTATTGTTGTAGACTAATAATAACCCACATGGGAAAATTATAATGAGTCCACAATGTAAGTCAATAGTTAGAGGTACGTCAAGCGTGCGTGCGTGCGCGTGTGTGTGCGTGCGTGCGCGCGCGCGCGTGTGTGTGTGTGTGTGTTAAATTTAACATAATCACTTGTCTTAAATATTGAGCTGACATTAGGTTTGACATGTTCTGAGTCAAACTGGATAAAAAAATATTCTCGAAAATGAAAATTCTGCGACGTATTGAAAATGATGTGGTTGTCCATTTCAATTACGTCATAAGAATCGTGTATTGTGCTCTAGATATTGAAGTAGCACAACCTGTCGCCATTCAAACATTCAAATGGACATTATATGTAACCAAAACAAATACAATCCGGTTTTATATTGTGGTTATAAAAATGCACGGCTTGAAAGATTCGTCTTAAATAATGATTATAATTCTATAACATGAAAACAGGTCAGTGGTTTGGAGTAGGCGATATATATGTCACTATTGAACGAACCAATACAGCGAGGAAATATTTGCATCATTTTCAATTTAAATGATAGTTCTTTCGAATGGTGCATAGTATGCCTCTAAAAATGTATCTGGATAAAGCTACAAGTTATATTTCAGAACTTTCGGGACAACCCTCGTATAAGTAAAGAGGCAAAGATCAGGAATAAAAATATCACATGCATGTAGTTGAGGTCACAAGAATAGAAGATTTCGAGTAAATATATTTTATTGCATAAAGACAAAGGGATTGGACAAGAACAGGTACAGCTGGTGTTCATAATATTTTGTCTTCTGAATGATACATGGACAGTATATCTCGTGTTCAAAGTATGGTCTGACGCTCAAAAATGTAATTCTGATCATTCCAAAAAGATTCAATTCAGTAAAACGGACAAGCATTTTGAAGCCAAATTCTTGTCACGTGATAAGGGTATATATTAGTTATTCGCAAACCAGTAAACATGGTAAACATAAGCTTCGCTTTGATACCTCTAATGTCTGTAAACATTGTCCTAGGGTACCGGGTCGGCCATGTTGCTTCAAAAGGTAGGTTTTTACCATTGATTGCAGTAATTCCTGGTCATATGCACTTGTCATAGCTTCGGAATTCTAAAAAAGGAGAGCTGCAAAAAATGAAAACATCTACGTTTGATGGCTTAAATTACCAGAAAACAAATATTTAATCACAATTTAGCATTATCACAATATTTACGTTATTAGTAAATTAGTCCTTCTGTATTTTGTGCAGCTGGTAAAAGTGGGCTGGTTATTTAATTTTCACTTTGACAGGCATGTGGCAATCGGAAAACTTCGGCTCAATTCGAGAATCAAGCCTCAGATGTATGTAAGGCTTAGTGCTATGTATAAAAAAAAGCTCCATTTAATTAGCCGGAACTGGGGTAAGGAAAAATAGTACTGTAGCATCTGGGTCCAGTCCTATTAAAATCCATTATTTGATTACCCGAAACGTTTTATCAACAGAATAAATGAAGTTTCACTCATAAGACTAGGGTAAATAGATAGATCAGATCTGATCAGGTTTACATTGGAGCCTAATGGAGTTCTATTGATGAGATGGTAGGGGCCTGATGCTTTGGCTGTTTGTCGGGCCCACCGGGGTTTACCTGTTGGATTTCTTTTGCTCGGGTATTCAGTTTAATTTACTGTTGAGTCCTTATCCTTGCTTTATCTCCTTGTTATTATCTTGATTTATATGTTTTTGGAGATAATGCATTGATAAGTTAGGGGTCTTTCATGCAAACCAAATATCTATGTGTCTTGATCCACATCTGAATTAAGGGTAAGATTGGCGCCGTTAAACCGGTTTAAGCCTTCCAGTAAAATATTTTACTGACCAATCCAAGGCGGTACTTCTTTTGTGGATCTTTTATGTTGTTGTTCTGTCTTGTGTTTGTTATGTCTTTGTGCGCGTCTGTTTATATGTGCTTTGTGGTCACCTGCTGGGAAAGGGCTGACCTCTTGGCTCTCGTTTGTGGTGTCTACTGTGAGTCTGTCACTTTCCCATTGGTATTCTGGGTCAGGTGTGGTACTTGATTGTATCGATTCCTGATCTTTGCACCCCTGCTTACTTTCTATAAGCAGCACAGACTCTAGTCCTAGGAGTGGTTTATATTTTTTTATGAAAAAAACATAAGCTTCATTTATTACCGTTTGTTTTGCTGCAATCACACCTGTTTTTGGGTTGGAATGGTTTCTGTGACGTCAGCGTCATATTATGTAACGTCAGCGTCACGTTATAAAGTAGATTTTCGATTTACATCCGAGGTCTGATTCCACGGAATTCCACGGAATTGGCCGAGGAAGTTCCGATTGAGGCATGTGGGGTGTATGTGTTCTGTGTCTCTACCTTTCTGTGCCGTTGGTTAGTCTGTTGTATTTAATTGTGGTATTTCCTGGTCATATTCACTTGTTATATTTAGGTAAGATCTAGACACGTTTCTGTATGAGAAGAAAAAGAGTAAGTGAGTATGATCAGGAAAAATAACAATCACACACTGCAGACCTATCCACGGCACCATGAGGAAGAGTCACAGAACACTAACAGTCACAAGACATTAGGAAGACTATAAAAGTAAGGAGGAATGCAAAAAGCAGGAATCGATACAATCGAGTACCACACCTGACCCTGGACACTATAAAACAAGAAAAACACAAACACAGAACCCCCACAAACAATTAGAGCAACAATAAACAATAAATCAACAACAACAACAGAACCACCGCTTCAGAACGGACAACAGCCTAATCCGCTTGAAATATTGCTCCTAGCGTCTTTGTATTAGCGTTATATGTTATCACACTGGTGTTGACGTCAGAACGTCATTAACACTCTTAAGTGACGTCATGTTTTATACGCATCATATATATGAGTATAAACGCTCATATCTTTGGTATTGGTAAAGATAATCTCTTCAAATTTTCTGTAATTGTTCACAACAGCTAGGTCTTTCTTTCTCTGTAAATATCTCACTTTTGACTTTTATTGCCAGAAGGTCCCTTTTGTCAGATCTTGGCTCAAATCAAACATAAACAACCAAAAAGGATCCACAAAAGAAACGGTCTAGAAACAAATCACTGCAGGGCTTAGATATGTTTAACGGCACCAACCTCTCCCTTAGTTCTGATGTGGATCAAGACACATAGATATTTGATTTGCATGAACTTAGCAATGCATCATCTCCAAGTACATACAATTCAAGATATAAAAAGTTGGATAAAATAAAGATGTGAACCCATCTCTGTCATCTATAGATAAGTCTTTAAATAGTAAATGAGTATGATCAAGAAATACCACAATCACACACTGCAGACCAGTGAGAAAGAGCCACAGAACATTATAGTAACAATACATCTGTAAGACAATAATAGCAAAGAAACCAGCTTTCTCTTCCACTTTAAGATGATTGCAAAACTAGAATGGACACAAAGTAATGCAGAACATAACAATACAAAAACAAACACGGAATTCCCACTAGACTTATGAAAGTCTCCTTCTTATATATTATTTTTTTTATTTATTTTTTTTTATGAAATATATTTCACTTCATGAATTACTTAAGTTATTATATGAAGTAAAATGAAATTGGCATTGGAGACTGAATTTCAGTCTAAATTTCACAAACAATGGGAAGTACATTAAACAATAGATCAACAACAACAGAACCATCGCCTTAGAACGGACAGCAGCCTAAGTCACCGGGGGTTTAAATGCATTTTTTAACCCTAAATCTTTGGCCACGATTCTGTTGTTGTTAAAACGTCAAATTGTCTAGCTCACATGGAGGCTTCCTAACTAATACAATGTACCATCACAGAGGAACAATCAAATCAAATTAAAACATTTTGATGATACAAAGAAAAGGACTCATGACTCACAGATATTCAGAGCTAAAGAAAACCTCAAGTTGAGCTACGGTGGGCCCAGCCAACGACAAGTATCAGGCACCCACCAACAGATTAAAGCTTTATTGCTTTCCTCTTTAATTGCACGCCGGTGGGTCGGACTTCAGACTCTATGATGGTTCCGACTTAAATACTTATCTATTGATGAGATGGTAGGGGCCTGATGCTTTGGCTGTTTGTCGGGCCCACGGGGGTTTACCTGTTGGATTTCTTTTGCTCCGGTATTCAGTTTAATTTACTGTTGAGTCCTTATCCTTGCTTTATCTCCTTGTTATATCTTGATTTATATGTTTTAGGAGATGATGCATTGATAAGTTAGGGGTCTTTCATGCAAACCAAATATCTATGTGTCTTGATCCACATCTGAATTAAGGGTGAGATTGGCGCCGTTAAACCGGTTTAAGCCCTCCGGTAAAATATTTTACTGACCGTTCCAAGGCGGTGCTTCTTTTGTGGATCTTTTGTGTTTTTGTTCTGTCTTGTGTTTGCTGTGTTTTGTGCGCGTCTGTTTATTTGTGCTTCGTGGTCACCTGCTGGGAAAGGGCTGGCCTCTTGGCTCTCGTTTGTGGTGTCTTCTGTGAGTTTGTCACTTTCCCATTGGTATCCTGGGTCAGGTGTGGTACTTGATTGTATCGATTCCTGATCTTTGCAACCTTACTTACTTTACTTATGTCAGGGCCGTCATCAAGTCTGAGGCCTGACCCACCTTCGTGCAATTAAAGAGGAAGCCATAGCTATCAACCGTGATTGGGTTTACAAACAGGCATGCAGACTGCCGCATGATATCCATGCTGTATCCCACTCTTTTATATCGTTTAATAATCTTTTAAATTGATCACTAAAATTAGATTTTCCTCTAAATATTTTAGATTTATAAACAAAATCGCCATGAAATACAGGTTCTGGTATGCCAAATTGCAGAGGATTCCTTAAGCAAATATTGTATTTAACAATCAACTCTGAGTGTCGGTAATACAATTTAGAAAAAAGTTTTACTGAGTTTATGGTATGGATAACCTTGTTTTAGTAACTTAGAAGTCAAAAAAATGTTTCTATTGTTAAAGTCTTCAACATGAGAACATACTCATGCAAAAAGAATAGTTTGTGAAATGTATACACCATAGGAAGGGGACCGAGGAACATCTCTATCAAGAAATGGAAAATTAACTATTTCAAAATTAAAGACGTCCCGTTTGTCATAAATTTTGGTTGAAACTATGCCATTTGTAATAGACAAGTCTAAGTCCAAAAATGGAACTTCAGTATCTGAAGGATTCGCCTTATTCAGCTGCCTTATCACCATTTTATATCTAGTATTCTTTGCGAATAGAGTTGATAGGTTCATCCGTTCTAGAAAACTATCATTAAAACGTGAGTGATTATAAAGGTGTGACCAGGTAATGCCAAAATCACACACAGTGACTGAAGACCAACCCATGACATAATGGGGAAATGAAATAGCCACATTACAGCAATAACTAAGATAGAGTAAAACAACCAGCTCTCTCATCCTCAGCAAGATGATAAAAGGACACTAAGTACTGAATAGCGAAACAAGGACCAAACACAAAAAGAACTATATCAGATTCCGTTTCGATATTGAATAAGCATGTTTCAACCAATTGTATTGACGCATTTGTTTTTTACTATTGCACTAACTCTGTTGCAAAACAGAATGTCTTTAAAGTAAGTAAGGGTGCAAAGATCAGGAATCGATACAATCAAGTACCACACCTGACCCAGGATACCCTTTTATGCCGAATGCATTTTCCCATTCTTATCAATTAGACGAGTCCATTCCTAACTTTAACGTCGTTGGGTGATATTTGATTTTTTTCAAATTTTAAAAGAAGCTCCTGTAAGCAAAAGTGGAGAACCTGATCAGACGCTGCGTTTTGCGGCGTCTGATCTGGTTTTGCACTGTTTGCCGATGTCCCACAAAAAGGACGCTAGGCTTATATGGGTTAAAAACATTAAACAGTTCATCATTGTTTCTTTGCTTGTTTGTTTTTCAGAGTTTGACTATCCCCCATTGATTTAGTGAGACCGTCGTGTTATTGATGGATATATTGTCATAGTACCGCTGAGTATGAAATATAATGCGATCGAGCTAGTTACTGTCTTTAGAAAGTACGTTCTGTTGCGCATCACGATATATTAATGATATTTCAAAGGAAAGTTTAATATTTATTACCCGAGATTATGATGCGCTATTCGGAACAGAGCATATAAAACTGTTTATTTCAAAAAGATCTAAAGGTGTATTGCAGTATCATAGAATGAAAAATTGCTTACCTAATTATTTTCATGCGTGCTGACTTCCCCTAGCTCGATTCATCTAACAACGAATGCATTTTAGTACGCAGTTGCATGTCGACTGAAAATACACTAATATAACTCATTTGATAATGATAGAATGGTTTTAGTTTTAGTTATGGTATATTTGGCAGGTATTTTTATTTGGCGCTATTGGAGGTAAAAACGCAAATCACGAAAACTTTGAGACCGAGAAATACAGTTTTGTCTGCAGTTTGTGATTGTGGTATTTCCTGATCATACTCACTTACTATTTTTGAATTCAGTTACACAACAAGCAATAAATGGACATATACTGAACAGCAAAAGAAACGCATATTTTGCATATTTGGTAAAGTGTATAAATTGAGGTTTAAATACTGATCTAATGATATTTAAGGTATCACTGATGCATTGAACATGTGACTTATCAAATGCATCACGAATGGATGGGTCATTGGAATAATGAAAATAAAGGGACCTAACTCTGGGCGTAATAAAATAACTCATAATAAAGGCGACTGTCGAGATGGTGTATGCCTTAATCTACTGAACGGATTTCAATGAAAATCACGCTGCGTGTTAACCATGACATACAGACTACTTATGAAGTTTAAATTTTCCGATATTCTTTACAGTGGACTATTGTGACCCAGTTACATTATCGGACAAATAACCGGAAGTGTGATTAATACAGGCATGAAAGGGTCCAAACAATTGTTCTAAACGGTACTGTTGGACACTACCCTACCTTGACATCAATCATACTGTTCCAGATATTCTTACACCCAAAGATTCCAGTGGTTTTCGATACCAATGCAAAAAATGCAAAAAATGAAGATTTTTGGATTAGCAGTATACTTTTTACAGCAGTGAATTTTAAAGTTTTATGCTGTGTTCTAATCTGTTACAGTGAGTTATCGTGACTTGCAATGAAATCGGATTCAAATCATGTGTTTTCCAATGTACAGCACTGTTTTGCGTTTTTTTGCATTAATTAACAAAAAATGATAATTAACTGTGTAATGACGAATATAATGGTCTGGAACGAACGCATGGGTCCGTTCAAACATGTTCTTATCATTTAGGATAAAATTTGATAAGGGTTTCTGGTATTAAATTGATATTGAAAATATGCGTTTCTTTTGCTGTCAAGTATATATCCTTAGTTTGTTGATATCCATATCATCATGATCAACTGTTGAACGGTAGAATCTTTTAAAACCGCCAAATTTTTATGTCGCGAATGTAAACTGGTTTACAGTACAAAAGTGAATATGACGAGAAAAGGCCACAATCACATACCACATACCAACCCACGGCACAGCGCGTAACAGACCCAGGACACAGGCAGCCGCTAGATAGCAAAAGCACAATTAATTTAAAGTAATCAGCTCTCTCTCTCTTTTTTAGCAAAATGATTGGAAAACTAGAAAAGTTACTAAGAACTACATTACAAAACAAAGGTCCAGCACAAAACCCACACACTCATAAGCTGCATTGTTGCATTTTCTATAGAACAGCAAAAAAGTTTGAATGACTGCTACATTGTATGTATGTAATTCATAGCATTGTACCAGTGCTTATTTATAAGAAACAAACAAGTAAGTGCGCTATAACATGGAGGCTTGCATAGGGGTTTTAGGGATACAGGATACTATCCATTTTACTTCCAGAGATATGGTATACTATCCATTTTACTTCCAGGGATATGGCAAACTATCCATTTTACTTGCAGAGATATCGAATACTATACATTTTTTCTTCCAGGGATATGGGATACTGTGTTCAATATTGTGTTTACTTTAAGAGATATTGTTTATTTAAGAATATTAATTATGGGGCTGTTTGCCAGTTTGTAAGGGATGCTTGCCTGTTTACTTCAATTGATATTGTATTGGTAACCATCTATACAAACCTCAACATGTAACGCATGCCTGGTCGTAACTTCAGTCAACTGCACGAACCGTGGTGAACGTAGATTAATCTGTATCTGGTGCCAGAGAGAATCTGTGGAAAGCAACTTGGACGGTTGCATGGACTCACACAGTGATTATAGTATACACCTGCGGGTCGTGTAAAATTTCGATAACAAGTCTTTAAATATTGATATTACTGGTAATTTCAATAATATATATTTCAATTTAACATAGATTTTGTGATTTTTGGTGGTTGTCTACTTTTTTAAACGCTCCCGTCACAGTTTTGCATACCAGTGGCTAAACAATGTTAAAATAATAAGTATGTAAAATTTTATCCAAATATACCATGTGGCTTGATGAGCATATTTACTTACTGACCACGACCGGCCGAACTTGTGTTCAGCAAAGCTTCGTCCATCACAAAAGACTGTTGCGTATGCCAGCTGTAAGACAATGCTGTCCTGTATACTTGTACAAAATTACCATGTGGTTCAAGAGTTATGAGTATTTTCACTAACTAACCACGGACGGACAGACATACGGACTCGCACAGTGATTATAGTGCACACTTGCGGATCGTGCAATCATGGATTGTAGCTATGGTTTCGTCTTTAATTATACGACGGTGGGTCAGACCTCAGATGCAATGACAGCACTGGCCTAGTATTTTCGTCTGTAGTTTGATGATTGTGTTGGCTGGTCCCACTGTGGCTAAAGTAGTGGCTGTCTTTAGATTTTACTGACTGAGTGGCTTTGTTTGCTGTCAGTTAGTTAATTTAATTTGATAATGTCCCTGTTATGACACATTAAAATAGG
Source organism: Loripinus fragilis (assembly GCA_964019695.1). Taxonomy (NCBI): domain Eukaryota; kingdom Metazoa; phylum Mollusca; class Bivalvia; order Lucinida; family Lucinidae; genus Loripinus; species Loripinus fragilis. Next base: position 466,085 of record OZ026515.1, on the reverse strand, counting down.
TTACCAATAATCCATGCGAGCTAAACCATTTGTGTGTTTTAACAACATCACTACCGACGATTAGACATGTAATCTGTGTTTAAGTTCATCGATGGCTGCTGGTCGATAAAAGCAGCAACAGCATTACCGGCGATTAGGCCTGTAATCTAGATTTAAGCCCCTCGGTGGCTGCTGGTCTGTGAGAGCAACAACAGGAGTACCAATGATTTGGCCTCAAATCTAGATTTAAAACCAGCAATGGATGCTGGTTGATGAGAGCAACAACAGCAGTACCGAAGACTAGGCCTGATCTTTGCACCCTTACTTGCTTTTACTTCTGTAATATTTAAGCCCCTCGATGTCTGCTGGTCGGTGATAGGAACAACAGGAGTACTGATAATCAGGCGTGGAATCTAGATTTTAGCCACTCAATGGGTGCTGGGCTATGAGAGCAACACCATCAGTATCGACGATTAGGCCTGTAATCTATAGTGAAACCCATCGATGGGTGCTGGTCGATAAGAGCAACAACAGCATTACTGGAGATTAGGCCTGTAATCTAGATTTAAGCCCCTCAATGGATGAGAGCAACAACAGCAGTACCGAATACTAGCTATGTAATCTATATTTACGCCGCTCGATAGGAACAACAGCAGTACCGAAGCTATAGTTACGCCCATCGATGGCTGCTGGTCGACAGCAGTACCGGTGGTTAGACCTGTAATCTTGAGTTAAGCCCCTAAATAGCTGCTGATCAATAAGAGTACAACAGTAGTACGAAAATTAGGCCTGTAATCTGTAGTTTAGCTCCTCGATGGCTGCTGGTCGATGAGAGCAACAACAGCAGTACCGGTGGTTAGACCTGTAATTGAGAGTTTAGCCCCTCAATAGCTGCTGGTCAACAGCACAACAGCAGTAAGCTCATCGATGGCTGCTGATCGATTAGAGCTACAACTGCAGTACCGACGATTAGGTGTGTAATCTAGATTTAAGCCCCTTGATAGGAAAAACAACAGTACCGAAGCTTAGGCCTGGAATCTATAGTTAAGCCCATCGATGGCTGCTGGTCGATGAGAGCATCAACAGCAGAACCGGTGATTAGGCCTGGTATATCTATAGTTAAGCCCAAGTTTGGGTGCTGGTGAATGAGAGCACCACAGCAGTACGAAGATTATGCCTGTAATCTAGATCTAAGCCCCTCAATGACTGCAGGTCGATGAGAGCAATAACAGCAGCACCGACGATTAGGCCTGTAATCTAGATTTAGCCCCTCAATGTATGCTGGTCGATAAGAGCAACAGCAGTAGTTTAGAAGATTAAGCATGTAATCTTTAGTTAAGCCCGTCAATAGACGCTGGTCGATGAGGGCAATAGCAGCAGTGCGGAAGATAAGGCCTGTAATCTAGATTTAAGTCATTCAATGGATGCTGATCGATGAAAGCAACAACAGCAGTACCGACTATAAGGACTGTAATCGAGATTTAAGCCCGTCGATGGCTGCCGGTCGATGAGAGCAACAACAGCAGTGCCGAAGATAAGGCATGTTTTGTTTGTTTTATAGCTTTACGTCCCAAGTCAACAGCTATGGTCATGGCGGGACGGTCAGATCACCTAACCACACCTGTTTGTTGGCAGGCTCGAACAAGCAGTTTACCAGTAGTTCGTGCACATACTTTCGCTTGTAACTAACAACAACCCTTCTTGAATGAATCAGCGGAACGGAGGAGAATGACCGTAGACATTAATTCATGATCAATCTCCACGAAAGTATGGGACCAGGCCGTACTGCTGGTCGATAAGAGCAGCAACATCAGTACCGAAGATGATGCCTGTAATCTAGTTTTAAGCCCCTCAATGGATGCTGGTCGATAAGAGCAACAACAGCTGTACCGAAGATAAGGCGTGTAATCTAGATTTAAATGCTGGTCGATGATAGCAACAACAACAGTACCGAAGATAAGGTATGTAGTCTAGATTTTAACCACTCGATGGCTGCTGGTCGATAAGAGCAACAACAGCAGTACCGAAGATAAGGCCTGTAATCTAGATTTAAGCACCTCAACGGATGCTGGTCGATGAGAGCAACAACAGCAGGACCGAAGATTAGGCATGTAGTCTAGATTTTAACCCCTTGATGAATGCTAACCGGTGAGAGTAACAACGTACAATGAACGAACAACAATTAAGTCGGCGCTTTAGTTCACCACTGCCTTGTTTCCCTATATCACCAGTACAAAACAAGAAAACGAGTGTCATTTGAAACGTTAATGTTGACTATCAAGGCTTGAATATATCAATTTTAGGCTATAAAATCGCCAATGATTATTGTATGCGCTACCTACATGTACCCACCCCAAAACCTTGGACCCAGATACCCCTCAATGGGTACTCGGCAATTAGTGAAGACCCATGCCGCATGTTCGTAGTTTATAGCTATGGTTTGCTCTTTCATTACACGACGGCGGGTCAGGCCTCAGACTCAATGACGGACGGCCTGGCGAAAAGCTTTCATCCGTTGGTTACCCTGATGTTTGCCTTTGGCTGGGCCATCGTGGCTCAACTTGAGGTTTTTTAGCTCTGACTATCTGTGAGTCGTGAGCAATTTGCGTAGCTTTATTATGTGTGTTAATTTGTTTAGAAATGGGCTTGGGCTGATGTTCGGTCTGGGGTGGCAGTTCTGTTGTTGTTGATACATTGTTTAATGTTCCCCCATAGGTGTGTGTGGGGGGGGGGGGGGTTCAGTGTTTGATCATTGTTTTGTTACGCGTTACCTAGTGTCCTTCCTAGTTTTGCAATCACCATGACGAGGAAGAGAGGGCTGGCTGTTTTACTTTAATTATCTGTAAGTATTATGTGGCTCTTCCTCATGGTGCCGTGGGTTGGTCTGCACTATGTGATTTGTTATTCCTGATCATACTAACTTACATTTTGTTTTCGGTCCTTGTTTTGTAATTCAGTACTTAGTGCCCGTTTTAGTTTTGCAATCATCTTACTGAGGAAGAAAGAGCTGGTCGCTTAACTTTAAATGTGTTCATATTGTAATATGGTTGTTGTTGTTGTTCTGTGTCTTTTCCTAGCGGTGCCGTGGGTTGGTCTCTGGTCTGTAATTGTGACATTTCCTGGTTATACTTACTTGCTTTTTTACCACATTAAAATATCTCAAAGAATTGTTGCACAATGTCCATATGATTTATCAAGAACTTAGACATCAGTTTGATGCTCTTCGATTACCTGTTAGTGTTCGTAGGACGGGACGGAATGTTGACAGCACATCGATGATATAATTCCATATCGCTTAATTTTATAGATAAATTATAATTTCCATGTTCACACTTATATCCTCCAATTTCACTTTACAGTCATAAAGCTATCTGACGCCACAATAAAATTATTTTGGACACATAGAGAATCTAACATGAGTGCTCAGGTTTTATTGAATTAATTAAAGTTGGGATAACATGCGAGGCTTCCCTAGCATTTTTCGTTTTAAACGCAACGAGTTTAATAGATTAAATAATGCACGAATGTAAGATTCTATTTATCACATGGCATTAAACTTACTTAAAAATGCGTTTTGGGCGTGAACACGTCAATATTTTACCATATTTTACGCAACGTTATAATGGACGTCAATACCTTAGGTTAATAAATCAAATCTGTAAACCACTAGAGGTTTATCGAATTTATTGCATGGCGTTACATCACTCTCAGATGCGACGTCATGTAATAAATGTATATAAATAACTGGAGAGTAGATGACTAAGAGTAATTTTATATCGTCAAGATCCAAACATCAGCACCAGGCAACGTCCATTGTGCGAACAATCAAGAACAATGCATTCGAGGTTCATCAGCACCAGGCAACGTCCATTGTGCGAACAATCAAGAACAATGCATTCGAGGTTCATCAGCACCAGACAACGTCCATTGTGCGAACAATCAAGAACAATGCATTCGAGGTTCATCAGCACCAGACAACGTCCATTATGCGAACCGACAAGAACAATGTATTCGAGGTTCATCAGCACCAGACAACGCCCATAGTGCGAACCGACAAGAACAACGTATTCGAGGTTCATCAGCACCAGACAACGTCCATTGTGCGAACCGTCAAGAACAATGTATTCGAGGTTCATCCGCACCAGACAACGTCCATTGTGCGAACCGTCAAGAACAATGTATTCGAGGTTCATCAGCACCAGACAACGTCCATAGTGCGAACCATCAAGAACAATGTATTTGAGGTTCATCAGCACCAGACAACGCCCATTGTGCGAACCGACAAGGACAATGTATTCAAGGTTCATCAGCACAAGGCAAGCCCACACCATATCGGGTCTACATTCCTGATGATTAGTTATCTGATTATCTCTGATAAATTAAGCTAGAGTAAATTATCCGCTTACCCACTCTCAATTTTTAGTGCTGTGGGTACATGTACTCAAAGAACTGTCTTTTTGAATGCCCTAAACAAACGTTAAAATGTTGGATCAGAAAGTATTCACAATATTATGCTGGATTTTTTTCTTATCTAGACCTATGATTCTAGATCTATACCGAGAGAAGACTCAAATTAGGCTGCGCATCTACAATACTGATACAGGTAAACTTGAAAAATGTTCCATTTAGGAATACATCATTATATTGGCCTGTATCATTTAAAATTGTAGGAGATGAAATCGAAACAATCAAAGAATTTAAGTATCTTGGCGTTCTTTTTACAAAAATGGACGATTCGTTCAGCATATAAAATACCTATCAGCACTGGCCAAAAAGTCAATGCAGCTATTAAGAAAACGTATTGTTAACTTGCACTTGCCAGTAGATTGCCAGTTGAAGCTTTTTGACCAGACAATTGTACCAATATTATTGTATGGTAGCGAAACGTTTGGCTTTGAAAATTTACAACCTTTAGAAAAAATCCATTTATAATTTCTGAAAAGTATACTGAAAATGAAAAGTAGCACACCGCTGATCATGATTTACGGTGAATTTGGACGATTTCCCCTAGAAATTCAGGTAAAAACAAGAATGATCAAATTCTGGGCAAAGATCTTAACTGGCAAAAACACCAAAATTTCTTATAAAATGTATGAATTATTGCTATATTTACATAATAAAGATTGTATGCATTCAGAAAATTTTACAAGACGTTGGATTGAATTATATATGGATAACTAAAACTGTACCAAATATTAATTGGCTTTGCAGAGAAGTTAAAGATCGCCTGGAAATGCAGTTCATGCAAAAGTGGAACTCTGATGTCCAAGCCAGCCCAAAATGCATCAACTATAGACTTTTTAAAACAGAATTTAAAATTGAACCTTACATTACAGAACTTCAGCCCCGTTCATATACCACTTTATCCAGATTCAGAACAACAAACAACCGACTGCCTATAGAACGGGGGAGGCGGGAAAATGTTGACCGTTTACAAAGATTCTGTAACATGTTGGGCGATGAGTTCCACTATTTGCTCGAGTGCAAATACTTCACAGAAGAAAGAAAGAAATATTTACCAAAATTCTATTTACGACATGTTAATATATTAAAATTTCAAAAACTGATGTCTACTGAAAATTTGAAGCTGTTAAAACAACTTAGTAGGTTTATTTCTATAGTGCTCAGTAAGTTTTAGTCCCTGATAACTGAGCGCGCACCTTATCGTATAGTTTATAGATATGTCATTAGCTGATTAGAATTTATTTCCTCATATATTGTGTTATGCAATCTGAGAGAATAAAAGGTATGTTATGTTATGTTATTAATTTCCTGTTCCTTCTCATATAATAGAGACATGCCTCATTGTTCTGTTTTGTTCTGAAATAATTCATATTAAAGAAAATTCTGTTCATGATCACTCTAAACGATAATCCTTTAGTTATAATTGCTGTCGTTAATACAGGTGTCAGTTTCTTAATCTTGTTTTTATAACGACCTCCTTTGATAATGACCTCATTAATAAATAAGCTTTGATCATCGCATTTAAAAAAAGACGAGACGTAACTGAAAATAATGACCCGACCAAATGAGCATATTCGGCCCCAAAATAGTGCCCCCCCCCCCCCGCAAAAAAAAACAAACAAAAAAAAAAACAACCTTTTTTAGCCTTTAAAGTAGTCATGGCCGGACCGCCGCCGACGGCCTTGTTTGGTGAAGCTGTGTTATTTCTAAATAATTTTGTTGTACTCAAACCCCCGAAGACAGTTTTTCTCACGTCGTGGCCCATATAATTTTTTATGAACATTAAGAAATTCAGTACTCAAGTGCTCATGTGCTGTTTTAAGACTCATTCAGAACACACGAATAGTGGACAAACATGTATTATCCTTGCTTTATCTCCTTGTTATATCTTGATTTAAATGTTTTAGGAGATGATGCATTGATAAGTTAGGTGTCTTTCATGCAAACCAAATATTTATGTGTCTTGATCCACATCTGAATTAAGGGTGAGGTTGGCGCCGTTAAACCGGTTTAAGCCCTCCAGTAAAATATTTTACTGACCGTTCCAAGGCGGTACTTCTTTTGTGGATCTTTTATGTTTTTGTTCTGTCTTGTGTTTGCTATGTTTTGTGCGCGTCTGTTTATATGTGCTTTTTGGTCACCTGCTGGGAAAGGGCTGACCTCTTGGCTCTCGTTTGTGGTGTCTTCTGTGAGTTTGTCACTTTCCCATTGGTATCCTGGGTCAGGTGTGGTACTTGATTTTATCGATTCCTGATCTTTGCAACCTTATTACTTTTACATTTGGAGATTAAAACCCTTTTTCTTGATTTCAATCAGATGCATGCACACTCCAATTTGAAACAAATTTTAAAAGCACATTTTATGTTGCATTAATGAAAATTCTATCCAACAATTCTGGTAAAACATTGAGATGGTATAATTGGGTACCCTCTAAGGCCTCTTTCGTCAGACAAATGCCATCGATACCCGGACTGAGATACAATCGCCCCCGTGGTGTAAGGGGGACTATTGACTTATCGATTATCTAGGTGATGAAGCACCATAACTGACCGGTTAAGTCGGGCAATAGTTCTATTAGCCAACAAGAACAATGTATTCGAGGTTCATCAGCACCAGACAACGTCCATTGTGCGAACCATCACGGACAATGTATTCAAGGTTCATCAGCACCAGACAACGTCCATAGTGCGAACCGACAAGAACAAAGCATTCGAAGATTATTAACCCTAGACAACGTCCATTGTGCGAACCGTCAAGAACAATGTTTTGGAGGTTCATCAGCACCAGACAACGTCCATTGTGCAAACCGTTAATGACAATGCATTTGAGGTTCATCAGCACCAGACAACGTCCATTTTACAAACCGTCAATGACAATGCATTTGAGGTTCATCAGCACCAGACAACGTCCATTGTGCAAACCGTCAATGACAATGCATTTGAGGTTCATCAGCACCAGACAACGTCCATTGTGCAAACCATCAATGACAATATTTTTGAGGTTCATCAGCACCAGACAACGTCCATTGTGCAAACCGTCAATGACAATGTATTTGAGGTTCATCAGCACCAGACAACGTCCATTGTGCGAACCGTCAATGACAATGTATTCGAGGTTCATCAGCACCAGACAACGTCCATTGTGCGAACCGTCAATGACAATGTATTCGAGGTTCATCAGCACCAGACAACGTCCATTGTGCAAACACTCAATGACAATGTATTCGAGGTTCATCAGCACCAGACAACGTCCACTGTGCGAACCGTCAATGACAATGTATTCGAGGTTCATCAGCACCAGACAACGTCCATTGTGCGAACCGTCAATGACAATGTATTCGAGGTTCATCAGCACCAGACAACGTCCACTGTACAAACTGTCAATGACAATGTATTTGAGATTCATCAGCACCAGACAACGTCCATTGTGCGAACCGTCAATGACAATGTACTTGAGGTTCATCAGCACCAGACAACGTCCATTGTGCGAACCGTCAATGACAATGTATTTGAGATTCATCAGCACCAGACAACGTCCATTGTGCGAACCGTCAATGACAATGTATTTGAGATTCATCAGCACCAGACAACGTCCATTGTGCGAACCGTCAATGACAATGTATTTGAGGTTCATCAGCACCAGACAACGTCCACTGTACAAACTGTCAATGACAATGTATTTGAGATTCATCAGCACCAGACAACGTCCACTGTACAAACTGTCAATGACAATGTATTTGAGATTCATCAGCCCCAGACAACGTCCACTGTACAAACTGTCAATGACAATGTATTTGAGGTTCATTTGCATGTCAGTGATGATTGTACACGATCCATATTTGTTGAAATAACTGTAACGGTTTCATATCGTTCAAGAATGGCAATCCATAAAATGAAATTTGGAAAATGTTTCAATCTGTACACTATTGACAACTATTAATCGCGGCTTAATTGCACATGACCACGTCAGCGTTTAAATTTGTTAGCAAATCCAGAAAAAGCAATTAAAGACATTGTTTACATGAACAGAATCCTGGCGTTCCACCATCTGTTGTCTAAATAGAAACAATGGTTTCGAGAAAATTCCCATGCGCATTTCACAGGATGAGCATACGCCTTTAAGCTCCAACGTACAAACAAAATAGTTTAAATCTTATTTGTTCTCCATATATGTTTATAGAGTAAGTAGTAAACTAAGTTATCTATTATAGACGGTAGCTTAAGTGTGCCTGGTTCATTGGGTAAACTTACGATATATAATACGTGATTTCTTGTCTGGTGCCATCATTGTACTTTCTTTGAATCTCTGCAATTTTCCAACAGACATGATTAAGGCATTCAATCTCTAGATAAAAATCTTTAATTGCAAGTTTGCATTTGCATTTGGAAATTATTAAAAAGAACTACGACATCCTACGAGAAAAGCGAATTGATATGTTTCTTACAAATATGTGAACAATTTAATAATAAGCCAAATAATTCCCGCTGACCCTCAGTTAAAAATGCAAATTCGTTTGATACATAAGCACAACATTTAGATTTGGACTTGTGCATATCAGATATGAAAGTGCCATTTTGCTATAAACGAGATGCTTTTAATTTTCAAAATTTAATTTCCAATTTTATACGAGACCTGCTTCGTGTTTATTTGAACAAATGTGAATTTCACTTTTTGCAGGTGCATATAAATAAAACTAACTAATGTTGCTTTATCATAGATAACGGACGTGTGCCAGATATGGTCAATAGACAAAGTGACAATCTAAAGCATTACCATAAAACAGCGGCCCGGAAAACACCCCATCCCACTTTTCATGATTTTATAAGCTAAAACGTGTGGATCTTTCATGAAAATGCGTATTTAAGTGTTCAATTTCAGTTTAGAGGAACATTCAGTTTATTATTCAAATGAAAATCAGCTTCTGTTTGCCTATTTTTGCTTGACAACTGGGCTTAATAAGTTCTACCATGCAAGTATCCAAATGGGTATTCCATGTATAAATGTGTCCTAGAAGAATAGTGAAAAACACATTGTCAAAACTCACAGCTGACTCAAGTTCTTAGATATTTTAAGTATATATCGCCGATTAAACTGATCACCAATATTGCATTCATGTATTTTGCATACGATTTTGTGTTGCCTTTGATACTGTGAACTCCAAAATTTGATGGTCAATTTGCTTCCAAAAAGTAAATATCCAACTGAAATGCTTTATTTTCTAACAGACCACACTTTAATTATTGATGTACAACTTATATTAGGTTTCCAGAGAAAAAAACTTCATAGCTTTAAGAGAATCATTCTAGAACGATTCAGAACATTTCGATTCAGACAGCATTTTTAAACGCTTAACCTTTGACTACTCATCTTCAGAGACTGTTTCAAACAAGCGAATTCAATTAAGAGCAATTATCTTGGTCACTGCGTATTTCTAGAGATCAGAATAACCTATGTAAATCAATTATTACAAAATATAATGAGATACATATTAGTTACAGCAATTTAAAATTTGTTCAAAGATGAAGATGTTCCTCGCATCCATATATATTTAGTACAGTTGTTGTACCTGATTGTATCGATTCCTGATGGTTTACTCTTTAATTGCACGACGGTGGGCCAGGCCTCGGACTCAATGACGGCACTGACGTAACACTTTCATCCATAGGTTGTACCTGATGCTTGTCTTTGACTAGGCCCATCGTGGCTCATCTTGAAGTTTTCTTTAGCCCCGACTATCTGAGGGTCGTGGGGCCTTTTCTTTGTTTCATCATATTGTGTTAATTTTATTAGATTATTTCTCTGTGGTGATTCATAGCATAAGTTAGGAAGCATCCATGCGAGCTAAAAAAATTGTGTTTTAGCAACAACGGAATCAAGGGCGAAGATCTTTTACCAGTATACTGCATTAGACCCTCACCAGTGGCTTAGGCTTATCTTCGTTCAAAGGATGTGGTTCTGTTGTTGATGATGCGATTTTTATTGTTACTGTCATTGTTTGTGGGGTTCTGTACTTCTTCCTTGTTTTGTTATGCAGTGCTTGGTGTCGTTTGTAGTTTTGCAATCATCTGGATGAGAGAGAGAGAGAGAGAGAGAGAGAGAGAGAGAGAGAAAGTTGCTTTACGCTTTACTTTAATTCTCTTCCTGATATATTGTGACTGTGAGTGTTCTGAGGCTCTTCCATATGGTGCTGTGGTTTGGTCTGCAGTGTGTGATTGTGCTGTTTCCTTATCCAACTTACTTTCTTTTTTCGCCTACAGGGCTAAATCTGATTTGGCCCTTGGACCGAATTCAAAACAATTCCACATCTATTATCCCCGTGACACCTTCTATAAAACTTGCACACAAGCTTTTGGCCCCACCAGAGTTCAACACTGAAAAGAAGTCCTTATGAAATGCCGACTCAAATTACAAAATAATTGCACGTTAATGGTCCATTGGAATCGCACAAGCAGTTCTTTGCGGATAAAAAAAGTTGCTATCAGAGATAAAACAATCATCTCTAAGCAAAATCTGTTCATGAACCTGGATTGAGGTGAGAGATCCAGGGACACATGTCATCTTGTTACTATAGTACTCTATAGTCTTGCATAACCTGAACCTGAACTCAGGTGAGAGATCCAGGCAAATGTAATCTTGTTACTATAGTACTCTATATTCTTGCATTACCTGAACGGAGAAAAAACAAAACACCAGCCTAAGTAACAAGCATGTGGTGTAACTAAGAAAAAATAATAATAAGGAAAACCTGCTCTTAAGAATGCTCCCACTAAATGGCTAAGTGGGAATTTATCAACATCTGCTAGGTTTGTTAAAAGGTGTGAACATACTAAAGATAATGTGATACTTTTGTATGCACATACCAAATGAAATTATTCTAAATCACAGTGCATTAACGTTCGTTTCGAACTGACAGTTATTTGAAATTTATACTCGAGCATTTCTATGATCTTGGTTTGGATATCTCAAGTGGGTCTTGCGTCTGTTTATTCTAGCAATAGCTGTCAAAGATTGAAGCCTCAAAATGAAATCTCGAATTTACATCTTCCGCATGCTACATTTCTAGATAAATTGTCCAAAAGAAACTGATGACTGATTGCAGTATCTTTGAAATCATATATTCAATGCCGTACATGTCCTCTCAATATTTCGATTATTTATACCGGGTAACATATTCCTGCTTTGGACTTTATTCGATTACGCATGTTAACTCCTATAATTTGCATGCGATTAATAAACCCAAACATTGGCTTTGAAATATAGGAGTAGAAAGTATTTCATATGTATCAATATAACATTGTCCTGGCTTCTATCAAAATAGGAACTTATATGTTTTAACAATTGCAGTATAAGGTCAAATTCGTAGCGGAAAACCATCCTACGAATATTACATGAGCACTGTATTTCACCCATTGAAAAATACCGTGAGTTAAGTCTGAAGCTGACCATTTCAGCAATTCAATCGTGTATCTCTCCTTAAAAATGAAATTATCGGAGGAGTTGCTGTATAGTTTCGGTAAGTGCGATATCGGTGGCCTGCTTAAATACATGCTTAACTAAGGGACTTATTTCTTTTTGACGAGGTATAATACTGTAAAAGTCGTTCCTTAGTAGAACTAACGATGTCCACTGTTTTACAGAATAATGCATTTTTTTTTCTGTATGACAGTTGACGTGTCAGTAATTTGCATTCACGTAAGCTGATTTTAGCGATTATAAGAATGTATGATTGGTATAAGAAACACATATAACTCCACAGGAAAGATCACAGTTTGGCAGTGATGGCATAGGGTGATCCCTATGGAGGGTATATTTCTAATTGCGCTCTCAAACAAATGCTCATACTTTTCCACAATACCTTTCAGTACGCATTTAAGTTATAAATTAAACTCCCTGTGATTCCTTTAACACGCAGAGCTCCAATGATAGCGTCATTTTTAACCCATGTGTGCCTAATTGAATTTTCCACCTTTATCAATTAATGCACTGTGGACCACCATACCACAAGCAACACTATCTTCGCTTGAACTTGTGAGATATGGCTGTCTTCAAGGTTGCAGAAGAAGGCATGTAAGACCCTTCGTGTCTGTGGTGACAACTTTGAACACTACATTTCTGTAAATTGATGATTGTTTTTAAAATTGGTAATGTTAAATAACTGAAAATCCTGTAAGAAGGCTGTGTCATATCAGCTTACATACAGATTATGGCACATATTGCCAGCTCTTGATTAAATGTCACTTTGAAAATGTATACGTTTGTATATAAGATAAACGTGATCTTGTCATCTTGGCCCAGGTGCCAAGTACCCTAAAATAAACGCATAACAATGCATGGGCATTAAGTTCAAAAGACAGTCACTCACTCATCAGTAAACTCCATAACATGAATTACAGTCGAAGTTGCATTACAGTATAGTCATTCAAGAACATGATGGGTAAACCATGCATGTCCCCAGAATAACAAGAGAAATTCATTCATGTTAAATGCTGCGCTAGAGATTCACTATACTCGAACATCATGGCCATCGCGGGTTGAATGCTGTCGACGAGGGCACAAAATACACCGTTTAAGCGTACCTGGCTGTTAAAAGGGTAATATTTTTGTCAATATTCTGTGCTTTTTTATTGTCACTTATATATCCATCTGTGTATCTGCTTAACAAAGATTTATGTGAGTTAAGCGTTAGTCGATACAGCGCTGAGATATGCCAAAAAGGTGATATTTTTCCTGAAAAAAGGATGGAAGGCATTTATGTTTATGTTCTGGAATATATGCTTGCTTTACTTAGTTTAGATAAAGTGCAAAATATTGGTACTTTATTGCGCAAAAGTTCAAAATCTAAGGGCAGGGAATTTTGAAAGTTATTCAAGTGAAATTGGTTTAAGCCCACCAGTAAAATACTTTTACTGACCGTTCCAAGGCGGTACTTCTTTGGTGGGTCATTTTTGTTTTTTCTGTATTGTGTTTGCCATGCTTTCGCGTCTGCTCATTGGTGCCTTGTGGTCACCTGCTGGGAAAGGGCAGACCTCTTGGCTCTGGTTTGTGATGTTAAATTGTGTGGTTGTTGCTTTCCCATTTGGTATCCTGGGTCGGATGTGGTACTTGATTGTATCGATTCTTGATCTTTACCCCCTTTCTTACTTTCATACTGTACGCATAGTACGACATATATCGGCTGCTCTGGTCCAGTGACCCGATCATAGATTGCATACAAATTGATTATATTTAGACCCTCGACTACTAGTACAATGCTCTTGACAGCTTAAAGTTTGCGTACAGCTACATAATGGTTTGCAACTTCACAAAAAATAAACAGAAATATGCAAAACATTCTATTCATTCACTTATTTGTATTCATCGTTTAGTGATGCCATTAAATCATAACTAATGACTAAAATAGTGTCTCATTAATCTGTGATCACATTTCGTATACATAAAAAACCCACTGGCTATCCAGAAATTGGCTGGTACTTAGCTAGTTTTAGAATTTAAATGCTCCAACTGTCCCAGAATGGACTACAATACCTAAGTGATAATTGCAACTGAAAACATCATCACAAAAATTAACAGCTGTAAAGAACAAGCTCATAGAATGGATCAAAGTAAACCAAAGTAATGTAGTGTCTGCCCTCATCGAATGCAACCGACCCACGATGACTGCACTGTTCTAGTACAGTGGCTCTCTAGCGTGAATGCATGCGCAGCAAAACTAATTGGATAAATAATTGTGCAGAAATACATTTATTTCCCAGTCAAAATATATAAATATTCCATTTATTCAATGGTTTCTACCGTTTTGACATCATTATAGGAGATAACCGGAAGTATAAGTTAGTTTGCGCATGCGTACTTATAGAAACTATTTTAAAATGTATTTGTTTATGTCTTTTAGGACATCTAGAGACATAGTGGGTCGATTTTTTACCATGTTAAACGCAAATATTGGTTTGTGTAGCCAAGTGAGACCAGTTTTTCTATAAAGGAAGTGAATTTTACCTTGCGCATGCGCAGAGGAAATTTGTAAAAGTGGTTTTATATCTAAAAATTATCAGCTCACCAACCTTAACAAGTGTGGAAAGTTTCATGCTTGTATCCGGAATAGCACAATCTTGGCTCTTAGCCGCCTAGCTAAATTGGACGAATCCATTTCGAATTAAAGGGTTGTTGGGTAGTAAATTTCTAATATCATTCATATGTTAAAAATACATTATGTAAGCAAACAGTGAAACATTTGATCAGGCACTACGTTCTGTGGCGTCTGATCTGGTTCTCCACTGTTTGCCCATGCCCCATAAACAGGACGCAGTGATTAAATTGGTTAAAACATAAATTACGTCATTCAACCACCATCATCGTTACACAACACTTCAACAGGCTACACGCAATGTTGTTGGATATAATGTGTCTATAGGTCAGTTTAAGATATGCTTCAGGTATATAATTCATCAGCTGAGTGAATTTGTGATAAACCTTACCTTATATGCAGGCGAATTCCCTTTTAAAACAACGTAGGCTTAGTTTATGAGCCACTTCATGAGCTTTTTTACAGTTATTTCATGCCTGCTTGTAGAATAGTCAAAACTATTACCCCGAGGTGATGCGCTATTACACGAAGCCGTATGCCGAGTGCATTAGTACATCAGGTCGTCCACGGCACCGAGAGGTACATTTGATAGTCCGTCTATACTACAAACAGGCATGAAAAAACTGTTTTATTACCCAACCCATTTGATGACATACTTAAGAGCGTTCATTAAAGCTGCATAGTCTGTAACTTTTGATATTTTAATTTTAGAAGTAAGGTTTCTATTTTCAAGAACACAGTAAAAAAACTAAAAAATAGTAAGTGAGTATGATCAGGAAATACCACAATCACAAACTGCAGACAACCCCGTGGTACTGCGAGGAAGAGCCGCTCAACCATCACGAGACACCAGGAAGACATAAAACATGGTAAATTCAGGTATACATTTTAACAATATTTCGAAAATCTTAACAAATTACTAGTATCAAAACAACAGCACTTATGTTTAAATTAACTGCCTATAAGTATCGGAGGGACGCAAATAATTACCAACAAGAGAAAAACACCTATTTTATAAGATAATTCACTTTTCCGTGCGGCTTTCAGCTATAGTGAACATATTTATTGTGAAAACAAAACTTAATTCTTTTTTTAACAAATGATTTAAAAAGAAAATAAAAAAAGATCGAAAAATGTTCATAGTTGCAGACTTAGTCTGTTTAAATGGAGTTGCTGTAGACGATGCGGTTTTGTTGCTAAACAGTAAATTTCACCTAATCTGCTCAATTTTGGTCTCACAGTATTCAGCTCGTTCTAACTAAGGAAACGAGTACCAACACTTTATGTTTCTGACCATAAACAACGAAGATATTGAAGTTTAAAGTTGTCAAACCATGCTTCATTTCCGCCAATGTTACAAAACGTCTCCTGGTGTAAACGAACCGTACGCGCATCGTCGTCGCGCATGTCGATTTTCAACAGCGAATCAGGAAACCGGACCATGGTATTGTCCCAGTCAATAGTCAAAACTATTGCCTGAGCAATAGTTCAGTGACTCATGATATAGCAAAAAATAGACAATTACTCCGTATATAGACGGTTGGTTAATAATGGTACTTATCGTATTTGTGAAATGTGTTTATGAACACGCATAAAGGAAACAGGTAAATATGAATAGAAAATGCCACAACCACAGACCACAGAACAGTTACTATTTTGGGTGCTGCCTTAGACATAACCAACTCATATGATTTGTGTATGTGAACAGCGAAGGATCTGGCGAGATAGTGCGTCCGTCACATATGTTATAAGTACAAAGCTAACATGTATTAGTTCATATGTGATAAATACAAAACTCTTATGTATGACTCATCTGTGATAGGTATAAATCACTTGTGCCTGGCTCGTATGTGATAAGTATAAAGCACGTATATATTGGCTCATATGTAAGTTCAAAGCTCTTATGTATTGGTTCATATGTGATGAGTAAACACCTCTGATATATTGGTTCATATGATATGAGTACAAAGCTCTTATGTATTGGCCAATATGTTATTAGTACAGAGCTCTTATGTATTGGTTTACATGTGATAAGTACAGAGCTCTTATTTATTGATTCATATGTTATAAGTACAAAGCTCTTATGCATTGGCTCCTATGTGATAAGTATAAAACTCTTATGCATTGGCCCATGTGTGATAAGTAGAAAGCTCTCATTTATTTGTTAATATGTGATACGTAAAGAGTTCTTATGTGATAAGTACAAAGCTCTTATGCATTGGCTCATATGTAAGATTGACAGATGGTACAAACAAAACTTCCCATGTACTACAGTAAATTCAAAAAAAAAATTGTTGGGACTTATTTTTGCGAAACGTTTTGCGAAATTAGAACCCTCGCGAAAAGCGAAATCACCCTGCCGTTTACTTGTGCAGGTAAAACATGCTCTACTCGCGATTTTTAACGTCGCAAGTGCATATTTTAAAGCTATTTGAGAAAGTAATATTTTCGCGAAAATTTCTTAATTTACAGTACACTAAAGCATTGAATGAATTTAAATCCAAACAAGCTGTTTCATTGCCATAACCTTGTATTATCATAACATCAAAGAAATTGCAACTGTTTGGTTCATTAATCTATGTATCTACAAGTAAATTACTTTTTGCAACTCCATTATACTTCTTATACAAGTGTGACATACCTTCATAATAAGGTTTAAAAAGGTTAAGATACAACAACTGCTAACAATTTAGAACTACGCGATAGCATCTGTGCTACTGAATATGAATATGCAGATGTTAAGCCAAAATCATTAAATCACAGTCGAAGTTTAAACATTGAAAAGTACAGAAAAACAGACCTAGCCTATGGAATGAGTTTGATAACTTTTTAACTCACATCAAACTACGGATGCTTTATATAAAACAGTTATGAACTAATAAGTGAACATCACAGGGGCAAGGAGGAACAATGATGTAGCAATGAGGAAAGTGCTTCATACGCTATACATTTGTAATGGTTTAGTTTCCAAATAATTCGAATCAAAGTAGAATTGCATTCGTTTAGAATGAGTCGGTGATGTTATTTTGAAATATTTACTGTATAGAAGCAATCTCAAAATTCACACATTTACGCTCACACGAGCAATATGATAAATGCCGGAACAATGCAATATATTTTTAAAGGCCAAGACGGAGTATAGTAAACTTCAAAAGACTATAGAATGATTTAATCAAAAGTGTCATTTTATATAGACAGTCTGCACAACTAGCAAACAGCAAACACTGTTTCTAGATTATGATTATGAAAATGATTAGAATAAACATTCATTCCCACACCCATAACCACTGACACTGGTCAAAGTGGCGTTTTACTTTCGACATAACCCCATGTGCCCATAGCAAATGGCTACGACGTTGTCATGTGACATATCAAATGATGTGGTCCAGTGCCATTATCATTTATATCACTTTGCTCATTATTACATTATCGTTTTACTATATTTTCTGTCGTGAGAGATTTTAACTAGCATTACGTCCATCTTATTGTGTTTTCTTAAAAAATATAACAGATTTTAAAGTGTGTTGTATGTTTGTTTTCAGAATGACTTCAGAATTTCCTCCAAGATGGTTCGTCACATTTGGAAACGTAATACTACAGCACACCCTAGAAGTGTTCGAGCGAATCAAGAAATGTCCTGAAAGAATACCAGAAGGGTTGTGTCTGGTCGGAAACATAATTGAATAGAAAATCGGATTGTATACTGAAAAAGTTTCATAAAGGATTTGTCATGGTTTTAGGTCCATTTCAGATGTTAAGAAACACTACTGCACGAACATACCATTAAATATGCATTCATTTGTCATTAAAATACCATTAAAGTGACTAAACCCATTAATTATTGCCATTAATATTTGTTGGAATATTTAAATGGGATTTCGCTAAACCATGATAATAACGTGAATAAAAGGGCGAATGCCATTAAAATAATCTTAACTTCTGCTCCAACTGATATTCTAACTTTAAAGGCAATTAAAACACCTGTCAATTCTTGTAAAGAGCTGTTTTATTCCCTTTTAATGGGAATTAAATTAATGATTAAACTTTTGATGACACTCAAAGTAATGACTATAAATTCAGGTCCCATTTACTAACAGAAAAAACAATTTAAATGTGGCGCAGCTAATTTAATGATAGTTAATTTAAGAGGTTTACAGTAGTTTGATGAATTTAATGGTAAACCTTGTATGTTTTAAATAGTCATAAATTTAACTAGGCAGGCAGCTTAATGATAGTTAATCCAGCAACTATCGGCTAACATCTTGTCTCTCGGTTGACTTAATTCGGCTGACCTCTTGGCTTTCGTTTGTGATGTCTAATTGTGAAGTTGTCACTTTCCCATTGGTATCCTGGGTCGGGTGTGGTGCTTGATTGTATTGATTCTTGATCTTTGCCTTTTTTCTAACTTTAATTTTATTTAATTTAATAGGACAGTTAGATAAAATATAGTTTATTCACCAATATTTGATGGCAATGAATTTAATGCTGCATGGCCATTTACATGATATTTACTCGAATTACCACTAAGGTGTTGGCGCATAATAATAGGTCCCAGAAATTTATAAAAAAAAGGAACAGTAAAAATTGAATTAAGCAGGATATCCTTTGTTTCTTTCACTTTATGTCAAGTTATTTTTGTAAGTAGATCTAGGTATATATCATTTAGCTCATTTTTAATGATTATACGTTCTTTGGAAATCAAGTACATAGTATCTATACACAATGTTTTAAAATGGTAGCTCAAAGTGATGACATATCAAGGCAATATTAGTTTAAGTTTTATTCTGGATCTAGGAGTAAGACATTTACATTATGAGAAGACGATTTGCGTGAGTGAAATATTTTTCTACAATTTGTAACCTGATATATTTAAATACATGTACCATGCCTTACCTTTTAACTGCAAGACAATTTATGATGTCAGGATTCCACCATATAATACACACACTTCTTCAGTCAACTGTTATATAAGGGTCCAACCAGATTTTCGGAGCACAAGTGAACAATCAAACTAAATTTATTAAACAAGGCTGCAGGGTAAAAATAGTAAAAAAAGAAATGTAACCAGAGTATGTAACAATCATGAACTTATCCCATTAGAACAGTTCCAATAAAGGTAATGCCAATCCTGTACTGTCAAGTTCATGGTATACCAAAACCACTGACCATTAAATTAAGCATGTCATTACACTTTTAATACCACCAAGTGGCATTATAAATCCTTAAATGTTCTTATAGTATAGCGTAGTAATGGCCATATTAATACTTTAATCAGATTTAAATGACATTTTAGTTGTCATTAATACCTTATAAATCTGCATTTTAATAGGAACTTAATGGTGATGAAATCCCATTACAATGCATCCCATTAGAAAACTGTCTTTTAATGAGCTCTGAACTAATGGTGTTCTTAATTTAATGATACTGTTAATATAATGCTGTGTTAATGTACTTTTAATAATGCTATTTTAATGTACATTTAATTGCCATTAATATACGAGGGGCTATCCAGAAGTGGACAAACGTAAAGAAATTCGCACAAATTGTTGGATTCATCAGAACATTTACAAGTATTTATTTTGATATTACTTTGATCGGTATTCAAAATTTCATTAAAAAATATCAACATATGAGTACTTTACAGGCAATTGACTGCTGCCATGTTAAACGATGTGCCACACGTCAAAATTCAATTGACGTCGCCACGTCAGTTTTCTCAAAGTACGCACCTTGCGAAGCTATGCACTTGCGGTGTCTCTCGATCCACTGGCGATATATACTGAGGGACTTTAAAAACGCACCATTTTACATTCTCTGTTTCTTCCACATGGCTGATTTGAGGATTTTTTCTTTATCAATTTTTATCCTTTGCAAAATGGACTATGCTTTGCCATGATTTCGATTTGCTCATGCTGTTCACTCTGACGTAATATCGACGTAGGTGTTTTTCAACAATTGTCGTCTGACAATTGAGAATTTGATTCAATTTGAAAACAAACACTTTTAGGTGGTAGACAGATGTCTTAACAAATGGAAAAACACAAAAGTTTTCAGAAATAATTGTTTTATTATACTCCCACCCGCAGCGTTTCTTTGCTAACGTCAGTCTTAAATTTTCAAACATCAATAACAGACGGGTGACGTCCGCGCATGACGCGATACTTTTGTCTTTTATGCAACTGTTTGAGAGTATCTGTTGGCAAAAAAAGATTTGATTATTCCTGATCCTTTGGATATAAACGGCCAATTACGTCAAAAATCAATGACGTCATGTAGACGCAATGAACGTTGCCAGAGGCCTAAAACTTCAGGATATGATTTTGTCTTTACTTTTGCTTTCAAGAACAAACATCGGTTTGAAACTTTTTTTCGTTCATTATGGAAGGTATGGGTACTATGTGACTTTTTGAATTTGAGTTGTCTCAGAATTATCGCGACGTCACTGCAATCATAAGCCACAGCGTTTCGATTTTCATTTTGAATGCAAGCTAAATGATGGAACTTGTCAATTTCATTTTTCACATAATGAAAATATCCAATTTTCGACATAAATTAGCATTTAAGCAGGTGGTGCGTTTTTAAAGTCCTCCAGTATATTCTTGATCAAACCACTCCAACTTGATAATAATACAGGAGTCTGGTTGATTCTGATCCTAGTTCATCCAAGTCGTTAAAGTGCTTGCCTTTCAGCTCCTCTTTCAATTTAGGGAATAGCGCGAAGTCACAAGGCGCGACTAAACGCCACTTGTTTAAGATTATGACACAGGGCGGCAGCATCTGTCATCGTCCATTCGTCTTTCACTGTACCGCTTATGCCGTTTGTATACCAAAGAGGCAACGCAAGGGATGGCTTTTTTACGTCGATCTATTTAATATGTGACAATGTTATGATCCATTTTAGTATTTCAATCGTGTCTGTTCGTCCTTCAAATGCTGAAACTGCTGATTTATATTGTTTTGAAACTTATAAATGTATAAGTACAATTAATGAAAATATTTGTATGTTCTGCGATTACAATAAGTATATGTGTTCAAAAAAAAGAAAGGAATGTGACCAGAAAACGCCACACTCACAGATCACAGATTAACCTATGTTACGTTGAGGAAGAGACACTTGAACATCGTTTTGGCGGGAAACTATTGGCATCAACCGATACTAAATGTAGCGTATTCTAAGCACAATATTGTATCTCTGTGAGAAGTGACGTATTCCCATTGTAAATAACTATGATCCTGATTGACAGCTAAATGCTAATTTGATCTCACCGAGCATTGCCACCTCTAAGAAAAACTTCTAGATAAAATACAAGCGGAAACTACTAACATTAAACATGATAAGATAAATTATCCCTCACAGATTGTCGCTTATTTATTATACCAGTTAACATATATCACAATCAAATTTGGTATAGTTGTGTTTTCTTTTCGCCAAATATTGACGACAGCACAAATGATGATTAGTGTAGAGTGTAAATTTCATATCTTTTTTCCGGTGCAATGCTTTAGTTTGAGCTCGTCTGAGGGCCTTTTTCCCATTAGTTTTATGCCTAAATTGATTTATGTCCAAAAGCAGCGTTTCCATTATATTTTTATGCTAATATTGGGATGATATATGACGATGCTTCATTTCCTCAAGAGATGACCCGCATAGTTTTAAATATTTTCAGTAATGATCATGCACGTGACAGATCGACGCTGGACTTCTATTATGACATTGTCCCTAATACGCTTCCCTCACTTTCTTGTCCTCGTGACTCATGTGGAATCCGCCTAATATTACCAAACTGGTTAAATTCCGATAAATCAAGAAATTATTGGACTATTTGGACAGCTGTTGAATCAGATTACGTTAATTGAAAAGGACAGAAAGCCTGTTATCTTATTAAAGAGTCAGAGAATGTCAGTAACACAACAGCCATGATGGTGCTTGTTTTGTTTTGTTTTACGTAGCGAATTTACTGTTCTGTTCTTAGTACTTAGTTCCCTGATATGACGTCATAATTTCATACAATTAATGTAAAAAGCGGACATATAAAGCGTTTTCTCAGTCTCAATGGAGTGCACTATAAGGCACAACTTGTGAATTATAGTTATAAATCAAAATACGGAATTTGCAAATATTGTCACAACAAAATATTTTTGTTATGGTGACTGAAAACATGATTCTTGATTTGCTGAAAAAGTAATAAATTACACTTAATCGATTTGGGAAACGTTTTTTCCATATCCAACAAAAATTATAAAAAAATGTAAAAGATAGAATCATACTTTCGGAGGGAATCATTTTACATAAGAAAACGTCGTTCTCTTCATTTCACTGGAGAGAAATGTCGCACTGACTAGAATCAGGATCCAATAATATGAAGAACTCGGGTAGTGTGGAACAGCGCAGAGTTAACAAATTATCGATTTGCACATTATTATATAAACCAATTTTATTTTTGACTAAGCTCATCCATACATCTCAGCCTTTGAGAAAAAATGGTGTGCGACCTTTTCGTAGTGTAAAATGTATATACCTGGGGTCCCTCTAAAATACACATATCGTATATGCTGGTCTGAAATTTTAGTACATTAGACTTTTCGAAGCATCGATATTATAAGATAAGAAAGCTCATGTGAAAATGATACTATATGTTTGTATATGAGCAATACTATTCCGTTTTTATAGCTACAAATTGATGAGCATGACTATTCCCGTTAGAAAGCTACACATTGATGGGCAGTACTATTCCCTATAGAAAGCTACACATTGATGGGCAGTGCTATCCCCTATAGAAAGTCACACATTGATGAGCAGTAATACTTCCTATAGAAAGCTACACATTGATGGGCAGTGCTATCCCCTATAGAAAGCTACACATTGATGGGCAGTGCTATCCCCTATAGAAAGCTACACATTGATGAGCAGTGCTATCCCCTATAGAAAGCTACACATTGATGGGCAGTGCTATCCCCTATAGAAAGCTACACATTGATGGGCAGTGCTATTCCCTATAGAAAGGTACACATTGATGGGCAGTGCTATCCCCTATAGAAAGCTACACATTGCTGAGCAGTACTATTTCCTATAGAAAGCTACACATTGCTGAGCAGTACTATTTCCTATAGAAAGCTACACATTGCTGAGCAGTACTATTTCCTATAGAAAGCTACACATTGATGAGCAGTACTATTTCCTATAGAAAGCTACACATTGATGAGCAGTACTATTACCTATAGAAAGCTACACATTGCTGAGCAGTACTATTTCCTATAGAAAGCTACACATTGCTGAGCAGTACTATTTCCTATAGAAAGCTACACATTGCTGAGCAGTACTATTTCCTATAGAAAGCTACACATTGATGAGCAGTACTATTTCCTATAGAAAGCTACACATTGATGAGCAGTACTATTACCTATAGAAAGCTACACATTGATGAGCAGTACTATTCACTATAGAAAGCTACACATTGATGAGCAGTACTATTTCCTATAGAAAGCTACACATTGATGAGCAGCACTATTCCCTATAGAAAGCTACAAATTGATGAGCAGTACTATTCACTATAGAAAGCTACACATTGATGAGCAGCACTATTCCCTATAGAAAGCTACACATTGATGAGCAGCACTATTCCCTATAGAAAGTTACACTTTGATGAGCAGTACTATTCCCTATAGAAAGCTACACATTGATGAGCAGTAATACTTCCTATAGAAAGCCACACATTGATGAGCAGTACTATTTTCTATAGAAAACTACACATTGATGAGCAGCACTATTCCCGTTAGAAAGCTACACATTGATGAGCAGCACTATTTCCTATAGAAAGCTACACTTTGATGAGCAGTACTACTCACTATAGAAAGCCACACATTTATTAGAAGTACTATTTACTATAGAAAGCTACACATTGATGTGCAGTATTATTCCCTATAGAAAGCTATACATTGATTGGTAGTACTATTAGCTATATAAAGCTATATATTGATAAAGTAGTACTGTTTCCTACAGAAAGCTACACTTTGATGAGCAGTATTATACCTTATAGAAAGCTATACATTGATGAGCAGTACTATAAACTATAGAAAGCTACACGTATATTAGCAGTTATATTCCCTATAGAAGGATACACATTGATGAGCAGTACTATTCCCTATAGAAACACACACATTGATGAAAATTAAAATTCCCTTTAGAAAGCTACACATTGATAAACAGTAAAATTCCCTATAGAAGGTTACACATTGATGAGCAGTACAATTCCTTATAGAAAGCTACATATTGATGAACAGCACTATTCCCTATAGAAAGTTACATATTGACGAGCAGTTATATTCACTATAGAAAGCTACACATTGATGAGCAGTACTATTCTCTATAGAAAGCTACACATTGATGAGCAGTAATATTTCCTATAGAAAGCTACCTATTGATGAGCAGCACTATTCCCTATAGAAAGCTACACATTGATGAGCAATACTATTCCCGTTAGAAAGATACACAATAATGAGCAGCTCTATTCCCTATAGAAAGTCACACATATATTAGAAGTTCGATTCCCTAAAGAAAGCTACATATTGATAAGCAGTTCGATTCCCTAAAGAAAGCTACATATTGATAAGCAGTTCGATTCCCTAAAGAAAGCTACATATTGATAAGCAGTTCGATTCCCTAAAGAAAGCTACATATTGATAAGCAGTTCGATTCCCTAAAGAAAGCTACATATTGATAAGCAGTTCGATTCCCTAAAGAAAGCTACATATTGATAAGCAGTTCGATTCCCTAAAGAAAGCTACATATTGATAAGCAGTTCGATTCCCTAAAGAAAGCTACATATTGATGAGCAGTTCGATTCCCTAAAGAAAGCTACATATTGATGAGCAGTACTATTCCCTATAGAAAGCCACACATTGATGAGCAGTACTATTTTCTATAGAAAGCTACACATTGATGAGCAGTACTATTCCCGTAAGAAAGCTACACATTGATGAGCAGTACTATTCCCTATAGAAAGCTACACATTGATGAGCAGTGCTATTCCCTATAGAAAGCCACACATTGATGAGCAGTAATACTTCCTATAGAAAGCTACACATTGATGAGCAGTAATACTTCCTATAGAAAGCCACACATTGATGAGCAGTACTATTTTCTATAGAAAGCTACACATTGATGAGCAGTATTATTCCCTATAGAAAGCCACACATTGATGGGCAGTGCTATTCCCTATAGAAAGCTACACATTGATGAGCAGTACTATTCCCTATAGAAAGCTACACATTGATGAGCAGTGCTATTCCCTATAGAAAGCTACACATTGATGAGCAGCACTATTCCCTATAGAAAGCTACACATTGATGAGCAGCACTATTCCCTATAGAAAGCTACACATTGATGAGCAGCACTATTCCCTATAGAAAGCTACACATTGATGAGCAGCACTATTCCCTATAGAAAGCTACACATCGATGAGCAGCACTATTCCCTATAGAAAGCTACACATTGATGAGCAGCACTATTCCCTATAGAAAGCTACACATTGATGAGCAGCACTATTCCCTATAGAAAGCTACACATTGATGAGCAGTACTATTCCCTATAGAAAGCTACACATTGATGAGCAGTACTATTCCCTATAGAAAGCTACACATTGATGAGCAGCACTATTCCCTATAGAAAGCTACAAATTGATGAGCAGTACTATTCTCTATAGAAAGCTACAAATTGATGAGCAGCACTATTCCCTATAGAAAGCCACACATTGATGAGCAGTACTATTTTCTATAGAAAGCTACACATTGATGAGCAGTACTATTACCTATAGAAAGCTACACATTGATGAGCAGTACTATTCCCTATAGAAAGCTACAAATTGATGAGCAGTACTATTCTCTATAGAAAGCTACAAATTGGTGAGCAGCACTATTCCCTATAAAAAGCCACACATTGATGAGCAGTACTATTTTCTATAGAAAGCTACACATTGATGAGCAGTACTATTCCCTATAGAAAGCCACACATTGATGAGCAGTACTATTCCCTATAGAAAGCTACAAATTGATGAGCAGTACTATTCACTATAGAAAGCTACAAATTGATGAGCAGCACTATTCCCTATAGAAAGCCACACATTGATGAGCAGTACTATTTTCTATAGAGAGCTACACATTGATGAGCAGTACTATTCCCGTTAGAAAGCTACTCATTGATGAGCAGTACTATTCTCTATAGAAAGCTACAAATTGATGAGCAGCACTATTCCCTATAGAAAGCCACACATTGAATAGCAGTACTATTTTCTATAGAAAGCTACACATTGATGAGCAGTACTATTCCCTATAGAAAGATACACATTGATGAGCAGTACTATTTACTTTAGAAAGCTACACATTGATGAGCAGTACTATTTCATATATAAAGCCACACATTGATGAGCAGTACTATTCCCTATAGAAAGCCACACATTGATGAGCAGTAATACTTCCTATAGAAAGCTACACATTGATGAGCAGTACTATTCCCTATAGAAAGCCACACATTGATGAGCAGTACTATCCCTATAGAAAGTCACACATTGATGAGAAGTACTATTCCCTATAGAAAGCCACACATTGATGAGCAGTAATACTTCCTATAGAAAGCTACACATTAATGAGCAGTACTATTTCATATATAAAGCCACACATTGATGAGCAGTACTATTCCCTATAGAAAGCCACACATTGATGAGCAGTACTATTTTCTATAGAAAGCTACACATTGATGAGCAGTACTATTCCCTATAGAAAGCTACACATTGATGAGCAGTAATACTTCCTATAGAAAGCCACACATTGATGAGCAGTACTATTCCCTATAGAAAGCCACACATTGATGAGCAGTAATACTTCCTATAGAAAGCCACACATTGATGAGCAGTAATACTTCCTATAGAAAGCTACACATTGATGAGCAGTAATACTTCCTATAGAAAGCCACACATTGATGAGCAGTAATACTTCCTATAGAAAGCCACACATTGATGAGCAGTACTATTTTCTATAGAAAGCTACACATTGATGAGCAGTACTATTTTCTATAGAAAGCTACACATTGATGAGCAGTACTATTCCCTAAAGAAAGCTACACATTGATGAGCAGCACTATTACCTAAAGAAAGCTACACATTGATGAGCAGTGCTATCCCCTATAGAAAGCTACACATTGATGAGCAGTGCTATTCCCTATAGAAAGCTACACATTAATGGGCAGTAACATTCCCTATAGAAAGCCACACATTGATGAGCAGTACTATTCCCTATAGAAAGCTACACATTAATGGGCAGTAACATTCCCTATAGAAAGCCACACATTGATGAGCAGTACTATTCCCTATAGAAAGCTACACATTGATGAGCAGTGCTATCCCCTATAGAAAGCTACACATTGATGAGCAGTGCTATCCCCTATAGAAAGCTACACATTGATGAGCAGTGCTATTCCCTATAGAAAGCTACACATTAATGGGCAGTAACATTCCCTATAGAAAGCCACACATTGATGAGCAGTACTATTCCCTATAGAAAGCTACACATTAATGGGCAGTAACATTCCCTATAGAAAGCCACACATTGATGGGCAGTGCTATTCCCTATAGAAAGCCACACATTGATGGGCAGTGCTATTTCCTATAGAAAGCTATACATTGATGAGCAGTGCTATCCCCTATAGAAAGCTACACATTGATGAGCAGTGCTATCCCCTATAGAAAGCTACACATTGATGAGCAGTACTATTCCCTATAGAAAGCCACACATTGATGAGCAGTACTATTCCCTATAGAAAGCTACAAACTGATGAGCAGTACTATTCTCTATAGAAAGCTACAAATTGATGAGCAGCACTATTCCCTATAGAAAGCCACACATTGATGAGCAGTACTATTTTCTATAGAAAGCTACACATTGATGAGCAGTACTATTCCCGTTAGAAAGCTACACATTGATGAGCAGTACTATTCCCTATAGAAAGCTACAAATTGATGAGCAGTACTATTCTCTATAGAAAGCTACAAATTGATGAGCAGCACTATTCCCTATAGAAAGCCACACATTGATGAGCAGTACTATTTTCTATAGAAAGCTACACATTGATGAGCAGTACTATTCCCTATATAAAGCCACACATTGATGAGCAGTACTATTCCCTATAGAAAGCCACACATTGATGAGCAGTACTATTTTCTATAGAAAACTACACATTGATGAGCAGTACTATTCCCTAAAGAAAGCTACACATTGATGAGCAGCACTATTCCCTAAAGAAAGCTACACATTGATGAGCAGTGCTATCCCCTATAGAAAGCTACACATTGATGAGCAGTGCTATTCCCTATAGAAAGCTACACATTAATGGGCAGTAACATTCCCTATAGAAAGCCACACATTGATGAGCAGTACTATTCCCTATAGAAAGCCACACATTGATGAGCAGTACTATTCCCTATAGAAAGCCACACATTGATGAGCAGTACTATTCCCTATAGAAAGCTACACATTGATGAGCAGTACTATTCC
This sequence comes from Loripinus fragilis, assembly GCA_964019695.1. Taxonomy (NCBI): domain Eukaryota; kingdom Metazoa; phylum Mollusca; class Bivalvia; order Lucinida; family Lucinidae; genus Loripinus; species Loripinus fragilis. The sequence goes on along the minus strand of OZ026515.1, from coordinate 437,014 downwards.
CTATAGAAAGCCACACATTGATGAGCAGTACTATTCACTATAGAAAGCCACACATTGATGAGCAGTACTATTCCCTATAGAAAGCTACACATTAATGGGCAGTAACATTCCCTATAGAAAGCCACACATTGATGGGCAGTGCTATTCCCTATAGAAAGCTACACATTGATGAGCAGTGCTATCCCCTATAGAAAGCTACACATTGATGAGCAGTGCTATCCCCTATAGAAAGCTACACATTAATGGGCAAGTAACATTCCCTATAGAAAGCCACACATTGATGAGCAGTGCTATCCCCTATAGAAAGCTACACATTGATGAGCAGTGCTATCCCCTATAGAAAGCCACACATTGATGGGCAGTACTATTCCCGTTAGAAAGCTACACATTGATGAGCAGTACTATTCTCTATAGAAATCTACATATTGATAAGCAGTTCGATTCCCTATACATAGCTACATACGAGGGATGATTCTAAAGTTCTGATTCTGGCGTGATATCTCTGTAACCAGCAATGCAGCATGCCTGTAAATTGTACCAAATACAAATACATTCTTTGTCTATACACCGCTCTGGCAAGTTTTGTGTATTGCGAAGGAGCAACCGGTAATCTACCCCAAGCAGCCATACCCTCAATGCACTGACCTATCAAGCAGACTGTGCATATTAGAGACCGTACAATTCGGACAAGAGCAGTCTCAGCAATTCGTTTTTATGGCTGCTCACTGTTCATGTGTTAGCCAATATGTCCTGTAAATATGGCAAACTTTCTATATGATCTGAGTTTCCTAGGCCCTTAAATGTATGGCTATGCAACTGTCAGCTAAAATTAAATTTTGGACCACTTGAAGTTTTGACCAGCTATTCTGCCATAACAACAATGTATTAAAGGTTAAAAATATTTTTAGGCAAACTAAGATAAACTGACTTTTGTCTGAAGCAATTATAAATAGTCGGTTTCGTCGGAGACTGATAGTAACCCACATACGAAAATTAAAACGAGTTTACAAATTAGGTCAATATTCGGTGGTACACAAATTTGCATGTGTATATCTAACAATTGTCCAAACGGTGCACTATATCGTAAAATGATGCAATCCAGGTTTAAATTGAGCACAATGCATCCGTCTGAAACCAATAACAATTTTAAAAATTCTTGTTTAAAAACAATCAGTTTTTTGGTAAAAAATAAATCTTTTTACAATATTACAATTAAGATTAAGATATTTTGTAATAAAAATAATATTGGTCTTAAATATTTTGCCGATAATAGGTTCCGCATGTTTTTAGTCAAAATTGATAAACAAAAATAGAATATTCTCCGAAATGAAAATTCTGCAATGTATTCAAAATGACATGGTTTTCAATTTCAATGACGTCATAATAATTGCGCGTTGTGCTTTAAATATTGAATCGACACAACATGTTGCCATTCTTAAATTTGAATGGATATTATAAGTAGCAAAAAGTAAAAATACGATGCAATTTTATTTTGTGGTTTTAAAGATGCCTGGCTTGAAAGATCCGGATTAAAATATTATTATAATTCTAGAACATGAAAGCAGGCCAGTGGTATGGAGTGAGCCACATATAATGTGCTGTAATTATTAAACGAAGTAGTACAGCGAGAAAATATTAGCATTATATAAAGGTAAAACTCGTTCTTTTGAATGATGCATATAATATGCCTTTCAAAAATTTCTCTGGACAAAGCTACAAGCTAAAGATCAGAACTTTAGGTCCATCCCTCGTATTGATAAGCAGTACAATTTTGCATAGACGCCTACACATTGCCAAGCAGTACTATCCCTATAGAAAGGTACACATTGATGAGCAGTACTATTCCCTATAGAAAGCTACACATTGATAAGCAGTACTATTCCCTATAGAAAGCTACACATTGATAAGCAGTACTATTCTCTTTAAAAAGCTACATATTGATGAGCCGTACTATTCCCGCTAGAAAGCTACATATTGATGAGCCGTACTATTCCCTATAGAAAGCGTCACATATATTAGCAGTACTATTCCCTATCGAACTCTACATATTATTGAGCGGTATCATTCCCTATAGGAAGCTACATATTGATGAGCAGTTCGGTTCCCTATAGAAAGCTACACATATATTAGCAGTACTATTCCCTATAGAAAGCTACATAATGTAGGCAGTACTATTCCCTATAGAAAGATATATATTGACGGGGAGTACTATTCATTATAGAAATCTACATGTTGATTAACAGTACTATTCCCTATAAAAAGCTACACATAGATGAACAGTACAATTCCCTTCAGAAAGCTACATATTTATGAGCAGTACTACTCCCTTTAGAAAGCTACACATTGATGGACGAAAAAAATAGAAAATATGAATATGGCATGAGAATATGGAATGCCTAATCGTAATCGCTGTTTATACATGAGCACTACTCCTCTGATCTGGAGGTTACGAATTGATGATGCAGATGTCCTGCTGCTCTTAAAGGAGCCTCTTGCTTACAATCACTGAAGATAGTTTATAAAAGTCAGACAGTCTCTTTTCCTAGATTTCTTAGAAACAATTGATCTGATAAGGACAGACAGGATGTTGTAATGGCTTGAATCTTAAATAAAAGAAAAAAAATGACTATTCTTTCCAGACAGCAGAGACAATTTCATGACACACAAATCAAAGAAAGTCATAGCAATCAGTCTGATAGAAATGTCGCGAACTACGACGAAAGTTTTTTTTGCTGTTTATTCATAAAGTTTAGCCATATATTTGATGAATCTAGCTAATACGTCCTTGGCATCATTAGAAATAATACACCATATAAGATGGCGAACAAGATGGCATCCAAAATACAATAAAAAGTAAATGTCCAGGACATGCCACAATCACATACTGCTGACCATCACACGGCCAATAGCGGCCATACGACAGCAGAAACACAATTAAAGTAAAGCAACCAACTCCCTCTCTTCCTAAGCGACATGATTGAAAAACTAGAAAGCTAGAAAGACTACTAAGTACTGCAATACAAAGCAATGACCAAACACAAAATTCCCACAATGATCGGCACCAACAGTAAACAATGAATAAATAGCAACAGAACTACAATAGCCGAACCCAATGGGGAGCTGAAATTAAATGTCAAGTCTTCGCCTTTGATTCTGCTGTTGTCAAAATACCATTTTTAAGCTAGCGTGGAGGCTTTCTAGCTTATACAATGTGTAATCACAGAGGAACAATTAAATCAAATTGACATACTGTGATGAAACAAAGAAGAATTATGTTAGCTTACAGACAGTCACACACACACACACACACACACACACACACACACACACACACACACACACACACACACACACACACACACACACACACACACACACACACACACACACACACACACACACACACACCAGGCATGTCTGACTTGAAAATCCTTATTTCGAACAAATGGTAGGTCAGATATATCCAACCGAATTTCGGTTAAATAAGGCAAATTCCTTTGATACTGGAGTCCCCGTTTGCTCCCCATTCTATGAAGTATAGAATTAAGAAAACAGTTTTTCAAAATTTATGATACCAATAGCCTTAAGAAGTTTCTGAGTTAAAATTTTTTTGCGAGTGTTGAATAATCTGAAAAAAAGATCCTTCAATAATAGAGAAAACCTATAATATAAGAAGACAGCAGACTGTGTTTTATTGAGTCTGTTCATGAGAACTAATGGAACGTGCAACAGTTCTCACGTCCTCTAGCACCGGCTTAATCGGTATACTGCTTTCCCTCAGAACCCAATATTCCTGAAGAACCAGAATATGAAAAAAGTATCAACATGAGTAGATGCTCTAGCAAAAAGTGAGTAAGTATGATCAGGAAATACCACAATCAAATACTGCAGACAACCCAGGGCACCGTGAGGAAGAACCACAGAGCATTTATAGTAATAATACATATGTAAGACAATACATGTGATAATAAAGCAACCAGCTTTCTCTTCCTCTTCAAGATGATTTCAAAACTAGAATGGACACAAAGTGGTGCTTAACAAAAGAAAGACAAACACAGAACTCCCAAAACAATTGGAAGTACATTAAACAATATATCAACAACAAAAGAACCACCGCCTTAGAACGGACAGCAGCCTAAGCCACTGGGGGCTTAAATGCATGTACTAGCTCTAAATTTTCGCCCTAGATTCTGTTGTTGTTAAAACACAAAATTGTTTAGCTCGCATGGAGACTTCCTAATTAATGCAATGTATCATCACAGAGAAACAATCAAAACAAATTAACACATTATGATGATACAAATGAAGGGCTCATCACTCACTGATAGTCAGAGCTAAAGAAACTCTTATGTCGAGCTACGGTAGGCCCAGCCAACGACAAGCATCAGATACCAACCAATAGATTTTAGCTTTACGTCAGGGCCGTTATTAAGCCTGAGGCCTGACCCACCGTCGTGCAAACAAAGAGGAAACCGTAGCTATCAACCGTGATTGGGTTCACAACAAAGCATACATACCGTCGCGTGGTATCCATGTGTATCCCGTTCTTTTATAATGTTTAATAAACTTATTTTTAATTGAACACTAAAATTAGGCTTTCCAACAATTGTTTTAAATCTATGAATTAAAACGCCATAAAATACAGGTTCTGATATGCCTTGTTGTAGAAAAGTTTTTAAGCAAATATTGTATTTAACAATCAATTCTGAGTGTCGATGATAAATTTAAGAAAAAGCTTTATGGAGTTTATGGTATCGATAACCTTGTTTTAGTAACTTAGAAATTAACAATTTGCTTCTATTGTTGAAGTCATCAACATGAGAACATACTCTTGCAAAACGAATAAGTTCTGAGTGTATACACCATAGGAAGGAAGCGAGGAACACCTACATTAAGAAATGGAAAATTAACTTTTTCAAAATTGAAGTTGTCCTGTATATCATAAATTTTGGTTGAAACTATGCCATTTATAATGGATAAGTCTAAGTCCAAAAAAGGGGCTTCAGTATCTGAAGGATTCGCCTTATTCAACTGAAGTTCAGTGGGACATATCTGACTTACCATTTGTGCAAAATCGGATGAGTTGAGAAGCATAAACTTCATAGGATGTAGAACGAGCAACATCACCATCTAAAAATGGAAATTTGACAATATCAAAATCAAATTCGTCACGTTTATCTTCCATTTTGGCAGAAACAATATCAGCAGTCAGGTGCATAACTTTCAAAAGTTAAAAAGTATATCACTTAAAGCAGTCAACTTTTTAGCAACAAAAGCAAAAGTAACCTGTTTGAGTGAAACTGTCTTTTTTCATCTTTATATTACGGAGTTACTGCAATTTTCACGGCCATGTGGATAATTTTATCTGAAAGACATATTACATAACTTTACGATCATGCAATAAATTTGTGTATGCATCGGTTAGAAATTTGTATGCAAGGTCATTGAAGATCAGAAAATAAGCTACTTTTTTAACTTGAATAAGTTATATGTTTGACGTCCTAAAATTTGACCTTGGCGTAAATAATTTCAGATATAACCTTAATAAGTTACTTTCGATGGCCTTATTTTAAAATCATTGTTGAAAAGACACAATTTTATCTTCTTCAAGTGATATATATTGTAACTTATACAGGTTATGCCCCTGACTGATCATTCGAAATTGAAATATGTTTCAAAAAAGAGGTTTCAGTATCAGAGATATTCGCCTTGTTACGTTGAAGCTCTGCAGGGTATATTTGACTTACCATATTGTATATATTATTGATGCTTAAAATAGTATCTAAATATTTGGATGAAGTGTTAAAAGCGTCAATAATATCAGCTTACTTATCAACAGAAAGACATCATAAAGTCCCTCTCATAACAAAACAAGAATAAATCCGCAACCAGGGGAGCACAATTAGTGCCCATTAGAATCCCTACAACTTGTCTATACAACTTGCACACTTGCAAAATCGGGTTTCCAACATTAAATGCATATTACCAATTATTTGAGTTATTTCTGAAATTATAGTTTGTGAATGCCTGTTCAGATTGGATAATATAAGCACAATATACTTTGTAAGTCAAGATGACATTGTAAATAAAATATTCTAAGTATAATTGTAAATGACATTCTACAAACGATCTGTATTTGTCTAATATTAACCACAAAACATCTATTCATAGCATAATTTAATTAAAGCGTCTGTTTTAGTAGTTAAAGAGACTAGGTCTGTAACTATAAACATTTTTCTAAAAAAATATTTTCTTTTTAAATCATTTGTAAAAATAGAAGTAAGTTATATTTTCACTATAAATATGGACAGTACAGTTGAAAACTGCAAGGAAAAGTGAATTTTCTTATTAAAAGAGGTGTTTTTCTCTTATTGATAATTATTTACGTCCCTCCAATAATTCTAGACAGTTGATTTTTAACATAAATGCTGTTGTTTTGATAGTGTTATTTTGTTAAGATTTACAAAAATGGTGAAATGTTTACCTAAATTTGAGTATTTTCACTGTATTCTTGAAAAATAGAAACTTTATTTCAAAAATTAGAAGAGCAAAAGTTACAGACTATGCAGCTTTATTAAGAAAGATGTTTTGATTATTAGGACAGATAGAATATTTTGAAGAAAAACTTTCAAAATGGAGTTGGGGTGGTTATTTGGACCGTAATTGTCACCTACATGTATCTCACTCAGAATTAAAGTTTTACATGGAAACAAAAGCGGACGGAGCGAGGTTTTATTAGATACATTTACCTTTTTTGGTCAAAATAGTGACGACTGTGCAGAGGATAAACGTGCACACGTACTTTAAAAAAGGCTTTTCACTCCCAAATTATAACCCTATTTTCTTTTTTATTTACGTTTTCTTCCTCTTGCACTCCTGTCCATTTAATCACACATCTTTTGCACTTTAAACAGTCTCATTTGGTTTTAATTTGGCTGAACTTCCAGGATAAGGGTAGAAAAATGTTTTTCTAAAGAGGTAATTTGTTAAATGCTGGCTAGCTCATACTCCTAGTATGCTCAGCAATCGTCTCGCTGAAGATTTGAAAACGGGTTGCTACAAAAAATAGATTTTCTTTGTTACATCACAGTAATTTACTTTGATTTGATTGTTTCCATGTGATGTGATGATACATTGCACAAATTAGTAATCCACCGTGCGAGGTGAATAATATTTGTGTTTTTATCAACAACATAATTTAGAGCGAATATTCAGCAGGTAAAATATAATTTAACCCTCTGGTGTTTAACTGCTGTCCATTCTAAAATGGTGTTTATGTTGTTGCTTATTCATTGTAAGTTATTGCTCCCATTATGTGTGAATTTTTGTGTTTGGTCCTAGATCTGCAATGCAGTACCTAGTGTTTATTTTTAGGTTTGCAATTATCTCGCTGAAGAAGAGAGAGCTTGGGTTTTGTTTACTTTAACAGTCTGCCGTTTGGTTGTAAATATTCGTTGGTTCCTACTCGCGGTACCGTGGATTGGTCAGTTATCTGAGACAGTAGTATTTTCTGGTCATATTTACTTTTTATTTCATCCACTTTCACCAATTCAGCTTACAACATATATGGACTATAACAAATAAATATCGCCTTTAAAAGTCATGGTCTATTTAAACACTTAACAAGTTGGCAGCTGCAGGTATTACTTAGGAAGCAGAGGCCAAACTACAGTGACATTACTGCCTAGCAAGCAAAGGCAAAGCTACAGTGACATTACTGCTGAGCAAGCAAAGGCCAAACTACAGTAACATTACTGCTGAGCAAGCAAAGGCAAAGCTGCAGTGACATTACTGCTGAGCAAGCAAAGGCCAAACTACAGTAACATTACTGCTGAGCAAGCAAAGGCCAAACTACAGTGACATTACTGCTGAGCAAGCAAAGGCCAAACTACAGTGACATTACTGCTGAGCAAGCAAAGGCCAAGCTACAGTGACATTACTGCTGAGCAAGCAAAGGCGAAACTACAGTGACATTACTGCTGAGCAAGCAAAGGCCAAACTAAAGTGACATTACTGCTGAGCAAGCAAAGGCCAAGCTACAATAACATTACTGCTGAGCAAGCAAAGGCCAAGCTACAGTGACATTACTGCTGAGCAAGCAAAGGCGAAACTACAGTGACATTACTGCTGAGCAAGCAAAGGCCAAACTACAGTGACATTACTGCTGAGCAAGCAAAGGCCAAGCTACAATAACATTACTGCTGAGCAAGCAAAGGCCAAGCTACAGTGACATTACTGCTGAGCAAGCAAAGGCCAAGCTACAGTGACATTACTACTGAGCAAGCAAAGGCCAAGCTTCATTAACATTACTGCTGAGCAAGCAAAGGCCAAGCTACAGTGACATCACTGCTGAGCAAGCAAAGGCCAAACTAAAGTGACATTTCTGCTGAGCAAGCAAAGGCCAAACTAAAGTGACATTACTGCTGAGCAAGCAAAGGCCAAGCTACAATAACATTACTGCTGAGCAAGCAAAGGCCAAGCTACAGTGACATTACTGCTGAGCAAGCAAAGGCCAAGCTACAGTAACATTACTGCTGAGCAACCAAAGGCCAAGCTACAGTGACATCACTGCTGAGCAAGCAAAAGCCAAGCTACAGTGACATTACTGCTGAGCAAGCAAAGGCCAAGCTACAGTAACATTACTGCTGAGCAAGCAAAGACCAAGCTACAGTGACATTATTGCTGAGCAAGTAAATGCCAAGCTACAGTGACATTACTGCTGAGCAAGCAAAGGCCAAGCTACAGTGACATTACTGCTGAGCAAGCAAAGGCCAAGTTACAGTGACCTTACTGCTGAGCAAGCAAAGGCCAAGCTAAAGTGACATAACTGCTGGGCAAGCAAAGGCCAAGTAACAGTGACATTACTGCTGAGCAAGCAATAGCCAAGCTACAGTGACATTGCTGCTGAGCAAGCAAAGGCCAGGCTACACTGACATTACTGCTGAGCAAGCAAAGGCCAAGCTATAGTGACATTACTGCTGAGCAAGCAAAGGCCTAACTACAGTGACACTTTTTACAGAAGCAGAACATTATCCGATGTCAATCAAAGTATTGTGGAATGTGAAAGCTGACAATAATAAAATCGGGCTATTGGTTTTGAAAAGCATTCGAACAGCTTGCAATAAATCAACATTATTTCCCTTGGGAGCTTTGAGAATCGATCGTATCTTTAACTCCCTAAATTAATCGTCCTGCTTTGGAATGTGCCAATATCTCTGCTGTTTAACCATTTAATATGGCAGCGTCTCTCACTTAAGGATTGAATTACAATCTAAAATTGCAAAATGTATGAAATACGAAAAGAAATCAAAAGGCAAAAATATGAAAGCTGGTGCCATGGGTTGGTCTGTGATATTTAATTATGTCATTTCTAGGTCGAACTCACTCGTATTTTGACATACTGCTGCTTTAAACTAGACAGGATAAAGCTTTCAAAAAGTAAGGAAATTGACATTCTTCATTTTTTCGTAAGAAACTAATTGGATTCATATGTGCCCTATTGATGTAAAATTGATAGGATTTCAATTTAGGCATTGCAATGTTCTCAATGCCGTTAGCGATGCTAACAAGAAAGTAAATTCTTACGACTGTCTTATGTTAATGTGATGTTAATGTTTTGGTATACATGAATTTGACAGTAATTGGTTGCAATTAATTTCATTGGAACTGCTTAAATGGGATAGTTTCATGGTTATTTTAATCGTGTCATTAATTTAATGGGGTACTAAACATGGTTCAATGAACAGCCACAGGCTACTTTTCCCTTTACCATTTCATGTCACCTTAATCCAAAAAGATAATTGCATTGTCCCCTTGTGCTCCAAAACTTCTGGAAGGGCTCGTGTGTTACATAGCATCAGGCTGAGAACTTTGAATGTTTTGAATTATTTAAAGAATAGTGTGTTTTATATGGTACATTTGGATTTTGTCTGAATTTTAGTTCTGTTCGAAACCTTGTCATCAAAATAATCTCTTAAAGTTAATAATTTGGATAAGGTGTATGAATTTGAATATATCTAAAAACATTTCACTTACCTACACATTATTTTCTCTTAAATGTAAATGATTGTAACGATGGCATGCCAATGGTTCAGCCTTCATTGTGTAACTTTCTATATGAATACTTTGTGTCTTAAAAAACCACTAATATGCAAAATTAGTCAAAATATATACTTAGGTCGACTATCTGAATATTAAGGAAACAAGACTATACATATAGTCCTCGAACAATTGAGCAGCTATTTAGCATAAGGTTCAAGTTGGCACGTGACGATTAAAATCAGTCTGCGCATTCTCACAGACCAATTATAACTTTAGTGTTCTGCTTAAAACATGCTGGACCCTTTTGCGCATAGTGCGCCCACCAACTGCACAAGCTGATCTGACTCTTTGATGGACGAACATGCTAACTCGCGGTGCCAGGGGGTTGTCTGCAGTTTGTGATTGTGGTATTTCCTGATCATACTCATTTACTATTTTTGGCTGAATACTGGTATGTGGAGTTAGAGACTAGACATGACGTGAAATGAGTAAGTGTTAGCGATCTATCGATGGAAGATTCTATTGACGCTATCTTAACACATTATTTTCCCTCATTTAATGTATGATTGTGTAACCGGCTAGGCTATGGTGTGCCCAACATAAGAAACTATGTTTTATTTCAACAATTACATTTTGGTGTCATAGTAAAGGTAGCGATATTTTAGCAAGACATGTATGCAAATTAAAGGTAACTTTTCTTTGTAAATGGGCAATATAATTGGGTTTTATCAATATGATGTATTTTGTGAATCAGCATGTTGTCATTTACTTTAGTTTAGACACCTTTATGATAGATAATCTGAAAAAAACGGATCCTTCAGAAATAAAGAGAACCTACAATATAAGAAATAGGCAGACTCGGTTTTATTGAAACTGTTCATGAGAACTAATGGGAAGTGCAACACTTCTCGGTTTTCTATTAGACAGCGCTTGCTTAAGAAGGTAAGTTTAAAAGTGGTCAAACGTTTTAAATGAGATAATAAATGCAATTGAGTTTTAAAAATATTGAGCATAAAATAAACACTCTTGGTGCTAATATATATGCTTGATTTTAGTAGCGCGTTTACCCAACTGAGATCAAGAGGTAGTTGATTAGAAGTTCATGTCCGTCAGAATTGTTTTATTGATATTGATCATCTTTTCGCTACACATACAAAAATGAAATATATTACATGGATACTAGGTGACCGCCTGCGTATCTTGTTATTAACCAATACAGTGAGTATGGTCAGGAAATAACGCAATCACACTCTGCAGACCAACCTACGGCACCGCGAGGATTAGCCAGATAAATGTTATAGTAAACAGACACCAGGAAAACAAACAAAGAAAAGCGACCAGCTCAATCTTCCCCATCAAATCCCGGTTTATACCCATGCGTTCCTCTTTACTTGCACGACGGTCGATCAGGCATGACCTTAACTTTTAACAGGTGGGTTGGTGCCTGATGCGTGTCTTTGGCTTGGCCTAGTATGGTTCAAGCAGGGTTTTTTTTCAAAGCTCCAAGTGTATGTTAGTGTAGAGACCCTTTTCTTTGTTATCCCAAGAGGAGTCGGAGGGACTTAATTTTGGCGTTGTCTGTTGTCCTCACTTTTTGTCAGTCCGGAACCATATCTCAGTACCCATTGGTCAGATTTGATTCATTCTTGGTACAAATGATAAGTACTATAGATTCTCGATATCCTTTAAGTTTCCTTAAAATCGATCCCTTAACACTTGAGTCATTGCCCTTGTTTTAGTATAGGCAATTATAATGCAACCTCACTTTTTGTCAGCCCAGTACCATATCTCAGTACCTATTGATCAGATTGAATTCATTCTTGGTACAAATGATAAGTACTATAGATTATCGATATCCTATAAGTTTCCATAAAATCGACTACTTAACACTTGAGTTATTGCCCTTGTTTTAGTATAGGCAATTTTAATGAAACCGCATTGTTTGTCCGTCCGGTACCATATCTCAGTACCTATTGGTCAGATTCTATTTATTCTTGGTACAAATGATAAGTACTATAGACTCTCGAGATCCTATAAGTTTCGTCAAAATCGACTCCTGAACACTTGAGCTATTGCCCTTGTTTTATTATATGCAATTTTAATGCAAAACCTATATTAGCTTGTATGTGTCATCAAAGCTATTATACTTAACACCTTCTCACTATAGACCATGATTGACCAGTGCCTATAGATAAGCATGACTGTGTGAAAGTTTTACCCCACCCCCTCTGACCCTAACTAAGGTGTCAAAGGTCAAATATTTTAATTTCGCAATAACTAAGGCAAATGTATATTTTTTGCTGAAATGTAACATGCTGACAGAGCAGCAATAGATATAAAAATATGAAACGGCATTTTAGTTTGCAGGCATGGGTGGGGTCAATGCCATATTTAAACTTTTTCAGAGTATGATCAGGTTGCGTATCGAATTAAAGCTGACAACGTTTGCAGTAACATGGTAGCTAATATACTGAGGGACTTTAAAAGCGCAACACTTGGATAACAGCTTAAATTTATGCCTCGGAAAAGAAGGCAGAACAACAATTTTGATTGTATGTTAAAGAGCATTTATTTTTAAGCTAAAACATGGAAAACATGTCCAGCTAAGATGAACTTAATTCATTAAAATGTAAACTTTTTGAGATGGGGGTCAACTGTTTCATGTGACCAAAAGTTATGAAGGAAACAATCCCTACTTTTTTAAATCAAGAAACACAGGACGCGTCAAATTTGTATCATGGACTTTTTTTAGTCATCGAGGAATCACTCTCATATTGATTGACTGGTCTGCGATACAGATTATTTGCGTATATGACGTTTATCTGGGTGTACCCTTTCATTCAATAGCTTAAAATTTCCTCTAATTAAGAAATGTTTAAATGGCTAAATTCATACGGAGCAAATAAGGTCGTCCAGTTTAGTTGTACATTTAAATTTAACTGTTTGCTGAAGAAGCTAACTCATGATAACATTATAGAAGCAAAGGAAGTTTACATTCAACAGTCTTTTGGAAGGTATTAGGGAAAGTTAGTGTTGCGTTATTAAAGTCCGTCAGTATATTTTGCCCACATACACATCCTTGACCCAGGGGGTGGACTCGAAAGGTCAAACCACATATTTTTGTGAAAGAAGTCATGTTGCATATCAAATTAAAGGGAATTGAGCACAGAGCACTATAAAAACGAATATGCTGTCATTGCACACTCCAACGGTGGGGTCAAAAGGTCATTTTTTCTTTTCTAAAAGTGGCCATGTTGCATATCAATTTAAACTGAAAGAAATGTAGACCTGCATGCAAGGCAACACTTTGAATTCACACACACTCTTGACCTCTGGTGTTGGCTTGAAGGGTCAGATAATGAAATTGTGTAGATTTAATTATATACTTTTTAACCTAAGCACTAAATCATACTTGACATGCTTTCGTTATGACCTGAATGATATTGAAGATGAACTTCAGGTTTTGATAAGTGGGATTTTATTTTGTATTTTACATGTTTCTCTCAAGTAACCCATCGTCGGGGGTTGTGAATTCGCCTAATATGTCTTTTTTTTTATTGCAGTTTGTTTTTCATTTCATGTGTTTGTTTCCCTTTGATAGTCACACGACAGCAAGACCACAATTTAAGTTCAGAGATTGAGCTCTTCCTTCACCAGCGAGATGATTGCAAAGCTAAAGAGGAAATTAAGAACTACACCACAAAACAATAAGCAACACAAAATAACTACACAATGTGAGCAACAAAAAGCAATAAATTACTATAAACCCGATCATGGTTTATAGTTATGCTTTCGTCTTAATTGCACGACGTTGGATGACCCTGACCTAAAACTTACAGTGGTGATTTGGTGCATCATGATTGTTTTTGGCTGGGCCTACCATGGCTCTACTAGGACCTTTTGAGTCAAGAACCACTTTTTGTTTCATCACAGTATGTTAATTTGATTTGTTGTTTTCATATGCAGATTCAATTTGTGTTTAAACAATAGCTGAATCTATTTGATTATTTAAATATACAGAAACCCATTCCTCTGATGGTATCGACCGCTGTCGATTGAATTTTGTGATTGATCCTGTTCTTGTTATCAATTGTTTGCTGTTGTTCCCATTGTGTGCTTGATTTTTGTGTTGGGTCACTGTTTTGTGGTGCAGTTCTTACTGACCTTTCCAGTTGCATCTTCATCTTACTGAGGACTAGAGAGTTGATTGCATTACTTCATTATATCTCTGCTATTGTATGGCTGTCATGGGGCGGCCAGTGATGTCAGGAGCGATGGGTTGATCTTGGTCTGTGATTGTGTCAGTTCATTCATACTCACTTGTTGTTTCCTTCAGCTCTGTAGCTTTTGGTTGGCAGTGCCACAACTGGCCGCTTATTTTAGTTCTGTAGCTTTGGTTGTCAACGCCACAACTCCAGCCATTCGACTTTACTTGCTTCAGTTTTACGTTATATATGCTGTATAATCATATAATGTATATAGAATTATGTTACTTGTTTTGTTGGTTCAGATTCTGATCCCTTTTTCTTTAGGCGCCATATCTATATATGCGTCCCTGGTTATACTCAATTGCTATGTACCGCCGGCGGAGTCACTGTGTTGTGTCATTGAGCAAGACAATTTAATCATTGTTTAGTACTGATTCTACCAAGGAAGACCCGTCCCGACATGACTGAAAAATTGTTGACTGGTACATGTACGTACATAATCAAAGTAAAAAAAACTTGACATTTTCGTTGAGCTCAGTGCGTTAGCCTAATATTTAATATTTCATTAATTCTATTATCATTCACCAAATGGTCATAGACTTACCGATTTGGTATCAAATCGTCCAAATCGACTGAAACTCATTTGATTAACATTGATTTCATTATATGCACGACAAAAACAAATGTATTTGCTGGCCAAAGTCGATATCAAAGTCACTTAAATGGTGCCATCATCGCTGTTAGCATATTTATATTATCAAGGGATATATGTGTATGTATGATAGACAGGATACATCGAAAGCATTTATAGATGTTGAATAATACAACCGATCTACTGTTTGTTCGCTTGTTTATGCATACTACTAAAACTTAGAGTGGCTCAATTTAAGGTTTTCTTTAGCTCTGACTATCTGTAAGTCGTGAGCCCATTTCTTTGTTTCACCATAGTGTGTTCATTTGATTAGTGTGGTCACTATGATGATACAAATATACATAGCCATATCTAGGAAGCTTCCATGCGAGCTTTATAGTTTTTGCGCTTTAACAACACCAGAATCTAGAGCGCTGATTTGGATACTAGTAAAATGCATTTAAGCCCCCAGTGGCTTAGGCTCTGTCCGTTCTATGGCGGTGGTTCTGTTGTTGTTGATTATTGCTCCCGTTGTGGGACTCTGTAATTGTTATATAATATTTTGTTGAGCATTACTTTGTGTCCATTCCATTTTTGCAATCAACTTGATGGGGAAGAGAGAGCTGGTTGCTATTTTTTGTCTCCCTTGTGTCTCGTGACACAGGTTTGCAGTTTGTGATTGTGGTATTCCCTGATCATACTCACTAACTATTTGATAAGGATCACTATACAAATGTACATGGGATTCAATGCACGGAGCATACCCCTTTGGCAATAAATAACTTTTGAAGTTGTTTTTTTTAAATTCGACGAAATTTTCAGTTGTAATTGAAAATGCACAGGACTACAGCTTTTCTTGCAAATCTCTCGCTAGACGGTTCCATGGATGCCTATGAGTCGGAAAATGCAAAATGTAATATTTTCGGAATTTCACCCCAAAAATCAAGTTTATTTCTCCCATATTTCAAAAGATCAGACATATAAAATGTGTTTGAGGAACACATTTTTCAGCCTTTCAATATTCGGTTGAAACTCGTTTGTAACTGAAATAATACGTTCATGTTACAATAATCACCATTTGAAAAGCATGGACTTTTATGTTATGTAAAAACAATATTGTGCATTTTCCCACCACGTGGCATACACTAGACCATCCAGTTTAAGATCTGTTTTTGAATCTTTAGTTTGAAGCAATCGCAATTATCGCTGAAGAGTTCGTTGAAATTAAAGAAAACACTCAAACAAAAACGTTATCGAGTGCTATAAGGTAGGTTCATTGCATTGAACCCTATGGAAATCTAAAGTAGTTCTTAATAAAGTTTGAGTGGTATATGTTTATGTACGTGTTTATAATTTATAAATTCACATTACCATTGACAGAGTCAACGACACTAACAACAGTAATTCAATCAAGAACCACGAGAGGCTTAAATGCATTTTACTAGTGCTAAATCTTCGACCTAGATTCTGTTGTTGCTTACACACAAACTTGTTTAGCTCGCATGGAGGCTTCCTAACTAATGCAATGTATCATCACAGTGAAAAAAAATAAATCAAATTAACAAATAATTATGATACAAAGAAAAGGGCCCATGACTCACATGAGCTCAGAGCTAAAGAAAACCTCAAGTTGATCTACGGTGTGCCCAGCCAACGACAAGCACCAGGCACCAACCAACGGATTTAAGCTTGAAGTCAGGGACGTCATTAAGTCTGAGGCCTGACCCACCGTCGTGCAATTCAAGAGGAAACCATTGCTATCAACTGTGATTGGTTCCCAACCAGACATGCAGACTGTCGCATGATATCCATGCTGTATCCCACTCTTTTATAGCGTTTTATAATATTTTTAAATTGATCACTAAAATATGGCTTTACAGGAAGGCAAATTTGACGAATTTATATCACCGGCGAAATGTTATTTTAGAGAAACTTATAAATCACAAAACATAAATTCCATTCCTCCAAACCCTAAAATCAAAGCGTTTGCTTCTATGTTGGTCTATGCTTCTTTCTTTCCCCATATTTTGACAACATGACCACATTCAGATTTGTTTTACCTTTAAATTCAACCCACAGGTTGAGGATGTGTGTAAGGACAGAATATATTCTTGCATGTTGCAATATGCTCCATTCCTTTTAATTTGATATGTAACATGATTACTTTTAGAAAAAATGTTTTGACCTTTGACCCCACCCCAAAGGGTCGAGGGTGTGTGTCAGGGTCAGGGGGTCTGCATGCAAAATATTTGCTAGCATGTTGCTGCATTCGTGATTCCCTTTAATTTGATATGCAACATGGCCATGTACTGAAAAGTTGAGTTTTGACCTTTTGACCTCACCCCTAAGTCCACCCCGGGGGTTAGACCCAGGCCTTCAATCCAAAATCGACGTTTGATATGTTTCATATTTATTGTACTTCTGTCAGTATGCGAAATTTCAGTAAAAATATTGACAACTGACTGAGTTATTGCGAAATTTAAATATTTGACATTTGCCCCCACCTAAGGGGTCATGGGGTGGGATGGGGTAAACTTTAATCACTGCCATGCTTATCTACAGGCACTGGGTAATCATGGCCTAAATTGTGAGGTAATAGTTTTGGAGATATGTGAAAAATAGTAAGTGAGTATGATCAGGATATACCATAATCACAAACCGCAGACAACCCCCTGTCACCCCGAAGTTTATTCCACACAAAAAAAACAATATAACTTTTGCATTTGCCTAAACCTAAGTAACAAAGGGACATAGCTCAATCAAAAGTTTGCAAATGACCTTTAAATTCAAAACTGACCAGTATTTTATAATGCTTAACCCTTCTGTTAAATGTGAATGAAATTGTTCAATCCCTTCAAAAGTTGTTGATTGGAAACAAAAAGAGTTAGTGAGTATGATCAGAAAATACCACAATCACAAACCGCAGACCACCCCATGGCACCGCGAGGAAGAGCCCCCAACCATCACCAGACACAAGGAAGACAAACTAAGCAAAGCATCCAGCTCTCTCTTCCCCATCAAGATGATTGCAATACTAGAACGGACATAACGTAACGTATAACAACACATAGAACAATTACAGACTTCCACAATGGGAGTAACAATAAACAAAAAGTCAGCAACAACAGAACCACTGCCTTAGAACAGACAGCAGCCCAAGCCACGGGTGGTGGGGGGCTTAAATTCATTTTACTGGTACCAAACCTTCGCCCTAGATTCTGTTGTTGTTGAAGTACAAGAAATGTTCAGCTCGCATGGAAGCCTTCAAACTAATGCTATTTATCATCATGGAGAAACACTTTAATCAAATTAACACACCATTATGAAACAAAGATAAGGGCTCATGACTCACAGATAGTCAGAACTAAAGAAAACGTCAAGTTGAGCCACGGTGGGTCCAGCTACAGATAAGCATCAGGCACCAACCCTTAAATTAAAGCTTGACGTCAGAGCCGTCATAGAGTCTGAGGCCTGACCCACCATTGTGCAATTAAAGAGGAAACCATATCTATAAACCGTGATTGGGTATAAAACCAGGCATACAGACTGTCGCATGATATCCAAGTTATATCCCACCTTTATTTAACGTTTTACAACCTTTTTAAATTGATCATTTAATTTAGGTTTTTCAATAATTCGTTTGAATTTGTAAACTAAATCACCATAAAATATAGGTTCTGATATGCCTTGTTGCAGAAGAGTTTTTAAAGACTTAAAGACTTATCTATTGATGAGATGGTAGGGGGCCTGATGTTTTGGTTGTTTGGCGGGCCCACCGGGGTTTACCTGTTGGATTTCTTTTACGCCGGTATTTAGTTTTATATACTGTTTAATTCTTATCTTTGCTTTATCTTCTTGTTATATCTTGATTTATATGTTTTAGGAGATGATGCATTGATAAGTTAGGGGTCTTTCATGCAAACCAAATATCTATGTGTCTTGATCCACATCTGAATTAAGGGTGAGGTCGGCGCTGTTAAACTGGTTTAAGCCCTCCAGTAAAAGTATTTTTACTGACCGTTCCAAGGCTGTGCTTCTTTTGTGGATCGTTTTTGTTAGTTATGCTTCATGTTGTTGTGTTGCGTTATCATGTCTGTTCCTTGTAACCTTGCGTTCACCTGCTGGGAAGGAGCTGACCTTTTGGCTGTCGTGTTTGTTGTGTTTTGTCACTTTCCCAAATATTTCCTGGTCCACATCAGAATTAAGGGCGAGGTTGGCGCCTTGAAACTGGTTTAAGCCCTCTAGTATTATTTTACTGACCGTTCGAAGGCGGTGCTTCTTTTGTGGATCTTTTATGTTTTTGTTCTGTCTTGTGTTTGCTATGTCTTTGTATGCGTCTGTTTATATGTGCTTTGTGGTCACCTGCTGGGAAAAGGCTGACCTCTTGGCTCTCATTTGTGGTGTCTAACTGTCACTTTCCCATTGGTAGCATGGGTCAGGTGTGGTACTTGATTTTATCAATTTCTGATCTTGCACCCTTACTTACTTAAGCCCAATGTTGTATTTAACAATTAACTCTGATTGTCTGTGGTAGAATTAAGAAAATGATTTTCGAATTTTATGATATCTGTAACCTTGTTTAAATAACTTTGCAGCTAAAAATAAGTTTCTATGTTGAAGTCCTCAACATTAGAACACACTTTAGCAAAACGAATAAGCTGAAAAATATATACACAATAGGAAGGGAAGCGAGGAACATCTCCACCAAGAAATGGGAAATGCACTATTTCAAAATTAAAATCATCCCGTTTTTCATAAATTTTAGAAGTTACTATGGCATTTGTTATAGACACGTTCAAGTCCAAAAACGGAGCTTCAGTATCAGAAGAAATCGCCTTTATTAACGGAAGTTCAGTAGGATATATCTGACTTACCATCTGTTCATAATTAGGATTATCAATATTAAGTAAGTCATCTAAATATCTGGAGGTGGAGTTAAAAGCTTCAATAATATCAGCTTGATAATGGTCTGACAGAGACAACATAAAGTCTCTCTCATAACAAAACAAAAATAAATCTGCAACAAGAGGAGCTCAATTAGTACCCGTTGGAATACCTACAATTTGTCTATATACTTTTGAGCCAAATCTTATAAATATATTGTCCAAAAGATAATGCAGAGCATCACACATTTTCTGATATGACCACAATTTATATCGTTTAGGTTGTTTAGAAGTAAAAAAGGCATTTTATCATTGCAAGCCAAATAAAGTGAGCCCTCTCGGTTGAATGTTTGTTCAATTAATTCTGTTATTTTTTTCTTTTATTAGATTATGCGGCAATGTAGTTTAGGGAGTAGAAAATCATATGTAGACAAACCAGATGCTAGAAAACCTCTAGACTTCAATTTATAAACAATTTCACCTGAATTTTTAATAGACCAAAATAAATTGTTACCATTTCTTTCATAAACTGTAGTGCAATGTTTAATGAAATTTTTTTTATCGCAGTGAGGCAAGAAGTCAAAAAAATAGACAACTCAGTGGTTGTACATGCACTAGAATTAGCAATAAAACGCGACTTATAGGGTCGTTTATGAAGTGTAGGTAACGAGTATATCGTAGGAAGCTTGCTATGGTCCTCATCAACAAACAACCCCAACTTAACTGCCATATGGCATCGATGCCTATCAACGATAGACCTCTCATCTAGCCTGTTATGCTCATATGTTTGCAGTTTTAAGTTCTTGCTGTAGGGTGTTAATATAGTATCTTTTTCAAACGACCACAATATTGTTAGCAGCCTTATCTGTGGGGGCCAAAACAAACCTTTCATGGAAATCCTGGATCCCTTTCTTCAAATGTCTAAAAGTAAATTTAGGTTTAGGTGGTAAAAGATCTAAATTGTTGCCATAAAATGAAATTCTACCATCAATAATCTTAAAAATATTTAGTTTCCTACTATTAAGGCATTAGACTCAACATGCTCTCGTTTACACCAGCGATTACCAAAGTCTTGCAATTTCCTCACGACATGGTTTGAAGTCTATTGGCAAAGGAAGCCTATATTTAGGTCCCTTACAAATAATAGACTGAATTCTTGAATCAGTTATGATTTTTAAATCACCTGTGACTGTATGACCAGCGGGTTGATAGCAATACTTAGAGTCTTAACAATCTCAAGAATCAGGAATAGAATTTTCAATATCAAGTTCTGTTACAATTTTTTAAAGTTAAAAACAGTACTACGAATAGGTTTGGTATACTTATAACAAATTATAGGGATTCCTTATTTTCAAAATAAGTAGGAATAGAAGAGATAACAGATTTAAATATACAGGGTAAGTTAAATGAATTCAATCCCCTTGTTGACAAAATGCCTAATATGATTAATTTGAGAGTCTATATATAGCTGAAGAGCATGTTGAGTGTAACACCGGGTAAGAAGTGCTGCATCATAAAGTCGATGAGCTCTATCATAGAATTTATTAGCCTCAATATCCAAATTAGCCAAATTTAGATACACAATTTACAACCACAGTTTAGTCAAATCTAAGTAAAAAGGGCAATAACTCAGTCAAAAATTTGCGGACCTGTATTTAATGATGCTTGATCCTTTTGTAAAGAGTGAAAGAAATTGATGCATCCCTTCAAAAGTTATCGATCGGAAGGCAACACAAAACTGGCCAATTACTCACAGATTGTCTGAGCTAAAGAAAACCTCATGTTAAGCCACAAAGGGAAAGCCTACATTTAGTGATCAATTCAAAACGTTATAAAAAATGCATATAACATGGGTATTATGCGACAGTCTGAATATTGGTTGTACACTCAATATGGTTTCCTCTTTACTTCCAAATTCAATTACAACCGGGACATAAAGCTTTAATATGTTTGTTTGTGTCTGATGCATGTCTTTGACTGGGCCCACAGTGGCTCAACTTGAGGTTGCCTTTAGCTCTGACTATCTGGGAGTCATGAGCCTTTTTTGTATAATCATAGTGAGCTTTTTTGATTAAATTGTTTCTCTATGGTGAACATTGCAAAAGTTAAGAAGCTTCCATGCAAGCTAAACACGTTGTGCTTTGACAAAAACAGAACCTAGGACGACAATCTGGTACCAGTAAAATGCTTTTAAGCCCCGAGTGGCTTAGGCCGATGTCTGTTCTAAGGCAGTGGTTATGTTGTTGTTGATTTATTATATCTCTCCCCTTCGGGGCTGGGAGGCATATTGTTTTTCCCCGGGCGTCCTTCTGTCTGTCTGTCTGTCACAAATTGTGTCTGCTCTATAATTCAAAAACCGCTTAAGCTCTATTCACGAAACTTTATACAAATATCAATCAGCATAAGATGACGTGCGGTGTGCAAGAATAGTTACTCTGCCTTTTATACTTTTTGAGTAATTTCCTTTTGAACTTTGTGCATCACAAAAATCATGTCCGCTCTGTAACTTAAGAACCCTTTAAGCTATATTCACGAAACTTTATGCAAATATCAATCAGCATGAGATGACGTGCAGAGTGCAAGAATGGTAACTCTGCCTTTTAAACTTTTTGAGTTATTTACCCTAGAACTTTGTGCATCACAAAAATTTTGTCCGCTCTATAACTTAAAAACACCTCAAGCTATATTCACGAAACTTTATACAAATATCAATATGCATGAGATGACGTGCAGAGTGCAAAAATGGTAACTCTGCCTTTTGTACTTTTTGAGTTATTCTTATTTGAAATTTGTCCATCACTAAAACCGTTCCCGCTCTATAACTTAAACACCGCTTAAGCTATATTCACTCATGTAAATACAAGTATCAACCAACATGAGTCGACGTGCAGAGTGCAAGAATAGTAACTAAGTCATTTTTACCATTTGAGTTATTTCCCTTTGAACTTTGTTCATCACAAAAAAACATTATCTATGACTACCTTATACCAGGTTATGATAGTGCAATAATTAACTACATTGACAGATATCTTTACTAGATACGAGCTTATTGCCTGAATGAAATGACTAAAATTTCCCTTAGAAATTGTATTTAATGACTCATGCTTTTGACATCAAAAGGGGAAGACATCTTTTTTTTTGTTTTCTGTTTTTTGTAGAAAAACAATTCTAGTTATTGCTACCTTTGTTTGTTCAGGGTTCCGTGTTTGGTTCATTGTTTTGTTATCAATTCTTAGTGTCCTTCTTATTTTGCAATCATGTTGATGGGAAAGCGGGAACTGGTTGCTTTACTTTAACTGTCTTCCTGATGTCTTGTGACAGTGAGCGTTCTCTGGTTCTTCGTCATGATGTCGTGGGTTAGGCTGCAGTGTTTGATTGTGGTATTTCATGATCATTCTCTCTTGCTTTTTTACTTAGTATGACCTTTTGTACTAACAAAGAAAATATAATCTTAGCAAATATATATATCCTGAATACAAACACTTTGAAAAATGTTTAAAGATGTGGTCTAATAGAAAAGTGACACTGAATGTTTAAAATAACTTTAATAAAAAGTATGCATGTCCGAGATTTGTAGATGTTTTTCCTCTTTATCTGATTGCACTAAACATACTATTAAACTAACTGAAACAATAATGTATGATTTCCTATAGGATTTCAAAAAAGCTAGTGAAATACCACAATCACACACTTCAGATCAGCTCACGACACCGCCTGCTAAAATAAAAAAGATATATACTTACTCAAGAGATTATGAAAAAGGAGAGCTTAACATGACAAATCTGGAAACCTTTATAAAATCCTTGAAATATGTTGGATAAAAAGAATGATATAATCTGAATATAATAACATATTAAAAGGCAAACATCTTACATAACTTAAAGTAAGAAAGAGGGCACAGATCAGGAATCGATACAATCAAGCACCACACCTGACCCATGATACCAATAGGAAAGTGACAACTTCACAATAAGACATCACAAACGAGAGCCAAGAGGTCAGCCGTTTCCCAGCAGGTGACCACAAGGCAATTATAAACAGATGCCCACGAAACTTTTTTTGGAGGAAAACTATTATTTGAGTGTTACTTCTCAGAAAATTATATACATGTATTAAACAAAACAATTTTTAAAAGATATCTCAGCAGCATGGTGCAATTGGATTGAACATCCGTTTCAGAAGCTACATACACAGGGTTGCATGAAATAACAGTAATATAAAGATAGAAGGTAGCACAATAATGTATACACATTGGAATAGTAACGGAATAAAATATTTTGAAGATATATGCGACATTACAGTAAACTCTTTTTATTCAAATAGAACATTTAAGGAAAAATGCACCTCCCAGAAGGCGAGGTTTTAGAGTTTTAACCCTGATACGTAGCATACAAAATTCATGAAAAACTAATATAAAAAACCAAAACGTTAATATACCCAAAAAGCCAATTATTCTTGGTCAAATACCTTAGATGAAACAAACTAACCAGTACACCTATAAATTACTTATGAAAAAGAAATTACCGCCAGTAAGACATTCGGATCAAAATCTAAACTGGAATAATATATATACTAGCCGCTTGCAGGCAACAAAAACGTTCGACTCCAGAATTTGCAGTAAAATGCTTAACGCGAACTATTTCCACAAATAAATAACTGTAAAAATGTTAAATTAAAGAGACGTCATTGTGCCAATTTTACACTTTTTTTTATTTTGCTCCCATGTTTGTGAGAGTCTGAGTTTGTTACTTATTTGTTATTCATTATATAGTGGCCTTATTAGTTTTGAAATTATTTTGATGGGGAATAGAGAGCTGGTTGCTTTACTTTAATTGTATTCCTAATGTATTGTGTATGTTAGTGTGACTCTTCCTCACAGAGCCGTGGGTTGTTCAGCATGGTATTATTGTGATATATCATTTAACTCAAGGTATCTAGATATTTTGCTTTATATTGATGATCTTTATTTGAAACAAATAGTTTTGAAATCATTTTGATGGGAAAGAGAGAGCTGGTTGCTTTACTTTAATTGTCTTCTTACTTTTTTGTGTATGTTAGTGTGGCTCTTCCCCAAAGGGCGTTGGGTAGGTCAGCATTGTGTGATTGTGATATATCATTTAACGCAAGGTATCTAGATATTTTCTTTATATTGCTGATCCTTGTTTGAAACAAATGGTCAGAAATATGCAACTGAACTTCAGTTAAATATGGCAAATTCCTCTGATACTGATGCCCCCTTTATGGAATTGGACCCCATTGGTATCCTGGGTCAGGTGTGGTACTGGATTGTATCGATTCCTGATCTTTGCAACCTTACTTACTTTGTCCATAACAAATTCATCTTAAATGCAAGATTAAAAATGATTTAAATTTTTAAATCGTTATTTTTTCATTTCTCAATTCGTCTTACCATGATGTATATATATTGCAGCTTATTCGTTTTGCGAGAGTATGTTCTAATGTTAAGCTTAGTGACTTCAACAACAGAAACCAAATATGACTGCTAAATATTAAAACAAGGTTATCAATATCATAAACTTTGTAAAGCATTCTCTGGATGCTACAACAGACAGTGGGATATTACATGGATATCATATGACAGTCTGCATGCCTTGTTATAAATCCAATTAGTGTGTTTATATCCAAAGTGTTTATTTCCTCTTAAATTGAACGACATTTGGTCAGGCCTTAGACTCATGTCTATCTGACTATTAGTGTTCTGTGGCTCTTTATTGTGGTGCCATGGGTTGGGCTGCAGTGTGTGATTGTGATATTTCCTGGTCATACCCACTTACTGTTTCAAGAATTGCAATAATTAGTTTATCTTTATTTGCATTCAAAATTCCCTTGTAACAGTTTATGTGTGCTGAAATATGCAATCAGTACTTACCTCTCATATTTTACACATGTAAGTTTTGGCCTTTGATTAAGAAAATAGTAAAACATTGCTTTATCTTGGTAAGTGAGAAACACTTTGTCTGTTGGCGTTGTGTACAGCTGTCGCTTTGGGGTGCAACTATTGCTGGTATAATTCATTCAGCCAATAGGTGCAACCAATTACATATCAAATGTTTTTAAATCTTACCCTTGGCAATGTATTTTTTTCATCATATTGAAGTATTTGCATGCTTGCGGTTATGGCAAATAAATCAAAGTAGGGTAAAGCAGTCAACTTTTCTGGCCTAAGATGGAAAGTGATATTTATTCAGTAGAATCAGTTTTTATAGCGGTATGGCATAGTATGCAGGCTACGTTTACCAATTTTCTTTTGTCTTGAGATGTTTTTACTTCAGTAAATGGGTGACGAGTTTCTCACAGGGTGTATATTATTGTACAAAAATATATTATCAGAGTAATTCTTTTGAAGTAAATGACTATTCTAATCGTGTTACCGAATAGAATGAACTTGCGTTTTCAGTCAAACTAGACCTTGAAATAAGGGCTAGTCGAATTTACACGTGAGCACGTGTTTATAAATGAGTGATATTTATTTAGAACAGTCAGTTTTTAAGTGGTTTTCAAAGTATACAGAAAGTGTTAAATATGCATAGCCTTGACAATATATCAATTCTATGA
This sequence comes from Loripinus fragilis, assembly GCA_964019695.1. Lineage (NCBI taxonomy): Eukaryota > Metazoa > Mollusca > Bivalvia > Lucinida > Lucinidae > Loripinus > Loripinus fragilis. The sequence goes on along the minus strand of OZ026515.1, from coordinate 410,675 downwards.
ATGGCAGCATATTAAAATTCATCACAGGGTGTTGGATTGCCACCCACCTCATAGAGATATATGACAAAGTAGGTAATACACAGCGTTTCCCCTCATGTACAGGAGTGAAGTTTTTCAGGACGGCGAGTATCCATTTTTATCCAGTACTTGTTTGAATACTTTTGATCAGATCAAATATGTCATTGCAATTGGTGCCTGTTCATTGCTATACTTCTATACAAGTGCGCCACACTGCATTATTTTGATGAGGCTATTCATAAGTATAGGATAGATGTACTTTTCATGCTTGTTGAAACTGTTATACATAAAATCCAGGATAAGCGGTCATCTCTTTTGGCTAAAATTATTATTATGAGTAGTAGTTGGTGTTTTGGTTTAGTATATTAAGGAAATAGTCATCTTCTAAGATGAACATGTGGATCAAAGACAAGGAATATACGCTATATGCTTTTTTAACCCTTTGTAGACCGGACATTTGTACTTTAGCAAATGAAACATTCTATCAATGTTTGCACTGTTTGCTAAGACAAAATCAATCTTCAGAGAAAGAAATATAATATTTGTTTGGAAATTGTAACATGTAACCCCTCATTATATGCAAAAGACTACCCAGACGTCATTGTATGTATCTTAATGGAAAATTCCATTTTTATGAAAGGGTGAAATACTGCGCTTTAGCACTTGCAATGAAAAAGACGAAGATTACCAACCTTTTCATTGTTCATGCTCCTTGAACATTTTGTCCATGTCAGCTTGTATTTGACATCATTGTTTCTTTGCTAAAATAATCATTTTACTCATTTGTAAACACCAAGTATTCCAATAAATTACCTCAGATTCTAATAATCCAGTTACTAATGATCACAAGGAATGAGATGATAGGTTAAGGTGACATATATGGTCCAACATTATGTATTTTTGTTTTTAACTGCTACAACATTTTCAACGAAGTAAGAATAATATGCTATCATTCTATTCGTTTGTGTATACGTTCTTTCAGGAAGAATACTATCTGTACAATGTTGAACAATAAAGTGTGTATACAAAAGACTTCATAAAGTAAGTGAGTATGATAAAGAAATAACACAATCACACGTCGCAGACCAACTCATGGTACCGGATTTCTTTTTTTAAAAAGGAGCCGGTAAGACCAGAGTTAGCTCACCGGACCATAACAGCAACAATAGCTTTATATTATATGAGCTGAAAGTGGTTACTCATACCCCAGTTAGTGTCACGAAGTATGTTTTACCCTGATAAACAATGACATATGTGGTTTGATGTGGGTGATTTGATCGGTTTCTTAGATATGAAACCTTTAATAAACTGGAGTGTACACAGAGATCCTGGATATCATTGGTATGTGTCATTGGATGGATATATTCACTTGGAACAATAAGATATATTGTTTAAGGTTTAGTTCTGAATTGCTTCTGATATCTCAGGTATTTAATAAAGTGGTAGGAGTGTGATATGCCTCAAGGAGGGACCTTTGAAGACCAATATTTGGAATTTTCATGCAATACTTCATTTCAGCACACTCTGTCCAATTATTCTGAGTAATCGCCCAGACAACATGTTAGATGATTTGGATAAGCCAACAGGTTGAAGCAAAGTAAGTGATTACATGTATATGATCAAGAAATACCACATTCACACACTGCAGGCAAACCCACGGCACCCTGAGAAAGAGCCACATAGTAATAACAATCACAAGACACTAGGAAGACAAACAAATAAAACAACCAGCTCTCTCTTTCCCATAAAGATGATTGCAAAACTAGAAAGGACACGCAGCAATGAACAGCAAAACAAGGAACAAACATAAATCTCCAAACAACCAAAAACAAATCAACAACAACAACAGAACCGCCGCCTTGTAACGGAGAGTAGCCTAAGCCACAGACGGCGTTAAAAAATGCATTTTACTGGTACCAAATCTTCTCCATAGATTCTGTTGTTGTTATAACACAATATTGTTAAGCTCGCACTAATAAAGGCTTCATAACGATTGCAATGTATCATCACAGAGAAGCTCCAGGAAAAGGTATTGACCCTAACATTCTGGCGATATATACGTATCTACTATTGACACTGCTGGTTACAATAAAGTATCCTTGAAATCCAATCAGTAGTTGCTAAGAAATCGCACAAGGGCCAAAGAAAAATCCTTTTTAGCAATATAATAAATTAAAGGGTTATAGCTTCTGGAATTATATTCGACTATTACGTGCTGGTGTTATGAAGACACGTGTGCATAATGAGTGTTCCCGCAAAGTATTGCTGGAATACAACCAGTGGTTGCTAAGGATTCGTGTTGACATGATATATAGAAATTATAAGTACAGGATTTATTAAAGGTCAACAACTGCAAGACAACCCGTCCGACCATTACATGCTGGCGATGTAACATGCACTCTTAATACTAAAGGTAACCATGGAGTGTCGTCCAAATTCGACAAAATGTATGGGAAAATGGGATGGACAGATAGACAAATGGGTCAAAATAAGCTTCCTCGTTGGGGACCATGATAATAACAGGTCATATTCTTTCAAATGATAAATCCACCAATGTTTAGAGAGAAAGATAATAGCTTCAGATACAATGAAATAACAACACAATAAAACGTCACCTCAGAGTGTAAAAACAAATGAAATATACATGTTTATGAAACAGGACATGATATTTGGGTTCTTGGCTCTGACCTATTGGCTCTCTTATGTGTGATGTTTCCTTGTGGTTATGTCACACTTTCCCATATGGTGTCTTGGGTATGCCACGGGTTTGTCTGCAGTTTGTGATTGTGGTATTTCATGAACATTCTCACTTACTATTTTTGTTACTTGATTTTATCGATTCCTTACTTTTGCCTTCTTCATTACATTTCTAGTCTCAATGTTGAGCAATAAAGGCCTAAGCAAACGCGTATTTGTTTATCACATACAGAAAATATAGATATAGATGAAGTTCTAGACATGAATCTATACATCAAATACCACACCTGACCGGGACACCATATGGAACAGTGACAAAAACACAAGAATACATCACATACGGATGTTAAGAGGCAAAGAGGTTAGCCCTTTCCCAGCAGGTTATCACAAGGCTGCAATGAACAGACAAGAAAAAATGACAAACATGAAACAAAAATAAGAAAAATGATCCACAAAATTAGCACTGCCTTGGAACGGTCAGTAAAACATGTTTTTACTGGAGGGCTTAAATTAGTTTTATGGTACCAGCCCTTACCCTTATATCAGATGTGGATCAAGACAAAAAGATGTTGGTTCGCATGAAAGATCCCTAATAAAAGTCCCAGAACAAAATTAACACGTCTATCCTCGATGCAAACGTCTGCATTGGCGTTTATTAAATAAATTTACACTCATATATGATCTGTACTAAAATCTAGTGTGCTGGCCGTATGTGTCAGTGTGATAGTTTGAGCTTTTAGGAAGTCGACTATTTTCTAAAAGGTCCAAATTTTAAGGGACATCCTGTAGACTAATTGGTCATCTTGTCCTGTTGATGTCTCAAGCCACGGCATAACGTTCCTGCCAAGATTTATCATAAAGACATAATGTTTCGAGAAAATGATATGTGTTATTAAAATACACTAAAATCAGTACGATATCATGATTCATTACTATCAGTAACGGGTATATCAAATTAATTATCATGCGATGAAATATTTCACTCCAAAAATAGTATGTGAAAATAAGTTTATCAGTACAGAATAAGAAAATGAGGTAATAATTATTTATCAATTGCTTTCGACAAAGCTCAAGATAGCATTATTATTTTGTGGTTTTTGACATACATCCGGCACCAAAAATATTAAAGGAATGTTTAACAAAATATATTTAAAATGTAATTGGGCAAAACAAAAATATGATTTAGATTTTCTTGACTTTTCTTTTTTGCAAAAAACATTATTTGAAAGATACATGTACATGCCGAATTGCCATGCAAACTTATCAATCAAATGCTATAATAAAACCAAATATAATATATTGGGAAGGCGAATAACTCAGTAAAATCACATATTGGCATTGAATATTTATTCCTATTATTACTTCTGTCATTTAAAATCTCCTAATCCTATTAGATTCTTGACGCGAACAATTCGCTATGGATGCATAGTGGCGGATTTGTTTTCATCAGAATAAATCAATGTCTATTGAATTAGATCTGTCGTGAAATCTTTGTTGATTAAATCTGTTTGCTGAAAACACATATTGAATTGGATCATGGCTTAAGATTTTGTTAAGCAGCGGGTTTCTCTAGACAGTTATTTTGCTAAGGCTTAAGTTCATCTTATATTGTCTCAGTCTAACTTATTGTACAAAGCACACTACTTTATCAAGGGTGTAGCCATTACATGTACGTACATCCAAGAGAGACTAAGGAAACAAGCTGTGATTCTCATCAATTGCATTCCTTTTAAAAAAAGGGAACTTCTCTTAAGAGCATATAGTTTTTGTGTTGTTGGTAATATTGTTGTTCTTGTTGTTGCTGTTGTTTCTCTACGAGCATTAGGTAATTTGCCTTGAACATGTTCAATTTCCACTACAAACATGACAGGATCGGACATGGTGCTTTGCATCTGATCAAATGGGCAAAACCCTGTGGATAAAATTATCTATTCTCAATTTTAAAAGGTCAATTAATCTCATTTTTTATTATGTATAGTAACTGTTCTTAGACGCTGTGCTTTGATTAATTATACATTATAGTTGAGTACAATTTCATTAAAAATCTCTAAACGTGTTGAGGTAAACAACTAAGTGCGGACATAACGATATATCGAAATATATTCTTATACACTAGATTTTGTAACATGACAGTATATCCTGTCGGAAATAGTTTAGCGTCATTAATTAGATCATATATCGTTGGATGACATGCGGCTTAATGCAGCTTGCAACGCTTCACTTTGAGATGATAAACTATGCAATGGTAGTCGGCGAACCGAAATCGCCTATAATGCAATAACTTGACTAGCAATCTAAAGCAGATCTAAAGCAGTATCACTGTAGTTATATGACATTACTATTGGCACTACATGCTGCCTGACGCATTATGTAAAACCACAATTGAATTAATATATATATTCATTGTTTTCATGTAATCGTTTGAAGAGCCATTTAATAAATTAAGAAGTAAGTTCAATGAGTTTGTGGGTAGCTTATAGAATACCTTAATCATGTAAATAATGCCATAGCTAGAACTACAAAAAGCATTGTATATTTATGGCTTGTTGAAAATTGTTCTAGCATTATTAAATTAGTTTCCATTTTCTGCAAGGAAAATGAAGTTCGAAGAGCTTATGTTGATGATAATATAATTTCCCCTAATACAAGTGAGCGTTATTAGAATACACGGCACCACGTAGAAGAGATATCAGAACACAACCAAAAATACACACACATTTAAGCAAAAATACATTTAAAGTAAAGCAATCATCTCTCACTTCCTCGGGAATGTGTTTGCATAACTAGAGAGGGCATTGTTTGCACCCGCAAAGGTATACTGCTGAATTTGTGTATACTGATAGCCTGTATAGTGATTGATATGAAACCACTAAATAGCGTTGCGATGTGAATTGCATTTCGTTGGAAAATGCATTTTTGTATTGGAAGTCGTTACTTTTTATGCCTAACCTCAATAAAACATTACATTGGCGTTAGTTGCTAAGTAATGCAGGTTTCAATACAGCACCATTTATGAACGGGTCCAGGAAAAGTCTAAAAAAATCGTTTATAGTTGTATAACTCATAATCGATTGAATATCAACTGACGTTATTTATGTTTTATTTGTCGAGGAGAAGGATTGTGTCATGCAATTTGTTGGTCAAACTAGTAGATTTCTAAAAACTAGTTTCACTGAACACTATCGTCGTATGAAAAAGCCGCACAAAATTGATACTTTTCTCCATAGACATTTCAAACTCAATAATCATTCTCCTAGTCTTATTTCTAATCAGCTGGTGGAAATGAATTTATAGGCATCAATATGAATCAAAATGCATAAAAATATTACAAACACCTCATCCATATAGTTACCATGAAGGTCATATTTCTAGATTACAAGATTTTTTTTTCTCGTTTAGATATTCGCAAACGTAATAAACGGTCACATGGTAAACGTGAAAAAAGAAATCTCAAACGAAAAAATAGACATACTTTAACGCTTTCTGATCTAGGTATCATATTAAAACAATCTGGCCGCCATATGGCTCTTTCTCGTTAATTACTCTTTTTATCTCTTCACTTTGTAATTTGCATATTGGGGCTTAGAAATTCTATGCTAGAGCTCATCGATTTTATAATGTAGCAATTTCTACTAGGTTTTATACTCAACATGCTCTTTGACCTTATATTGACTTAGAAACTAATCATACTAGGCATTTTATCAAAGTTCACTATGTGAATAAAGGAATTGAATTCGATGACTTACCTAGTATAAATATGTTATCTCTTCTATGGCAATATGTACTTTTTGAAAATAAGGAATCACCTATTATTTGTTAGAAGTACAATAAACCCCTCTTTCTTACTTTGTTTGTCTTCCTGGTGTTCTGATTGCTGTGTGGCTCTTCCTCGCGATGCAACGAGTTTGTCTGCAGTTTGTGACTGCGCACATCCCACCCTTCCCACCCTGGGGATAGGGGTCAATAGATCAAAATTCTAATTTTTCCGAACATGGTCAAGTTGCATATCAAATTAAATGGAATCAGGGAATGCAGTAACATGGAAGCAAATATGTTGCCCACAGACGACCCCGACCCCCTACCACCTCCCAACCCTGGGGGTGGGGTCATAAGGTCAAAATTCAACTTTTTCAGAACATGGTCATGGTGCATATCAAATTAAAGGGAATCACGAATGCTGCAACATCATAGCAAATATTATGCACGCAGACCCCCACCCCAACGACACTGGGGCTTATTAGGTTATAATTAAACTTTTCAGAACAAGACCATACTGCATATCAAAATAAAAGGAATCCCAAATGTAGCAACATGGTCGAAAATAATTTGCCTGCAGACTCGCCCATCACCCTGGGGTGGGGTCAGAATGTCATAATTCAACTTTTTCAGAACAAATTAAAGTATCATATCAAATTAAATGCAGCAACACGGTCGCAAATGTTTTGCCTACAGACCCCCTCTGACAATGGGGGTGAGGTCAAAAGGTCAAAATCATTTTTTCAGAACATGGTCATGTTGCATATCAAATTAAAGGGTATACCGAATGCAGCAGCATATGCTACGTTGTAAAGACGGTCAAGACGGAACAGGGAAAATTTTATTGAAAGACCCCTGGTATGTGTTGACAATACCACAAGGGAAAAATAATACACACAACTAGTTCACAACTATTAAGTACTTTATCTACTGATTAAAACATCGACAGCACATAAATTATACAATGACAATACCTACGTTGTTATTTTGGACTAGTTGGCTATCTCTTTCTAAAACAAGTTTCCACTCTAAGATGGTTTCCAAAGGAAGCGATCTTAGAGTGTCCTGTTTTAGTCGTACGCAAACTAGACAAAAATAAGTAACGTAAAATTTACACACAACTCAACTACTTAATTCAACATGAGCGTTTCGCCACGAGTTCTGATGATATTACTGAAGCTTGTCCAGACGATCACGTCTTTATCTTTGGGTGACTGCACCTTCTGACACTTGGTCAGTCCATTTATTATAGGTATTCGCGTTATCCTGACACTTGGGTCAGACCATTTATATATATAGGCATACGCATTATCCTGACACTTGGGTCAGTCCGTTTTTGTTACCTTCAATATGATATTCTAACATGGCACTGGACTTTGGCCTAAGAAGCTCTCCCCAGGGTCGGAGGGGACACACATAGAGACAATTCTGTAAAAAAATCTACTGATACAATATTGGTTAACCAGAATCTCTCTACCGTGTGTAGTGGAGGTGTTCGTTTTAATATACAGAAATGAAAGTCCTAAGTGATCTTATCTCAACCTGCCAAACCCCATAAGCGCATGATTAGCCCTCACCCTTGTGTGTATGGCTAATGACCCCTATGTGGTTAGGATGGATCCGTCTTTGGATGCACTGCCAATAAAATTGTAATAAAGGAAAAGTGTTTGTAGTGACCAACCTGTGTGGGCACGAACCAAATACCTCTGTTGCAGCAAACGAACAAACCAGCACATTATCAATACATCCATTCGCTGGGATACAATATGCTAACATAACGTCACCCTGGTTTGCGACGTTAACGTCGCCGAAACGTCGAGAATAATGGCGTCTTTCCCTTTGTGGTCTCGCAATCTAGATCGTTTTATAGTTTACATATACTGACACTTATTCTATTCAAAAACTCCAGGTCAACGTAGAATAAGGCAGTGCCAACGTAACGCATCAACGTCACCTTGGCCACCCCTTTGTCTACGTGACAAATTCTTACCTGCACACGGTATCAGTATTAAACACATAAATATTAATGCTATATATAGGCAAATGCCCACATGAAATATGACAAACTCGAGAACCTTCAACTTTCGAGAATTATTGAGTTTCAACATATACGAGGGTCAGTCAAAAATAACTGAGCCCTACCTCATAACATTTGAATCAAGTAAAATTGACATATATTTAGATGATATTTCATTGTAGTTATATGTCATCTATTTAATCACCTAATTTATTTCTGTTAGTAGGCTTTTTGCAACGGTTGCTAGGCAACAGAATATGACCTGTCAGAGGGGTGCGTTCACGCTGTGATACATCCAAATCAAAGCGTTGCTATGGAAACAGTAATGTAAAAGCAAAGCTTTATTCACTGTCGTCTGATAATTTTAACATGTACCTATTCAGTGCCACTGAACAGAAACCACTTGACCCTAAATTATAGATGCTGTGGTAGCTTGATTTCAGAATTAATCAAATTTTAACATGCCTGAGGTCATATAATTTACCCCACCCACATTCATATTTACACAAGTTTAATAGAAAACATAAAATATTAGCTTTATAATGCTTTAACAGTTCTGCATACACAAACCAACCCTTAGACGTATTAATTTCCTTGATTTAAATGCACAATTTTGTTACCATGGGAACACAATTCACGTGTATTTGAAAATTTCTGGAATTTTGGCGTTTTTTGTTGCTAGGCAACACTTACAATAAACGTTCACCTAAACATTAACAAACTAAGTTTAATGAAAAGACAATATGATATATGTTATTCAAATAAATGTCAAATATGTCTTTAACAAAAACTATCAAGCACACAAGCTTTTTAAAGACATACTGTATTTTCCTGGTGGCTGAGATCGTGAACGCAACGATCTGACTGACGATCTTCAGTTGCCTAGCAACCATAATAGAAGCTTCACTAGGGTGCTTCTTTAGAGTTAAAACATCTATGACATGTTATACTTATAGAACATAATCACATTTGTTGTCTACAATACCAAACTAAAATGTTATGAGGTAGGGCTCAGTTATTTTTGACTAACCCTCGTAGGTGCGGAGAGACAAACCCCCTTATATTTAGAAAAGGTACAAAGCCAAAATTTTGCGTATCTATGCGTATACGCAACTACCACTGTTTCTGCCGTTTTCTCATTTCTGCATCGTAACAGCATTATAGCAAATATTTTAACCGCAGACCTCCCCTCCAACCCAGAGGGATGGGGTCAAAGTGGTAGCAAATATTTTCCCCACAGACTCCCCCTACTCCCTACCACCCCCTCCCCCCATCGTTGTGGTGGGGTCAAAAGGTCAACATTCAACCTTTTCAGAACAAGGTCATGTTGCATATCAAATTAAAGGGAATCACGAATGCTGCAACATAATAGCAAATAGTATGCACGCAGACCCCTTCCCACGTCCATGGGGGTCAAAATGTTAAAATTAAACTTTTCAGAACAAGGCCATGCTGCATATCAAATTAAAGGAAATTACAAATGCAGCAACACGATCCAGATATTTTGCCTGAAGACCCCCCCCGGAGGTTGGGGTCACAATGTCATAATTCATTTTTTTTTCAGAACAAATTCACGTTGCATATCAAATTAAAGGGAATTAAAGGGGATCACATATGCAGCAACATGGTCGCCAATGTTTTCCTACAGACCCCCCCCCCTTCCGACAATGGGGCTTAGGTCAAAAGGTCAAAATTCAATTTACAGAACATGGTCATGGTGTATATAAATTTAAAGGGAATAACGAATGCAGCAACATTGTAGCAAATGTTTTACCCGCAGACGCCCCCCCCCCCTCCGACCCAGGATGTTGGGTAAAAATTAAACTGTATCAGAACATGTTCATGAGGCATATCAAATTGAAGGGAAACACACATGCAGCAACATGGTAGCAAATATTTTGCCTACAGACCCCTTTTCCCCCGATTCTAGGGATCAAAAGGTCATAATTCAACTTTTTCAGAACAATGTCAAGTTGCATATTAAATTAAAACAAATCACAAATGCAGCAACATGGTATTAAATATTTTGCCTGAAGTCCCTCCCCAATAACAACCCAATTCCCCATCCCTAATTCTAGGAGTCAAAAGGTCATAATTAAACTTTTTCAGAACAAGATCATGTTGTATATCAAATAAAAGGGAATCACAAAATGGTAGCAATTATTTTACTCACAGACACCACCACCCCCTTGACCCTGGGGTTGGGGTCAAAAGATTAAAATTCAACTTTTTAAGAACAATATCAAGTTGCATATTAAATTAAAACAAATCATGAATGCAGCAACATGGTATCAAATATTTTGCCTGAAGTCCCTCCCCAATAACCACCCAATCTCCCCCCAATTCTAGGAGTCAAAAGGTTATAATTAAACTTTTTTTTTTCAGAACAAGATAATGTTGCATATCAAATTAAAGGGAATCACAACATGGTAGAAATTATTTTGCTCACAGACACCACCACCCCCCTGACCCTGAGGATGGGGTCAATAGGTCAAAGTTAAACTTTTTAAGAACATGGTCACGTCGCATATCAAATTAAAGGGACCATAAATGCAGCAACATTTGTGGAAATATTTTGCCTGCAAACCTCAGCCCCTGACCCTGGGGGTGGGGTCAAAATGTCAAAGAAATAAGTTTGTCAGAACAAATGATATTGCATGTCAAAAATAGGTCATTAATGCAGCAACATGTTTCCAACTATTTTGCTTGCAGACCTACCCCTTCCGTCCCTGGTGGTGGGGTCAAAAGGTCAAAATTCACTTTCATGTTGCATATCAAATTAAAGGGGATCACAAACGCAACAACATGGTAGCAACTATTTTGCCCGCAGACCCTCTACCCCCCCCATGGGGTGGGGTGAAAAGGTAAAAAATCCTCTCTTTCAGAACATGATTATGTTGTCGCGGTTTTCAGCGATATTAACGCTTCTGTACATTGGTTTCTATAGGCCAATCAAACACTGTAGTAATAACGTCACGTCATGTAACGTAGCGTCGCGAACCGAACAGATAATATCCTAAACAACTTTCCATCAAAGGAGAAATTAATGGACGTCAAAGAAACTGCTTTAAATTGCGTTTACAGTCTATTTATAGCTATGGTTTCCTCTTTAATTGCACGACGGTGGGTCAGGCCTCGGACTCTGTGACGGCTCTGACGTAAAGCTTTAATCGATGGGTTGGGGCCGGATGCTTATCCGTAGCTGGACCCACCCTGGCTCAACTTGAGGTATTCTTTAGCTCTGACTATCTGTGAGTCATGAGCCATTTTCTTTGTTTTATCAGGGTGTGTTAATTTGATTAGAGTGTTTCTCCATGATGATACATTGCATTAGTTAGATGACCTCCATGCGAGCTGAACATTTTTTGTACTTCAACAACAGCAGAATCTAGGGCGTAGATTTGGTACCAGTAAAATGCATTTTAGCCCCCGGAGGCATAGGCTGCTGTCCGTTCTAAGGCGGTGGTTCTGTTGTTGTTGACATTTTGTTTATTGTTACTCCCGTTGTGGGAGTCTGTAATTGTTCTATGTTTTGTTGTACGTTACTGTATGTCCATTCTAGTATTGCAATCGTCTTGATGGGGAAGAGAGAGCTGGTTGCTTTGCTTTATTTGTCTTCTGGTGTCTCGTGATGGTTGAGCGGCTCTTCCTCGCGGTGCTATTGGGTTGTCTGCAGTTTGTAATTGTGGCATTTCCTGATCATACTCACTTACTATTTTTGCAGGCGAGGGAGCTGATGGCAGCATTATTAAAACTACTGACAAAGTAATTGAAACCGGATTAGAGGTTAGCAGTTATTTTCATAAATGGGGTCATTTCACAAATTACGAGAGAACAACGGACCAACAGCAAGAGATGCCTGTAAAACAGATAGACCCCATGGCAGAAGAATTGTCTTCAAATGATGCACCAAAGATTAAACAGAGTCAGAAAATAAACTTGAAACAAAATAGAAAAATTCAGCTGAATCTAAGAGACGGCTGAAACTAAGAAGAGGAGAAAGTCTTCCTTAAAGTCTCTGGTAAACAGAGATTTAAGACATGAAACTCCCATAAAGTCGCTGGTAAATAGAGATTAAAGACATGAAACTGTCCAAAAAAGAAACATTGTCTTCTGAAGGGAAAGCAAAAGGATAAGAAGAAGAATATCTAGAAGAAAACGTAAGTAACATGACAAACGTTCAAAGCGAAATGCTTCTGTGGTGAAAAAGGAAATCCCATTTCTGGCTAGGGTGCGGTCAACAAAGAATCATAAAAAGTTGTTTGTGAATGGGAATCGTGTTTACTACAAACAAAGTAAAATACACAACGAGAAGAAAATTGGAAAAGACGAAGAAACAAAAAGGAAAAGTAAAAAACGGGGAACAAAATGGAGATGTAAGCATTCAAGGGGAAGGATAAAGGTGAACGTTTCATGATTCAAATGAAAGCACTAGACAAAACAGCACTACCATTCAGCTGGGAAAGGAAATGATGATGATGATGATGATGATGATGATGATGATGATGATGATGATGATGATGATGATGATGATGATGATGATGATGATGACGATGATAATCTTGAATCAGTATCTGAATTTACATGTTAGATATTTTACAAAACCAGTTAGTAACTTTTTTATTTGCCTGTTGGGTGTGTCGTGGATTTCCGCGATTCAACTCTTCTGTACACTGGTTTGTATTGACAAAACAAACACAGCAAGTGATAATGTCACGTCATGTAACATAACATCGCGAACGTAGAAAACGGCAGCTACCATTGACAATATATGCAGTGGCACCATACACATACAATAGAAGTGGAGCAACACAGCTGCTGTGAATTAAATCATACTGTTTTATCATGAAAAAAGTTTTATGTTATTTCGCCACACATAATACATATCAAATTTAAGGGAATCACAAATGCAGCAGCATGGTAGCAAAATTTTACCCGCAGAGTCCCCTCCCAGACCCTGGGGGTCAAAAGGTCAAAGTTCAACTTTTTCAGAACATGGTCATGTTGCATATCAAATTAAAGGGAATGTAGAATAGAGCAATATGCAAGCACATATTCTCTCCTTACACACACCCTCAACCTGTGGGTTGGATTAAAAGGTAGAATAAATCTGAATTTGGTCATGTTTCATATCAAATTAAGGGGAAAGAAGTGTAGATTGATATAGAAGCTATTACTTTGACCTTACACACACCCCTGACTTCCTGGTCAGGTTGAAGTCAGATATTGATATTGTCCAGATTAGTTTGTTTTTATCGAACTAACCACGTTCACTTAAATCTAGTTGATAGGCTTTTAGCTTTGAACTGTGTGATACCCGATGTGAACTTAGGGGTTGGAGAAATTGGGTTTATGTTTTTTGATTTATAAGTTTCTCTAAAATAACCCTTCACAGGGGATACAAATTTGACAAATTTGCCTTGCTTGACTTCTGTTTTGCCAGGCCACACATCCGATTCTCGTAATTCTAGTCTTTGTTTCATCATAGTGTGTTAATCAATGGCTTTACCAACAACTGAATCAAGGGCGAGGATTTGGTACCAGTGAAACGCGTTTAAGCCCCACAGTGGTGTAGGCTGCTGTCTGTTCTATTGTATTGCTGTGTATCGTGGTGGTTCTGTTGTTATTGATTCGTTGTTGATTGTTTGATCTCATTATGGAATTATGTAATAGTTCTATGTTTTGCTGTGCGTTACTTTGTGTCAATTCTATTTTTCGCAATCATCTTGATTGGGAAGAGAGAGCTAGTTGCTTTGCTTTGTTTGTCTTTCTGGTGTATCGTGATTATTGTGTTAGCCCTTTTCCAGCAGGTGACCACAAGGCTACTGGTTAGAAGAGTTTTCAGTTATTTTAAAATCCTATGTTTTATAAACCGTATGGACCCAGATGATATGCCACATTTTGTGCAGTCTCATCCGAGTCTATATTGTTTGTAGCTTATAATTAAGCTGTTGAAAAGTATTTCATAATATTGCATTATGGGGCGCTATATTTATCTTCGACGTAACGTAACGTCGCGTTGACGTTACGTTAACGTCGGTTGCCAAGTTAAAAGTAGAAAATGGAAGTCGCGTTTTCGTAAGGGCTCAGAAAAAATTGTTGTAACTGTTTATTAAACTGGATTTGTTGCAAAGGGATTTATTCTTTTGGTGTTCATCCATTATCGGGAGAACCTAGACACCAGCTACAAAAGTAAGTAAGGACGCGAAGATCAGGAATCGATACAATCAAGTACCACACCTGACCCAGGATACCATTTGGAAAGTGACAAACTCACAATTATACACCACAGACGAGAGCCAAGAGGTCAGTCCTTTACCAGCAGGTGACCACAAGGCACATATAAACAGACGTGCACAAAGGCATAGTAAACACAAGACAGAAAAACATAAACGATCCACAAAAGAAATACCTGCTTGGAACAGTCAGTGAAACATTTTACTCGAGGCACACTGGTAAATGTATACGAGCTTTGCCGGTATTTACGCATATTGCAGGTACTTCATAGAGCGGATGTGGTAGGTATTTTCATTTTTGTTGGTGTTAATACTATATAGAAAAACATGCTTCAATATTTTTAAGTATTCAGTATGTGCATGGCGATTTATGTAAGCATTTAGGAATAGATTCGAGTATCGATAGAATACCTATCATCCGTATCGGTAGTCGAATATATTCCTTAATGCTTCCATATATCGCCATGTGCATGCCGAGTACTTAAAAATGATCTAATTCTAGAGTCCCTTTGGCATACGGCATGTATTTCTATATAGTATTAACACCAATATCTACTGAATCCGGTCTATGAAGTACTGGCAATACGCGTAAATACCAGCAAATCGACGTATACATTTACCAGTGTTGGAGGGTTTAAACCGGTTTCACAGCGCCAACATCACCCTTAATTAAGATGTAGATTAAGACACATACATATTTGGTTTGTATGAAAGACCCCTAACTTAGCAATGCATCATCTCCCAGAACATATAAATCATGATATAAAAAGGAAGATAAAGCAAAGATAAGGACTCAACAGTCAATAGAACTGAATACTGAAGCAAAAGTAATTCAACAGGTAAACCCCGGTGGACCTGACAAACAGCCAAAGCATCGGGCTCCTACCATCTCATCAATACATAAGTCTTTAAGTCGGAACCGTCATACATTCTGAAGTCCGACCCACCAGCGTGCAATTAAAGAGGAAAGCAAAGTTGCCAACCGTGATTGGGTTGACCACCAAGCATGCAGTATAACATTAATGTTATAGCCAATCTTTTTTATAATGGGAAATTCACAGTATAGCACTGACTAACAATAGTTGAGTGAGACAGTTGTCGTGCAGAATTTGCAATATTGGAAAGTCGTTGGAAATCAAATCTTCCGCAACAATAGATTTTTATAGAACACTCGTCAGATCGTCAGTGTAGCTGTTCCTACTTGCAATTCTAGCATCAAGACAGGTCATCAAAACAAGCAAACGTTGTGCTAAATGGCAAATGAATTTATCTATGCCATATATTAAAATAATACCACAGCTTAATGACTAAACAACCCTAACCTTTGTTAGGAAATGCTACCAATTCATACTGCACATCACCCAACGGCACCAAGATAGGGAGATAAAGAAGACAGAAAAGTACCAATACACATATATATGAGCCGCGCCATGGGAAAATGTGTCTTCGGGGTAAATTTGGTCATTTTGAGATTCTGTGATTTTCATACAGGTCATTATATGAAGAGTAAACTCGTTTTTGTTTGATCAAAATATTCAATTTATTAGAAAAGATATTGGAATTTGAACTTTGGACGGTTTGACGTTGATTTTAGAACTAACGTTGCGTGACGTCACGATGAGTCATTCACAACGTTGCGAAGTTTTTACGCCTTTAGACATCCGACCATCGCTGTTACTAACATTAAACTGGGTAGCGACGTAGCTTACCCCTACTGATGCTGGTAAAACAAAACAATAGAATTTAATCGTAAGTCAAACGTACTTCATTTTTGCGTATTCTTCAATTTTGACATATAAATGATTCCTTGAGGTGCCATGCCATGTCAGCCTTCGTTTGAAAATGTGCACTAAATGGACGTACCCAACGAATGGTGCGATATTTCCTGCACCAATATTTTGCCAGCACAAATATGGGTCATCACGGACACATATTCGTATAAAATTGGGCACATTTTTGCATATTGACTTTTGAAATTCGGAAAAACCTGGCCGCGACATTATATGTTCAACTGCCCGTGAAAACTAAATTGTTAACTTGAACGTTAATGTTTTCTTGTTTACATGAAGAAAGTCTCCGATTTTAAATAAACTGTTTAAATGCCAACATTTCTTTACATTTATGAACAGCATAAATTCCATGCTCAGTTGAGTTGAGCACCAAAAGATGTTATAACTTCGGGACCAGGAGCAGGTTTTGATACTTTGTATACTATGAGCGCCCTCTCGGGCATTTGGCAGGGCCTGTCCTTCGCATTGTAACAGCAGAATCGGGGGAGCGCGGTGGCTCAGTTGTAGAGAGCTTGACTCGAGAGGGAGTGGCCACGGGTTCGAGCTTTACCAGCGTCACTGCGTTGTGTCCTTGAGCAAGACACATTAATCCTTGCTTAGTACTGTTCAACCCAGGATGACCCGTCCCCACATTACTGACAGACTGTTGATGGGACGTAAAGAATCAAGCAAACAAACAGCAGAATCGGCATGGTAATTGTTCTGTGGAAAAGGTAGATTTAATTAAATAGGTTGCGACTTAAAAAGAGATGGCATTTACTTTTCAAAGAAGTGGTTGCCTTTCAGTTCACTGGAAATGCCGCGAATGACGATTTAGATGAGTACATAAACAAGAAAATATGAAAAAATAAAGGGTCCGACATGATGCAAAAATGCTGACTTGGTAATTGAAAATTCAACACAAAACTGGATCTGAAAAATAAAATCACAAAAATGCGTTCTTACAAAGTTGTATTGCAACCTTAATAACTAGTGGAAATAAAGATTCGGCGATAGGTATATTCTTTTATTCACTGTTGTTGTTGTTGTTGTTGTTCAGGCTAAACCCATATATGCCCAATGGAATTTCACAATACTGCCAAAAGGACGGATCCATTTCTGATTCAAGGGTTGTTGGGTAGTAATTTACAATTTCGCTCAATGCGCTAAGCAAACAGTGCGGCGTCTGATCTGGTTCTACACTGTTTGCCCATGTCACACAAAAAGGGCGCTAGGCTAATATTAATTGGTTAACACAATTTCAAAACACTATCAGTCGGCATATAATGGCGACCAGTTCCAAGTGTATGCATATTTCGCCAGTAACTGACAACTACCCTACTTGAACCGGGACAATGATTGAGGATAATAATCTGTTGAAATGTTGACCAGACAGTGGCTCGAGCTCACAATCTCAGCCTACAGAAGCAGGATTGCTTATTTGCCTGACTGTACCCGACTTTGCTATCCGGAGCGAAATGCCTCATCATGCCTTAATCGTATGATACTTTTTACTGAAAAAAAAGGATTTCAGTCTATACCGAACAACAAAATCACATTTAAACTTTCTCACCAAAAAAATCAAGACATAAAGAAATCTGGTTGCTATGGCAGTGCGGGAACCCCTATTCCTTTCGATTTTGTAGTTTTATGTCGGCGTAGTGTGCCCTTGCCTTTTGCATACATGTATATTGAGTGTGCTTTATGCACCCACGTAGGTTTTAAGAAAGGTATCCGGCTATATAAAAAGTGGGGCATTTGAATACATGTAGTTTGAATTGTGTAATTCTAAATCAGGCCCAATCGCGCAGGTCTTGACTTGACAACTCCGTATGTACACTGCCTTCGCTGCATCTCCAGATACTAAGTTGAGAATGGAGGTAGGTTAAGTTTGTTAAAGTTCGCCGCTCTTAGATTGTTGAACTGTACACTGATTTTGAAAACATAGTTACATTACCCTGCGTTTCATTCCGCATCTCCGTCTTTGTTGACAATACACTTGCGCGTGGGTTATAGGTGCTACTGAGAAAGAGGACTTCAACTTCTAGTGGGAACCTTTGGGGAAAATGTCATTGCCTCTCAAATTATTTAGTTTCATTAAACTGAAAGTTCTTGGAGTGGAAGTAGTAATACTACTCTCTCCCTCTCAAAGAAATTACAATTAATTTTATCAGTGATGTCGCCGTTTCAAACAGTGCTCTTCAAGATTTTTTTATTTTTTTTTTGTATAAACTACCATGACAAAATTAATGGATGCAATTTTACAAAACTTTCAGGTATAACGAGCAAATAGAAAAAAGCAATACTCAAAAACATGAAAATAATTACACTTCAAAAGTAGAAAAAAACGTTTAATAGTTATGATTTGTCATCACGATTCTCATTGACGCAACGTTAACGTCACCGAAAAACTGACATTTTTTTAATTTGTCTGTGTGTTTAATTGACTGCCATAAGAAATCACACTACAATAAAAATGTTTATTGCGTATATCAATTTGCTTTCATTTGGTGCTTTTTTTCATTAATGTAGCTTTAATAGTTTTGCGACACCTATTTTTGCATACATTGATTTAAACGGCGACGTTACAAGGTGGCAATAACTATTGTTTCTCATGTGAAACTTAATCGCGTATTATACTTAGAACTTTTTTTATACATGAGAGCTACCTCGTGAGATTTTAGTTTATTTCACGCACGGTCACTCATCGAAGACTCAAACAAGTCTGCGCATCTAGCAGTCTCGGTGGAGCCTTTGCCCAATCGTAAATGCGGCTTTGTGTACCGGAACCTACTTTGTCCAAATACGAAAGGTTCAGACACACTGGTTGGTCGATTAAGGAAAGCTGGGATGTATCCGCCGTTTATTTATTTCTCTATTTATTTTTTATTTTATTTTGTTTTATTTTATTTAATTATTTTTGTTAGAGTGTCTTTGGAGTGCAAAGATGTTGAGGATTGAGGGTCAATTAGCGTTTACCAAGCCGCATCTTTTTTGACAGTTTATTTTTCACCAGGAACCCGTGCTGGATCAGACAATGACTACTTTACAACAGAATAGAATCGGCCTAAAATTTCTTGATATTAATCGCATTTTATTCTAAAAATGACTTGTCTAAATTGTCGTACTCTTTGATGACGCTGTCTTTAATTACGCGCGGTGCGAAATAATTACGTCAGACTTTACGACGTCATATCTCATGACGTAATTAATCTCCCGAAGACACATTATCGCATGGCGCGGCTCATATGAAATTATATATGTGAACCGTCACGCAAAAAGGTACGAGTTGGGTGGACGACGTCATTTGGAGAAAATAAGTCTTAAAGTTAACGTCGCGTCGCGCAAAAATAGCACACCTACGAGTGTTTCAAAGAGAAGTTTAACTTATTATAAAACCGGATCAAAAGCGTTCTTCATGTTGAGCCTTTCTACTGCCAGACTGTCAAACATTTTGTTCGATATTAAATGTTCCCTTTTGAATGTTCGTAAGTGGAAGTTGGGTCGAGAATCGTCCAGGAAGTTCAGTTTATGATTAGATCTATTTCTCATCTGGTTAACATGGTTTACTAATTTAAAGGCAAATGTGGGTAGTACTTCCCACATTAAAATCTTTTTAATTCTTTGCATACAGTTTGTCTTATGTATGGACTAACAATTATGAAATAAAAAGGATATGTCACCACTTTTGATTTTTCATAATCTCACACGGAAGTTTACAGCATTTTCAAATTTTCTGAAAAAATTAACAAAAAAACGAAGTCCTTAATATTAAGTTAAAACAAGTTGTAATCGCCATCCAGCGTCTTTGTTTTAATTTCAATTATGACTCACGACATCAAGGTTTTAGGGAAAGTGATTTTTTTTTGTTTTCCCAGGCCGTGGCAAGATTTAATTTCATCTGATGACGTAGTGATGATGTCATCGGGCAAGAAAGAAATAGTCAAGTGTATTATGAGCACAAGTGTTTTGTGAAAAATTCAAAATGGCTTTTGGAACTTAAAGAGAATTGAAAAAAAACATGTAAAAATCAATTCATGATTATTCCATATCATTAGAAATAATAATAAGCCAACTTTTAATCTTTTTTGCAATGGTGTTGGGGCTACGGCACCTGCCTCTCGCGCGAATGGCCCAAGTTCGATTCCAAGCGTCGGTTTTCCATTTTAATTTTTGTTTTTTTTTTGCTGTAGACAAAATAGTATTGACAGACCAATAGTATCTGCATCTTCCAAACAAAATATTTAATTTCCCTCCGTCACAAATAAGAAAAAAATACCGTTATGCATCCATTATTAGAAGCTACGGCACCTGTGGGACTAAGGGTAGCGGGGCTATAATTTTACAGCATCATCTTCACGGCTTTGCCGTTTACATTCCTTCCCAAACTAGCTTTAAGCGTTGATATGAACGTGAAACAGTCCCGAAGAGCTACGAATATGTATATACATGTACCAGCGACGATCTGACCCGCAATACTTTACCAACTGTTAAAGCTGCATACTCTATAACTATGAACATTTTTCGAAAAAAAAAAAATATTTTTTTAAATCATTTCTAAAAGTAGAATTAAGCTTTGTTTTCACATTAAAAATGTTCAGTACAGCTGAAAACTGCATGGAAAAGTGAATTATTTTATCAAATAGGTGTATTTTTCTCTTGTTGGTAATTATTTGCGTCCCTCCAATAATTCTAGACCGTTGAATTTTAACATAAATGCAGTTGTTTTGATAGTGATAACTTGTTAAGATTTACGAAAATGGTAAAATGTTTACCTGAATTTGAGTATTTTTACCGTGTTCTTGAAAAATAAAAACATATTTTTAAAATTAGAAGATCGAAAGTTACAGACTATGCAGCTTTAACCGGTCGGTTTTGCAGCTCTATGCCGTGGCGCAATGTAACCATGCCTATCATGTATCCATTCCCCAATCGGCGGGAAAATGTTCCTTATCAAGCGTGTTTGCTACCTTAGTTCACTCTTTGCTAGTCTAGTGAACAACAGAACACCGATGGGGATACACCATATTTCCCGGCTGTTTAATTTTGAATGACAGTGCACTTGTTAGGTTGAACGGTAATTTATTTTTAAGCATCATAAAGAAACTCCATAACATATTGCCAAGCTACAGCAATCCTTCAAATAAATAAAATGCAGGGAAACGCTGACAAGGTTGGCATGCTTGTAAGTTTCTACACACCAAACAGTTGAACGGCTGCTTCGTGGTTGTGCACACTTGTTGCGTACACGATGTCCATAAAGCATGATTTTAGGTATGCAGAGGGATGACCCTCTCCTGGGGAGAATAAAGTGTTAATAAAAACGAGGGTGGGGTGAGTGACATGGAAATTGGAAATATTTACATGATATGACCATAGCTACCACACTTGCAAAAGCTTTGCAAATCTCTTCTGGTTGAGCCACGGCACAAAAAGGAAATGAACAAGCAATTGTAACTAAAAACAATTGTTAAATTGACAATCCTTATATGCACAGTGTGTGTTTAAATTTACTAGGAATATTGTAAGCACTTTCGGAAAGCATATGCAAATTAATAACAAAGCATCTTTTCTCGATGTTTATTGTCCGATTTTATTATAGATATACAAAGTTAATCTGGCACTCATTAATCTTCGACATCTTTCGGTCACGTTCGGTACATCATTCGGTCACGTTCGGTGTGTATTACTGTGCGTACAGAAATTCAGTGAACAACGCTTTTTTGCGTTTATTTCGTTATGTGCGGACTGATCGCACAATGGCAATCACAATTTAATACATCTATAAACCGCCTAATTGGTGATATTTTTTTCGTTACAAAATGTATTGTTAAATGGGCTGTGATATGATGAAATTGGTCCTCATTTGAGCATCTGCATTTTTTAATTTACCCTAAATACACCTTTGAACGGATCACTGCCTCTAGTTTACTATCGATGAATAATTATACGGTTTTATAAGACGAAGTAACGTGTAAGGAGAATGTATTCTTATCATATCAATATCAACTGCAAATTATGGCCATGGTTTAAGCGCACAGAATTTTGGCATACGAGAAAATATTGAGGCCTTCCCAGTGGGTACCCGTCCGCTTGTTCCTATGAAATGAATCTCTGTGTTCCCCTGTTCCTCAATTTAAAATCTTGATTTTCTGTGTTCCCTGCTCCTTCTCTGATCATCAGATTTTTAAAAAAATCAAACTTGTTTTATCAAATAAATTGAACTTTCTATATCTGTTTATTCCAAATACTGATTTGTTGACACCAGACAATGCAAAAAGTAATTCTGGGCAGCTATAAGTGATGAGATAAAATAATCACAGGGCTCACCCGTCAGGTGTGATTCAAGTGAAAAAAAGACTCATCCAATAAAGAATAATGTTGAGGTCGGAAAGAGAAACTAGTGATGGGGTGGGAATGTGCTTGGAAATAGGTTAAACAATATATCAGTGGATGCCATATTTTGTGTTTGTGGTCAATATGTTTTTGGGGTGGCTGAGAAATAAATGTTCATGCGAAGTGCATCATAAGCTATAAATAATGCACCAGTCAATCACTTGTAACCACTGCTTCACCAAATGGGGATATAATGTGATGTGTTTTTAATTTTACGTTGTCTCCACAATGCGGAGGAAATGTAAGGGTTAGATAGACCTAGACAAACATTGCTGTGCAGTATAAGGAGAACTCCCATGGTTTCGCCAGCTGGCTGCCCCCACAGTATTGTGGTTACTATGGGAACTGCAGACACAAAGTCAAAGTCCTCGACATTCCTCTGAGCTGGGGGTGGTCACAAATGACTGGTGCATAAAGACGAAAGAAATTATGTGCACCAGTAATTTGTAGCCACGCACAAGCCGGGCAAATGAGCTGTTAGTACAAGGTCATACCATAGACATGTAGCCAGAAAATTAAAGCCCCCGCCGTTCCCTGGCTATGTGGGCCGTACTGTTGCACTTGAAATATTTGTCCTAGAGCTATCGAGCAAGCAACACAGACCACG
Source organism: Loripinus fragilis (assembly GCA_964019695.1). NCBI lineage: Eukaryota > Metazoa > Mollusca > Bivalvia > Lucinida > Lucinidae > Loripinus > Loripinus fragilis. The sequence goes on along the minus strand of OZ026515.1, from coordinate 387,179 downwards.
ACGCGAGAAAACCTGTCTTCTGGGTTTCAGACAAAAACGAGTCTCAAACTAGTCCCTTCGGCTAAACAGGCTAGATAGAAAAAAAAGAAATGTGTTCGCACGAGGCAAGTCTAGGGATGATTCTTCTCAAAAGCAGACAATAAAGTTGCTGATGAGACTGCGTGGATGCGCAGGCTGGTCTGGGCCTTTATTGTTACACATCACCGGACAGGTTTTCTCAGTCGCGGTCCAATTGCTATATGTGTCATTTCACCATGACACATATAAGAAAATAAGATGCGAAATTTGATTATCGTGTAATATGATAACTCAGACAGAATTATAATTTGTGCAGTCTCTTCAAAACATATTCAGTGAATATATAGACATACCAAGAGTTATCCTGCTGGTAACCGTTTTCTTTATCATATACGAAAGTAAACATGGTATCCATTGAACTGTATAAACCACGTGCTACCCATATGAAATTCACTGAGGGAAAAGAAGGATTTTTCTAAATCGAAAATGACTAAGTTATTTTATTTTACTCGGAAAACGGTTCTTCTGCTGACCCCAGTTGCCTGAAATGAATGTTGAATATACGATGAGCTGTCCCCCATGAGTGTTTCTCGAAGTAGTTTGAAACACTAGCTACGAGAAATTCGTCTTTAGATTTTAAATGTTTTATTAAAGATTTCTCAGTAGACATCATAGTTCCTAACTAATATAATGCTTTAAAATGAATTCTGTTACATTTACTTTTACACGTAAGTTTTATAAAAATCGTGCAAGTCATGATTTATGATAATAAATGTAAATATTTTTTTAAAAAAATATTGTATGTCGTGAGACTCGAACCCACTATCTCAACCTTGACAGATACACGCTCTATCCAAATGGGTAAGCGGGACAGTGATGGATACAGGATTAGAAAATACTTCACTCTGAAATCAATACTTTTCATAATGTTTGCAAATCTAAAATAAGTTTTACGGAGTTATACGAGTTTATACGGCATATTCATGAGTGCCAGTTTAACTTTGTATATCTATAACCTGACACAGGTGCATAGTTTCACGGTTAGTGCGCAAGATATTTTTACCTTCCGTCGACTTTCGGTATTTACCGTAAGTTTTACGCGAACTTAGCAAGTATTAATCCAGATTATGAAACGTTTTGCACTGTAATACTGACTAGCCAAGTGGTTTTGGTACAGAGTTTAAAACCAAATGGTCCTGAGTTCGAGTCCACGTAAATTCTTTTTTTTTTATTTTTACCTCTTTATTTGATTCTTTTAACTTCATTATTATAGATGTACCACGACCTCTGAGTAATGTCTTTTGGATCCTTATATTCAAAAGGTTGATGCGTAACGAATACACTGAGCCAGTCTGTCTGGAACATCTACTTGCTTCAAAATAAAAAAAAAGTATACGTAATAAAACGCCTGAAACCCCTATTTTCAATTTAGTAAATATAGTCTCGCTTCAAAGTTATTTGTTTAATTGCATTTGCTATTGTTATTTTCGTAAGACCCTCACCGAGAACGTTTACCGTACGCTCGATATGTGAAGTTGAATCTCTGTGCTTTTGACATAATTTTAAAAGTAATCGCAGATATTTTAAAAAAATCTGTTTTGCCTTACTGCATACTTTTCTTCAGACGTTTTCCCACTGAACTTACGTTCAAACAATTTGTATAGTGAATACATTTTAGCCATATGTTTGGGCTATAATATGGAACAATATTTTCTAATAATCTCTGAATATGTTTCGGACAGACTGGCTCATTTTACGCGTTACGCATCAACCTTTTGAAATAGAATGATCCAAAATTTCATTCCTCAGAGGTCGTGGTACATCTATAATAAATGAAATTAAACGAATCGAATAAAGGTAAAAAAAAACATACACACACGTGGACTCGAACGCGCGACCTTTTGGTTGTAAACTCTGTATCATTACTACTTGACTAGTCAGTAGGACGGTACAAAACGTTTCATTGTCTGCATAAGTAATTGCAAAATTCCTGTAAAGCTTACGGTAAATACCGAAAGTCGACCGAAGGTAAAAATATCATGTGCACTAACCGTGAAATTATGCACCTGTGTCAGGTTAATAAAATCGGACAATAACATGTATTAACAAAAGAAATTGGAGTATGTGACTTTTGAATATCGATATCCTTAGTGTACATGCGAAAAGAAAATGCCGCCGTAGTGACAAAATGTCTTAGAAATTGGTATGTGCCCTTCAATTTGAAGAATTGTCCAAGCTATTCAAAATTGCATGATGGTTGCGTTTCTTTATGTACTGAGTATTTACGCAATACAAAATTAACATTACACAATGCATATAATTCTAAGCGTGCATGTTCCAGGATGAGTGCAGTCACGGGACATAATTATTGTGACGTCGCTGTTTAAAACAATGCACTTCCAGATTTTTTTTTCAAAAATTATTATGACGAAGTTAATGGGTGCATTTTTACAAAACTTACACGGATGAAAAGCAAATAGAAAATAGCAATATATACCGAACAAAAAAACGCTACACTACAATTATCTATATTTTAAGAGAAAGTTTTGGACAAAAAGTATTTACTATAGCTTTATAATGTTGCCCAGACATCCAGCAAACGATTCAACGAAACTTCACCAATATGTCTCGTTTGATGTACGAGTTATGCTCCTTTAAGTGTTTAAAGCTTTTTTTCACTGAAAATTTGCGATTGCGCCTGCGCAAATTAAAATTGTTATGCTTATCGAAATTGGTCTTAATTGTATTGCATAAAAACACAAGAAAACTGCTGAATCCCTTGAAACAAGCTCAGAAATTAATTTCAAGTTAAGCAAATTTGTAAAATATTGAAAGTTATCTTCCTTTGACAAAAACAAATAGGGAATATTAAATGTTTGGTAATCTTCGATTTATCACGATTTTCGATAATTTTCTTTTGCCAAATCAGGTAGACCTCTCAGCACATCGTTTCTACCATTTCTCGACTAGTACTGTCCTCAAACTAAGATGCAACAACACATTGATTTTCCTATGGAGATTTCAGTGTTACTTTTTTAAACTTGGCAATTTGATGGAAAATCCGCTTTTTAAGATTGCTTTTCTAAACGATCAAAACACACTTGAGATAAGTCCTTCACATTTCTGGTTGTCCCATGTCAAGACTACCATTTCGTGCAGTCGGATCGTAGGTAGTGGATTTCTGAAGGCCTAAATTGTGTTAGATTTCTGTTGAAATTGGCAACCTGAAAAAATGGACCCCTATCGCATTTAAATGGCTTTCATGTGTGTCCCCGTGACAATATCCGTAACACTTTACTGTTATACATTACTCAGTATTTGAGCATTAAGATACACTTTCAATTGCATTATTGGTTTGCATAATTTTGTATATAGGTGGCAAACAATTCAGGTGTAGCGTTTTCACTTTTGTTCAGTATACAATAAAATACTAAAATAATTACAGTTTCGTTTAAAGTGGACGTAAATTTTCAAATATCACGATTCCCATTGACGCTGACGTTAAAATCACCGAAAAAAAAATGTAATTTTAATTCGTCTTTGTGTTAAATGACTACTTTACACAAACAATAGACACCAGGATGCTACACTAAATATGTTTATTGCGTAAATCAATTTGCTTACATTTGGTACATTTTTCATGATAGTAGCTTCTATAGTTTTGCGACAATAATTTTTGGCAAAAATCTTGAATTACACTAATTTAAACGACGACGTCACAAGTATGGGTGATTTTTTAGAAACACTTATCACATAGTTCAAACTTGTGTTTAAGTGCAAAACATAGAATAGTGATAAAATAAAATTTGAGAATCATATTAAAATCTCATGCACATACCAACAATCAATATCATGAGACATGGTCACATTAGACATGGTCAAGACTAAAAAGGTGACTGAAATCAATGTGACTGAGTATTGTATATAAACCACTTGCACATTTGTATGATCTGTAAGCAATGACACACATGACAGCCGAGCAGAACCACGCTCCACAAACAACACGCCACTAATACTTTGCTCATCACTTTCTCTGAAAGGCGGGCGACAATAAACACTGTACTAGCAGAAAGCTGGTGGAAATAGCGTAACAATGTATACATATTCTAATATTTGCTAAATTCAACTGATAATGTAGTAAATGTACCCAAAATGACCAAGAACCCACCAATATGATAATATTTCTTGATTCGTCATAAAATTCTCTACTCAAAAAGCGCAAAAAGTGAATTTCACTATATGACACCCAACTCGTCCCTTTTCGCATGACAAGTCACATACGAGGGTCGTCCAAGAAAATCGTAGACTTTTTATGTTACAAGAAAACTATAAAGTGTATTGCAGTCGAATTTTACTTGTGAACTCTTCCATTTTTACTGCATTATCATGCAAAATTTGAAGGAAAATATCTGATAATGAAGTTCGTGCACTCATTTACCAGCTATAGGTCTGTCCCACCGGCGCACGCCATTTGAATGACTAAGGACGTCGGAAAAGTTACAATTATAACTCGCATGATTGTGTGCGCAATCATCTTCCAAAACTAAATGTGGAATGCAATTTGTAGATGTCTGTGCCATTTTCAAAGCTGATTTTAATATCATATGCACCGTAGGGTTCCCTTAACCTGTATTTTCAGCTAGGTAGAGCATCTTTTGTCTTCTGTCTTTGCTGACGACTGATTCGACTTCCGTACCTTCCCCAGTATTTCTAAGTGGCGGTCTTCCCATACGCTCGTCTGCAGGTTTCCCCTCGCGAAATCTCTAAAATAATTTGTATACTAAATCCTGTGATACATTCAGGTGGCATTCGTCTTGTTTTACTTAGTTTAAAGTATCGAGTGTTGTCAATCCGGAGTCAAAACAAAACTGTACTACTGTCCGCTGCTCCGTTCTTACGTAAGACGTCGCCATTCTTTCATTGCTCGAGCTCACCCCTACTTGTTTTAATCGTATTCCGTCAGTTCATAAATTTAGCAATCGCTTTGAAATTTTGTGACAATACGCGCGATTTAATAATGTTTCCTCAAATATGAATGATTTACGGGTTTCATTCCCAGTTTCAAAACAACCACTTATCAAAAATGAAATATTTTATTTTATTTCTTTCACTTTTTGCGTGCGCCGGTGATGCGTACCTTACCGAGATAGAATGACCATAAAAATATTCCGTTTAATTTTGGTTGTCATTAATACACTCAAAATGTTAAAAATAGATAGTTCAATATGCTCATGCCTCAACTTTTCTTGCTATTTGAAAAGTCTGCGACTTTCTGGGACAACCCTCATATACTCAACTTTAAAGAAACACACCAGGTGTTTATTTGTCCTGTGTTGACTATTAATTTGGTTAAGCTCTGAAAAAGGTTTCAAACGATGCCAGACGCCTCAGTGAAGCTAAAGCAAGTAAATGTTTGAAAAGCAGTTACCATCATTTGACGTCACTGTGGCGTTCATGCTTTTTCTCATAAGTTACATTGCACAAGCAGCTTCAAAGTTTTGTGAAAGCAAACACAATTGGACAGTTGGCAGTGCTGCTTTGAGATTGGCTAACAAAAAACTGCCCTTAAGTTTTAAAAATACCTTAGTAATACAGAACTGATGATGGCGTTAATTTGATAACGTTATTCAAATATGGAAAAAAAACGATTTACTCCATCAAAACCTAACTGTTTGTCACTATTTGTTCCTTGCACCATATTCTGAGTTCAGCCTTTTCGTCGCAGTTCAAAGTTTGAAATTATATTCATTATTTACTGAGAAATGGACATTCAAAGTTTGATGTTGACGTCTCCGTAAGACAATATTTAGCATGTGCATGAGCATGTTTAAACTGGATTCCTTTAGCACATCAGTTTTGCTTTACATACTTTTAACTTCATCCGAATCTGATCAGGATTAGAGTGCACCAAAATAAAAAAAATAACAAATAGCATTGAATAATAGTATGGGTTATTTCTGTAGGTCAGTATATAAAGCAAAGCAACCACTTTTTCCACCTTGCTGCGAAAACGAAAATTATACATCAACAAAATTAATTTTAAATGAGCTCATTTTTAGGCTAACATTACCATTGAAAAAAGTGGCAACCTATTAAAATATCTTGGGATCAGTAGGTAGGGGTCTGTCGCTATTACCCTCGTTATCATTACCTCGTTACCTTAACATTAGACAGCAGGATCACACAAGGGTAGGAAACCTTTGTTTTCAACTACACGACAATTATTGTGTTAAAAAATGAATTCAATTTTCGGAATGTTCATGGGTTCATGAAAACTGCGGGTCTCTTGCAAAGTAACTTTGCAAGAGACCTAAAGTATTCATGATTCCATGAACATTCCAAAAATTGAATTTATTGCTTAGTTTTACATTTTATTATAAATATCTAAAATATGAAAAAAAATATTTTTAATTTAGGAATTAAAAACAGTTTTGTATTTAAAATATTATCGTATTGACGGTTTAGTCGGAGTGTAAAATGGACAAGGAGAACGGCAAGCTTGAACACGGACAATCAATGGAGCAAACAAAAAGCTTGTTTGCGTGTGCGACTCAGGTGTGGCTCACTGTCAATCACAACACCAATATCACTTCTGGCGAATGAGTTCGATGTTCGAAGCGTAATGCACGGGCAAGTCAGCTTTGCATCTGTCAATCAAATTTTGTGCAATTCATGAGGATATGAACGGTTGCAAATATCTAAAGAGTCATTAAAAAATGCTTCAAAAATGTAAATATTCAAATAATAACACCTTCTAGAAAATAATCTTAGTGCATGTATCATTAAGAACAAAACACATTAGAAGGTGGTTTTTCCTTCTCTCTAAACTACAAGGTCAGTATGAATAATTTGTTTTTATTTACGCACGATAAGTAACGATGGAGCAATATATGAACTACTTCCATTACAAGAAATACGCATATTTCTCATTATAGACCAAATGGACAGAATTTCAGTCCTGAGGTTTGTCTAAAATGTTATATAAGCTATCAGATGCATCTGCTGACAAATACATACTAAAAGCACATATTGCGCAAAATTCAAACAACCCCAATCCGAAAATATAAAAGGAGTTTGTGTTACTGACCAATCAAAGTAATCTAAGTATTTTGAATTTGACATTTGTCCCCAATGTCATGTCCATGGTAAAAAACAAGGTTGTCCTCTACACACGATTGACATGTTTTTCTAATTAAAAATCACCTCCTCCAAAAATAAAATGATTGAGTTTGAATTAATAGCCAAAAGGAAAAAATGTTATAAATATTGACATTGACGTTTGACTCTAAGATCATATTGGCATACCTTTGTTGTCATCTTCACAAAAAAGGAAGTCCGCGTAAGGGGCCTAACAAATTTACTTTCAATATATTTGAATTTGACCTTTGACATCAATGTCATATTGGCAATTCAAAAACATAAAAGCTATTTACATGTCATAAGCAATTTGTGTGCCAAATATGAACACCCTTCATTAAAATGTAGGATGAGCTCTTGATACAGGACAGAAATTAGTTTTGGTTTAACATTATTTTATTCATAGTTACTTTAACACATTATACTGAGGCAAACCTATAGCGCAACTCTAACTTAAAGAGTAACTTTTTAAGGACCAAACATTTATTTGGCTAATTGCTCAAGAACAGTTTAGGCTAGAAAACTTGCCCTACTTATCATATAGAATCCGTTGTTCTTCGCAGAGAATGCGTTGTCTGCAATATGGTTTAGTAATCTTTAGTATGATTGGTCAAACAGGCTGTTTTGGTCCAATGACCAACATGACCGTCATTGTCAGTCTAATCTGCGCTGAAAATATGCAGTAGTGCTGTTTGTGGTATCTTTCTTTTTATGCAAGTTAAATACTTGTTTGCTATTAATATTACTAGTCGACGGGAGATAGTTCTTCTGAAAGTCTTGATTTTGATTTGTATATGCTATCTGATTGTTCGTTTTAAAGATTTTAAAGATGATTTTTGTTAAAATTATTAGTAGATAAATCATTAGGTTGATAAATCATTAGGCTGTATATATTTACCAAAAGGTGTGAAAAGGTTGCTGGAGGTGCAAACATTGAAAATTAATAAGTTTGACAATAATTATTATAAGGTTAACAAACATTTATGAAAATTATCGAAATGTAAATTTCAGACAGTGAGGTTCTATCTTTGCTAGTCTTGATGATCGCCTGGTTTCAAAGCGATTTGTCAGTTCTTCTTAGAGTTTAACGTCTCATACAAGTTGAGAAAGTTTTTGACAGAGTGTCTTGATGCTTGTACAGTATCCAGCTGGGTTGTAAAACATCAGTTAGGAACCACTATCTTTACAAGATCGTCTCATTGAGTTTCAAACGTGTTAGGCTGAAAACATATCAGGTTGGAAACGCTAGCTTACAGACCGTTCGAATATAGCTTTTAGATAGGCTGAACAGATACAAAGGTTTGGAAACATCCAAACCAGGTTCTGAGCTATTGCGTCAGACCAGCACATACGAGTCGATGCTTCATAACGTTATATGCTTGGAGCAAAACGTTTATAGAATTGCTCAGAGATACACTTGAGTTACCTTCCTAGCACTGAGGCTGGAGCGTGTTTCAAACTGGGGGTTTGGAACAGTCATTAAGTAAGAGCTTTTTTTGGAATTGCTCAGAGCTGTTGTAAAGCTGAGGGCACCTCCAGCCATCTTGCTGGCATTGGGATCATAGTTTATTTCTGTTTTGTTGGGTCCCATGCCGGATTTATGTTGATAATTTATGAACATATAATTCGTATTATTGAATGCATTGACTAGCTATGATTTTGAACACATGTATACCCAAAGGTATGTGATTTCTTTTTCTATAACTCACATAATTTGTATTGAAGTATGTATTCTGAATATATTTTTATTAAAAAGATAGTTTAACTATTGATGTTGGAGACAAGCAAGATGGCTAGGATTGGTTTTCAATCAGAAACCATTCTGACGGAAGATTTAATTCTCCTAGCACTTCCGTAATACCAATCTTAAGGGGGTCGATATTCACATGTCTCATCAAACTATTCAGAAACGGGAATGTTTTGAGTTTTAAACGTTACCTTGATTGTACACAATAAGGTAATAATATGATATTTAATTCCATACATTTTGAACAAAGATAAAACCAAAAGTAATAATAGATATTGGAAAAATTGCTACATCGCGGAAATGGCTTCGTGAGAAAAACACCCCAGATTTACACCTACCATATAGTAAAACTGGGCGAAAGCTAAGATGGTTGGGAAAAAAAGTAGCGCATCCAAAAACAGGCTATATTTTAAATGATAAAGGCTTGATAACGATCAACTACCGCACTACGCTGTGTCACCAGGGTCTACGCCATTTGTTGTCATCAAACATCCAGCAATAAGATAGACAACCCCTTATATTACGTCCCAGTCAACAGCTATGATCATGACAGGACGGCCAAATATTTTTTCCTGGGCATGCTTGACTAAGCGTTGCTTGTAACTGAGATGAGAACGACCATAGAAATTATTTCATGAATAATCTCTACGAGAGTATGGGAACTGGTCTAAGGTATTAATCTATTCTATAAGGATGAACGATTTTAACAGTCATAAATGGGTTAACAGAACAATTTAAAGATGTGTTAGTGTGTGACTGAACTAAAATAAGATAATAATTATTTAATGATTCATTTGATTGTGGGTTGGTTTTGATAGTTCACAATGAGAATGCCTTTATAATTTGTGCTGTTTTGCATTGTTATTGGTGCAGCTAAATTAATAGTCTGCAATTATTTTCTAGGCAGGCTGATCACCACGGGCTGATCAGTGATATGGGCAATATCCCCCCCAAACAAAACCCCATGCTCATTTTTGTATAGGTGGACATAATCCCCATGTTTTTTGCAAGGTGGATATAAACCTCCCTGCTGCTTTTTGCAACGTGGACATAACCGCCACCTGTGCATTTTACAATATGGATGTAACCCCTCCTAGACAAAATCTCTCCTCCCACACTCTTTATTCAAGATTGTCACTTGATGGGTTCTCATGGAGCTTTCAAAAAATATTTCCTAAACTTGCATCTATTGTGTCGTTTTCTTTTGACCTTTTTTAAGGGTTTCTGGTCCACATAGGGTTAAATAGGATCAATAGAAATTTCTGGTCTAATTGATTACTTCTTAGGTCAATCAACTTTCTGATTGCCTAATTGATTGTTACAATTTACTCAATTTTCTGTGTAATATTTCAATACTTAATGGGTATCAAAGCAAAAGATAACTAGATAGATTCTTGAGAAGACAATGTTTTGGTGTTTTCTGTTTTTGTGCTACAAGCTGTGCTGTGCTGACTGTTTACAAGTAGTTGGATAATTCACTGACAAATGGCCTATTTTAATCAGCGTTATGGAAGTACAAACTGTCGACCTCACTATAAATATAACCGAGTTCATATTAGAAACTTCTGCGTGTTAAAAACACCTCGAATCACACCGCACATATAGTAAAACCACGGGGGTTTGTTTGTTTTGGACAGGTTCTTTCTTTACATACGTCGTTGGTTGAGACTTCTTATTTGTCACTGTTTTCCAAAGTACCTATTTACTGGTATCTAAAGTCATGGTCCCAACATAACACTGGGTCCGTGCTTTAATTATTAATAGGCAGCTATTAAAGTACACAAGTAGGAATACATTTTCTTTTGATATGGCTCTGGGGAGCAAACATGTACCTGGAAGTGAAAAAGATATCCGGCCAATACAGTACTCTGTGTAAATATGTGTCTTCATTTGTTTAGCCCTTTATGCATTAATACATTCTTTGTTCTGGCTTGATACTTTGAACTTGAGAAGTTCCATTGTATATATCGATGGATCACAGGTTATAATTTCCAAATAAAAATTGCATTCATATCCATGAATATTGTTTTGTCTCAGCAAACAGTGAATATCCAGATGAAAACTCGGTCTCCACCATTTGCTAAAGTTAGCAATAATGAATCACGAGTAAACAAAAGGGTTAAAATCTGTCAAATTTACGGTCCCTAATATGACACTTTGCAAACAGTGCAGACCAAGATGAGCTATCACAATAGGCACAATCTCATCGGGGTTAACATCATTTTTTGTCCATAAAAACACACGCAGTAACCTAAATAATCAATAGGTGGGTGGTAGCTCATTGGCAAAAATAATCAGTTCCACAGGGCTGTATCTGGGGGCCTCTGATATTTAACATTTTTATCAATTATATTTTTTATTTTATCACTCAAAGCAAGATCTACAGCTATGCAGATGATAACACAGTCTCGTACTTGCACATGGAAGTCAACATCCTGAAAAAAAAACCCTGGAAAAGGATGGCCTCACCTTGATCGACTTGTTTGGTTCCTATCAAATGCAGGCACATCCTGATATATTTCAGGCTGTTGCAGTTGGATTGAAATCATTTGAACAGGTGAAAAATTTTACTCTGGCTGGTGTTGATATTCCATGTGAGGAAAATGTAAAGCCCTTAGGCGTCGGTCTGGACTTCATGCCCAATTTTGACAAACAAATAAAAAAAGCAGGTGCATGAAGGAGGCTCAGCAGCTAAATATTTTACAGAGGCTTAGCAAATTATTGTCTGTTGAAACTAGACATTTAATATTCAAATATTTTATTCAGTCAAATTTCAACTATTGTTCTCTTGTATGGCATTTCTGTAGCGAGGCAAATACAGACAAATTTAAAAAAAACAATACAGAGCTCACAGGATTGTTTTATGTTTATATCTCAGCTATGAGAGCCTTTTGAGCAAAGTGAATCTTCCAACACTTCATATGAACATACTGAGATGCCTTGCTACAGAAACATATAAGTTTATTAATAAAATTTCACCAGAATACCTTAGAGATTTAGTTGTTGTAAAACAAACACACTATTCGTTCACAGTCAACATATCTACGGTCAGGATTGTCACATATGAGCAGAGATCATTTAGGTTCGAGTCTGTCCGTGTGTGGAACAGCTTGCACAATGAGCCCAGAACAACAACGAGCTTCTGGGAGTTCAAAGGTCTGATCTGCACATGGGTAGGCCTGAAATGTAACTGCGCCATTTGTGGCAGTTTAGAAGGTCAAGTTAGTAAGCTGTGTTTTTTAATGTTATGTTTTATGTTACGCTTATTATGCTATGCTTTTTTTAACTATATGCAATATGCTTATTTTCTGCTTGCTTTTATTGCATGATCTTTCTTCTTTTTTAAAAAATCTTCTTAATAGTTGATACAGGCCGCTAGTTGGCAGCACCTTTTATCTCGTTTTGCACCCCTAGACAAACCTATTTTTATTTGTTAGAAATTACTTCTGGTGACCATTGAAACACTTTTGTTTCGAATACAAGATCTTGAGGCCATCGATTGACTTCACTGTCTTGTGTTATTTTTTAGTTCAAGTGCTACAAATTAGATATTGTAGATGTAAATATGTGTACATAAAGTCAAATAGTATACCATATTTTATTTTTTTGTGCTAAATGCAGATATAAATTTCTTTATTTTTTTTTATCATTATTTTTTTCTTACACAAATGATAGACTAGTTTATATGAAATGATTGTGATATATTTAACTGTAACTTTCATTTTACAGCTGTATTACATTTGTTATTTTTATTCTCTTGCTTGTCGGAAAATATATTTGTAGCTAATGTTAATTGTTTAAGGAAACCTACGTTAAATAAAGTTTCTTCTATCTTGTATCTAACACAACCAAGTGACTCATGCTAATCTTGAACCCTTCTATCTCCAGCCTAACGCTCTATCAGCTGAACAACCACTGTGTTCCCCATTCAGTCAGTAATGGTTTCTAGGCTCAAAGGAGTTTGTTGGCTATTTATTTCGCAGTGACTGATCAGTCGTCAACGTAAAACGTCTAACCTGATTTTTCACTGCTAACAAAATTGCATTTAGTGGGATACGGAATAAAATATGTACAAAACATATGACCTGGTGCAACACACAATATAGACCTATATCTAACGTTGCGCATTGATGCGTCTAATCTGGGTTTGCATTGTTAAAACAGTTTGGGTCCACATCATGTTTATTCAACTTTTATAATAGTGTTTTGTAAGCCATTGCAAGTTTTGAAGTCTGCAACATGGTTAGATACTCTAGCAAATCGGACGTGTTGATAAATATAAACTCCATAGGATGTAGGTCGAGGAAGATTACCATCTAAAAATTGAAACTTGACAATTTCAAATCTAAAAGTCATGTTTATCATAAATTTGAATAGGAGCAATAACATAAGACATAGACAAATGCAAATCCAAAAAACGAGGCTTCATTATCTTAGGTATTGGATTTATTCAGTTGAAGCTCGAAAGGGCATATTGTCAAATTTATATTATTTATGATTAAAATATCATTCAAATATCTATGTGTAGTTTCAAAACGTTAAAAATATCAGCCTGCTTATCAGAAAGGGAACTAATAAATGCCACCTCACAACAGACCCAGAATAAATATGCAACCCATTGAGCATGATAAGTGCCTATTGCAATTCCTACAACTTGTCTATACAACTTATAAAAAATGTTGTGCAATAAAAAGGTCAGTGCATCACATACATTTTGACAAAACCCTGCATGTTATTGTTCGCCTGTTCCAAAGTGAAAAACGCGTTTCTGTCAGGTCTGGAAAGCCTTCTCTTTATAGTATCAATTAGTTTATCTTTAATTACATTATGCAGTAAAGTAGTGTAAAGAGTGGCAAAATCATATGTAGACAAAGTGGTCTCTTTGAAGTCCCTACCTTTAAGTTTATCAAATAATTCACCATAATTTTTTATTTACAAATAGATTCTTTCTGGATCTTGCATATACTTTTTGCAGTACTTTATTACATGTTTAAATAGTGGTAAGATAAGACGTTAACAATTTAGAAAGTCATATTGTCCTTCAAGAACTAAAATTAGCAATAGCTTTAAAGGGTTTTTGTGGAGATTAGATAATCGCTATACAAACTGAACATTTTTGTTAAACATGTTTTACCCTCCAAGGAATTTTAATACTTACTGTTCCAAGGTGGTGCTTCTTTTGTTGTTCGTTCTTGCTATTTATGTGTCACGTTTGGTTTTATTGTACTGTCTTGTCTGTTCCTAGTTAGGCTTGTGATCACCTGCTTGGAAAGGGCTGACCTCTTGGTTCTCATGTGTGAGATGTTTCCTTGAATGTGTTTTTGTCACTTTCCCTTATGGTGTCACGGGTAAGGTCTTGTACATAATTTTATCGATTCCTGATCTTTGCCTTCTTTTTTACTTTCACTAAGTGTAACCAAGTGGTTGAATACAGGAAAATGGCTAGTTTCCAAAATTTTGTCTAGGATGAGAGTGACGTTAGACGAACAGGGAATGCATCCAAAGATCCAGCTATTATTGCTGATAACATAAAATTGATTGGTAACAGCAGGTTAGTGTTGTTGTTGTTGTCGTTTTGTGATTGCTTATGTTTGCATCAAGACCTCATTCTTTTTATTTTTTTTTACTAATAATTGAATCCTTGATTATTTGTGTCATTTCCAGGTACTGTTCACTCATCATGGAGAAAACAAAACACCAAAGTGTGTTTATGTGGAATGGGAGAATAGAGCATGCTTTGATGTCAACAAAACTCAGTTTAGACAAATCACCTGTCTGCACACAGAGGATCAAGTTTACGAGATTGAGGCCAGCAAACGATGGACGAAGCGTGAACTTCCCATATAGCTGGGACACTTTAAACTGCTGTATGTCAAACTGAGGATGCTGCTGTTCTATCACGACTTCCTGGATACGTATGTAGACCACTCCAATTTTAGCACATGGAGATGGACACGGTACGTTGTTTTGTAAGTTGATTTTTATATCAAACCGTAGGTGCGATGGTCTTGTCCTTTAGATTGATCATTGTTCTCGTTTCAGGACTCCGCCTCTATGGCTCAATCAGCCCCATGTCTCAAAGAAGTCATCAAACCCGAAAAGCTAGTGGATTACCAACGTGGACTTACGAGATTTTGTGATAATCAGTATAATCCCCTTAGTGACCATTGGTTACCAAGGGAGTGCTGTCAAAAACCGTTCAAATATGACAAGGGAGTGCCTGGTCTGTGTAAATAATCTTTAAAAACGGATCCTTCAGAAATAGAGAGAACCTACAATATTAGAAAACATCAGACTCAGTTTTATTGAGTCTGTTTCTCAGGACTAATGGAAAGTGCAACAATTCTCACCATCCCCCCTCCCTAGCACCGGCTTCAGCAGTATTTTGCTTTCCCTCAAACACAATTATCAAAAGGAACAGAATATAAAAAAAACAAATAGAACAAAGTAGAACAAATGATATTTTTTGCTCCAAGGCGTGTATCGTGAGCAAGACCATCACCTCCAAAACTATAAATACCCTCATGACTGCTACTCGCTTGACCAGAAAAGCCAGGAAACTTCGCCCTAATCAACAACAACAGAACTACCGCATTAGAATGGACAGCAGCTTAAGCCACTGGCGCCTTCATGTCGAAACAAAGGGTTCCCCATGAGAAATATTGGAATCTACAGTTACCAACAGACGCACGATGCGGATTCTTTTATTTTAAATATACACAAATAGTTCTTGATGACGGTATTCATACAGTATATTAGACATTTTACTGTGCTCCAAGAAATTCAAAATTAACCAGAGGTGGACGATTTGATATACAATCTCTCGGAAGAAGAGTTGTTAAACCTCCTCCATTTAGGCTTTTAACACTGACAAATGATTAATATGACAGTGACTGCTTACCATGTGACAGTAGTTTTATACATATCGGATGCGACAGTTACTCTTTATCAGGTTTTATTGTTATTTGTAGTCATGTGTAACATTTTTTATAATTCATTCATGGATAATGTTTGTATTGATTATTTTATTTTTTAATTATTTATTTTCTTTTTTATTTACTTATGTTTTAGTTATTTTTGTTTTTTTTTAATTTTAAATCGTTTGGATTAGGTTAGGGTTAGGGTTAAGGTTAAAGCTGAGGGTTTTACATACTCGCGGTTGCAGTTAGGTCGGAACATTATCAAATTATCGCAGGGTAGGGTGACTTTACAAAAGATGAGGTGGATTAGCCTTATATCTAACTTAGGGTATTGGAGGGAAACGAAGTTGCCCAAGTTATACATTGTCCCTGAGTGGCTGTATATATCATATGATCATTTTGATACAAAATATTTTCATTGGTTGTTGGTGATAATGATGATGATGATGATGATCATGATGGAGATGATAAAGATGATGATGATTATGTGGTGATGATGATGATGATGATGATGATGATGATGATGATGATGATGATGATGATGATGATGATGATGATGATGATGATGGTAATGATGGTAATGAAAATGTGATTTTGATAATAATGACGATAATGATGATGATGATAAAGATACTAATGATGATGATGAGGATGATGATGATGATGATGATGATGTGATTATGATGATGACGATTACAATGATATACGACGATGATGATGATGATGATGATGATGATGATGATTATGTGTTTTGATGATGATGATGATGATGATGATGATGATGATGATGATTATGATGATGATTATGATGATGATGGTAATGAGTATGTGATTAGAAGGATGATGACGATTATGATGATGATAATGTTGATGGTTATTATTTGATGAAGATGATGATGATAATGATGATGATGATGATGATGATGATGATATGATGATGGTGATGATGATGATGATGATGATGATGATGATGATGATGATGATGATGTTGATGATGATAGTGTTAGGGTGAGGGAATGGAGACTTTACGAAAGATGAGGTGCATAAGCCTCATCTCTGACGTAGGGTACAGGAAGGAAACGAAGTTGACATTGTTCAAGTAGCCCATTGTCCCTGATTGGCTGTGAATATCACATGAAACAGCCACCAGTTTTTTTTTGCCACACCAGAATTTGGCAAAATCACATCATCTTTCTAGTGGTGCAAAAGACTCAAAACCACTAAAATACATAAATACAGACATAAGGGAGCAAAACATATATAATTATGACTAAAAAAATATATGCCATCATTATGAAAAAAACGGTCAAAGTCAAAAACCCCGCGGGGTTTTCCAAAAACCCCGCGGGGTTTTTAAAACCCCGCGGGGTTTTTAAAACCCTGCGCGGGGTTTTTCCCCCACATTTTCAAATGGGGGAAAAACCCCGCAGGGTTTTTTAAAAAAAATAAATATCAAAATAAGTTCAAGAAATAAGTTTGTTTGATTGTAATTATTTCAGAAAATGATTGGTATGGCTTAATTCCAACCTTTAATTTCCCCCGCGGGGTTTTTCTCCCATTTCAGATTGTGGGGGAAAAACCCCGCAGGGTTTTTTGAAAAAATAAAAAGGTTTGTTTTTAATTGTATTGCTTTACAAAACAATATAGAAGCTGAATTGAAGTTTTTCTCATCATTTGAAGCCTTTCAAGCAAAATAAAAAAAAACCCGCGGGGGAAAACCCCCGCGGGGTTTTTCCCCCACAAAATGAAATGGGAGAAAAACCCTGCGGGGTTTTCACCATAGAGTAATTATCAGTTTTATTAATGATTGAGATCAGTTATACATTTAGAGCTCATATAATTTAAGTTTTTACAGTAATTAAAGGCAATAAAACAATTCTCTCGATGACCCCCCCCCCACCCCCTCGTCCGCACCCTCCCCCTCGTCCACCATGCACTGCATCAGCGGTGATCACTACCAAGTTTGCACCACCGAACGGCCCAAAAAATATTGTTCAGGTAGCACTGATATTATTTGTTTAGCACGATTCATTACATCCCAGTCAACCATTTATCAGTCATGTTAGGGTGCGTCTTATGGGTTGAAACAGTTCTAACAGCAGATAAAAGCACTAATATTAATAACGGCCATTGCAGTACCTGTCATACATAACTGCAATCTTATAAACTGGTTAATATGTAGTACATTGACAGGCAGTGCAGACCAGGATCAGATGCAGCAGAATGTAGCATTTGATCACTGTCTTCATTGATTGTTTAGGAATCATAGAATTGGTTGGGCATCAAGAAATTTGGGTCTTTTCTACAACCCTTTGTGTATCCTATCGAAAGATCCTGGTCTAAAGCAGACCAATTTCACAGATCTTAATTGATGTACCAATTCCGGCTCCACAGTGTCTTTCATGCATCCAAGGGTCCATGACGTGGGTCGCGCCTATAGCAATGCACCAAACTCCTGGGGAGTGTACAGGAAGATAGAGTACGGATTGGGTAGTTAAAAAAACTAAGATGGCAGATTGATTACTAAATCTATTTTCTAGCTGTTACAAAGGTATTGTGAGATTTACAATAAAAGTATTACTGGAATGTGTTCACTTTGACAACTAGCTGATGAAAGGTAAATTGATTTTGCCTTGTCAATTAGTTTTTAGCTACTTTCATTTTGCCTACAAGCTGACAAGTTCCCCACCCCCTGGCCCTGCCTCTTTAGACAGAAAATAACCAGTGATTAGCTGTGATTTGCAAATAAATTTGTGTTGAGTTGAGTGAAAGAGTTGACTACTTGCGAGACAATACAGTCAAAGGGCTGTTAATAACAATAACAGCTTACATAAACTTTTGCACTGTCACCAGGTCTGGGGAATCTCGGAAACACGCGATCAAAATTATCGCTCAAATGCGCGGCCACGCTTGAGATTGGCAGACTTGCTGACAGAGGTAGTTATCCTACAACTGTGTCCCGGTTCTGAGCGATAGAATTTCGATTATTGGTTTATCATTTTGGCCCGTTTCCGCTGATTCGATCGATATTTTTTCGGATGCATTCGGACCAAGGGGTGAGAAGCTAAACGGTAAACAAAGGAAAAATTCAGGGAAAAAAACACCAAATTGAACCCTCTTCTGACAGAAACCCGACCTTTTTCACATCAATTTTATCATTGATTTGTGGCCGAGGTTCTGATGGTTAAATATTTATTTGTAATCTTTTATTAGTGTGTTGTAATGTTTCTGAATCTAGGGCACCAACTTGCAAAAGGCGAGACATGTGATGATGGTCGTCGCGGGAATGCGCGATATATGAATGCCAACAAAACGGAAGTTGACCACCAACTTATTTCCCCTAATGACGTTTAGAGTGATTTCCCTTTACATGGGCAGTCCGCAATCGCGCATTTACGCGATAATTTACGATCGTGTGTTTCCAAGATTCCCCAGACCTGGTCACATTTTTAAACAACAATTTTTAAGCTGGTACAGACAAACCATTGGCAGAACGGATAGAATGGGCCCACTGGGCACCGAGCCTGTTGTGTAAAAGTCAATTGTGACAGTACCATATGTCGATGTAGATGTATATGTACAGTCGATAGTAGTGGTAGGCCGATTTATCGAGTTCATCGATCATTGGTCATTTTCAGTGAACTGATTAATTGATCGGTAGTTTTTTAATAATCGAATACTCAAATAGACATTCTGCTTCATTGGCCTTCAATTTTTAGCTTGGTGTATTTATTTAATATGACCCTTTTCTGCATTTTCAGTTTCTGGTATGAACAGCATATGGTTCAAATAATGTACATAGGTTTAGATAAACAAAAGTTTTCAGTGTAAAATTGTAAATATATTCTAATCCATCAGTTTGAACATATGTTTTGGGTGCTCAAAAGAACCGTCTTATTGAGATGGTTCTTTTGAGTACCCACAACATATGTTTTGGTTGAGAAAATTAATTTTTTGGTACACACTCTGAACACCTAACATGTCTGGTCAATCAACTTGACCCTGTAAGCCATCTTAGACATACCTGGCATGATATGTACCATATATAATATGTATTTTATTTTAGTTGATTAATGACTTGTTATTTCCAATGACCGATCATAAAAACCCAGCCGATTCCTACCACTAGTCGATAGAACCTCACAACCAGAAGAAATGATGCTGCATTCTCGGGACCGCCGTGATGTCACAGCCTTAGCGGCACATGTAAACAAATGTACCGAGGTGAATTGGACAGTGAATTTTAACATTACGGGTAACAGGAAAATGATGAAAAACGTGCTGCATTCATTCAAATTCTCTGATTTTTTCACCAGTCTGCGCTTAATTCGAAGGAAAAACATTGTCTTTTGTCCCACCACAATTAATTTAATTATAATTTCACCGATTATTCACAAATTATTAAAAACTTGGATGTGGGTGGGGTGAACGGCAATCGGTTTGCGATCATTTAGATGTGATCTTTAATGTCTTAGGAGCTTGAACAACAGTAGAACACTCAATGCCTTTGGAACAATATGCAGCCTGTCATAAAAGCTATCCTTTTCAAGAAAAGTTTCCAGCTATTGTTATATGGAATTCGAGCATAATCTCAAGATTTGTATCAATAGGCCTACATGCGGGGATCCAGGAATTTTCGTCAGGTGGGGCGTCCAGGTTTATCTGTCATAAAAAGATAAAAAATCTCTGACAATGTTTTTCTTTGGTTTTTTTTAGTCCTCAACTTATTTTACAGAAGTCCAATGGTTTATTTTAAAGAAAATTGTAATTTTCCAAGGTTCCAGAGGGGGTCTATCATTTTTTCCAAGGGGAGCCTAGGGGTCCAACTTTTTACAGGGGGGGGGTGGGGGAGGAGAGGCAATTGCTTATTCCCTATACCCATATTAGCAGTGTTTCCGCGAGAGTGCATTTCTTGCGTTTTTGACGATTTATATTTTGTCATTTATAAGTTTCTCTAAAGTAACCCTTCGCCCGGAATATAAATTCGACAAATTTGCCTTGATTGACTTCTGTTTGGCCAGGCGACACATCCGATTCTCGGAATTCTAGTGTTTTTTTCCTTACCTTATTGTTTCAAGCTGTATATACCATACATGTACAAATTAATTTGAATAAAATATAATATTTAATCCAATTGAAACCGCTGATGGGTGATTTAATAAAAAATGCATCCAAAGTGTGACATTGGGGGTCAAATTTCAAAATTGCTCTATCATTATCTTTTTTACACCATCTTAACCAGGGAACATCAAAATTTCAGAAACAAATACTGGTTTAAGAATAAAATTTAGGACAATGCTTTAAATTTAATACTTTAATCATTTTTTCCTTATTTTTTTACAATTCTATAAGCTACACTTAGCTTGATTATAAACAACACAGGTACTATGCAGAATTGTAAATATTCTTTCATGAACTGATGAAGTAGTTATGTATACACATTTTCAAAGTAAAATTTTATCTTTTGCTCAAAATTTGCATTTGTAATAAAATTTTATGTGAAAATACACCCCTGAATTTTCACTGTGTAGAGGAAAAAGTTTTTCGAATTAAAATAATAAGCATGATTTTTGTTAAAAATTGTTTTTAGATAACAAGTAGGGTATATGAAAAACATAGAACAAATTTCATTTGAATATATAGGATATAAAACATATTAAACACAATAACATATGTTGGTAAGGGAATGTGTTACACTTGTGACAAAATCAGAAGAGGGAGTTTCTCCTTTGAATTTTTGATCTCTTATAGATTTTATATAGGATGAAGTGAATTGGCTTCATGGAAATTGATCAAATGTATCAAAACATAAATCAATTCCCTTTTTTTAGCACAAAACTTTAAAAAATGAACTATTCAGATTTGTTTATTAAGCATAGTAAGTAGTTAAAAAATGTTAATGATCAGAAAACAGTTGACAGCACTCATTGTGGGATAAATTATCAATTGAATGATTTGAATGATACCATTTTTTGCAATTCTAAAGAATCTGTAACAAATTTAAGGCTTAAATAGAAAGAAATAATTGTGTTACACTTGTGACAAGCAAACAAAGGAACTGATTATGACCCTTTTGTCTTTTCTTTTCACTTATACTTTGTATAACCTACTATACTATGTACAACTTAGCATCTTTTTGGGTTTTCTTCAATAAATTCCTGTAAATATTTTTTGAATTGTGAAAAAATACCTTTCCCTCCTTGTGAGTGCATAATTTTATCCTTTTTGTTTACACCATTTTGTGTTTTCTTTGTATCAAAAGAGTGAATAACTACCCTAAATACCAAAATATATCAAATTAATTGTTGAATAGATCATCCTTTGACCAAACACAAGAAAAATTGAGATGAAGTCAATCCATAATATATGTTACACTTGTGACACAAATCACATTTTAAAGTCTACCTGTCTAAATCAAGTTATAGTCTGGTTTAAGATTGTCTGTTTTCTTCAGTGTTGAATTTAGCATGATTCTATCCCAGAATGTAGCTCAAGGATGGCCAGCTTCATAATGAAACTAGTATATGGGCTTGAGGAAGTATCATTCATGCTGGACCGTAACTAGTATTGACTACACATTTGGTGAAGTTGTTGACTTTTTGCTGTGTTCAAATTATATTTATGCATTCAAGAATTATTAAAAAGACTATATAAGTAATATTTCAGTTAAGATTTGCCATGTATATGCATTTATCACATATTCCTAAAATGTGTTACACTTGTGACATCAGTTAAAATCATGCCACAAAGTCAGCAGCTTAAGGATTTCACCACAACTCCTCATAATGTTTTGGGGGGCTCCCTTGACCAGAAAAACAGCAAAAAAGCTATGAAATGCAAAACAAATTGAAATGCTGATGGTTGAAACCTTAAACGTTACAATTGTGACATATCTGGGTGGTTTTATTCAGTACTGGCTACATAAAATCATACTGGTTGTTTTATAGGCAAGTTGGTTCCTTTAGATAGCTAAAAGACTGCTAGTCATTAAAACAGCATTCCTTATGAATAAACCTTTGTATATTTTATGAGGCAATTCACTTTACTCCAATCATATGAAATTCTGTATGATAAAAATTTGAAAGGGTGTGTTTATAAAAGGTTACAAATTTCCGATTTATCTGGTTTAAAAAGATGAAAAGATTGTTTTCCTACAGCTTTTATGCTATATTTCAACTGCAATTCACCATTTGACTATACATGAATAGTGTTTCATACAATTTACAGTTGAATCGAAGGTAAGGGGAAAAATGTCACAAAAAAGTATTTCCCTTGTGACAATTTTGATGACATTTTTCCATGTAATTTTTGAACGGAACATTCTAAAGCAATAAAACTTGGCATGATGCAAGAAAAACATTAATTACATATCTTAAAATTAATTTTAACAATAAATCTGCTTTAAATAGTCTATAAACATTGATTATAGAAATGGATGCATTATTTTTGCAATCACCCTGATCCATTTAAGATTTTCATAGCTGGATATTTGGGCTAATAATACTTTTCCATTGTTCAATCTTGGAAATCTTGGTGATATTCATTTGATTTCACGTGATAATATAACTCAATATTTCGCCATCCACATACAATGTAATAGATGGCCCACTCTAGCTTTTCAGCAAGGGGTCAAAGGCTTTAGATTGAACACTGCTTTCCCTGACCTAATATAGGGCCTTGTATATTTTCAGTCAGACTGAAAAACAGTAAGGATTCTGCTCGGATAGCTCCACAGACACCAGCTGATCTTAATTGACAGTACATTTAGTTGAAAAAAAAGGATAAATCCAGACTCAGCAGGACTTTGTTTATATTTAAATGTTCTTCAGAGCATCAACATGCAACAGCTGCCATCCAGCAGTCCAAGTCATTCCAGAAATGCAGGATTAGTATGGCTATCAGTAGCCAGGAGGCTGTAGAGGCTTCTATGATGAACACATACTTCACTGACAAGAGGGACACCGCAGGCAGTTTGGTCCCTCAGCTGAACATACTGAATGGTGATAAATGAGGTAAGATTTTGACCTTAGATTGAACAGTAAATATTTTTGCGCTGATGAGATTATGCAATACATTGAGAGACTGACCCAGAGTCTAGGTAGCTGTACAATTATCTAAATAAGTAAAACAGATGTGTTTAACACAAATCCCCCACCCACATTCTTCCAGAGCACTGCAAGTCACCAATGGTTATGTACTAAGTACTACTAGTCAATTGTATAGGCTCAAGGTGAGCTATTGTGATCATAGGATGTCCGTCGTCCGTCAACAATTTCCTTTAAATAATGTCTCCTTCTATACCACTTGGTGGTATTTCACCAAACTACACAGAAATCCTGCTTCAAAGCACTTGATGAGCTATTGTGATCGCTGGAAGTCCTTCGTCGTCTGTGGTCAACATTTGCATCAAAGGACATTTCCTAAACTACTAGCTGGATTTTGGCCAAACTTGGCAGGAATGATCTTTATATAGCCCTCTTTGATAATTGTTCAAATGATTTTGGTCAACACAGGCTAAAAATAGATTTTCAAGATGAAAAATTTAAAAATGTTCTTGTCTGAAACCACAAGCCATATAGATTTGATATTTGGTATGTGCATCATCTAAGTTACCTCTACCAAGCTTGTTCAAATTATGCCCATGGGTCATAAATGGGCCTGTCCCTGGGGTTACATGTGATACATAGGCTTATATAGGGAAAACATAAAAAATCTTCTTGTCTAAAACCACAAGGCATAGAGCTTTGATATTTGGTATGTAGCATCACCAAGACTAGTGGACCTCTACCAAGTTTGTTCAAATTATGATCCAGGTCCACCAAGTTTGTTCAAATTATGACCCTGGGGCCAAAAATGGTCCTGTCCCAAGGGGCCACATGTTTTACACTGGCTTATGGAAAACATGAAAAAATCTTCTTGTATGAAACCACAAATCATAGAGCCTTGATATTTGATATGAAGTATAAACTAGTAGACCTCTACCAACTTTGTTCAAGTTATACCCCTGGGGCCAAAAATATTCCCGCCTCAGTGGTCACATGATTTACTATTTTACATAGGCTTTAATAAGGAAAACTTGAAAAAATCTTCTTGTCTGAAACTACAAGGCGTGGAGCCTTGATATTTGGTATGTAGCATCACCTCACATTATGTCATAGGCTTATAAATATAAAATCTTTTTTTTTTCAGAATATAGTCATATTGCATATTAAATTTAAGGGAATGAAGCATACAATAACATGCTAGCTAATATTTTGTGCCAACACACACCCTTGACCCCTGGGGTGTGGTCAAAAGATCATTTTTTTCTTTTCTGAAATTACACACTGGGTAGGCGCAACAAGAATACAACCGAGGAACTGTGATCAATATTTGCATTTTACAGCCGCCGTTTTGGGTAAGTTTAATATGAAATTTTTTTCATTGGAATGCTCAGGTTTCGGTAAAAGTAAGCATGATATCAGTTTTAGGTAAGATTAAAGATGTGCTTGGTGTTATATTTGTCCAAAAAATGTGTGAGAGTTGGCTGAAAAATAACATTTTATTTCTGATCATTACTTATTTCAACTTAAAACTGATAAATATGTATATTTTTTCGCATTCATTGTCGTATTTCGATCTTTCAGAGACAGAAGGGTAAAATTAAATTATTGGTGGATATCCTGTGTGTATTCAATAATTTCTATCTGATAAGTGAAAAGCGCAGTATCTGTTTGAAAGGATGATGGTAATGATACTAAGGCAATCGAAAACTTCATTAATGGCAATCTGTTATCGATAACAATCAATGTTTTTGGCAATCAATGAGCAATTTTTTGTTGCTTTTGTCCGATATATATATCTCTGAGCTTTATAAGTATGTTTTCTGTTTTATATTGATCCATAAACTCAAATCGGGCCTGGAAGGCTCAGGATCAAACCCTATGTCACATGCCTACTGTGTGGCCCGACAGTTCAGTGGTAAACATACACCCGCATTCTGAGAGGGTCCTGGGTTCAAGTCCGTGACGGGTCATGGGGGGGTGTGTAAATGACACATGTGAAGAAAAAGCATATGACCAGATGGGGACTCGAACCCGGGACCTATCACAGACCGTGCAAATACTTTGACCACTTAGCTAACGGGCCACACGATGAGCCTGCCAGTTCTACAATTTATACGGCAGGGTAGTTGTACTCCTTCCATGGTCTGTTTGGACATCACCAGACACATCGAAAAAAAGGTTTCCTTGTGACGGAGCTCATATGAAAGAAAGCTAAGAACCCATTGTCTGCGATCGGCCGACTGTAAGTTCATTTTACTGTTTATCAGAAACAACACCTGCATAGAACAAATCACTATTCATTTCAGAATAGATAGGCAAAACCAATTTTATTAAAATACTGCTATAGATTATAAAAAAACCCAGATAAACTGACTTATTCATAACAGCGGCTGTACATACATGTATTGATC
This sequence comes from Loripinus fragilis, assembly GCA_964019695.1. Taxonomy (NCBI): domain Eukaryota; kingdom Metazoa; phylum Mollusca; class Bivalvia; order Lucinida; family Lucinidae; genus Loripinus; species Loripinus fragilis. The sequence continues at coordinate 360,901 of OZ026515.1, read as the reverse complement.
GCAGTTCCTCGATTGTGTTCAGCGTTCGATGTTGCCGCCTACCCGGTGTGAATTAGTTGTATTGCATATCAAATAAAAGGGAATAAAACAGGGTAGATAATCCTTATGTCTACCGAAGTTTAAGTCAATAACTGTTTTGTTGTATGGCGTTTCAACTAAGAATGAAACTTTTCTACTTTTTGTTTTGTTGTTTAAGTTATGTTCAACCTTCAGCCTAAGGACTTTCTCATAAGTTTTATCAACTGTCACACTGGTCAATGTAAAAGCACCGGTGGTTGCTACAACGAACTGGTGGTGGCTTATTTCAGCACTGGTGGTGGCGTAAAATGGCGGAAAAGGTAAACAAAATCTATACCTGTTGACTTTATTATTTATTTATAAGCTTGCATTTATTTTATTTGTGATGACACCAGGCGCACAGACCGTCGGTAAGATTACAGTTTATGGCGCTGCCAAGCAATTGGTGATTTAATTCATGGTTTGAACGGCAAATCCAACACAGTTCTGGAGTTTTGCCGTGACAGGTGCTTTTTACTAGTGTAACTGCCAAAATTTACGTAATTCTGCATGTCTAAGCGCAGCTATTATCATATTTTCATGAAATAACATCCAAAAAACTATTACCACTTTGTATTTTTTTTCTTGATAAACTAGCAAATGTTTTATTGAGCGATTTTATTACAACGCACTGGGAGCATTTTTTGACGCATTGATACAACGCACTGATGGTTGCACAGATGTGCCGTGGTTGCTGGTGCAGACTCACCACAGCGTTCGCTGTTCATTTAAACGGTGCACAAATCGCCATCTGAGCCAGCACATAATATTTTGGTACTGTTACGAAGGCTCAGGCGAGCCTGTGCAAATGTACAGACTCGCCAGAGCCTACGCTGCAAGCACAATAGATCTTGATACTAATCGCATTGTCCAATGACTATGCCTGCGCAAATGTACAGACTCAGCAGAGTACTCGCTGCTGGCGTGAATAGCACACAAATCGCCATTTAAGGCAGCACATGAGATTTTGTACAGCGGCGAAGGGTAAGGTAAGCCTGTGCAAATGTGCAGACTCGCCAGATCCTTTGCTGCTCGCACAAAATGGCATTCAATCGCCATTTGAGTCACCCCATGAGAATTTTGAACTGTGACGATCAAGCAAATGTGCAGACTCGCCAAAGCCATCGCTGTTCGCATGAATGACACCCCAAAATAGTAAGTGAGTATCACAATCACAAACTGCAGACAAACCCATGGCACTGAGAGGAATAGCCACACAACAATCACGAGACATCAGGAAGACAAACTAAGCAAAGCAGCCAGCTCTTTTCCCAATCAAGATGATCGCAAAACAAGAATGGACATAAAACAAAATATAGAACAATTACAGAATCATAATAATCAACAACGAATCAACAACAACAGAATCACCTCCTTAGAACAGACAGCAGCCTATATCTCTGGGGTGCTAAATTGCATTTTACTGGTACCAAGTATTGGCCCTAGAATCTGCTGTTGTTAAAGCACAAAAATTTTAAGCTTGCATGGAGGCTTTTTAACTATTGTAATGTATCACGGACATACAATCTCATTAAATTAAATGTTTTGGGGCCAATCTGAAAAATAGGCGGAAACACTCTCAAAGTGCGAACAGGGCTAGCTCTGGAGCGTCTCTGGTGAGGCTACACATTTGCAGAGTCACGCTTGAGCCGTCAACACAAACTCTATGCCTATGGACTGTATGATTTCTTTATAAGCTTGCATTTATTTTACTTTTGATGACCAAATGCGCACAAACTGTCAGTAACATTGCAGTTTATGGCTCTGCCATGCAATTGGCGTTTTAATTCATGGTTTGACCGACAATTCTGACACAGTTGTGGAGTTTGACAGTGACAGGTGCTATTTTCTATTGTGACTGCCTAACTTCAGGAAAATTCTGCATGTCTAAGTACAGCTGCAGCTATGTTATCATAGTCCCATGAAATAACATCCAAAAACGACTACTACTCGCTATTTTTATCTATGCAGAGAAGGCTCTGGCCAGTCTGTACATTTGCACAGGCTCACCTGAGTCTTCGTCCTGGTACTGAAATATCATGTGCTGGCTCAAATAACGATTTATGTACCATTTATAAGAAAAGGGAATGTTGTGGTGAGGCTACATCAGCAACCATGGCACATCTAGGCAACCATCAGTGCGTTGTATCAATGCGTCAAAAAATGCTCCCAGTGCGTTGTAATAAAATTTCTCAATATAACGTTAGCTAGTTTACCAAGAAAAAAAATACAAAGTGATAACCGTTTTTTGGATGTTATTACATGTAAATATGATAACAGCTGTGCTTAGACATGCATATTTCCCTCAATTTAGGCAGTTACACTAGTAAAAAGCACCTGTCACGGCAAAACTCCAGAACTGTGTTGGATTTGCCGTTCAAACCATGAATTAAATCACCAATTGCTTGGCAGCGCCATAAACTGTAATCTTACCGACGGTCTGTGCGCCTGGTGTCATCACAAATAAAATAAATGCAAGCTTATAAATAAATAATAAAGTCAACAGGTATAGATTTTGTTTACCTTTTCCGCCATTTTACGCCACCACCAGTGCTGAAATAAGCCACCACCAGTTCGTTGTAGCAACCACCGGTGCTTTTACATTGACCAGTGTGACTGTTATTAAAATATTTAAACATAGTATTTTGCATGTTGAAAAGGATACTAATTCTCTGAGTGTGGAACGTAAAATTTAATTAATATAAAACTTTTTTTATACTTTTTGTTTTTTCAAAACAAAGATAAATTGACAAACAAGATAATACAAAACTGTTTTCAAAAAGATCATGAAAGTCTTTAATTTACCTGTTGGGATGTGAAACAGCAAATCATGTCAATTTCATGCAGCACATGTTAGTTTTATATTAATCATGCTATTTTTAGCTCTACATATGGTGATATTAGTGTCAAAATATTAACTTCTGGAAACTAGTTTGAGCTGGTTTTCATGCAATATTAACTTGTAGGTCAGTTTAGACCGGTTTTCAGGTAGACATAGAGATTTATGAAGACATATTGAGTCAATCAGGAGGGTCCCATGATTAACCGAAATCAGCAGAAATCACCAAGAAATCACCAGATAAAAATAAGAAAAAACTACCATTTTATTGTTAGTTTAATGTCATAATATAATAAGAATTAGTATAATAAGCTTATTTCTACTTTGATTTTAAAAAGAAATGGAAAAAATGTTATGATTTCACTTTCAAATTCAGTGCACAGTGAATTCACCGAAATCACCAGATAAAAATAGGAAATCAAAATTTTATTATTAATTTAATGCCATAATAGGATAGTAAGTAAGTAAGTAAGTAAGTAAGTAAGTAAGTAAGTAAGTAAGTAAGTAAGTAAGTAAGTAAAGTCTTTATTTAAAGAGGGTGACAACATTTAGTAGTACAACTTATCTTCCATGAGGCCCTCAAAATAAATAATATTTACACACATAAAAAAACAAAAAAAAACAATTCTACACAAACTATCAAATTAAATTGTTTAACCCTGTACTGCTGAGCAAATAAAGCTAAATTTTGGCAAGACCGTAAACTGAATGCAAAACTGTGGATCCCGATCAGCTGATCAGTTTCCACACTGTTAGTGTTTCCAAAAACAGGATATATCTAGGTTCAGCAGGACAAGGGTTAATTTGATATTTACACAAGTGCATTTATTATAATATAGTAACCCTATTTATCTTGACAAGCATCCATTTCTATTTTACTCTGCTTGCTGGAAATTTTTTGATATTTTTGTCATCTGCTGTCTTTTTTAAAATTAATTTACTATATAGTTCTCAGAGAGTCAAACAGTTTGGATTTAGATCTAGCCCAATATTTTGTTGGTCCTGATTTGGTTCCAAAACTGTTTGCAAAGGTTATCAGCAGACAACAGTACTTCAGCAGTGTTTATTTAACCAACTTGCAGGGTACCACTTATTTGTATGCATTTGCAAGCAGAGTAGAAAACAATATACATCCTGATCAGCTGGCTTCAGGACCAGGAAAATGTTTAGGTATTTTGTCATCTGCTGTCTTTTCTAAATTAATTTATATATATATAGATCACCATATAGATCACCATCAGAGAGTCAAACAGTTTGAATCCAGATCAGGTCTGACATTTTGTCGGTCCTGATCTGGCTCTAAAACTGTTTGCAAAGGTTATCAGCAGACAACAACTGCAGGCAAAGAGTAACTTCAGCAGTGTTTATCTAACCAACTTGCAGGGTACAGTTAGACTGGCATTAGTCCAATAAATATACATAATTACATTTATATTGTTATATTAAACTATGAAAAAAATCATCTTCTAAAAATTCTATCCTCTCTGATAGTCAAATTTATTGCTGATGTCCAAGTGGAGAACTTCTATTTTCAAGTAAAGTTTATAAATTGCTATCTTAGTTTGTAAATTACTATCTTAGAGAGATTATCAGTTTTACTGAAAAAAATTGACATTAGAGACTGGGGCCAGTCTAGGTACAGTAAGCGCAATGTTTACCGTCGTCGCCCTGGGCCCTGTTATCTGTTAAACTAACGGTACCGGGAGCAAACATTGAAGGCATTATACCACTTATTTGTATGCATTTACAAGCAGGAGTAGAAAACAATATACATCCTGATCAGCTGACTCCAGGACCAGGCAAATGTTTAGGTATTTTGTCATCTGCTGTCTTTTCTAAATGCATTTAGTATATAGTTCCTTCATGATCACCATCAGAGAGTCATACAGTTTGGACCCAGATCAGGTCTGACATTTTGTCAGTCCTGATCTGGTGCTTAAACTGTTTGCAAAGGTTATCAGCAGACAACAATTTCAGGCAAAGAGTAACTTCAGCAGTGTATATCTAACCAACTCGCAGGTATGCATTAACAAGCAGAGTAGAAAACAATATGCATCCTGATCAGCTGGATAACAATTTGAATAATAAGCTTATTTCTACTTTGATTTAAATGTGAAAAAAAATGTATATTTCAATTTCCAATTCAAGGCATGCCGAAATCACCAGAAAAAAAGGATATATCCATTTTAATGTTATTTTTTATGCCTTTATATGATATAAATAATAGTAGAATAATTGATAAGTTTACAAAAGGCTTATATTTTAATGTGCCAGCAAATAAATATTTCAATAAAAAATATAGCAACACATTATTAATAGCAATTTGAAAGTGATTTTTTTATCAACATATTTTTAAAAACAGACTAGAAATAAGCATATTATACTAATTCTTATCATATTATTGCATTAAGTAAACAATAAAAGGTGATTTCTTACTTTTATCTCGTGATTTCGGTGATTTTCTGGTGATTTCGGTGATTTCTGTTGATTTCGGTTAATCATGGCACTGAATCAGGAGATGGGATTCTCTCCAGTTACATAACAATATGTCATATTGGTTTGTGCAATAATTTTTTCAGGGTGAACAGCATCTCACAGATAAGATAGTTTGGTCTCAGAGAAAGTCCAGTTCTTAGGAGTCCATTGACCACAGTCACCAACTTACAGCAATATCTGATGTGATTCAAGGGAATTATACCTCTTTCATTTTAATGTTTGATAAGAGTACAGATTTGTTACTCACTGAGCCAAATTTTAATTACTCAGTATGGTCTCAGCAAGAGTTGAACATATAACATCTTTCTTGGCCATTAGGACTCTATTCCACTATTGAATCTCTAACCCATGATTTCTGGATGTGTTAAATAAGAAACAAGTTCTGCTGGACAAACTGATTGGCTTGTCGAATGATGGCCAGTGATGGGCAGCTTCAATGTCAGCAGGAAATCAGGAGTGGTACAAGACACTTTAACCTGAGGCTGCTTGGTACTGTGCAGAGAGTGTTCAATTCTTAATTCAGTTATGAAGGCCCTGCACGTCCGTAAACGAACTGGAAATAATCAAATCTGCTTGGTACTTGTTCAACAAAGGAAGACCCATCCGGACATGACTGAAAAATTGTTCACTGGTTGAAGAAACAAATCATCCATAATCAAACATTTTGGATCCAGATTTTGGACCGACAGCATTGTTAAATCTACGAAACTTTCGGTGGTCATTTTCATGTGATTTCAGATGGAAATTAAACACTGTCCAATATTTGCCCATTTGCATGATGTTGATGATGGCCAACTCTACCTTTAGCAAGGGGCCATTTGATACAAAAGGGGGTCCATGGCACCCTCTAGATTTTGCAGAAGCAATCAGCAGACAACATTAGTAGGCAAAAAGTTAATCATAAAGCCCCACCTACAATTTGCAGCAGACGACAATTTCAAATTTTGCTGCTTTTTCAAAAAACAAATAAGGCATGATATTTCATGAGAATCGCCTGCAAGTAGACAATTCTCATGAAATATCATACCTTATTTTTTTCAAAAATTAGGAAAGTTGTCGCCATATTTGTCGTCTGCTGCAGTTGTGATTGGCAATTTAAGGGTTAAACAGAAAAGACTGAAGAAATAATCAAATGTCATCTGTTTTAATAAAACGCATAATTTTAAGTTGTATAATTTTTCAAAGTTTATTTATGTACATGGAGTTTGGTATAACATAGGTCCAGATATGTGAACTTTTATAGACAAAATTGTGAGTACACATGCAATTTTTCATCCATTTGATCCTTTGTTGTGGGTGCTCAAAAGAACCGTCTCATTGAGACAGCTCTTTTGAGCATCAAGAAAATTGTTTTTGGTTGAGAAATAACAAATGATTTTAAGCACTTTCACCTGGATACCTAAAGTGTATTTAGCTATTTGCTTTCAACTGATAAGAGACTGCCTGCAGCCAAATCAAGGAAATCAGATCAATTGACAGGGGCCCCATACTGGGAATTTAGTCATATAGTACACATGTATAGGTAAACCCTCTCAATAGCCCTTCAAGAGCCTCTATATGATATGGCACATTGAGTTCTGTTTCCAGCCAGTTCATTTGTATGATTGCAATATAAAACAGATGAATCTTATGCTGTCTGGAAAGCAGTGCTGATCTAGATTTCCTGTCCACAGATGGGTTCACTAGATTTAGCCAGCTGATTCTTCATCTACACTCTTTTCTAAAAATGACATATCCTGGTTTAGCAGGACAAGGGTTCACTCATAAAAGCATAGTTTGTTTTTTGTTTGTTAGATTTGATTCTTTACATCCCATCAACAATCTTTCAGTCTTCCTGGGTTGAACCAGTACCAAGCTAGGATACAAAAAGCATAGAGTTCATTTTATGGGACATCAGCCAGATCAGATATGACAGAATGTGGCCCTCATAAGGTTTTGCACTTTTTCCTTACATTCGGTACTTTTAATATTTGAGTGAAATTATAATCCTAACATGAGATGGATGGGTTCAATTGATAAGCATTGGAAATTGGAGGATCATTGACACCTGCTATGGGTAAATTCCTATGGTTTTCAGTAAAAATTAAAGTTTGTCAATCATCCCTTTCGTCCAGGTGAAGCTACCCTGACCTGTGTACTTTGACAGTGAAATCCATTTTCCATATTAACTGCTTCAAAGATGTTCAGCAGCCGCAAAAACCAGGGCTTAAGCCCTAAAAGTGCCTTTTCTACCGAATAAGAAATAATGTCTCTTAGCACCAACCTCCTAAATTGATTTGTATTCTGTGCTAGTTTAATTTAAAGTAAATAAAGTTTAAAAGTAGAATTAGTAAGGTTTATGCATTTTTCATAAGAAAAAAGTTCACTGTTATTTAATAAAACACTCTTTAGCAAAGGTCCTGTACTAATTTTTTTGCATGCTGGGTAATTGTTCATGCTTTCATTTTCTCTGCTGGCTTTTTTCAAAATCAAGTTTTTTACAAATAAATCACCTAGGAATACTATCGGACTGTCAAACAGTTGGGATTCAGATCAAGCTTGACATTCTGTTGGTCTTCAAACTGTTTGCCAAGGCTATCAGCAGACGACAAAATTCTCTGCTGGCATGCTAAGAGTTATAAAACTGCTAAGTGTATTATCTCATTTAGGTAGCTAAGCCATAAATATTCAGACACTTTATGCTATGCCCTTCAAAGGATCTAGCTATAGCATCATTTTTACTTCCCAATGCTAAATGGGACACTTTTATTCCTTCATTATTTGTCTATGGCTGAGACATATGAATATTCTATGACCTTTCTCTCTTCGTAAAATGGGTGCTTTAGATTGTGGCATGATTTCTTTTATGAATGAAAAAAATCACAATTCCTCGATAGCCTAATGGATAAAGATGTGGGTTCGAGGCCAGTAGCATTTCATTTTTTTTCTTCTTTCTTTTTAATTTGCTAATTTCTTCGTCTTTATTCTTGATTTTGTGTACACATGGATATATTTTTTTGAATCTGGCGTACGTTTATTCAACAAATACACACGTAGAAACGAATATAATGTCAGTAAGCCGAAATAACTCCTTGCACGCTGGGTGAGTTTAATAGTTTTGTAGTCATCTGCTGATATTTTTTTCAAAATAAACTTTTTCAAAACATCTTTCAGGAACACTATCAGAGTGTCAAACGGTCTGTATCAAGATCAGGACCGATGTTCTGTCAGCATTTTAACATTTTAACTTTCCTTATTAGCAGAGACTTTTACATCTGCTGTTAACCTTTGCAAACAGTAAGGACCCAGATCAGGACCGAAAAGAATGTCACTCCTGATCTTGATCCAAACCGATTGACACTCTGATAGTGTGTTCCTAAAAGAATTTATGGAAAAAGGTTATTTTTGAAAAAAATAGTCAGCAGACGACAAAAAAGTTAATAGAAAAATCTTTCTGGTTTTATTGTATTGTATTTAACCCTTGAAGCGCCAATCACGACTGCAGCAGACTACAAATTTTGCAACACCTTTCCCAATTTTTGACAAAAATAAGGAATGGTATTACATGAGAATCGTCTGCCAGCAGACAATTTTCATGAAATATAATGCCTGATTTGAATTTTTGAAAAAGTGGCAAAATTTACAATTGTCCTCTGCTGCAAATTGTAGGTGCCGCTTTAAGGGTTAAAAATAAGGTGGAGCTTGCATTTAATAATTCTATATACAGATAATATCAGAAATGTGTAGAAAGACCCTGGTCCAACATTTTATTAGACAAACAATGAAGGTCTAGATCAAGTCCATTTTATCAGACAATGTCGTCTGCTGATAACCTTGCAAACAGTTAGGACCCAGATCAGCACTGGTTAAAAGTCAGTCCTGATCTGTTTCCAAAATGTTTGACATTCTTATATATATATAGTGTTCCTGGAATAATTTTGAAAAAAGCTCATTTAAAAAAGTCAGCAGACGATAAAAAGCAAGAAAAACATTCAACTAGTTAAAAATCTTTCTGGTTTAAATGGTCACGCAGTTGCTGATCCAAAGGGTGTTCAGGGTCTTTCGCTCGAACTCCCCCCCCCCCCATTTTTAAATATCATATGAAAATGAAATAATTTGGTCTTGGTGAGATGGATCCAAACCGTTTGACAATCTGAAAGTGTTCCTAAAAGATATTTTTTGAAAAAATCAATTTCTATAAAAGTCAGCAGACCTCAAAACAATAATGTGGTCTGGACATTTATTGTTCATCTAAATTGAAGGATGTTCTTGTTACCTTGACAACATATAGCATGCTTTTGACCACATGGTGGGAAGCTATCACCTAGCTGGTTTATTAATAAACAGCTAACAAGGAAAGAGTTAAAGCCTCCTGTATTTAAAATTATTGAATAAATTATTTTGTTCAAAGAAGTGAAAAAAAAGTTCCTGATCAGAATGCTCTTCTCGAAGCATGCTGATCTCAAGCCGATCTGAGACTAGTCTATCTCAGTTGTTTAATTCCTTGTGGAAAATAGTTTGGCTCCTGCTCAAGTTGGAGGTTGTTTTTTTTCAAAAACTCAACTGGGCATGAAATTCCACAAAATATGGCGAAAAAAATTGTTGGTTACTTTTCATTTTTTTAACATGAGCATGATAAATTACATGCTAAGTTGATTTCCCCTGAATCAGGACCAGGCTGGACATTTTGTCTAAACTGCTTACAAGGTGTAAAAGTGGTTATGGTAAATTACATGGTCGTGGATTTCATTTAAAACCCTGAAATCTGTGATCACTTTGGTGGTATTCAGTTGCGGATTCGGAGGGTTTGGCTCGATCCCCTCTCCGCTCCCCGGCTTTTAAATATCATATGAATATATTTTTCAGTGAGACCAAATTATTTCATTTTCACAGGATATTTAATAAAAATGAAATAAAATCAGCAAAGCAAACCCCCTCCCTCAAATCTTTATACATACTAGCCTCCTTTCCAGAAAGCCTGGATCTGCACCTGCAGGTATTACACATTTTACATATCAAACCTTTTGAGTAGGACTTTAATGTGACCAAATTCAGTGAATGTAAAATCCTGTAAAGTTTGACCAGACTTCTATTTTATGGATAGTCTGGTCTTGCTTAGGCCTAAATGAAATATATGTGTGGTTCCTGTGGCATGCAAACAAAATTTAAGGTACACTAAGCCCAATGTTTATTGTCGTCGCCCTGGGCCCTGTCACCTGTTAAACTAACGGTACCGGGAGCCAACTCACGACAGTAAACATTAAAGGCATTATAGGTAGGTAGGGAAATTATTAAATTTTGTTATTTTGTTTGTTTGTTTGTTTTGTTGCTTTACGTCCCAAGTCAACAACTATGGTCATGGTGGGACGGTCAGTTCATCTAACCACACTTTTTCCTGGTCAAGCTTGAACAAGAAGTTAACCAGTACTTCGTGCACATACTTTCACTTGTAATTGACAACAACCCTTCTTGAATGATTCAGCGGATGGGAGGAGAATGACCGTAGAAATTATTTCATGATCAATCTCCACGAAAGCATTGGACCGGGCCGGGAACGAACTCGCGATCCCTGGATCTGCAGTCAGACTCACATCAGTGTTGCCAGACACGTTACCGACTGGGCTACGCGGCTAGGTAAATTTGTTATATCATTTAACAAAGAAAATAGTAACAAAATCTGACAAAGTGCCCATATTAGGTATTTTTTCTACAAAGACCATTTTAATGTTTAGGGTAGGGTTAAAAATATAAGGGTGGGTAGGCCAACAGGAACCACACATACATTTCATTTAAGCCTTAACATAATATGCTAATGCTCATTTCTTTGAATCCTTAAAATTACTGGGACACAAGTTTGGACAAAAGCACAAAAGAGGAGAAATTGTTGTCACAAATTGGGACAAAAGCACAAAAGAGGAGAAATTGTTAGCATTTTTTATTTTTATTTATATCTTTACATGCTGGATACTTCTTCGTGATTTTGTTGCCGTCTGCTGACTTCTTTTCAAAAAATCTTTCAGGAACAAAATCAAGGTGATTAAATGTTTGGATTCAGATCAAGCCCAACATTCTTTTGGTCCTGATCTGGCTCCAAACTGTTTGCAAATGTCATCAGATCACAAAAGTTGCTGCTTGTACAGAAAAACCCGGCCATGGTTTACCCTTGTCCTGCTGAAAAATCTACTTACTATACCGGCTTGATTTCAAGATATTTTCAACCTTTTCCTATTGTAAATTAACAGGACCTTTAAATACAGGACCCAAAAACCTTGATAGTATCATTCTGAGTATATAATCTTAAATTAATCTAAATATAAGTAGTTTCTTATCTATGCTCTGCAGTATCTGCACATTCATGCAACCAAAAGTACAGATTGGTTAATTTACAGATGTCCTGAATTATAGCTCATTATGGCCAGGTGACTTCTCAAATTTTATTATACCTATCAAGTATTAGCTGTATTCCACCCTATAAGTGCACTGTGTCCACAGTCTAACTATTCAGAGCTAACTATGATGTTTATATGGGGCGGACTTGATTTAGCAATTTTAGAGTAATCAGCGTACGCCAGAACAGCCACCTAAAACAAGTAAAACTGGGCACTTTGGAGTACTCCTGAATAAATCAAGCAATACAAATATTTCCGCACATGCAGCCATTGCTTCACCATCTTGTTTTGGAGCAAATCACGTGACTGTTCTGTCTACACCACCTCGGAAGAAGGAGTACCCTGGCGTACGTCAGCACAGGTGTTCCGGTGCACTTGATTTTTGTTCTGCCTGTTCGGAGTGAAAGGAGTAAAGAGAACAGCTAAATCAAATGTGCCCATGGAGTTAATTACAACTACTAAAAAAAAAATAAACCAAAAGCTTTGGAGCGTGACTCTATTTACAATATTGATATGTTGTTCTATACTTCTACCACGACCTAAGTAATGACCCTCGATTCATTCAATGCATTTACTGTTACATTCACGCCTCAATGCGTTTTGTGGAAGTGTAGAAAAAAGGGTTTCAGGCGTTTATTTACATTTACTATAAAAGCTTTGACATACACATGCCTGGCTCATTTTACGCATTCTGCATCAATCGTTTGAAATAGAAAGACCCAAAGGTCATTGGTCAGAGGTTGTGGTACATCTTTTTTTTTGTACTAATAATAATAATGGAAAAGTCCAGTTATTTTTTAAAAAGAAATCTATTTTTCATTTGTTAAAATGAAGTGGTTAAATAAAATGTGCATTTCTCTTTGTGGAATGAATATATTGTTTCTTCAGCGGTATTTAGAATGAGATTATTTTTCTGTGTTTCACCCCTTTAAATCCAAAATATCTAAAATGGAATCTTCCATTTGGTGAACTGACTTAATCCATACTAGCTGCCAATAAATGAAAGAAAAAAAAAATATTGGTCCCTGAATAGACTGCTCATTTAGCAGCCTACACTAGTTTAGAAAGAGAACATGTTTCCATGTTTCTCCACTTAAGATCATGAATTTCTACATACGAGCTATCAATAAATGAAATATAAAAAGAATAATTGTCCCTTAGTAGATTGCTCCTTGCAGGCTGGTCTAGGACTATTCAGGCTGATCTGTGACTTTTGTGTTTGTATTTAACTGAGCAGTGTAGTTATGGAATCCATTGAGTTAATATTCGAAATTGCAGTGACTTAATCAATCACTGGGCAGCGTAGCACAGTCAGTAACGTGTCTGGCAACAGATAAGAGTCTGACTGCAGACCCAGGGATCTTGAGTTCGATCCAGGCCCGGTTACATACTTTCGTGGAGATCGATTATGAAATAATTTCTACGGTCATTCTCCTCCCTTCCGCTGAATCATTCAAGAACGGTTGTTGTCAGTTACAAGCGAAAGTATGTGCAAGAAGTACTGGTTAACTGCTTGTTCAAGCTTGCCTAGGAAAAAAGTGTGGTTAGGTGAACTGACCATCCCGCCTTGACCATAGCTGTTGACTTGGGACGTAAAGCAACAAAACAAACAAAAAAATAAATCAATCATTCTTCAGGGACAGTTAGTAACACTTTAGCTTGATGTCATATGCTGTTTACCTTTGCAAACAGTTTGGATCCAGATCAGGACTGAGATATTGTCAGTCCTGACCGGGATCCAAACTGATAAAATGTTGGTCCTGATCTGAATTCAAACCGTTTGACACTCTGTCAGTGTTCCTGAAAGAATTATTTGGGGAGAAAAAAATAATTCAGCAGAAGACAACAAAATAATAAGAATATTCAATTACACAGAATGCAAATAGTTAAAATACAGAAATTTCAACCTGTGACCCCTTCAGATACAAAATGGGCATATCCATGTATATTGTATCAATATGTATGTAAAAATCTAACCTAATGAAAGTGGTTATAATTATTATTACAAGGAATGTTTTTTCATATCAGAATTCGAATAAACTTAAGGAAACCGATTGCGAGTTTGCTTTTTTTTTTTTTGTTTTAATAATAATGTTTTAGGTTTTCACTATTATTGAAAGATTCTTTTTGATAATGAGTTATTATAATAATAATGATGAAAATTTCCAGAGTTATTTTCATATATTCAAATGAAGTAGTTCAATAAAATATGCTTTTAACCAAAATTGCAAACAGTTTGGATCCAGACCAGGACTGCCATTTTGTCGGTCCTGACCTGAATCTAAACTAATAAAATGTCGGTCCTGATCTGAATTCAAAATGTTTGACATTCTGTTAGTGTTCCTGAAAGAATTAAAATGAAAAAAAAAATGAAATTAGTCAGCAGACGACAACTAAGAATAAGAATAAAACAATTAGCAAGAATGCAAAGATTTAAAATATAGAAAATAACAACCTGTGACCCCCTCAGATACAAAATGGGCAAATCATTGTTTATTGTATTGATATGTATGTGTAAGTCTAGAATGAAATAGGCTATTATTACAAGGAATGTGTTTATACAAACTTAACAAAACCGATTGCCAGTTTGCTGGGTTTTTTTTTGTTGTTTTTTATTTGTTTTTTTAATAATCTTTTAGGTTTTCTCTATTATTGAAAGATTCTTTATGATGCTAAGTTATTATTATAACAATAATAATAATAATAATGATGGAAATGCATATCCAGAGTTATTTTTAAAAGAAATTTAATGTTCATATGTTCAGTTGAAGTGGTTAAATAAAATGTGTGAATCCCCTTGTGGAAATATTGTTTCTTTAGCGGATCTTAGAATGAGATCATGTTTCCATGTTTCACCACTTTAGATCCTAAATTTCTAAAATGGAATCTTCCCTTTGGTAAACTGGCTTAATCCATACTAGCCACCAATAAATGAAAAAATATTGTCCCTGAGTAAACTGCTCATTTAGCAATACTAGTCTAGAAAGAGAGCATTAGTTTCCATCATTCACCCCTTAAGATTCTAATTTCTTAAATGGAATCTTCCAATTGGGGAATTGGTCTTATATTACTGAGCTATTCAGTCACTGTAAAGGGGGCAACTTAAATATTCATATCTGGGTGTGGTTTGGCTATTTCATCTGTTCAAGAAGGGAAATCATGTTCTATCTATCATGTTTAAGTTGTTTGAGCGAGTTAACGTGTGTGTGTGTGCTTCATGAAAATCCTAACAGTTTATACACTGAACTCACATTTATTAACCCGTAGAGCGCCAATACAAAAATATTGTTGAAGCGACGTTGACAAACAGTGTAGACCCAGATTAGATGACTCTTTGGGGAGCTGTCTAATCTGGGTCCACACTGTTTGTCTCTATACTTACGTTAACCATAATGAGACATATTCGGATGAAGTCACTAAGCTGGCGCTTTAAGGATTAAATAATGTTTTGCGTCTCAACAGAGGTAATGGCGCAAGATGATAGTCACTTTTGAAGAAAACCATGCCTCATTTTCAGCTTTAACTTATGTCTGAGGTAGACAAGGCCTAATTTCGCATTCATGAGGTGCCTGCCGCCTTTACAGAGATCAAAAAGTTCTGTAATACATACTAGCTATCCAGATAAGGAAATTTTATTTGCGTAAACTTTTAATTGTTTTCTTACCCATTAATTTGAACATGTGTTTTGGGTGCTCGAGGGGACCGTCTCATTTAGATGGTTCTTTTGTATACCACTACCATATGTTTTGGATGAGAAATAAAGAGGATAATATTCCAATACGAACTCTTATCTGGAGGCCTGGCTGTTTTATTTGCGTAAACTTTTAATTAATTTCTTACCCATTAATTTAAACATGTGTTTTGGGTGCTCAAGGGGATCATCTCATTGAGACTGTTCTTTTGAGTACCCACACCATATGTTTTGGTTGAGAAATTAAGAAAATAATATTCCAATACGCACTCTTATCTGGAGACCTGGCTGTTTTATTTGCGTAAACTTTTAATTAATTTCTCCCATTAATTTAAACATGTGTTTTGGGTGCTCAAGGGGACCGTCTCATTGAGACGGTTCTTTTGAGTACCCAGACCATATGTTTTGTATAGCTATTCATAGATCCAGATAAGGAAATTTTATTTGCGTAAACTTTTAATTGTTTTCTTACCCATCAATTTATCCATGCGTTTTGGGTGCTCAAGGGGACCGTCTCATTGAGACGGTTCTTTTGAGTACCCACACAATATGTTTTGGATGAGAAATAAAGAAAATAATATTCCACTACGCTCTCTTATCTGGAGGCCTGGCTGTTTTATTTTCGTAAACTTTTAATTAATTTCTCCCATTAAATTAAACATGTGTTTTGGGTGCTCAAGGGGACCATCTCATTGAGACGGTTCTTTTGAGTACCCAGACCATATGTTTTGTATTGCTTTTCATAGATCCAGATAAGGAAATTTTATTTGCATAAACTTTTAATTGTTTTCTTACCCATTAATTTGAACATGTGTTTTGGGTGCTCAAGGGGCCCATTGAGACGGTTCTTTTGAGTACCCACACCATATATTTTGGATGAGAAATAAAGAAAATAATATTCCAATACACACTCTTATCTGGAGGCCTGGCTGTTTTATTTTCGTAAACTTTTAATTAATTTTTCCCATTAATTTAAACATGTGTTTTGGGTGCTCAAGGGGACCGTCTCATTGAGACGGTTCTTTTGAGTACCCAGGCCATATGTTTTGTATTGCTATTCATAGATCCAGATAAGGAAATTTTATTTGCGTAAACTTTTAATTGTTTTCTTACCCATTAACTTGAACATGTGTTTTGGGTGCTCAAAGGGACCGTCTCATTGAGACAGTTCTTTTGAGTACCCACACCATATGTTTTGGATGAGAAATAAAGAAAATAATATTCCAATACGCACTTCTATCTGGAGGCCTTGCTGTTTTATTTGCGTAAACTTTTGATTAATTTCTTACCCATTAATTTAAACATGCGTTTTGGGTGCTAGAGGGGACCGTCACATTGAGAAAGTTCTTTTGGGTACCCACACCATATGTTTTGTATTGCTATTCATAGATCCAGATAAGGAAATTTTATTTGCGTAAACTTTTAATTGTTTCCTTACCCATTAATTTGAATATGTGTTTTGGGTGCTCAAGGGGACCGTCTCATTGAGACGGTTCTTTTGAGTACCCACACCATATGTTTTGGATGAGAAATAAAGAAAATAATATTCCAATACGCACTCTTATCTGGAGGCCTGGCTATTCTCATCTAAAGTGGTGTTTAATTGCTTAGAGGTCTCACTGTGTTTGCTTCAAGTAGACATGAATACCCACTGAGGAGATTATGCTGACTTTTGTAATCCCTCAAATGTTTATTTGTTAGTATGTTTTGACTTTCACCCTGGTTAGGGGTTTTGGTCAATGAATAAAACTCTCAAACTCTCAAAACTCTCATCATTAGATAAAATATAAAAAGAAAGAATACTTGTCCCTGAATAGATTACTTCTTTAAAAAAAAGTGATCTCAGTGAGAGGGTTCTTTTGAGTACCCACAACATGTGCTGTAGTTTGGTAAAAGGAAAGGTGATTATGCATCCGACACTCTTATCTGGTTTACTCGATTTACTTAAAAGTTGTTTAAGCCACACATCATATGTTTTAGGTGCTCAAAAAATTTGTCTCTGTGAGACAGTTATTTTGAGTACCCAAAACATGTGTTGTGGTTTGGTAAAAGGAAAATGATTTTACATCACACAATCTTATCTGGAGGTCTGGTTAATGTTTACTCAATTTACTTGCAATGGAAGGTTTATAAGCCATACATCATATGTTTTGGTTGTTCAAGAGAGTTTTCTCATTGAGACGTCCCTTTTGAGAACCCAGAACATGTGTTGTGGTTTGGTAAAAGGTGGTCTGGATGATGTTTACTCCATTTACTTGGAAGTTTTATTATTAAAGCCGCACATCATATGTTTTGGGTGCTCAAAAGAATGGTTTCAGTGAGATGGTTCTTTTTAAGTACCCACTACACTATAACTGAAAGATTGTTGATAGGACGTTAAGAATCAAATCAAACAAGCAAACAAACCCACTACATCTGTTGTGGTTTGGTTAAAGGAAAAAAAAGTTGATTTTTTTTACATTTTAATGCCCCCATAGGAACTTTGAAAGGCATTATAGTAATCACACTGTCCGTCCGTGTCCGGTGCATTTCTCCTATATTCTTTGAGGTAGGAATTGCAAATTTGGTGTGTTGATTCATCCTGGGATGGTGGAGTGTCACATACCATTTTTTGGGTCACTGCGACCTTGACCTTTAACCTGGTTTTTAGAATTATTGTATCTGGAGCATATCTCTAAGATTATTCGAGGTAGGAATCTCAAATTTGGTGTATGGATGCATCTTGGGGTGACAAAGTTTCGCAAACCATATTTAGGTCACTGTGACCTTGAACTTGACCTCTGACCTTGTTTCCAGAAACTGCATTGAGTCTGGTGCATATCCTATATTCTTTGAAAAAGGAATTCCAAATTTGGTATGCAAATGTATCTTGGGATGACCGAGTGTCAAATACCATTTTCGGGTCACTGTGACCATGATCTCGACCTCTGACCTAGTTTTAAGAATTAATGTGCCCGGAGCATATCTCTTACATTCTTTGAGGTAGGAATGCTAAATTTGGTGTGTGGATGCATCCTCAGATGGTGGAGTGTCTCGTACCATTTCCAGATCACTGTGACCTTGACCTCTGACCTAGTTTTCAAATAATCATGCACTTAGCATGTCTTTTATATTATTTCAGGTAGGAATCTCAAATTTGGTGTGTGGATGCATCTGGGGATGAAGAAGTGTCACATACCATTATTGGGCCACTGTAACCTTGAACTTGACCTCTGACCTAGTTTCTAGACACTGCATTGAGTCTGGTGCATATCTCCTGTATTCATTGAGATAGGAATTCCAATTTTGGTGTGTAAATGCATCTTGGGATGATGGAGTGTCACATACCATTTTTGGGTCACCTTGACCTTGATCTCTGACCTAGTTTTAAGAATTATTGTGTCCACAGCATATCTCAATATATTCTTTGAGATAGGAATTCCAAATTTGGTATGTGTATGAATCTTGTGATGGCGGAGTGTTGCGTACCATGTTTGGGTCACTGTAAACTTAACCTTTGACCTGATTTTTAGAATAATAATATATGGAGCATATCTCTTAACATTTGAGGTAGGAATCCCAAATTTGGTGTGTGAATGCATCTTAGAATGGCGGATTGTCCCGTTTCATTTTTCGGTCACTGTGACCTTGAACTCTGACCTAGTTTCTAGAATTTGCATAACTTCTATATTCTTTGAGGTAGGAATTCCAAATTTGGTGTGTGGATGCATCTTGGGATGGCCAAGTTCTGCATACACTTTTTGGGTCATTGTGACCTTGACCTTTTACCTAGTTTTAGAATAACTGTGTTCTGAGCATTTTTTCTATATTGTATGAGCTAGGAATCCTATAAACTTGCTATGTGGTTGCATCTTGGGCTGGCAGAGTGTCATGTATCAGTTATATGACCTTGACCTTATATCTAAAATAATCCTGTCAGGAGCATATCTCATATATTATTTGAGGGAGGAATCCCAAATCTGCTGTATGGATATATCTTTGGATGCTGATGTGTGGCATACCATTTTTAGGTCTCTGCGATCTTGACCTATGACCTAGTTTCTAGAATAATCGTGTCTGGAGCTTATCTCCTATAATATTTGTTGTATGAATATCAAATTTGGTGTGTTGATTACTCTTTAGATGGCGGAGTGGTGCATAACATTTTGGGTCACTTTGACCTTGACAATGACTTCTGGTCTAAGGGGTACTAACATATGTGCCCACGCATGGATTTTCTTTAAACTTTGCATATTAATAACTCATTATATACAAACTATGAAAATGTATTTATTGAATTAGATAGTTAAGAATAAGGCTTACGAAGCAACCCTGACTTACTCCACCTTTGAGGTGGTACCCCATCTAAATTTCTATGTCCTAAATCTATAGTTTTGTTTGTTTCTTTGATTTTTAATCTAGATTCACTCCAAAATGCCATAGGCAATATTTATACCACAAAGCAATTTGGATAAATTATGATTTACGTTTTGTGAAGAAGTGATTATAAAATTTCAATAGTTTTTGTCAAAAGTTTTCAAAAATTTCCACATTCAATCCCAATGATAGATATGTTCGGGTTTTTGTCAAGATATCATAGTACCACTAAAACATGCCATATATATCCTGCTGATCTGAGCAAAATTTCATTAAAATCCAAAACTGGTAACATTGTCATTTCTTACCTCTTATGGGTGTAGGTCAGTTTTAGCGAAATTAATTATTTAGTTGAAATGAATCAGTAACTTCACTGAGGAGTCTGTTTTTAAATCTACCTACACTTTTCTCAAAGAATGACATGTTTAGGCAATTTCAAATGACTTGATGGTTGGAAATGCCACAGGCCATGGCCCCATGTCATGGAACTATGGGGCAAGAGACAATGTGTGTCACTACGGTATGCCCTGCATGATATTGTTGAAGAAACATAATATCATAACAATTAACATGTGAAAAAAAGAAGACAAAGCATTTCCTTTACATCCCAACTGAGCTAGTGTAGCCACATTTTGGTGCCGTGACCAGGATAAAGTGTACAGAGTCTGGTCAGTGGTATCATGGAATAGTGTGATACATAAATAAGTGAGGTCCAGAAACGAAGTTGAATGCCAAGAATACACAGCCAGCTATAGCATAAATGTTGCTTTTTTTATTTAAGCATTGAATTAGCATAACTTTGCACCCAAGAGTTCTCTGTGAACAAAATAGTTATTTTTAACCAAAATATTTGACGGGGGGTTATTCTTGTGAAATGTGTTTTAAATGAAGCTAACAATTATAAAATCATAGATATAAGGATATATATTATATAAGACTTGGATAAGGATTAGTTTAGATATTTACATTTAACCAAAACAAATACTAAATTGTCATGTTAAAATAGAAACTATTATTTTTCACGTCCCTCTATCTATATTTTAGTATTATACACACAAGGAAATATTGAAAAAGTTTATATATAAAACATCTGTAAAAATGTCTTGATAATCAGTAATAATTTAATTTCTAAGATTAAAGCACCAAAACCTAGAGATTTATAGGAAACCATGCTAAAAATATTCATTTCGTCCTGAAATATCATCTCTTACACCAAGTCAATGTCCTTGCTTATTTTTTATGTTATGTAACATCAGTTACAACCTGTAACAAGTGCTCCTATCTTGTTATTAAACTTGCAAAATTTATCATTCTTTATTATATTAGCACGACTATCAAAATATGGAAGATTTCATATATTTTTACTTAAATAATACCTACCGAATTGGGCTCCTTAAAACTTGGGGTAGTGTTGTTTAATTGCTCATATAAAGCACTATATTTAAGATTGATAAACACACTTTGTTTTTTCTATGAGCTGAATGAGTGTGTAAGTACAACTAGATCAAAAGCATTTTAAAAAAGAACAAATCAGCTGTAAAAGTAAATGATATTGGTCACAATTACCATTTTTAAGCGTAGTTTAATTTAAGTAACGCACATAACACATTAGGATGCTGTAATTTTGCTTTACAATTTTTATATGTAGCCTAGGTATCCAGTAGGCAGACTATATGCGTAATTTAAATAGTGAGTTAAATGCCTTCTTATTGCACACACTTTTACTTTTTATTTTCTGAATTTTATATGGTAACATATGTAACAGACTGTCAGAGACAAACACCCAAGCGTACAACGTAAAAACATCTGTTATTCTACGCAACTTGAGATGCTCTTTTAAGATAGGATGTGTCTGCAAAATTTCCCTATGGGGGAGCAAAAACATTCTCAGCATTCAATCTAACAAGGATACATTGCCATTTTGGTAACGTATATTTTAAGACCCCTCTCCCCTGAGGGAGAAATTGAAATCTCTCTATTTTGAAAGAAACCACTCACTACTTTGAACACAGAGTGTATAATGCTTATTTGAGCTAAAATATGATAAGATGATTTTTGGATAAAAAACCCTGCGGGGGTTTTCTCCCATTTTATTTTGTGGGGGAAAAACCCCGCGGGGGAAAAACCCTGCAGGGGAATTTCTTTTTTCATTTAGAGGCACAATATAATGCTGAAAGTTTTTGATTTACCGTTTATTTTGCATTGTGATGAATAATAATTAAAAAAAGTCAATTCGATTTATTCAAAAAACCCTGCGGGGTTTTTCCCCCACAATCTGAAATGGGAGAAAAACCCCGCGGGGGAAATTAAAGTATGGAATTAAAGTCTAATATTAATTTTCTTCAAACTGTACAATCAGACATACTTATTTCTTGATAAATTTTTGATATTTATTTTTTTTATAAAACCCCGCAGGGTTTTTCCCCCATATTGAAATGTGGGAGAAAAACCCCGCGCGGGGGTTGAAAAACCCCGCGGGGTTTTTGAAAAACCCCGCGGGGTTTTTAACTTTGACCATTTTTTTCATCATGATGGCATATATTTTTTTAAGCATAATTATATATGTTTTGCTCCCTTATGTCTGTTTTTATGTAATTTAGTGGTTTTTAGTCTTTTGCACCACTAGAAAGATGATGTGATTTTGCCAAATTCTGGTGTGGCAAAAAAAAACTGGTGGCTGTTATGATCATTTTGATAAAAAATAAATTGCATTGGTTGTTTGGATGATGATGGTAATGATGATGATGCTATGATGATGATGATTATTTGATGATGATGATGATGATGATGATGATGATGATGATGATGATGATGATGATGATGGTGGTGATGGTGAAGACTTTGATGGTTATGATGATGATGATGATGACTTTCATGATGATGGTGAAATAATGATGATGCTTGTTGATGATAAAGATGGCTGGTCAATGGTGTTGATGATGATGATGAAGAAGAAGAAGATGATGATGATGATGATGATGATGATGATGATGATGATGATGATGATGATGATGATGAGTGTGGTGGATGATGATGGTGAAGAGGATGATGATGATGCTGATGATGATTGGTGATGATGATGATGATGATGATGATGATGATGATGATGATGATGATGATGATGATGATGATGATGATGATTGGTGATGATGATGATGATGATGATGATGATGATGATGATGATGATGATGATGATGATGATGATGATGATGATGATGATGATGATGATTGTGACTTTGATGATGATGGTGAAGAGGATGATGATGATGATGATGATGATGATGATGATGATGATTGAAATGAAGATGTTGGCTGGTCAATATTTTTGATGCTGCTGACGCTGCTGCTGCTGAATATGATGATGCTTGAATATGATGATGATGATTGCTTGGTTAGGGTTAGGGTTAAGGTTAGGGTTAGGATTATGGTTAAGATTAGGGTGAGGGATAAGGGAATTTTGCTACCTTGCAACTCGAAGTTGCAACTCTTGGTCACGTGATAAGTATGTCATGTCATTTGACTTGTTTTGTTTATTCAATTAGAAAAAGTTCAAATACATTATGAATATACACAGTAGCAGATTTTGATAGGAAGTGATTCAATCTGATGAACACATGTATAACACAAGTTGCTTTTGGAAATAAAAATTGAAAATAAAGATTGAAGTCTTAATATTGCGAGTTGAGATATGATGTAAAGATTGAAAGAACAAGGGTAAGGGTTTGGGTTGAGGTTTGATGACTTGCACATTTGAATTTAGGGTAACAGTGTTTTACGTACTAGCTGGTTAGTGTTTAGGGGCTTTTGCGACCTTGCAACTTGGAGCTGCAACTCGAATCATGTGACATCTACGTAAGGGTGTAGGAGGGAAACGAAGTTGCCCATTGACCAGGTTAGGGTTAGGGTTAAGGGTTTTTGGTACCCTAGAAACTCTGAGTTGCTACTCGAAGTCACGTGACATCTTTGTAAGGGTGTAGGAGGGAAACAAAGTTGCTCTTGCCAACGTTTCCAATTGTCCCTAATTGGCTATAGTTATGATGATGATGATGATTATGTGGTGATCACGATGATGATGATGATGCTGTTGATGATGATGACTTTGATTTTGATGTTGAAGATGATGATTGATGATGTAGACGTTGGCTGGTCAATGTTGTTAATGATGCTGCTGACGATGATGATATTTCTAATGATGATGATAATTTATAATGGTGAAGATGATGATTGATGATGAAGAAGATGGTTGGTCAATGTTGTTAATGATGCTGATGGTGCTACTGATGATGATGATGATGCTTGATTATGATGATTGTGGTGATTGATGGATTAGGGTTAGGGTTATGGGGGTTAGGGTAAGGGTTAGGGTTTCAGTATTTTTGCCCGAGTACAAGTAGTTGGAAGGATATGTGTATGTAATTGGGTTGGGGTTAAGTAAGGGTTAGCCGCTTCACTGTACCTGGCGTAAGAAAATGTTACTATTTCAAGTTAGTGTTACGGAACTTCTTTTTTCAAGGGAGACAACTTAACATTTTCAAGGGATTTAATAAGCATAATCAATATACGCATTATGAACGTTACATGATGTTATTACAAGGAATAGAAAATGCTACAATTGGGTTAGTGTTAGGGTGTTAGGTTAGGTGTTAGGGGTTAGGTTAGGGGCTAGTTAGGGTTAGGTTAGGTTGGGTGTTAGGGTTAGGGTTAGTGGTGTTGGGGGTTGGGTTAGTGTTGGTTAGTGTTAGGTGTAAGGTTAGGTTAGTGTTAGTTAGGTGTTAGGGTTAGGTGTTAGGTAAGGGTTAGGTGTAAGGTGAAAGTTATGGGTTCGGCTTAGTGTTAGGGTAAGTGTTAGGGTAGGTTGGGTGAGTTAGGGTTAGGGTTGTTGGGGGTTAGGTTAGTGTAGGTTAGTGTTAGGTGTTAGGGTTATGGTTAGGGTAATGGGGAAATACGAATTTGCCCATTGCTAAACTTGCCCATAAACCCTGAAGTTAGGGCTTCAGTACTTTCGGCCAAGTAGAAGTAGTCAGAAATATATGTGTGTGTTATTGGGTTGGTGTTAAGTAAGGGTTAGCTACTTCACTGACCCTGGCGTAGGAAACACGGACATGGTTCAAAGTTGACCCTAACTTAAACCCCAACCCTAGTGGAAGCATGCAAACATACAATTGTAAATAGTTTGGAGAGGCTTAGGGTTAGAGCGTTTATTTTGTGTTCTGTAGTAAGTTATTTTTTACTAAGGCTTTGGAATTTACAACTCCAACCCTGACCCTCTTTGGTCATATGGAGAGCAATATAAGGGTCCAAGGCGGTACTTCTTTTGTGGATCTTTTATGTTTTTGTTCTGTCTTGTGTTTGCTATGTTTTGTGCGCGTCTGTTTATATGTGCTTTGTGGTCACCTGCTGGGAAAGGGCTGACCTCTTGGCTCTCGTTTGTGGTGTCTTCTGTGAGTTTGTCACTTTCCCATTGGTATCCTGGGTCAGGTGTGGTACTTGATTGTATCGATTCCTGATCTTTGCACCATTACTTACTTTTCAATGGGAAATATCTTAGTGAGAAAAAACTTGCAAAATTGTATGTAATGGTAAGAGTTGTTGTAAGGGTTGTTGTATGTGTTAGAGATTGAGGTTTTTGGATTGAGGGTTAGAGTTGATGGTTGCTATAGGATTAGGATTGTGTTGATGGATGGTTAGGGTTTGGGTTTAGGGTTAGTGTTAGGTGTTAGGTTAGGTGTTGTGGGTATGTGTTAGGGGTTAGCGTAAGGGTTAGGGTAGGGTGTTGAAGCGAACTTGCCCATAACATTTGCCCAAAGACTCCGCCTTCTTAGTCACGTGGTTAGGGTTAGGGTTAGGTTAGGGTTAGGTGTTAAGTCAAACTTGCCCAAAACATTTGCCCAAATAATATGCCTTCTTAGTCACGTGATTGTCAATAAAGAACACATAGCTGATCCTAACCCTGACCCTAAGCTTGATCCTTGCGACGACCCTGATCCTGATATATATATATTTACTAGTAAACTTTTTTCTCAAATTCATTTTGTTAAATTTCCTAAGCTTTTATTAGGGTTAGGGTTAGGGTATATGGTATAACCGAATTGTGCGCACTGTAAGATGCGCATTTACATAAAGGGCTGCATGTGTTATGGTACAGGAGGGAAACGAAGTTACACATTGCCCAAGTTGCCCATTGGTTAGGGTTAGGGTATATGGTACAACCCAATTGTGCGCACTGTAAGATGCGCATTTACTTAAGGGCTGCATGTGTTATGGGACAGGAGGGAAACGAAGTTACACATTGCCCAAGTTGCCCATTGTCAGTGCTTGGCTATGATTATGATGATGATGGTTATGTGATGATGATGATGATGATGATGATGATGATGATGATGATGATGATGATGATGATGATGATGAAAATGATGATGATAAGGTGATGATGATGATGATGATGATGATGATGATGATGATGATGATGATGATGATGATGATGATGATGATGATGATGATGATGATGATGATGATGATGATGATGATTATTATGATGATGATGATGATGATGATGATGATGATGATGATGATGATGATGATGATGATGATGATGATGATGATATGATGATGATGATGATGATGATGATGATGATGATGATGATGATGATGATGATGATGTGATGATGATGATAATTATTATTATGATAATTATTAAGATGATGTTGGTTACCCATTTTCTTCCCCAGTCTTCCACAGCCTTCCCCAGTCTTACCTGGTCTGACCAATTTGACCTTAAGTCTACATTTCCTAGCCCAGTCTTCCCAAGTCTTCCCTGGACTGACCAAAATTATCTCTGTATCTGTAATCCCTTTGCAGGGCATGTATACTGATATCAATAGCAAAGGCTCACAGACGTTCATTGCAACACATTGTATCCGATTTCCACCAACGTCCAGGGGCTTAATGACATGATCAATCTGCTTTTTCCAAAGTATGGCTGTCCCACCGTAACCACGTGGCATCTGAACTGGTAAGATTGGGTCCACGGTATCAACTGATTTACCCCGTCCAACGCACAGGTCAGAGATTCCATTTAAGCGATGCAGCTGGCAGTTGAATAACCAATGTTCTTGCAGGAGCAAAATATCTGCCTCATACTTCACCAAAAGGTCATCCATTATATATTCGCATGTGCTGATATTCTTACTGTTGAAGGACACCAACTAGAGCAGTCTGCTATACGTTACCTTCTCATCCACAGAGGCTGAGCCTGGGGCAAAAATAGTGTGCTTGACCTTTTGCTGGCTGTTGAGCTGGAGCCTGTACTACTAGGGGCTGACCTGCGTAAAGATGAGCAAGGGGCCAAGGCTTTCTGGCTACATCCAATGTATCATGCTGTTCGCGTTGTGAACTGTCCGACTGTACCGTATTATGTGACAACCTCATGCTAACATGGGGAGCTCTTTCTTCACCCTTTGACCGCGTACTGTTCTGGACATCCGGTGACGGTGCTTTTAGGTCAATGACAGGCGGGTACGGTTCAGCCTCAGGCATACCATTAATTCCAGCAGTCGCTTCCATTGGTTGTTGATGACACTTTTGACTAGCTTTGCACATCTCAGGCAGTCCCGTGTAGTTAGCACCATGGCGCAAACTTGGTCCAATGCTCCCTATCGCAACAGGATTGCAGGGCTTACTTGCATCAGGCTGCGGATTAAGCATCTTTCCGTTCTGCTGTAACACTGACTGAGATTGCAGACCGGGATGGAGATCACGCACACCTACACTTGGTTATATATTGGGGTTGAACAGCTGTGGTTGCAAATTAGCTTGTGGCATGGGCTGGGTTATCTTGGGTTGTACGCTGTGCATGCTATAAACATGGGGTTGCAGAGCAGCTTCATGCATCCAAGTTGATTGATTGGTTTTGTGCTGGCCTTGGTGTAGACAGGGGTCACTAGCCGGTGGCTTGACGACGATTGGGGTCTTCTGTGCAGTAGAGATCCTCTCTAGTTGCTCGAACTCACTCCGGACCCTATTCATGATATAATGGGTAACCTGATCTCGTACTCCAATTATCAGCTGGTCTGTAGATCCTGGATAATCCTGTGATTTCATAGAATCGTCTATTACACTTCGGGATGGGTTGTCACACGACTTGTTTGTACTACTGACACTGCCTACATCATTTCTGACTGGGATAGCTGTGCCTATACGCTTTGCACTTGGTTCAGATTCAAGGACATAAATTTTGCGCTCCAAGGTACGGACGGTCTTTTCTAGCTCAACATTCCTGGCTTCAGTCCTGCGAACGTAGTCTTCTAATTGTGAAAAGTCTTTATTCAGCTCATTACACCTGGTCTCTCTCAACTTCAATTCCTCTTCCCATTTGCGCAATTTCAAATCCTGCTGTCTCAGCTCGCGGTTCTTGTTACTCATTCCCTCAGTTTGTAAAGATGACTTTGGTCTGGTCCCCACTGGCTTCACCGGAGTCCTATCCCTCTGTGACACCTGAACCTCCGTCTTGGGCTGTGCATCATCACCACTGGGAATTGGGGATTTTGTGTGCTGCAACTTAGTTCCGCACATCAACACATCCTGCAGGTCTTTAGCACCACAAGCCACACACAGTTCTGACTCAGGGTCGGTCATGCAGTCTGAATGACACAATCCACGACAGTTATCGCATACATTCACATCATCACACAAGTTCTTGTCACATACACCACATACAGGGTCGCTCTCCTCATTCAGTATGGCCATGGCAGGTGTCAAAGAGCTCGATACAACAGTTGGACTTGGTATTCGCAGGATAGTGCTACACAGACTGGATTCAGCTTTAACAGTTTCAGATGAAAAGCGATGTTCACCGTTGCTTTTTGGTGATGTTGGTTCACTTCCGTACACAATAGTTTTGGGGGTTGTTTCTTTTGTGGAGCATCGTTTGCAATTATAAATGAAGCCACTGTCATTTTCAAGTCTATTTATTTCATCATCTGTCAACTTGTCACACCGATAATGCACCCAATGACCTCCAATTTTGCATTCAGCAGCTCTGGTCACTGCATTCCTGGAGCAGACCAAACATCGCTCACCCTCTGCTTTCTTAACTTCACTTCTAGTCTTTGTTTCAACTTTCTTAACCTGTGTCTTGCCATCCTTAAGACGAGTACTACTACGGGTACGTGAAAGGGCTCTACCACTTGTAGTCTAAACAACGGCCGGGGCTTCTTGCTGGTCACACTGAAGGGCAGGCCGATTACCGCTATTTGCTGTCACAATAGTAGGCACTTCGTTACTGGATGAAATTGTAGACACCTCATCCCCAACCCTTCTCTGGTTCAAAATGACCTGCATTTGACCGGCTAACATACGATTCATTGATTCAACACCGCTGAAACCATCTTCCGATAAGGCTCTGATCATCAGTTGATGCAATAGGGGTAAGTGGCTTTCTATGAATTTGTCAACATCCTTACCATTTATCAAGAGACGATTATTGGTGGGATACAAATTAACAGTGTAACTGACAGAATTTCCACTAATCATTCTCGAAACCTTAAAGGTATGCTGAACAACAGCTTTCCTGTGTTTATCATCTGTATCGATAACAGTACAATGTCCTTTATCGGGCGGGAATTCATGATATAATTTGCTAAAGGCGGTACGAAACAACTCAAAGGTGGCAGTATCCGTTCGCCCGGTAATACCGCCGCCTGTATACTCATATTCAGCCTTGACCTGTTTACATGTGGCAATTTTCTTCTTAAGAGCCTTGTTAATATTGAGTGAATAATCTATTTTTGTTTCTACAAGCGCTACATTACTATCAGCTGGAGTGGCAGGGTTGGTCTGGGTGGGGAATGAGATTTCAGGGTTAGGTGTTACATTGAGTTGGGTCAGCACACTGTCATTAGATGAACCATCAAATGTCGAATCTTGATGAAGTTCTCGGTCAATGAGTGCAGCCATGTTGGATTGACGGAATTCAACGCTTACTGACGGAAATATACGAAGTTAAAATCAGCCGATAAAAAGTCTAAAATCCTTTAAATTATATAATAATAAGGGCAAATTCCTGCTCAATCCGACTTTGAAGTTAAATGTTTGATAGCTATACTTCATAACCTCATATAAAAGCGTCGCCAGAAACCCGTCCGTGCCAAGTCCTGCAGGGTCCTTGTAAAAATTTTCGCGGGCTTTCAACCCGATAAAATCTTAAAAATTCTCCAATTTCCAAATATAAATTTTGACTGTCGTCTCATAGAACGATATATGGAACACCAAAGGTTAAATTGACACACTATATACAGGTTAAAACTCTTTTAAAATGTTAAAATTCAATAAAATTCATGAGCTCCAAGAAACACGTCCTCCACCAGCCGTCGCCAATCCCATGAATTCTCCCGGTCTATCTTGATGTTTCGAGCCAGCTGATTGGTCAGCATTGACTAGCTGAACCAATCAGAGTTCTTGACAGTCATTATTGTATAGCTGCACGTTCGCAAATGCCATAGCAGTATAAATACTCGTGTGCGTTAATAGCGTCTGGACCCCGTCGCCTGACTTCTGAAATGACACGGTTAGCAGGATTCGGTAAAAGACAAAGAAAGAGCTTTTAATCATGATGAGAGAGGTATACAAAATTCGGTTATGAGTTATTTAGTTAGCCTAGTATATCATTGATGAAAAGGGCTTATAAAACTATTGTTTTTAAGTCTAGTTCTCTCAGATTTTACCAACTTGACTTGCACTGCTTTTACCGATTTCTGTGAGCTTGACCGAATTTGATCCCTTGACCGAATTTAAGCAAAGCATTGTCCCCATTCTATTAACTATTGCATTTAGCATTGAATACTTGAGTAAGTCCAGTAAATTACATGCTACAGAGATTGGTTACAGAACGAGATAGATCTGGAAAATTCTTGAGGCCCTTTACCGAATTTATTTCTGCTTAAGCCTTTACCGATTTTATGTCTGCTTAAGGTTGCGTATAAAATTCATGCCCAAGATATTTGAGTGAACTTGTTATCTATGTGTTTTTATACTAGAAAACCTATGTCATTTTTTAGCCATTTAAATACAAATTAAACCTTGTTAAAGTGCCATAATCTTGTCTCTCTCTTTACCCATTTATTG
Source organism: Loripinus fragilis (assembly GCA_964019695.1). Lineage (NCBI taxonomy): Eukaryota > Metazoa > Mollusca > Bivalvia > Lucinida > Lucinidae > Loripinus > Loripinus fragilis. Next base: position 329,973 of record OZ026515.1, on the reverse strand, counting down.
AAAAGATCTATAAATCAGGCGAACCCCCTGATTTTCTTGTAGCGAGGCTAGCATAATCCTGACATTAAATTCAGCTTTCTTGCCAGGTGCAACGGGTCTGAACGGTACAACTGGTGTCAGAAGTGGGATCTCATTTTGAATATAATTTTTGGGTCTGATAAATATCAGTAGATCTAGATTTATGAAAATTTTGAGATCTAGATCTATTAAATTCGGTAAAAAATATACATATATAAAATAATAGAAGAAGGTTAACGATAAATGTATATTCACGCTAGTAGACAAAATTTTTAATAGAGAATTGGTGAAACGAAATAGAAATTGATCTGTGTAGATACAGACAGGGTGACGATTTAATTATTTTGTGAGATCTATTACTCATGCGCATAGTGCAGGCCTACTAATTTATTTATTAATAAATATCTTTTTACAAAGAGAATGGATTCAAGTTATGATTTAAATGTTTCAATGAGGGAAAACGAAACTGCGCAGATTCCTTCCAGAAATAGTAGGGACGATGGTCTAGACCATAGTCTAGACAGACAGTCTAGACTATCTAGCCCTGAAAGAGATATCCAATCCAAAATTTCGTCTTTGGCGACTGACGTAAAGAACACAGTTATGTCTTTGAGTGATACGATGCAAATTCGGTTGAAAGGTTTAATGAAAAGTTGAGCGATATGCAAAGTCAAATAAGTAATTCAGAAAATAGAAATACAAACAACGAAACAGGGGAACTTCAATTTTCTCATTTCCACCATCAAATACGTTTAGGGGTCAGGGTGAATCAGCTATCCTAAGTACAGGGTCGCGCGAAAGTAGTAACATAAAAGTGAGATCTCAACTGTATGATGTATTGAGTGATATAGACGAGTATTTAACACGGTTCAATATCGTTGCCCAAATTAATCAGTGGGGCAATAATCTTAAAGCATTGCATCTTGCAAGTTGTTTAACAGGCAATGCTCGATCTTTGCTTTGTATATAAGATCTAGAACACCAGCAAAACTTTTCTTGCTTAGTTTCTGCATTCCAATGTCGTTTTGGTACTGTTAATAGAGCTGAGGTTTATAGGGCGCAGTTAAAGAATAGGGTGCGACAAAAAGGTGAAACAATTCCTGAATTGGCCCAAAATGTTAGAAAATTGACTAGGCAGGCGTACCCAGGTGCAAATTCGAATTTAATAGATACGCTGGCGTTGGATCATTTCATAGATTCATTGCTTGACTCAGAAACACGGTTAAGATTACGTGAGTGCAGTCCAAAGACTATTCAGGAAGCTGAGATTCTAGCAGTAAAATTAGAGGCTCAGAGAATGGCAGATAAACAGAGAAGTAAAAATGTAGGGTCATTAAGTGAGGCCTCTGAGAAAAGTGAGATAGGAAATGATATGAAAAAGATTGCAGAGACTGTAAGTGGGTTAGTTGAGAGTGTTGAGAAGTTACAGAATAGAAATGAAACTAAAAAGTCTCCTCCTAGGGATAGGAGAGAATATAATAATGTAAATGAGGGACAAAACAGGTCTCACAGACCTTACTCCAATTTTACTAATAGAAATAGGCCTAGGGGTAATAACCGGTCTAGAAATTGGTCACAGAATGGTCAGAACAATGAGAATTTTTCAGGACCACCTGATAGACAAAACTTTAACAGACGACCAATGGAACAGCAAAATAGCTCGTTCAAGTCACAACATCAGGGAAACGAAAACAGGTCAAGTCTGGGGGTCTCAGCTCGACCTTGAGGGAGGTAAGGCCCGAAATTGTACAACTGAATAAGACTGGGAATGATGATGATGATTGTTTTGTCTCTGCTAATGTTAATGAGAAGACTGTAACATTTTTGTGTGATTCAGGGGCGAATGTTTCAATCCTAAATAGTTCATTGCTAAATACATGGGGAAATAGTATGACACCTAGTCTTATTCCTGTTAACACTATGCTACTGACTGTAACTGGATATAGTAAACCTTTTGAGGGTAAGGCTCTTGTCCAGATTTGATTAGGAAAATGCACGTTTCAGCATGAGTTTTTGTTTTGCTGATATTACTCAGGATGGTATTCTTGGTATTGATTTTATGATCAAGAACAAGTGTGATTTGATGATTAGTAGAAGTTGTCTCAAGGTGAAAGGAGAAGAGATCCCTTGCCATATGAGTAATGGCATTCAGCCAACATGCTGTAGAGTAGCTTTGGTAGAAAATGTGAGCATACCGGCTGAGTCTGAGATAATTGTTGCTGGAAAACCTTTAGATAAATTAGACAGGGGTAGATTAGGGATAGTAGAACCCTCCTTGAAATTTGTGCAGAACACAGGCATTTTAGTGGCGAAGGTATTGATTGACCCAAAATTAGGACACATTTTTTTGCGTTTAGCGAACTTTAGCAAAGAGCCAATAATGGTTCATAAGAACATGGTGGCAGCAGTATTAGAGCCCGCAGATTCTGTAGGGAATGAGAGTGAAAATGTGTCTCAAGTGTGTCAGCTTAATGGAACTACTGAAACTTCCAATCAGTTACCTGAACATTTAGTACCACTTCTTGAACGTTCGTCCGAAAACTTAGACAAAGCACAGGTGTCTAGGTTGAAGCAATTTCTTATTAAACACCAGAATATTTTTTTTCTAAATCATCCAGTGACATTGGCCATACTTCAGTACTTCAACATCATATTGATGCTCAGAATGCAAAACCAGTGAAAAAGGTTCCTTATAGGATTCCCTTGCTAAAAGAAAGGTTGCTGAATAAGAAATTAAGCAAATGGAAACTGATGGTATAATTGAGAAATGTCCTCAAAGTAGTTGGAATTCACCTGTAGTTATGGTGACCAAGCCTGATAAGTCCATAAGGTTTTGCTCTGATTTTCGTGGCTTGAACGAAGTCAATGTGAAGGATTGTCAAGCGCTTCCACGTATAGACGACAGTCTTGATGCTCTGTCATGATCTAAATGGTGGAGTTGTCTCAATATGAAGTCTGGTCACTGGCAGGTGGATATTGCTGAACAAGATAGGCATCTTACAGCTTTCTCTATCCAGGCGGTGAACAGTGGCAATGGCGGAAGCTTGCTTTTGGTTTGTGTAACGCGCCAAGTACGTTCACCCTATTAATATAACTGGTATTCTCGGGTCTGATATGGAAGATAGTTATACTGTATCTGGATGACATTATCTGTCATTCAAAGACATTTGAAAAGCAGTTCACTAACTTAGAATTAGTGTTTGGAAGGTTGCGGCAAGCAAACTTGAAACTGAACCCTAAAAAGTGCTGTCTGTTTCAGAGAGAAGTGACATTTCTCGGGCATACCATTAGTGAGCATGGGGTAGGCACACTTCCAGATAAGATAGATAAGGTTAAAAATTGGCCCACTCCACAAACAGCTAAAGAAGCACGAAGCTTCATTTCTTTAGCAAGTTATTATAGGTCATATGTCTATCAATCTGCCACCATTGCTAAACCTATTCACCAATAAGCTGAGAAAGAGAGAGATTTTGAGTGGAATGAAGAGTGTGAAAAGTCCTTTAAAGTGATAAAAGAAGCATTATGTAGTGCTCCTATTTAAGCTTTTCCCACTGAAACTGATCCTTTTATTATAGACTGTGATGCGTCTAATGTCGGTCAGGGAGCAGTTTTGTCTCAAATTCAGAACGGTGATGAGAAAGTGATATGCTATTTCAGCAGATGTTTTTCTCGGGCTGAGAGAAACTATTGTGTTACCCGTAGAGAGCTTTTGGCTGTCGTGAATGCCATCAAACACTTTCATCATTATATCTATGGAAATAGGTTCACAATAAGAACTGATCATGGAAGTCTGAGGTGGCTATTAAACTTTAAGATATTAGATGGACAATTGGCTAGAATGTTAACTTTCTTGTCCGCATATGATTTCTCTATTGTTACGATGCAGAATAGATTGAACAACAGAATCAGTGATGGTTGCGTATAGGCACAAATACACAAAGGTTTAGGTATGCACCTGGTCACCTATTTGAACCATGATACGGTACTTTTTCTACTAATAGTCCCAATAAAAGGTCGGTTTGTCTGAGATGGAATTCATTGTGTCTATATTTATCAACGCTTGTAAGATTTCGTTACTTTTCTTGAATATCTTGGAGATCTTGTGCATTTTTCACTATATAAAGGATGGAATTTCCCATTCTTGTTAGGGGACATTTTAAACATACCGTTGAAAGGTTTGATATAGAGATGCTATTCATTATTATAAAAGGGACGTGAAGTTATATATATTTTTACTGTGTTGAAATTGTACATGACGGGGCTATGGTGATTTGTGTTATTGCAATGAATCGCGATGTCTCTAGCATGTCACATTATATTGAAATAATAAGTCACTCGTTTTCTATTTTGTCGTCTGTTGAATCGGCCAGCATTCCGTGTACGAGTTCTTTTGGGTGTTATCAATAACGTCCCAGTTTTTCCGTGAAAATAGCGATTGTTATGCACTTGCGTATTAAGCTATGCACAAGCGTAATGCCTCAAAATCTGCTGGGACCATTCTTGCTGCTATAGTAAAAGCTGTCCGTATGGACTTGTCGGGTTATTTCGGCCAAAAGTAGTCACAGGCCATGTTGGGCCTGCACATAAAACTATAATGGTATGCTGAAAGATTTACCAGGGACCGATAGGTGAAAAACAAATTTTAGCAGCTAGATTTTAAGTTGTTGTGATTTTATATGGCGTTGTTTGAAAGACGATTTAACTGCCAGTGATAGTCAACTTTCTGTAGCGACCTGTATGTGTCACCTCGAGTTATATCTGACGCATATGAGAATATGGGTTAGGTGCATACACTACAACACACTTACATAAATAAGGTGATAGCTGACATGTATGTTTAGAGATTAGGTAGGTGTAATGTTACACCAAAGTAAATGTAAAAATATTTGTTACCAAAGTAAATGTAAAAATATTTGTTACACCAATGTAAATGTAAAAATATTTGTTACACCAAAATAAATGTAAAAAAATATGTACAGTTTTACACACATAAAACAGCAGAATGTAATCTCTCAATATTGATGTAAATATGTTTGACGAGAGGTCATAATTAGTTGTTTACGACTGATACGTTAAACATGTACGAAATAAGCGCGTGGGCAGGGTGATGTCCGACGTAAACGTCCAAACGTTACGTCGGCACCACACTGTTCAACGTTTTCCTGGAATTTTAAGAGAATTGGTATCAGTATTTGTAAACCTCGAAACTATCTTGATAACGTGACCTTGGAGGGAAAAAGGGCCACGGGATCTTGATGTTTCGGCTGCGATAGCTTCTCAACCAGGGTGATGTTACGACACTGTACTGGAAATTTTGTTACATATGGGTTTGTTTGTTTGGCAAAGGAGGTATTGTTTAGCGCTGGCATAGGCCAGTCACTAAAAATATTTCTTTATTATATAATTCTGAGTGTGGATATTTAGAAGAGCCGATCTATCCTAACCACATGGGAGCCATAAGCCATACACCCACGGGTGAGGGCTAATCGCGCGCTTATAGGGTTAGGCTGTAATTTAAAAAAAATGAGACCACTGAAATTATTTCTATTTTGTGAACTTCAAACGAACAACTCCATCATTGACGCAACAGAGTGATTCTGAGATTCTAAAAGTAGATTGTTTTTTGCAGAATCGTCTCTTGTGTCCCCTCCTACGTTGGAGGCTGAGTATTGGTGAGCCGAATGATTGATACCTGAGGGCACTTATTAGCTGTCCCCCTCGGGCCACAAACAGCGTTGATCAAGCCCCAATTTTTTTTGTCCAACCACGTAGAATAGCCTGAGTTGGGAGCCAACCGGCTGGAATTGTTATTATAAGTGAAGCTGACATCCCAACGTGGGGATACGATCAGGAACCGTTGTATAGGAAGAACCACTTATACGGAACTTGACGTCTAGAAAGACGATCAACATTACGATCAAGAAATTCTATGCGAATCCGGTGACGACCGAAGTACAGGATCGATCACATTATTATAAACTCAGCGCCGACTGTCTGAAGTAGACAACGTGCGGCTCAGAAGACATAGTGTTGGCGAGGCGCGTGAAATATCAACAGTTATAGTGTTCGCGAGACGTGTATAATCTTGAGATTTCTCGTCAATACGAGACTGAAGTATTAAAGGGCCCAATTTGTCTTCTCTGAGAACTTAAGTTATATGTGAATCATATTCTTTACGTCTTTTATTTCTGACTAGTTGACGTACATCTAGAGCAGGACACTCTAAGATTGATTCTAATTGAAATGATCTTAGAGTGGCAACTTGCCCTAGTATAGGATGGTAAATTAGCCAGAAATAACAGCGTAGGTGGTGTCATTGTATATTAATGTGTTGTGGATGTTTTCTTAGTACATAAAGTACTGAAAAGTTTTTGCTAGTTGTGTGCATTATTTTTCCCTGGTAGCATCGTCATCGCATAAAGGAATTTTCCAATAAAATTTCCCCTCTTCCTTCCTGACCGGCTTTATGTCGTAACATCTATTCAGCATAGAGCTGGTAGATTGCACAGTAACTGTGATGCTCTATCCAGGAGGCCATGTGTAGAAGCAGACTGTAAATACTGTGAGAAAGTTGAAAACAGATATGAAAGTGAGAATGAGGAGGGGAGAAGTTCTGAAACTGTATCAGTACACAGAATTAGGCAGATATATAGTAGTATTTCTAGTCATAGTAGAACTAGGTTGGTGCAGTTAATGCAAATGCTATTATGTTTATTTGTTACTGTAGTTTCCAATGTCAGTACTCTTTTAAGAAGTGTGACTGAGTGGATGGAGAAAGGTGTACAGTGCATGAAAGTGTATCTTGTGGTAAAAAAACAGTGTAAAGTTAAGAAGGTACCCCCTGATAAGAGAAGTAGAGTGTGTGAAATCACAGACAAATTAAGAGTAATGAACCTGACTTTAAACAGCATAGATAAATTGGTGTAGTAAGGGGTGAAATAGGTAGAAAGTCATGCAATGCTTGTAGTAACCTAGATGAGAAGGGGAAAGTAGAGAATTTTGAACCTAGACCTAGTAGGTCCAGTGACGATAACCCCGATAGTCCTGATAATGACAACCGGTTAGGTGATAGTCCTATTTTGCAAGCAGATGAGTACATTGAAATTGATTGGGAAGAAGAGTTTGATAGAGGAAAAGTGAGAGAGTATCAATTGTCTGACCCCGTTCTAAAGAAAGTACATGAGTGGAAAGAAAGGGACAAAAAGCCAGAGTGGTCTGAAATAGCAGATCAGGGGGCTAAAGCAAAATATTTTTGGCATCGATTGGAGCTGTTGGAAATACGAGATGGTGTGTTATTTCGAAAATGGGTAAATCTGAATGGGAAAGAAAACAAGTACCTTCTGATTGTACCTTAATTTTTGCGTAGATTTATATTATCTCAGTTACATGATGGGGTAACAGGTGCTCACCTAGGTATTGCTAAAACATTGTTTAAGATAAGAGAGAGGTTCTACTGGTATGGTTTGAAGAGTGATGTAGAATCATGGTGTGCTAGGTGTGAGATATGTGGTTCCAGAAAGGGTGCATATAAATCTGGCAAAGCTCCTATGAAACAATACAATGTTGGGTTGCCCATGGAGAGAATAGCAATTGATTTTATGGGACCGTTTAATAGGACAATTCTACAGAATGGCATTGCTCCAAAGAGATATTTGATGGTAATTGGAGATTATTTTACAAAATGGACTGAGGCTATACCCCTTGAAAATCTTGAAGCAAAAACGGTAGCGAGAGCTCTTATAGATAATTTTATTAGTAGATTTGGTGTCCCTCTTTTCATTCACACAGATCAGGGGACTTCATTTGAAAGCAAATTGTTTCAAGAAACTTGTCAGATCCTTGGCATAAAGGAAACAAGGACCACAAAGGCTAGACCACAATCTGATGGCATGATTGAGAGGGCAAATAGAACTATTATTAACATGCTATCTGCATTTGTTTCTGACCATCAGAGAGATTGGGATCAGTATGTACCTTTTGTGATGATGGCTTATAGATCATCAGTGCATGATTCTATAAATACTAGTGCAAGTATGATGATGCTTGGAAGAGAGATACAACTCCCTATTTATCATATTCGGTAGTCCTGATAGTGAGAGGAATGAATATGTGTATGGAAGTTTGCATGCAAAAGAATAACAAGATAGGCTAATTGAAGTGCATGAGTTTGCACGAAAGCGTATGAAGATAGCAAGTGATGCAATGAAGAGAAAGTATGACTTAAAGTAAAATTTGAGAGAGTTCAATATAGATGACTCTGTTTGGGTATATGATCCTATTCGAAAAGTAGGTGTGAATCCTAAATTCCAAAGACCGTGGAAGGGCCCTTTTAAGGTGGTTGAAAAATTTAGCGATATTTTGTACACGGTAAAACAGTCGCCAAGACACAAACCACGAATTGTACATCATGATAAGCTTAGAACGTATAAAGGAAGGAATCTGACAGTTTAGGTGAATACGTTAATATTTGAACTAAAACTAGCCTCATTATATATTTCAGGCTACAATGTATTTCTGTGGGATCTGTGATGATCTAGACTTCACAACAAAGGGTAGATGTCTAAGGCACTTGTGGGAGCAACATGCTGGGCTGCAATACAAGTGCCTAAAGTGCAGGAAATTGTTCCGAAGGAATGACAACCGCCTTTTAATAGGATCAATGTGGTGGATTACACTGCAAGAAAGAGGACACAACCTGCCTTGCCGTATAACGGTAAATGTCAGAGGTTGTCCTCTTCTTCAGTATCTTCTAGGTCTTCATCTGCTTCATCCAGCTCGTCATCTACATCCTATTCATCAAATTCTTCAACATCCTCAGCATCTTCCGCATCTTCCACTGCATCTGTCCAGACTAAGGCTTCGGCAAAGTTCAGTGAAGATGAGGAGAAACTGATGGAGATTGGCATGGCTACCGCTAGCCTATATAGCTATGAAGAGATGACGGGCTGCGATGAGCCATTTTTAGGAGAAATAATTGATGAGAGGAGAGTGATAGAGAATAGTAAGATAGAGATAGAAAATAAGGAGAAGGAGAGGAGAGTGAAAGAGAAAAGAGAGAAAGAGCAGAATGAACAAAAAGACCAAAGGGAGAGAGAGGAAAGAGAAAGAAATGAGAAGGAAGAAAAAGAAAGAAGAATGAGAGAGCAAAGAGAGAAAGAACAAAAAGGCAGGAAAAGACAGAAAGGAGAAAGAGGAAAAGGAAAGAAAAGAGAGAGAAGAAAATGAAAGAAGAGTAAAAGGGCAAAAGGAGAAGGAACAGGAAGAGCAAAAGAACAAGGAGAAAGAAGAAAGGGTTGCATATAAGATTCATGCCCAAGATATTTGAGTGAACTTGTTATCTATGTGTTTTTATACTAGGAAACCTATGTCATTCTTTTAGCCATTTAAATACAATTTAAACCTTGTTAAAGTACCATAATCTTGTCTTTCCCGTTACCCATTTATTGAAAAGATCCATAAATCAGGCGAACCCCCTGATTTTCTTGTAGCGATCAGATTCCTTTGACCTGAGCTCGGCTAGCATAATCCTGACATTAAATACAGCTTTCTTACCAGGTGCAAAGGGTCTGAACGGTACAATATTTACATCGACGATATCCGTTTCGGTTTGCTACCAAGACTGCCAGACGAATAGCTGGGCTCCAAGGGTAATTTGTTTAAGATTTTTTATAAAAATATCTTATTAAAATAACTGTAAATCATGCTCAATTTCAAGACAAATTTCAAATTGTAGCTTTAATATCTCAGGGTATTGTCTTTTGATAGACTGATGCCCTAAAACTATTTATCATTTTGATATTAAAATTAAATAATGTTTTCTTGACATATTGATGTTTATTTTTGCCAAATCTCAATAAAATTGATCCATTAAAAAGTTGTTTATTTTATAAATTTCGATTTTTGCGTTTTTAAAGTCCTTTAGTGTATGTACATAATCAAAAAAGCAATTCTTATTAGATACGCCCTAACGTACACCATGGCCAGGAAAATATTATTTTCTAGGCAGGTTTAATTTTCTGATCCATGGCAACTGCGTTGGGATATCTCTGCAAGATAATTGGGCTGAAGCAGATATCCTACAGTCTATGCATACATAATTTGTCGTATAAAATTAGTGAAGTAATGTCTGTTACACTGGGAAAAGGACAATTTTATTTAGATTGTAATCCTAAATGTTGTGATCTATGGCTGTTGACAGCTGCTCTACTTAAGCATCCATGATTTCTTTAAAACTCTCATATGCCTCAACCATTGCATCCCTAGAGTCGGTAATGAAAAAAAAACAATGCATTTTTGGATATGGATAAGGATCATATCTTCATTATTTGCTGGTGCTGAATTTACAGGTACTTTGTCATTATTGGGAAAACAGGTACCACTACCCCCCAAATACCAGTTCTTTTTGGGGGTAATGGTTACTTGTTTTGTTTCATTACTGACCAGCGGTTTACTGGGAACCAGCAATTAATGTAGATAGGATGAAAAGAGGGCTGCTCTACTTTAGCATCTATGGAGCCGTTAAACTCGCATATTTTTTCAATCATTTAAACAAACAAGAGGGCTACTGTGACCCTGAATCGTCCAACGGAGTACCATTTGAACCAAGAAAATGTTCATAATAACATGGGTAAATTATATTTCAATGTTATATGTTACCCGGGGTAATAAGATTACATAACTATGATGGACTCCAGTCCACAATTATTTCATTGATATTGACTCACTGGATCTAAGTGATTACCTTATATGGGTATGGTGTTCACCTTAATTCTATGACCTAAATCGTTAAAAGTAGCTTTTGTTGGACAAATATAGTAAGTGAGTATGATCAGGAAATACCACAATCACAAACTGCAGACAAACCCATGGCACTGTGAGGAAGAGGCAAACCCATTGAAGCTCCACGTGAAGAGACTCCATATGCAATTTAACTTCAGACATACAAGTTTTGAATTTGGACAGGGTTTCAGGCAGTTAAACATTAATAAAGAGAGGCTCAGTCGGAGCCCTCATGATTTTTTTTAAAAAAAATGACCTAGTGACCTAGGTTTTGAAAATACATGGTCCACTTTCAAATCCATAGTTACTTAGTTTTATGTTATCTAATTAAAGTGGATAATTGGATCAAAATGTGCCCTGTATGGTTGTCCTACACATATTCTAGTGTTCGATATTGGCCTAGTCTTTGATAAACTATGACCTTGTTTCTTACTTGGCATGGATTTCATTATATTTACATTTTCAAAGCAAGCATTTAATGAATCTTTAGATTTTTGCAACCGTTCATAGCCTCATGAATGACGTACATTCGATCAACAGCTGCCAAGCTCACTTGCCTGTGCAATGCATTCATTAGCCAGAAGTTACACTGGTGTTGTGATTGACAGCGAGCCACACCTGAGCTGCACATGCAAAACAAGCTTCTTGGCTGTCTGTATAGTCGCACTGGTCATTTCGCTTTTCCGTTTTACACTCCAACAGAATCGTTAATACAATTACATAAAAATACAAAACTGTTTTGTTTCCTAAATTATAAATAATTTCTACATATTGGATATTTATAATAAAATGTAAATATAAGCAATAAATTCATTTTTTTGGAATGTTCATGGAATCATGAATACTTCAGGTCCCTTGCAATGTTACTGTGGAGCTCATCAGGCTTCATTTATTTTGCAAGAGACCCGAAGTATTCATGATTCCATGAACATTACAAAAATCGAATTAATTTCTTAAATGGAAAACTCACACTTTTTTCAAATGTATTTATTATAAAGCTTACAGTATGGCAGGAATAACTCCTCATTAAATGTTTGCGAATGCTCTTCAATTAGCCTGTAATTAATTTCTTTTGCTTCTTCATGGGGGTTCTGGCTAATTTCAAGTTAATGAGCTCTACACAAGAAAACTGGAAGCACTTCCATCTGCTTACACACAACACAAGCAAAGTTATATATCCTTGATAATGTCAAAAATAACAATGTTTTAGAGTAATATTTTTAGCAGTGGGTGCATTGATATATATTTTGATATCTGGCCAATATTTAATATTTATTTCAAAAATTTAACCCTTAAAGCACTAATTATTTCTATAGCAGACGACTTATTTTGTATCAATTTTCTTCAATATGGGTACAAAAAGATAGATTAAAACAAATGAAACTTATTGAAAAATAAAATATTTTTCTTTTGTCAGTTGTAACATTATAATTTGCATTGATGTGACCTTTGATTGTAATTTAAACAGAATATCCATTATCCATTATTAAAATGGAGAAATTTACTGAAGGTGCTGCTTCAATCATTCAGCTGACCTGCATAAAGAGGTAAACTCAGGTCAATGTATGTGTGTTGCTGTATGATGGCTGCTCCAAGATGTTTGCATAAAGTTGATAAATAGTCCTGTAATTAACTTAGCAGATGAATAAATGATCTGTGAAAATTAAATCAGTACAAAATGAAATGTTAATTTTTGATTCAAGTATAATGTTAAAAGTCGAGTACAGACACTTTAAAAAATAAATATTATGACAACGTATCGAGGAGGGCTGATGACAACAGTGCTCTTTAGAATGAACAAAAATTATTTCAAAGATTTGATACACTAACCTATTTTTGGAACCAACATAACAAATATACAACTTCAACATACTGTTTAAACAAGCATTCTGACACTGCTTCACAAAGATTAAATAGATAATAAGGCCCCTATCAGGTACAAATTTCTATGATTTGTCCTATTGACTTTTTTTTATAATCCAGTATGACTTCGCAATGAACTAAGTGAAGCTATTATGAAAACACTTTCCCAAAGAGTTTCATGAAGATTGAATCAAAACTGTGTTCTCGAAATCGTATACAATTTTAGCTTTCTACTGTTGTTTTTTTTTCTCTTAACTTTGGCCAAGTGACCTAGATTTTGACTTGACTTGACCAAGTTTTAAACCAACTCTGGATTGTATAGAGAAAAATTTCTGACGAATTTCATGAAGATTGGAAATATGCCATCTAGATTGCATACAAGTATTTCGAAGTTCGGACCTACAAAACTGGTCTTACCCAGTGTCAATATGGTGTTATTTTATTCAGAAAAAAACATTGTGACAGAGATTCAAGAGGTTTGGATCAAAACTGTTTTTAGGTTGAACATATCTAGTGATATTAATGACTTTATCTTCAACAGTTTTCAAAATATCATCTTTTCAAAAAAGTCCCATTTAAATGCATTAGGAAGCAAATTTGACCTTGACGTTAAGTATGTCAAAGTCAACATAGGACCATTATTTGAACAAACTTGGTAGGCCTTACATCACCAATGCTACATACCAAGTTCCAAGGTCATCAGCCTTCTGGTTCTGGAGAAGCAAGAATTTAAAGTGTTTTTACCGTATAAGGGTGTGACCATGACCGTTTGAACAAATTTTTGTTCCCCCATTATAAGGAATTTCCATACAAAAATTGAGTTCATTTGGCACAGTGGTTTCATAGGAGAAGATGCTTGAAAATGTTGACGAACGGACGAACGACCGACGCCGGAGTCATCAGTATGCTAATAGCTCACCTCGAAGCCTTCGGCTCAGGTGCGCTAAAATATCAACACTATATCGATGCATGGGGAGAAGTTTTACCAACTCCACACTGAAACAACGACAGCTGTTGCGGCCTTTAAATAATCTGAAAAAGAAATAGAGTGAACCTTCCATATTAGAAAACTGCAGACTTGGTTTTATTGAGTCTGTTCATGACAACTTATGGAAAGTGCAACAATTCTCACGCCCCCTAGCACTGGCTTCTGCTTTCCGTCAGAACCCAATACTGCTGAAGGACCAGAACATGACAAAATAGCAACACTATTTTAATGCATAGGGAGAGGTTTTACCAACTCCGTAACAGAAACAACGACAGCTGTTGCCATCTCTAAATTATCTGGGAAAACAGATCCTTCAGAAATAGAGCAAACCTACTATATTAGAATACAGCAGGCTTGCTTTATTGAGTCTGTTTATGAGATCTAATGGAAAGTGCAACAATTCTAAGGCCCCCTTTCACCGGCTCAAATGGTATTCTGCTTTCTGTCAGAACCCAATATTCCTGCAGGAACAGAATATGAAAAATTATATGTTACAAAAATAGTTCAGATGTTGTGGAGATAAACTGTCTACCAAAGTTTCATGATTTGATCAATACTATGATCGCTCTAGTGTAAACAACGTTCTTGCTTAGATTTGATCATTTGGCTTGAGCTGACCCACTTTCAAACATGCTTTAAATTTTTGCTCAGAAAAACATCTTGATAAAGTTTCATGAAGAATTTACCAAAATACTGATCACAGAGGGTACATTAAGTTTCCTATGAATTGACCTTGTGACCCTTTTTTTGGCAGAAATTGGTCAAGGTTTATACGAATCTATCACGAGTGTGAGGGTGGGATAGAAAAACCTGTCCTGAGGATCACCGATTGGCATCAGAAGGCTTGAAGAGTGATGGCAAGCGCCGATCACAAGGGACAGATTTTTCTATTCCATCCTCACATGTATAATGGATTATTTTTTCTTGTTCACCACTAAGTTCAGCAATTTATAATGGAAACACATGGAAAAGGCTTCCAGAAAATACTGAATTCACTGAGATGCGACATGGTGACGTCATTTGAAAATTTTAAAGACGACACGCATCGGCGTGCGACCAGCGTATTGCCAGAGTGCGAATGTACGTTTTTATCTTCCCAACGGGCTGGTACGGGTTTGTGAGATAAATAGAATCCATCATTGGTGTTCAGTGGGGACAGAAAAATCCCAACCCGAGGGCCCACCGTTCGAGTGGGAAACAAGTCTTGCCGAGTTTCCCACTGAATGGTGGACCCGAGGGTTGGGATTTTTCTGGATCCACTGAACACCAATGATCGATTCTTTTTCTCATATACCACGACCGTATGGTACAGTACTGTGTAATATCTGTTGGTGACGTCACTGAGGTCGATGTTTACCGTCAATGACTTGCGCTGTACAAATCAACTTGAAACAGCGAATAAACAGCACATTAAACAATGAACAAATGGCTATTTCATCAAAATGGATTTACAAGAACTAGCTTATCAGCCACAGTAGTTCGAGTAAGTAATTTTGTTGTGGAAAATGTGTGTGTGTATTTTTTTACATCGTCAAGGCTCCCGGTCCCGGTGGATTCAGTCACTCATTGCCCAACACAACAGGTAAAATATGCGGATCGCAATGCACTCAGCATGTTCAAAGCATTGAATAAAGGTTGTAAGTAAAAATGCGCGATTTTATTTTTAAACCAAGTTGAAGGCTGACTTAAATCACTGAAATTTCAACATTGAACTTTTCCTGACTGACAACAATTCAACTTTCGTTTTCCAAGGAATACAGTCATGCGCAAAAAAATGTTTTCTCACATTAGCAACCGGCCGCATGTGGCTTATCTCGTAAAAATAATTAGTTACGCTTATCTCACATGGGTAGCGATGTGGGACAGATTTTTCCAACAGCGAGCTTACATAGGGATCACTCGATCTTGTATGCGTTGGTATGTGAGGATGAATCATCTCACATGGGTAAAACAATGGAAATCTCGATCTGGTGTGCGAGATAAATAGAATCCATCATTGATGTTCAGTGGGGACAGAAAAATCCATTCCCGAGGGCCCACTGTCCCAGTGGGAAACGAGGCTAGCCGAGTTTTCCACTGAAGGGTGGACCCGAGGGTTGGGATTTTTCTGGAACCACTGAACATCAATGATCAATTCTTTTTCTCTTATACTGTTATTTTGCGATATTTATAGACATTCTATTTATAGCACATAACGTCGTTTCGACGTTACGTTGCTAACGTTATTATTATTATAAATGTTTAGCGTAATTGCTGATTAAATCTACAATCATGCTACTTGGTTATTAGTTATACGACGACACAACATTTGGCGACGAGGAAAAACGGCTTAGTTTACTAGGGCAAATGCAAATACATTACTGCAAATAACCATTTTTCTCACAATGGCAGAAGGTGGAAGAAATTTGCGAATAAACCCGTTTACCGTGGATGAGGACCACATAGCAACGGGCGAAAAATAGGATGAATGGCTAGAGGAACTTGAACGGGAGATGAGATTTTTCCGTATCAGCGATGCAGCTGACAAGAACGACGTCATGCTTATCTAAGGCGGTGTAGATATAAGAAGGTTGGAGAAGAGCTTGCAAGATCCTGGCGATGGCGATTTGTACACCAAATTAAAAGGGAAGTTAACTGATTATTTCTCACCTAAGAAGAATATACATTATTCCAGATATTTATTTCTTAAAATGAGACCGCATATTGGCGAAAGTACAATAGCATATGCAGCACGCTTACGAGAGAAAGCAGTAAACTGCGAGTTTCACGACCGTGACGAGCAAATATTAGAGCATATTATACAGACATCAGATAATTCTGAGTTAATTCGTAAAGTTTTGCATAAGAAATGGACACTGCAACAAACATTGGCAGAAATGCAAGTACTTGAAGATACATCCATGCAATTGGAAGCTATGGGACATCAAAATAATACCAACGTATCAAAGATAAACAGAAAGAGAACAGACAGACGCCAATACCCAGCGGCTGAGCAAAACAACACAAGGGCAAAATCCTGCAGATATTGTGGTAGAGCACACCCAATGAAAAAGGAACTTTGTCCTGCATATGGCAAATTCTGTAGCAAATGCGGAAAATCGAATCACTTTTCCACAGTTTGCTTATCAACTGCAGACCCAAGCGATAGAGCACACCGAAAACCTTCACGTAACTCAAAGAGGGATGTGAGACGAGCTTCAAACGAGTCAGATGCGGATAGCGCGGATAGTGACGTAGACCCAGACATAGACTTTGTGGCAGATTCTGTAAGACACCTAACAGTTGGCAAGATCAAGATTAACAGGGTTAGCGACGTTGAAAAGACAGTACCAATCGTGATAAACGATGTTATCGTCCACATGGAACCTGACAGCGGAGCAGACGTCAGTGTGATGGACGAACGACAATATAATGCATTAAAACGCAAATCATATGAAGACATAGCGCTTAAGACAAGCAAAACGAAGTTAAGCACTCTTCAAAATGAGCTCCAAGTGACTGGGGAGTTTACAGCTACAGCTCGCAACCAGACAAGAGGAGCAGAGACAACCTTTATAGTAGTCAAAGGCAAGATTAATTCCCCACCATTGCTTGGTAGGAATGCGCTTTTCGAGTTAGGCATGCTCGATATATGACCAGATGGATCTCTGAAAGAAACAAACGAGTTGAGAAGAACAGATGCATTAGCTATTAAATCTGTTCTTGATAGCAAAGTAGACTCTGACGTAGAGAGGATATTGAAGCAACATGACAAAGTATTCCAGGGAATAGGCAAGATATTCGATGTGAGAAACAATGAGGATTTTCTGGTCAAATTCTCCATGAAAGCAGATGCTACACCTGTTGCACAAAAACCTCGCCCTGTGCCATATTATTTACAAGAACCACTGCGGAAATGGCTGGATGAGTGCATCAAACAAGATATTTTTGAGAAAGTTGATTCAAGTGATCCAATTACATGGTGTTCTCCTTTAGTGGTACAACCGAAGCCTAGATACAAGAATGTAAGTAGAGATAACTTAGAACCACATATGATCCGAGCTAGTGTTGATTTTAGGGTTCCAAATAAATACATGGAGAGAAACCGAATTTTACAATCACCAGTTGTGGAAGATTTCACTTGTAAATTTCAAGACTGCAAAGTTTTTTCTAAAATGGATTTAAAACAAGGTTATCACCAACTGATTCTGCACCCTGATTCAAGAGCTGTGCTACATTCAGCACACCATGGGGCAACATGAGACCAAAAAGATTGATTTTTGGTGCAAAATCATCCCAAGATTTGTTTGATGAAGCAATTTTCAGAATTTTTGGGGACATTCCGTATTGTTTGAACCAAAGAGATGATATCCTGATTGGAGGACCCACATTAGCTGATCATAATAGAACGCTAGAGACTGTCCTTCAGCGTGCAAAGGACTACGGCATCACACTTAATAGAGAGAAATGCCAATTTGGAGTGCAAGATTCTATGGATACCGATTCACAAGCGAGGGACTGAAACCTACGCATGAGAAATGTCGTGCTGTGAAAGAATGCAGCTCTCCAAACTCAAGAGAAGAAGTAAGAAGTTTTCTAGGTATGATTGGGTACCTATCCAAATTTATTCCTCGATATGCCGTGCTGACAGCTCCATTGAGGAGATTGACCAGACAAGATGTACCATTTTCATGGGGACCAGAGGAGAATACTGCATTTGAAAAGCTTAAAGCAAGCATTACAAGTGATGATACAATGGCATTTTTTGATCCATGGAAACAAATTGTTGTTCGAACAGAAGCAAGTTTTCATGAAGGACTATCAGCTGGATTGTTCCAACGAACAGGGAAAGGGTTACAGCCTGTACATTACATAAGTCGATCGACGACCTCTGCAGAAAAGAGATATAGCCAAACAGAGAAAGATGCGTTAGCTGTGAAATGGGCAAAAACAAGATTTGGGATATACTTGCTAGGAGCGCCAAAGTTCAAGATAATTACATCTCATAAACCACTGATTCCTATGTTCAGCAAAGCATGCTCAAAATTACCACCAAGAATTGAGAAATGGATTATGGAAATGCAGGACGTTGATTATGAAATTATTTATGAACCTGGAAAAGACGCTGCAGAACCAATGGATTACTTATCAAGGCATCCACTTCCAGAAACTGAGAGAGACGATACAGAACAAACAATAAATGCCATAATCAGCAATGAACACGGAGTAGTGATGAAAGGTATAAAAGAGGCTATTGCAGGTGATTTTGTTCTTCAGGATGTCATGAAAATAATGAAAGAAAATTACTGGGAGAGACAAAAGGACAGACCAGAGATCAAACCATATTATTTGGTAAAACATGAGCTTTATCAAACAAAAGGATTACTTTTTCGATGCAGACAAAAAGTTATTCCAGAGAAGTTACAGAAACAAGTCATCATAGCTGCTCATAGCTTAGGTCATTTTGGCATGACAAGAACTAAACAGATGCTCAGAGCAAAATATTGGTTCCCACGTCTTAACAGTATGGTCGAAGACTATATATCCAGATGCAACCAGTGCCAGATAGCTACTGTTGAACACAGACAGGAGCCTGTCAAACCAACCACAATACCAGACACAGCTTGGATTGCAGTCTTTGTTGACTATGGAGGACCCTATCCTGATGGCCACTATAATCTAGTGGTGATTGACAAAAGGACACGGTTTCCCGTTGTTGAGCAGACAACATCAACGTCATGCAAGGTGACATGCGATAGACTAAGAAAAATATTTGCTACACACGGAATACCAAAGAAAGTAGAATCTGACAATGGACCTCCATTCAGTTCCATAGATTTCAAGGGATTTGCTGAAGAAATGGAATTTGAGCACCATAGAGTTACTCCAGAACACCCTAGAGCAAATGGAGAAGCTGAAAGTTTCATGAAGGTATTAAACAAAACTGAGCAGATAGCACACAGTGATGGAACACCAAGCAGCTCTGCAATACAATACATGCTCATGGGGTACCGATCAACGCCACATCCAGCTACAGGATATTCACCATATGAAGCACTCATGAGAAGAAATGTGCGGACGAAACTGGACTATGAAGAAACTGGCGTAAGATTATCATAGAATAGAGAAGGAAATTACAAAACGTGACAGACAATATAAAACAAAGTGGGATAAGCAAAACAGACATCCAAAATGTGAAGAACACAATTTTAAGGTAGGGGACAAAGTTCTTTTAAAGAAAAGAAAAGAAAACAAATGGTCCACAGCACATGAAAAAGAGTACTATGAAATCATTAAAATATATGGGTCAACAATCATTGCAAGGCGTAAATCAGATGGACGTTCTAAAAGGAGAGATTATTCAAAATTCAAACTTCTGAGTGAATCACGGGATGAGAGATGGAGAGAACGAATATTACGAAAACCGAACCATAATTAACAAGACCAACCAAACAGAACAGAAGTTGAAACAAATCATACAGAAAGAGATGATAGACAAGATGATACAACACTCGAAGTCACAGACCAAGAACAGCCACAACCGCAAAGAAGGGAGCTGCCAAGAAGAACACGTAGATTACCATCTAAGTTCAAAGACTATATTCTAGATTTTAAAAAGAAGAGATAAGTTCAATTCAAATACTGCTTAAATTAATTGTAAACTTTTATATACTAACTGTGATAACAAATCAAATACTTTGAATAACTTTCAAACAAATTTATTTAAATTATTTTCCAATTTAGAATCTGGATCTTTTTAAAATATGGGAGAAATGTTATACTGCGATATTTATAGACATTCTATTTATAGCACATAACGTCGTTTCGACGTTACGTTGCTAACGTTATTATTATTATACATGTTTAGCGTAATGGCTGATTAAATCTACAATCATGCTACTTGGTTATTAGTTATACGACAACACAACATATACCACGACCGTACGGTACAGTACTGTGTGATATAGGTTGGTGACGTCACTGAGGTCGATGTTTACAGTCAATGAGGCGCGCTGTACAAATGAACTTGAAACAGCGAATAAACAGCGCATTAAACAATGAACAAATGTTTATTTCTTCAAAATGGATTTATAAGAAATAGCATATAAATCAGCCACAGTAACTCGAGTAAGTAATTTTGTTGAGGAAAATGTGTGTGTGTGTGTGTGTGTGTGTGTTTTGGCATCTCAAAGCTCCCCGTCTGGGCGGTGCATTTAGTCATATATTGTCAAACAGGTTAAATGCACTCAGCATGTTCAAAGAATTGAATAAAGGTTTTTTTGCAAACCTTTTAAACCAAGTTGAAGGCCGACTTAAATCGCTGAATATTCAACATTGAATTTTTTCCTGACTGACAACAATTCAACTTTTGTTTTAGAAGGAATACAGTCATGTGCCAAAAATGTTATCTCACATTAGCAACCGACCGTGTGTGGCTTATCTTGTATAAGTTACGCTTATCTCATATGGGTAGTGGTGTGGGACAGATTTTTCGGACAGCGAGCTTACATAGGGATCACTCGATCTTGTATGCGTTGGTATATGAGAAAAAGTTGTCTAGATTTTGTCGAGATAAATATTCTGACAAAAAATCAATGAATAAAGGACCAAAACGGTGCGATTCAGGGTGCACACAAGGTTGTTTGACATGAACTGACTTGACCTAGTTTTTAACGTGGTCTTATTTTGTGAAGATGTACATTTTGACAAAGTTTCATGACAATTGGATCGAACTGATGCCGTCTTGAGGGTATACATTTTTTTAAAATTTGACTTAGTGATTTAGATTTTGACCTGGCTAGCTGTTTGTCCCTCATAAATTTGTTGAAATAAACATTCTGACAAGGGTTAAGATGATTGAATGAAAACTGTGTTCCCTAACATAAGGGTTTTCTAGAAATTGAACAAGTGACATAGTTTTTGAGATGACCCAACCCAGTTTCATAGTTGATCTAGATTTTATTGAGATTGATAAACTTTCTCGCTACATATCAAATATCAAGGCTCTCTGCAGTGTTTTCAGACGAGAAGGTTTTTTTATGTTTTCTCTTAATGAACCTGTATTAAACTTGTGATTGCTAGAAAAAGGGCATTTCGTTGCACCAGGTCCATAATTTCAACAAACTTGGTGATATCACATACAAAATATCAAGGCTCTAGGCCTTGTGGTTTCAGATAAAATTTGTGTTTATGTTTTCTAAATATAAGTCTATGGTAATCAATAAAGCGCCACCTATTATTTGCAGCAGGCGACAATTTCAAATTTTGCTGCTTTTTCAAAAATAACAAATACGGCATGATATTTCACCATGAATGGTCTGCTGCCAG
The DNA here is from genome assembly GCA_964019695.1 of Loripinus fragilis. Lineage (NCBI taxonomy): Eukaryota > Metazoa > Mollusca > Bivalvia > Lucinida > Lucinidae > Loripinus > Loripinus fragilis. Next base: position 308,018 of record OZ026515.1, on the reverse strand, counting down.
ACAATTCTAATGAAATATCATTCCTTATTTCTTTTGGAAATTCGGAAAAATGTCGCAAAATTTGTTGTCTGCTGCAGTCGTGATTGGCGCTTTAAGGGTTAATCATGTGAACACAGACCTGGCTTACTTTTGGCACAAAATACACAAGATGATGCTACTTACCTAATACAAAGGCTCTATTCTATGCCTAGTGGTTGCAGGTAATTCATTTTATGTTTTCCCTATACAATTATTTGTAAATATGACTCCAACGGGATCATTTTTTAACAAACTTCAGGTCTTTAGTTAAGAGTGCGTACCCAAAAATGAATTTTCTTATTTCTCAACCAAAATATATTTGTAGGTACTCAAAACACGTCTCAATGAGCACTAAAACATATGTTCTAACTGATGGATTAGAAAATATTTACAATTTTACGCTCAAAAATTTTGTTTATCTAAACCTGTAATTTAACTTGTAAGAAACCAATACAGAATATAAATGTCGTATCTGTAATCAGAGACCTTTCCTGCAAATTACATATGAAAGGCAATCATTGTTTATATTATGAAGGTACAGTTAAACCGTTGATACATACCACTGCAGGATATTTTTCACAAATCGTTATTTTTGCTAGCGATTCTAGCGAGATTCAAGCCTCTGTTGCAGAGGTATCGAAGCTACCCATTGAGCTTAATTGGCCAAGTAATTTTTGATGTCCAGGCTCAAATTCAAACGTGGTCAAGATTGTCTGCCCATCCAGAAAATCTGCATGTTTGAAAAAGTTTTGATCAAAACTGAAGGTGCTATTTCTGGGACAACACTTCCCCATGATAAGACTATGGTACATTTTGTTGCCATGGTAACCGCTGTGTTAATCTGACCTTTCCCAAATCTTTTTTGTCAATCCCAACAATGCTTAACATGACTAGTTTATGGCGATAGCCAAATGTTCAGGAGTTCATACTGTTTGAAAGTGTAGATGGACGCCAATGACGCTGGACCAAAACTATACTATAAAATCAACTTATAAACCTTCAAATCAGGTGAGCTAATATGAAACAGAATATACCCATGTAAACAGTGTAGACGTGCGCCAATGACGCTGGACCATAACTATACTTTAAAATAAACATGTGAGCCTTAAATCAGGTGAGCTAATATGACAAAATCAAGGATGATCTTATAAGGATTTCATCTGCCAAGTTAGGTCTAAAATCAGCAAGAAGTTTAGGAGATGTTGTTTGAAGCCTTTGCTCTAAAGCTGATGATGGAAAGTCAATTATCAAAAATGCTCATCTTAAGAACGTTCTGATCAAGTGAGCTAAACGTAAAATTGCTTTTGAGAAATTACGTATAATGTGGGCCCTGACGCGAGAAAACCTGTCTTTGGAGTTTGCAAACAACAAGGTTGCAGACCAGCCTGTGTATCCACGAACTCTGATCATTGCATTCGGTATTCGCATATTGGAAAGTATCACATCTAGACTTTACTGCTCAAGGCAGTGCTTCTTTTGTGAATAATTTTTATAAATTATTTGTGTTTCGTGTTTGTTTTGGTCATACTGTCTTGTTTTCCAGGGGTCTAGAGTTCGATCCCGGCCCGGTCCAATACTTTCGTGGAGATTGATCATGAAACAATTTCTACGGTCATTCTCCTCCCTTCCGCTGAATCATTCAAGAAGGGTTGTTGTCAGTTACAAGTGAAAGTATGTGCACGAAGTACTGGTTAACTGATAGTTCAAACTTGCCCAGGAAAAGTGTGGTTAGGTAAACTGACCGTCCCGCCATGACAATAGCTGTTGACATGGGATGTAAAGCAACAAAACAAACAAACCAATACTGTCTTGTTTGTTCCTTGCAGCTTTGTGGTCACCTGCTGGGATAGGGCTTACCTAAAATTTTGGGTCTCTTGTGTGTGATGTTTTTTTGTGTGTTTGTCACTTTCCTATACGGTGTCCTGGGTCAGCTGTGGTGCTTAATTGTATCAATTCCTGATCTTTGCCTTTATCCTTACTGTGCTTCCAACGAAATTTCAATTTTAGCTAGTCTCTGTAGCTGAGCAGGCTGGTTTGAATCTCACTTTGTCCAAAACCCGGAAGACAGGTTTTCTCGTGAAACGGCCCTTGTAACAAAATAGAGCACTAAAATGCATTTCTTTCAACCAAAACAGCTATATTGAAATCATAGGAATATCATAGGCGTTATTTTATCTTGAATGATGCAAACTTGAAAACTGGCTTAATTTTTGTGTACAAAGTCCCCCACTTTACATCCAGACCCAAAAGGCACACTTATACATGTACATGGATGAAAGTTCAAATCTTCAAAATTCTAAACTTTCAAAAACTGAATTATTAAATATACACTATGCTCACACCATAGAATATAAGAATCAATAATGAGTGTGAGGGTAGGATAGAAAAATCTGTCCCGAGGATTGCAGTTTGGCATCACGAGGCTTGCCAAGTGATGACAAATGATGATCCTGAGGGACGGATTTTTCTATCTTACTCTCAAAGGAATAATGGATTCTTTTTCTTGCTCACCACTGTTTCTATTCATTTGTTTATTTACTCCAAAATAAGCTTACAAAAGTCCCTGAATACGTTTAGATGCAATTTCACAGGATGACCTTAATTGACCTCCTGGGTAAGATAGCGTGGGTAAGATAAGATTTTCTATCCTAGGGTAAAATCTCAGATATCCTACATGGTGTTTAAGAAACGGTTAATCGTTTAAGGGTCAACAATCTTTAGATAACTAAAAATAAATCAGAGAAGCTATTGTTGTTAGCGAAAACTTTTATCCTTGCTAGTACAAACGTCAAATATATAATAATTGAGAGTCGGTTAATATCTTTTGACTTGCTCGGCACTTTTGACTGAAACTTAATACATAGATAAAATGAACATTTGGGCTTGACTGCAGTTTATCATCTTCATTTTGCTGTTGCTAGGCACCAGAAGACCGTCTCTCAGTGCTGTTCGTTTGCGCTAAAGACAAGTCTGACAAAGTAGCCATGAATGCAAAATCATTTCAAATCTCAAACAGTATAATAATTGACCTTGTTTCACACCAGTTGTAGCAAACAATATGTCAGCAATATTTTGAAACAGTGCATTAGAAAAAATTAAACTCAATACATATAGACCAGTCCAATGTTATTTAGGCTACAGACTGAGCTGAAATATCCCTTTAAATATCGACGTCGTTTTACTCAAAGGTATAACATCGCGAAAATTATTTTTTCTTAACGGGCAATATGTGCCCTCTTCAATTCTGCCGTTGAAGAGTTAAAAACCTTGTGCAAAAGATTGGTGGAGGCACAAGTGAACTACACAAAAAAAAGAAATGTTTCTTGCAAAATATTTTCACTCTTGCACATAAAACACTCTGTTGTTGGCATATTTGTTTATGTAATAAGCATAAGTGTCACCATTCATACATTTATCATGCTCAATCAAACTTTGGCGAACAATACTAACCAAAATTATTGATGCTGCTTTTTCTATTTGAATAGCTATGCATATAGTACGCTGCACTTTGGCAGTTTTGACTTTGTCAGGTTCTGTTACGACATAAAGCCGGTCAGGAAGGAAGAGGGGAAATCTTATTGGAAAATTCCTTTATGCGATGACGATGCTACAAGGGAAAAATAATGCACACAACTAGCAAAAACTTTTCAGTACTTTATGTACTAAGAAAACATCAACAACACATTAATATACAATGACACCACCTACGCTGTTATTTCTGGCTAATTGACCATCCTATACTAGAGCAAGTTGCCACTCCAAGATCATTTCAATAAGAATCAATCTTGGATTGTCCTGCTCTAGATGTACGTCAACTAGTCAGAAATAAGAGACGTAAAGAATATGATTAACATATAGCTTAAGTTCTCATAGAAAAAAAAATTGGGCCCTTTGATATTTCAGTTCTGACGAGAAATCTCGAGATTATACGCGTCTCGCGAACACTATGTCTTCTAAGCCGCACGTGTGTCTACTTCAGACCATCGGCGCTTAGGTGCTCGAGCCTGTACTTTGGTCGTCACTGGTTTCACATAATATTTCTTGCGCGTACTACTGACCGTCGTTCAAGACGTCAGGATTAATATAAGTGGTTCTTCCTGATCGTATCCCCACGTTGGGATGTCAGATTCACTTATAACAATTCAAGCCGGTTGGCTCCCAATTCGGCTATTCTACGTGGTAACGATTGGGCCTGATCCACGCTGGTCGTGGCCTGAGGGGGACAGCTAATAAGTGCCCTCAGGTAATAATCATTCGGCTCACCAACATCCAGCCTCCAACGTAGGAGGGGACACAAGAGACGATTCTGCAAAAAACAATCTATATTTAGAATCTCAGAATCACTCTTTTGCGTCAATAATGGGGTTGTTCGTTTGAAGTTCACAAAAATAGAAATAATTTCAGTGGTCTTACTCTTTAAAATTACAGCCTAACCCTATAAGCGCGCGGTTAGCCCTCACCCGTGGGTGTATGGCTAACGGCTCCCATGCGGTTAGGATGGATCGGCTCTTCTAAATATCCACACTCAAAATTATATAATAGAGAAGTATTTTTAGTGACTGGCCTATGTCAGCGCTAAACAATACCTCTTATGCCAAACGAACAAATCCATACGTAACAAAATTTCCTATACACTGTCGTAACGTCACCCTGGTTGAGACGCTATCGCAGCCGAAACATCAAGATCCCGTTGCCCCTTTTTCCCTTCAAGGTCACGTTATCTAGATAGTTTCGAGGTTTACAAATACTGATACCAATTCTCTTAAAATTCCAGGTAAAGGTTGAACAGTGTGGTGCCGACGTAACGTTTGGACGTTTACGTCGGACATCATCCTGCCCACGCGCTAATTTCGTACATGTATAACGTATAAGTTGTAAACAACTAATTATGACCTCTCGGCAAACATATTTACATCAATATTGAGAGATTACATTTTGCTGTTTTATGTGTGTAAAACCGTACAATGTTTTCTTACATTTATTTTGGTGTAACAAATATTTTTGCATTTACTTTGGTGTAACAGAGATATTTTACATTTACTTTGGTGTAACAAAAATATTTTACATTTACTTTGGTGTAACATTACACCTACCTAATCTCTAAACATACATGTCAGCTATCACCTTATTTATGTAAGTGTGTTGTAGTGTATGCACCTAACCCTTATTCTTATATGCGTCAGATATAACTCGAGGTGACACATTCAGGTCGCTACAGAAAGTCGACTATCACTGGCAGTTAAATCGTCTTTCCAACAACGCCATATAAAATCACAACAATTTAAAATCTAGCTGCAAAAATTGTTTTTCACCTATCAGTCCCTGGTAAATCTTTCAGCAGACCATTATAGTTTTATGTGCAGGCCCGACATGGCCTGTGACTACTTTTGTCCGAAATAACCCGACGAGTCCATCCGGACAGCTTTTACTATAGCCGCAAGAATGGTCCCAGCAGATTTTTAGGCATTATGCATGTGCGTAGCTTCATACGCAAGTGCGTAACAATCGCTATTTTCACCGAAAAAACGGGACGTTATTGATAACACCCGAAAGAACTCATACACGGAATGCTGGCCGATTCAACAGACGACAAAATAGAAAACGAGTGACTTATTATTTCAATACAATGTGACATGCTAGAGACATCGCGACTCAATGCAATAACACGAGTCGCCATCGCCCTGTCATGTACAATTTCAACACAGTAACCATATATATATAACTTCACGTACCTTATATAATAATGAATAGCGTCTCTTTATCGAACCTTTCAACGGTATGTTTAAAATGTCCCCTAACAAGAATGGGAAATTCCATCCTTTATATATTGAAAAATGCACAGGATTTCCGAGATATTCAAGAAAAGTAAGGAAATCGTGCAAGCGTTGATAAATATAGACACAATGAATTCCATCTCAGACAAACCGACCTTTATTGGGACTATCAGTAGAAAAAGTACCGTATCATGGTTCGAATAGGTGACCAGGTGCATACCTAAACCTCTGCGTATTTGTGCGTATACGCAACCATCACTGATTCTGTTTTTCCAGCCATTCTGCATCGTAACAGGTTCATATTAATATCATGTAATACTTTTTAGTGGACAAAGTCTAATTACACTCAATCGACTCACCACTATATGAAAAAGTAATGTATAGTTATATTTGCATAGTATATAACATATTTTAATGTGTATCCTTGTCATTTTTGCAGGACCTATTCTTAATCTAAATTAATAAAATAACAGAAATATCCCTCTTAAACCAATTTCGCTTTACTACAACGTATAGCATTACAAAAATTGTCATTTTATTGAAGACACATGCCTATATGACACAATTCCATCGCTGAAGGGGTTGATACAATTTGCATGTGCTTGCTGGAGGCTGAAGTAAACTAAACAACACAAAAAATGCTTCTTTTTTAAATTTTGATTTGATGTGTGTCATTTTGTGAAATTTTGGCAAGTTATGTCCGCGTTTTTGTGTTGTTGTTTCTTAAACTCTGGTATACTATAATCACTCCCATCCGTAAGTCCATGCGTCTGTCTGTCCATCTGAACGTCCGCCAGTAGGTTAATTGCTTAAGAAGCTAACTCCGCCATGTATTTTGCACATACTGTTCATATTTGGCACAGTAATTGATTATTGTGTGTAGACGACAATTAAGTTTCCGATTATTGCTATGACCTTGATTTCAAAGGTCAAGTTCAAATGTACTTAAGATTTATGTTATGGTATGGTCAGCCCAAATTTCTCTCATTTTTCCTCCGATGGTGTTATTATTTCCCTCAATGATAGTTTATATTGTGTGAATTTCAATCAGCAAGTGTCACCCTATTTGGTCAACCGTACGAAAACAGTTAGACCGTGAGCTGCTTATAGACCCCCCTTCCACAGGGGAATTTCGTACACTATAATTTTCTAAACCTACACTATATATGACGCAAAATGACACATGTTAGCCCTCTGGCAGTTTGGGCGTTACCGTGTTACAGCCATGTTAACTACATTACCCTATCACAGCTCCCAATCCTCTTGTGCAAATACAAACCTATACCTTAATTTTATTAATTGACATGATGATGATCTTAAAATCACTTAATTAAACGCAGCAAACAACAAGTATGCATCAAAACAAGTTAAATTTATTATATTGCAGTTATATACGTTACTTACCTTCAAATATACTACTATTTAGTGCTGTGCTATCACTAGACCACGAACTGCCAAATATATCTGAGGGGGAGTTGTATACACTATAATTTTCAAAAATCACATTACATAAGCAACAAAATAATGCATGCTACCTCTTTATTGGTTGGGGCGTTACCCTGTAAAAGCAGTGTTTAATACGTTACTCTTAAATAATAGGAAATCCTATAGTATATAATATCAAACTGTTTCTTATTCTTACATATCAATATTATCTTGTAATTGAAATTAAATGACTAGCAGTATAAGTTTAACACATGTATGCACCTTTAATTACTGTTACATACGTTACGTTTCTTCAAATACATTATTTTAGTGCAATATTAGCATCATATGAGGTTAAACTGCCAGAGGATGTAGATTATTGCCATTTGAGGGCTCAATTAAATGAGAGAAACAATAACTATTGCATTTTTAACATAAAATTTAAGTGGGATTAAACTCTAACAAAAGTATGGGTGATGAAAAGGAAGAAACTTGAACTCAAAGTACATAAAATGCCATTTCAATTAAGAGTGTTTTATCGAATATATGTTAACATCACTTACAGAAAATTCTTAATTAAATGATCAAATTATGTTTCTTAAATGCTTAAATAATATCACTTATCTGTCCTACACTTATATATGTGTAATTATTTTTATACATGAAATGATACATTGTATATGCAAGACATTTTTCCTCACCGTCTACATTTCAATTTAGATGAAACATGATATTAAGCATGTAGTAGTTTAGTAAGATCTATTGATCATTATCTAAGCCAACAAAATACATATATAGCTTATCAGCTATTGATTACAACAACTATATTGATAACAATCTAGGAAGAAAGCTACCTTACAATTTCTAAAATTGTAAGTCATTTTAAGCATAGTCAAAATCAAGAAGTGAAGAATTTAAACAGGTGTTTATCCTTTGAACAAAAGTTAAAGGTTTTTAATCATAGTGATTTCTGACCCATATATGGCACCCACCATACCAAACCTATGGTTATATCCCCTATGGTAATGAATCCCTGTATATCTAAAGCATGTCCAGTATACACTTTATCGTGGTAACATGTATAACACAAATATTTTAGGTTATTATATAACACTTCGTCGCTTCAGTGCTATAGTGTTCCAAGTGACATTTTGGTCAAAAATGAGTTATGCATAGCGTTGGAAAGGCGATCAAGTGTTCTATCTACTGGTGAAGGTTTCATTAGCATATCTCCTCCCAGTAAGCTTAAAATCGCTGTGCGTTTCTGTTCTATCTACAAAAAGATAATTTTGTTCAGTGCTATAATGTTCTAAGTGATTTTCATCCTATGACCAATGATGATTATGTCACGTGACTGGGTGAGTTCAGTGTCTTACTGTTCTATCTACATTAATTCACTTCCCTTGGAGAAATTGCTTAAAATTTAAGTTACCTCCCTTACATAAATTTATATTTCCTATACTGAAGCGGTTTGTCGGTTTTATGAGTAACTAATGGCTATATCGGCTACTTTTAGGTCCAAATAATCCACTCACTTAAAAATATAGCTCAAATTGATCCATGGACAGAATAATAAGCTGTAGAAACAGATTACCTCCCTTACACATATCTAAACAGCTTTAATTGAAGAAATTTGTCGATGTTATTACAAATCAATGGTTAAATCTGCTACTTTTAGGTCCAAATAATCAGATCAGTCTATAATATTATTCAAATTGACCCCATTGACAGAAACATTAACGGTAGAAACAGATTACCTCCCTTGCATAAATGTTAATGGCATAATCCGTGTTTTTTGTTACTGATATGCCAAATAAAAAAAAATATCAGATACTTTTAGGTACAAATAATCATTTCTGTTCGGACAAGTATATGAATTGACTCCATAACCAGAATAATAAGCTGTGGGAAAATATAGAACACTATAGCACTGAACGCGATTTTTAGGGCATAATGTTCTATCTGCAAACTGTAAAATGCCTGTCACTTCCATATTTCTGTAAAAATTTCTTCAAACCAAGATCATTTACACTGTATGTATACATTTTAACCCTCTGGTATGATTCAAAGGTCTGTGATAAATAAGGCATCAAAAATCAGGATGCTAAAATTTTCAAACTCATTTTTCTCAAAACTTGTGCAATGGTAGATAGAACACTATAGCACTGAAGCGACGAGTTGTCATCTGTTTCATCTGGTTAAACAATTTTGTGAGGTTATGAAACATGACAGCATAGGTTTTGTTCTAAAGGTTCTTTGTAAGTCATATATTTAAAAAAGATAATACATAGAAAGTTCCATTGCATTATTAGTATTGTATTGTAGACATGACTAAATAAAAGGACTTAAATAATCCATTGGTAATTTTGCTTTGAGTTATTTCTGTCAATTATACTCAGTCTAACAGTGAAATTTTGTTTTATTAATATTTAGCATTCCAAATGAAAATATGATCATGGTTACAAAATTACATCCTTTTAGTCATTTGTATAATTCAAATCAAGCTAAATAGATTATAACTAGTAACTCAAAGAATAAATCAAATGAGCCAGCACATTTGATTTTAATACTTATCACAGTTTCAAGAAATGAAGGCTCATGTTGGCCTGTCTAAATGTGTAGACTCACCAGAGCTCTTTGCTGCCTGCATGCACTTAGTATAGATGTAGACCACAATTAAGAAAGCTGGCTCCACTGCGTCAGTATGGACAATTAATGCTGGCTTTTGCCAATATGTGATAAGTACCAAAATCTCACATGCTTGTCAAAACTTCATTTGAGCTCTTTATATATTACATTAAATAAGATCGGTAATTATTGTTTCCATCTTAATGCAATAATTTTTATATTTTTGCTACTGTCAAAGAACAAATCTGAGATATGGTTTCAATATTTGGTACACTATATCATACACACATGTAACACCTATGACAATAGATACACTGCAATATATCTGATATTTATAATAACTTTTTCTTTGCGAAAGAAATATGATTTTTTTGGAGATAATTGAAAAAAAGACGTATGAAAATCAGAAATACAAAGATACTTATCAACATAATCATGTATACTTCGTTAACACTGCATGTAAGTGTATTTTGGTAACACTGTTGATAGTGACTTAGGGTGGCCTCTCAATACTATTTTTGTCAGAACAGTTGACTTTTTTGTATGTGTCCTAATTCCAATCTCTGGCGTGTTTAGAACTCATTCTATTAGTTTAAAATTCATATAACGCTTTGCAATTTTTTGGTCATGCCACATTCTGTATAGTGGAAAGTAGCATCGGCTGTTTTGACATTAATTTATACAACTAAGTAAGATCTCATGACAGCACTGTTTTATATGTTTTACTTTTCCTTCCCACATGCTAAAAGAACATTGTTTAATCTATTTTACATTTACTTGAATTCAGCTGGCCAAATTTGGTCTGCCCTTTTTCTGGCTGTTAAAGCCTTATAAATTTAAATTGGTATCGTAAGTAACAACATCCGATCATTGTCACGTAAAAACCCACCATTAACACTTATTTTTCCCCCTTTTCATGGAAGTATTTTTTCTTTGTAAATCATTTACTTATTTATATAAAATTTACATTGCTTGAGCAAATGATCAGAAATACTATGTTGATTTCATTAACATTTTTACATACTATACAGTGAAAGCTATGCTGAAGATAACAACGTCCATTTAAAAGCTAAAAATAAAGTAATGTGTCACTATCTGCATATGCAAATAAGAAGTCAGTATAAACTCTTATTTGGTGACAAATTCTTTAAACAGTTTCTGATTACATTCACTTATAATGCATAGAATCTAATGTAACACATATTAAATTTTATTGTACCAACTAATATAAGCTTGATTCTATCTGGATTGTTAGCGCACACTTTTGTATGCTACCACCTCCAACACAACATTTAGTTAAAAAGCAGTTTTTTACTGTAGATGAGCATAAATATACAAGGAATACTAGCCTGTATCGTGTTACTGACTATATGTTCATATAATATGATCAACAGTTAACTGGTTGCACTAAAATTATAAAAATTATTAGGTTGCTGTTAAATAAGCAATTGAAATAAACTTAGTACCAAAAGTCTTCAAATAAGTATAACAAAATCTAAATCCACCTTATATTACCATTACAGACTAAATTCATACTGTCTTTGGCATCATTTTGGACACATAGTACCTTATGATATATATTTAATATGGTAATATATGTTACTTTAACCGTTTTGACTAAACGAGGGAATATATTTTTATTCAGCTACCACATGAGAGCTATCACTTGAGAGCTCAAATATTCTTTGTTAATGAAGTTTAAAAGCTACAAATTTTGCCAAATTGGTAAAATAAATGTGTTAGTTTAAAGTTCAAAAATAAATTATTTCACAAAAGCAAATATGCCTTGACAATTTGATATAGTCTCTTAATACGAACTGATAAATTCCATTTCAGACAATTTATAATCTTTTTATATATTAAACACACAAAAAATGAAATAAATTAAAATACCCTATGGTGTATCATTTAGGGTATTAATCAATATATAGAACGCCTTGAAGTTAATGTAGCATAGAAAACATATTGGCAATCAAGCATCAAGATATTTTACACCAGAAACAATGTTTAATATCCTCTTTCTGTCTTGCTTATCAATAGAATGCTCATATATGGTGTAAAAAGCATTCAGATAGGATTGCATGCTGTATTTTAAAATGAAAAGATTCTTACCTTACATAACGTTTTCCTCAGGTTTGTCATATTCAACAGCTTATAACTTTTAGAGTTTTTGTGATAGAAGCAAGCTGTTTGCAGTTTTGGAATGTTCAGTGAATTGTCTTTCAGAGACATGTATATTAATCTAAAATATCCATAGAAAAAAATATCAAATGAAACTATTTAACAAAATTTCAATCATTTCATAGGGTGTAGATTCAATGTAACGTAAATGCCACCATAATGGGCCTAAATAACTTTGACAAACATCAATATCTGCAGGGAATAAACTGTTCTTGTATATTAGATGACTATTTAGCCAATTTGAATTGTTCAAGTACTACCTAAACAGCCTTAATTACATATTTTTGTTTTTCAACAATGAGGGGTAACGTAATTAACACGCTGTAACACCCAAACGCCCCAGTCGGCAGAAAGCTTACATATTTCAAAAAGCTCGTTAGATGATACGCTTTATGAAAAACATAGTCTACAAAATTTCCCCTGGGGGGATGAAGCAAAACCATTAGTAGCTCATAGCCTAAGTGTAAATGATACCCGCACGAAAAATTCGACAATACTACAACGGATTTTCGCGAGTCCTCGGCAATACTCAAGCGGTAATTTCAGATTTTTGCTTTACCTTGACGGTACTTTTATTATCGCAAAAATCCACGTAAAATCCACCTATTATTATCTTCATAATTTTATCTCCATTATCGAAGAAAAAGTACACCAACTATTATCGCCAAAAGTTTTATAGGTATAAATTATGACTTTGTATAATTCTATCTAACAAAACTACCACGAGAAAAAATCAGTTTGTGAATGTATGAGACAATACTTTAAAATTTATCTTGTTTGCAACTGCGTTGTCCAGAAGGAGTTTTATCTTGAAATCTTGAAACTTCTACTCGCATGCTACCCAGATGGCAGGCTTACGTCTGGTCCGCTATTTTGCTGGTTGAGGTGGGGCTGCCAATGAAGATGCAGCGTCGGTTCGACGTCTGCAACATGCTATTCCTTCAGCAAGGCTATCGTCGTCGGCAGGTCAGGCGATCGCCGGAACACGTTTTTGTTCGCGTATGGCATTATGTATCCGCCATGACAAATTCATTCTTTTCAGCTCATGAACCATTTCGTATGTACCTTTGTATTTATTGAATCTTAACACCCACTTTAGGCTACAGACTGAGCTGAAATATCCCTCTAAAAATCGACGTCGTTTTACTCAAAGGTATAACATGACATAAATTATATTTTCTAAATGGGCAATATGTGTCCTCTTCAATTATGCCGTTGAAGAGTTGATATCTTTGTGCAAACGATTGGTGGAGGCTCAAGTATACTACACAAAAAAATGCTTATTGAGAAATATTTTTACTCTTGCACATAAAACACTCTGCATGTTGCATATTTGTTTATGTAATAAGCATAACTATCACCAATCATACATATTAGCATGCTCAAGCATACTTTGAAGAACTATACTAGTAACCAAAATTATAAATGCTGCATTTTCTAATTGAATGTGCTATGCGTTTAGCACACTGCATTTTGACATTTTTGACTTTGTTAGGTTCATATTAATATCATGTAATAAATTTAGTGGACAAAGTCTAAATACGCTCAATTGACTTACCAATAGCTGAAAAAAGTAAAGTATAGCATTTTTGCATAGTATATAGTATATTTGGAATTGTATACTTGTCATTTGTGCAGGACCTACTATTAATCTAAATTGGTAAAATAACAGAAATATCCCTCTTAAATCTATTTCACTTTACTCCAATGTATAACATTACAAAATTGTCATTTTATTAAAGAAACATGCCTATATTACACAATTCCGCCGCTGAAGGGTTTGATGCAATTTGCATGTGCTTGCTGGAGGCTGAAGTATACTGAAAAACACAAATAATGATTCTATTTTAAAATTTTGATTTTATGTGTGTCATTTTGTGAAATTTGGCAAATTATGTCCACGTTATTGTGTTGTTTTTATAGTCTGGTATATTATAATCCGTCCATGCGTCTGTCTGTCCATCTGAACGTCTGTCAGCTGGTTAATTGCTTTAGACGCTAACCTCTGGATATAATTGGCGTATACTGTTCTAATTTGATACAGTCAAACATTCAAGTGTGTAGATGACAACAGAGGTTCTGATTATCGCTATGATCTTGATTTCAAAGGTCAAGGTCAAATATACTTAACATTCATTTATGGTTAGGTCAGCGTAAATTTCTCTCATTTTTTCTCCTATGGTGTTAATAATTTGCACAATGATAGTTTATGTTGTGTGAATTTTATGGCACTGATATGATCTTGGAGTAAAGGATCAAGCCCAAATATACCTAAAATCTGTTCTACTGCTAAAAAACCTCTCCTTTAGAATTTGACCAAAGGTGTTCATATTTTGCACAATGATTGCCTATGGTTTGTAGGTGAAAGAAATGTTTCCAAAAGCCAATTTGACTATGGGATATAAGGTCAAGGACCAACTACACTTACATCTTATGACGGACACTATTCATATTTGACACAAAGTGTGTCGTGAGGTGTGTAGATCACAATAAAAGTCAGTAAGGGTGCAAAGATCAGGAATCGATACAATCAAGTACCACACCTGACCCAGGATACCAATGGTAAAGTGATAAACTCACAGTAGACACCACAAATGAGAGCCAAGAGGTCAGCCCTTTCCCAGCAGATGACCACAAAGCACATATAAACAGACGCGCACAAAGACATAGCAAACACAAGACAGAACAAAAACATAAAAGATCCAAAAAAGAAGTACAGCCTTGGAACGGTCAGTAAAATATTTAACTGGAGGGATAAAACCGGTTTAACGGCGCCAACCTCACCCTTAATTCAGATGTGGATCAAGACACATAGGTATTTGGTTTGCATGAAAGACCCCTAACTTATCAATGCATCATCTCCTAAAACATATTAATCAAGATATAACAAGGAGATAAAGCAAGGATAAGGACTCAACAGTAAATTAAACTGAGTACCGGAGCAAAAGAAATCCAACAGGTAAACCCCGGTGGGCCCGACAAACAGCCAAAGCATCAGGCCCCTACCATCTCATCAATAGATAAGTCTTTAAGTCGGAACCATCATAGAGTCTGAAGTCCAGCCCACTGGCGTGCAATTAAAAAGGAAAGCAAGGTTGCCAACCGTGATTGGGTTGACTACCAAGCATGCAGTCTGTTACAATACATTAATGTTATAGCCAATCTTTATATAATGAGAAATTATTTTAATGAACTGGGCTGAAAAATTATTAGAGCCAACAATCTTCTTCAATTTATACACCAAGTCACCATAGAAATCAGGTTCCGAAAGTCCTTGGCGCAAGAGAGATTTAAGTCCAACTTGGAATTTAGAAATCAAATCATAATATCGTCTATAAAATTTTGAAAATGTTTCCCGAAGTTTATGATACCGATAGCCTTGTTTAAGAAGTTTCTGAGTTAACAATTTATTGCGAGTGTAGTTGAGAGATATAGACTCCATAGGATGTAGAACGAGGAACATCACCATCTAAAAATGGGAAATTGACAATTTCAAAATCAAAGTCGTCACGTTTATCATAAATTTTGGTAGAAACAATATCATTAGAAATTGACAAATGCAAGTCTAAAAATGCGGCTTCGGTATCAGAGGCATTGGCTTTATTCAGTTGGAGCTCTGAAGGGTATATTTGACCAACCATATTGTCAAAATAAACATTATTAATATCTAAAATATCGTCCAAATATCTGGAAGTAGAGTTAATCGCATCAATAACATCGGCCTGCTTATCATCAGAAAGAGACATCAAAAAGTCCCTCTCATAGCAAAACAGGAATAAATCTGCAACCAGGGGAGCAATAAAGATGTGTTCTCATAAGCAGATGGTATAATTTTGACGCTACAGGGAGTTTATAATCTGTTAAAGGGACAAAACAATTCAGAAATCAAAATTCTAATAATATAAAACATGAATGTGATTACCTCCATTTGGGAAATTTGGCGGTTTGGTGTGGACACTTGGTGAGGATAATTTTATCTCTTGTGTTGCTTATTTTTATCACGGCAAATTAAAATTATTGATGAATTTGCTTAGCCCCAGGTTGTCTCCTGAACAACATAAACATACCAAACACTGATACCCATTATGCCTGTAATGTGTTCGGATGTAACATGTCTAATTAATGTTTATTATATAAATAGTAATAAAATGCAAGGAACATATATTTATTAAATATAATATATATTTGAAAAAAAATCACAAAGGGCTGTGTTTTACAGGGGAAAATATAGAATATTATTTGATTACCTCTGCTTTCACCGTTGACTTTCTTCAACCCACTTCGGATTTTCAAACGCTAATAAAATTGTCAAGATGTGCTGAATTTTATACTTTCCTAACCCCAGCTCCAAGGACAGTGGTTTCAGATTTGGAAGACCACACTGTTTTTGCACTACTCACAGGCACTCTAAGCAACGCAAAGGTTTTGTAAAAATAACATATAGGTTACGAAAAATAATATTGGAAAGTTGTTATGGCGAATCCATAAGTGCTCATTTTCAATTATTAATCTGCACTGAATACTGAGTTTTTCAATTGTGCCAATACTGTTACGTACCCAAAATATTTATGATAAAATGTATAAGGAATACCTAGAAACGTCCCCGAAGAGGTAAGCAAAAGAAATCATGTCATATTCATTCCAAAATGTGAAGCCACGAATGATATATACCCTTTTCGCTTCACGAGATGAAATAAATATCATGTCATTCATAAAAATATACCCTAGGCCTATTTATTACCAAACAGCACACTGTCTCAATCTGTTTTGGGGCTTCTTGACCACGAGTCATTATTATTGCTCTTCTGGTCTCACTTCAAGTCAGCCATCGAACATTTATATTAAAAAAGAGGGTTTCGACCATGTTATCATGGACTTCATGGAGGTTGTCGCCGTGTAGCTGGTTTAAGCTCTCCAGTAAAATATATTTACTGGCCGTTACAAGGCGGTACTTCTATTGTGTTTTTTTTCTGCCGTGTGTTTGTTATGCTTTCGCGCAACTGTTTATTGATGCCTTGTGGTCACCTGCTGGGAAAGGGCTGACCTCTTGGCTCTGGATGTGATGTCTTATTGTGTGTTTGTCACTTTCCCATATGGCATCCTGGGTCAGGTGTGGTACATGATTGTATCGATTCCTAATCTTTGCCCTCTTTCTTACTTTTCCTACTTGATCATACTTTTTATATGGTTTGCTCATTTTATAGATTATCTCTACCATGTACTACCACAATTGTGTTTTCGGCTTATGTAAGTACAGACTATACTAAAAATTTAGAGAATGTTATAGCTACTATATGTAATTGTGTTGTAGTCGCACAGTTAACAAAATTAGCAATATCGATTTTCCTTGGTAAGATCGAAGGGAACTTTGGATCTTCAACCAACGTTTTTACTCACAATTTTTCCATGAAAATACCATAATTTTGATATTTTTTGTCCGATTTCGATGAAATTTTCACTGGAAGCTTAGTTTTACATAGCTTATTAAGGTGCAGTCATTAAAAATAGTTTTGATTCTTATTTCATCAACTCGGCCAGGAAACCGGAAATTAGAATCTTAAGACCAAATACAGCTTCAAGCTTAATAGCTTCAATAAAATCAAAAACTTATATTTTATACAACAGCAGCAGAGGATTACACAATGAGTCCCACTGAGCACACATTTCTATCTTAAGGGAAATAAAACCACAAAAATCAAATTTCGTCATTTGTCCACATTACGGAAATCAGTGAAGTTTAAAGAGGCAAAATTAACTTTATTGCAAAGATATAAGTACTCCTGTAATGTATTTGTGTCAAGATACTCATACATTTCATTTTTGACAAGTTTATCAACGTTTCAAAAAATAAGTTTCTTTTTTTGAACAGTATACTTCAGCACCTTACTACTATGAACACGGTATTTTTAATCTTTCATCGGCAGAAATGTATGTCTTACGCTTCAGTAAACAAGAAACCATCGTTACCTTTTTGTTATACCTTGGGGTAAACCGACTCACTTTTTAAATCCTTCAGTCTGTAGCCTACTTTTTGTGATAAGATAAATAAAGTACATTTAATGTCAGTTCCTTGTTTATCATGGCAAGCTGTTGTTTCAATTATCATAGTGATACCTGTTTGATTAATTTCATAATTGTTTAAGGAATATTTAATGGGCAATTTGGCCTGGGTCGCAAAACTTGAGTTTGTTGCATTTAAACTAGAAAGGCGCAGACCACCATGCGCATCTAGGTCCAGACAGTTCGCAAAAGTCACCATCAGACGAAATAAGTAGGCGAAGAGTTAACTAATATAGTCTGTTACAATATACACATTTGCACAGTCACCGGTCACAAGAGCAATTTTCTGCTCGCATGCAATACATAAATGCATAGTTCAAAGCCTTGGCCTTTATCACAGTTATAGACAAAGCGTATTTGCGTGTATTTCAAAGCTAAATCCACGACGAAAAAAAACGAGTCTGCGCATTTACACAAACACAAGCTTTCCCCCAATGTAGTTCAATTAAGGGCGATACCGGTAACTTAAACAGGGCAGCAAGGGGTAGCAACCATATATGCAGTCGACGCACCGTCTTGATCTAATGTATATCAAAATATCATCGAAATACATCAAATGGTTAAAGAGTTATTGGGTGCACAAGTTATCCCCTATAAAATTCTTTTAAGGGAGATGACTCAAAAGACCAGCAATGGAGATAAAACGTCACCGGCTTGACCTGATATATATACAGCTTACTTTTTATCATTGCTTATGAAATATAAACCAGGGAGCTGCGCTCCCAGACTGATGTCTGGAAGTACCCTAACCCCCAGGCATATCAAATCTTTAAAAAAAAATCCAAGCTGTGCAGAATAAGAGATGTTCACACTCTGTACGCTACCATATCAAATTATGAAAAACTAAAATAAAAGTTTGAGCTATTGAAAGAAGCCATTTAACTGTCAAGTCATTTTGATTACTCATATAGAGTCTGCGTGTTTTATGCCTTAGGTACAAAAAACTTTAAGAACAAAAAACGACTTCCTATGGTGTTACATGTATGTGTGCTACTTAAAATATCCATTGAAAATGGAAACAGTGACTAATATCATTTACTGTTACAACTGATCTGTGCATTTTTTCAAATGTGTTTGGTATTGTTGTATTATATAGCTTATGGAAAAAGCAAAGCTTGCTTTTCCATCTTAAAAATATCTTAATGGGCCATAAAACAACTCTACCCCAAATGTTAACAAGCCCATTTCAGTAGGTATTATTTGAGTAAAATATATCAAAATATTTGCTGCTGCTGAATATCTAACACAGTTTGGATTGTCTTGCTCATATAACAAATACTCATAGATTTGCAGGTTTAACAACAAGATCAGAGTACTAATCAAAGGATGTACCATATGTTACATGGCATGATAAAGGTACAGGGGCATTGTCTTAATGTAAGAGATGATATTTCAGAAAAAAATGAATATTTTACATATATTCCAAATAAATCTCTACTTTCCTATCTTAGGCTGATTTTCAAGCACATGCATCATTGCTACAGATGTTAATTATATTATATATATTTTTCCCGCTATGTACATGTATATAATACTAAAATGTAGATAGAGGTACATAGAAAATAACAGTTTCACATTTTAACAAGGAAATGAACCAAAACTTAGACAGCCTATACAAGCCGCAGCCCATTTGTTTGTTTGATTTGATTCTTTACAGCCCAGTCAATTTTTATCCCTTATGTTGGGATGCGTCCATTGGTATTCTGGGTCAGGTGTGGTACTTGATTGTATCGATTCCTGATCTTTGCACCCTTACTTACTTTCATGTGTAACCAGTACTAGACCAAGGCTAATGCGTCTTCCTCAAGGAAACACACAGTGAATCCTGTGACACTCGAACCCGCAATCCCTTGGTCTCGAGTGGTTAGGTGCACTGACCGTCCCGCAATGACCATAGCTGTTGACGTGGGACGTAAAGCAACAAAACCAACCAACCAACCTTGGTCTCGAGTCAAGTACTCTACCACTAAGCCACTGCGCTCCCTTGTGGAGTAAAGCACGATTTAATGAACTTTAAGCCATATATGTTTGTTGATCCTTTGGCCACTGCCCATACACTTGGGAAATATGAACCAAGTATCATGATTATATCTCTAGTTAAAGGATTGACTAAACTGTATTACAGGTGAACTTAAACGCCTATGAAAGGCTTAGACGTAAACATGTAGGTCATTCAAATGATCAGCCAAAAGAAAATAACATGTAGTGTGTTAAGTAAATCCTTGGATCCGTATGAGAGGTAACCAAGTCTATCAGGGATTACATTCAATGAGTCTGATTCTCTTTCTAAATACAATCTGTAGCTTAAAGACATATGGGACTAATTCCCATGCGCACCATTCGTGCGTCCTATAACTCAGAATTCAATTAAGAAAGTTTACCTCCCCTGTTTTTCGACTATTTACGCATTCGGATCAATACAGTGTTCAAATACTCTTATGCCAGAATCGATTCACTAACATTTTCTAAAGTAAATAAAATATGTCTAAAATATATGCCTCAGTAGCAAAGCAGATAGATAGATCACAAGCGAAAGTAAGCAGCGACGTACATAATTTCGAAGTTTATCAATGCCTGGTAGTAAATTGGAAAGTGGGCAAATCTTGGATTACCTATTCTTCTTGTACGATTATTGCGAGCTGCGACCGACCTGACATCTTAGCATGCCAGACTATAGACCCAGAAGACTACTATCCTGCCAGCCAAAAATGACAGTGACGTTATATTGTGTTTATAATTGCTAAGTAAAAAATAACTTATACACTCCACTTGATCTAAAGCTAATCGATAGATCACTTGTGTATTAATCCTAGGATTTATACACAAGTGATCTATCAATTATAAGTCCCAAATAATGCTGTAAACAAAACATGATGTCACTGTCACTCTTTGCTGGCAAGACAGAAGGATCGATTCACCTATTTGGGCACCTATTTTTCAGTATGTTTTTTTTTCTTCTTTTTTAGCGTTTAATGCTGAATTGCTTCATACTAGTAAAATGAAATTCTAAAAAGGACATAAATCGTCATTCCTGGATGATTTATATTGAATTATGCACAAAATATGTGCGAGTGGGGTTAAATTTGGTCCTCCTAAGAAAATTGCACGGTGACCCTCATTTTTTTTTTCTAAAAGGTATTATGATAGGCCATAAAACAAAAAATAAAAATAAAGATTTTCAATGTCAGATTTTTAAATATAAAAAAAAATCCTACATTTGAGAAATAACGAATATAAATCATGCAGTTTCTTCTCGTCGAAAAATGCGCCTGACAAAAAATACAACTAGTTTAGCTTGATATTTTTGACTACATTGTTCTTCAATTTGTTCAGAAAATTGGCCATATGCAGAAAAACTTTCATATGAGATTATGAAAAACTGAACAAGGTGACATATCATTTTTATTTCATAAGTTGACAGTCCGATTATTAAACAAATTTTCAATTTGGGAAGTATTAAGTAGCATATGTCCTTAAATCAGACAAAGTCCTTGATCATGAATACGATTCTACAAAGTAACCTAAACCTGTGTCTACACCGTCACATACTTGACGAAAATTTCATGTGTCTACACAATATACAGCGGCAAAGTGCCATGGTTTCCATGATATCCAGGCCGATATTTTGTACCTTGTAAATAATCTAAGACGGTTTCTTTCGGCTTTTAGGAGTAGGGGATCAAATTTACGGACAAAGTTTATAACATTACGTAAAAGAATCGTGATAGTTGCTGTTCGAACGAAAAAATCACAAGAAACCCTATCTGGTCACCGCCTTGTTTCCACTTTCTGCAAGTCTCTCATTTCACTGTCAAATTCTTGCTCAACAGAGACAATGCGAAAATCATAACATTCATTTTTTTTCTGAGCGTGTTAGCGTCAATGACTGGCCGCTGGGTGAAAATAAACCTGATATATCTTGCGTATGAAAAGCTACTCACTATTTGTCCGCCATCTTTGAAGTGTCTATACTGTTGTCAAAAGTCTATTCGAAAACATGTGTACGACTGTGAATACCGCTTATGAGAATGACCATGATGAGGTCGACGAGAGATTCAGAATGCTCTGTGTAATTTGATGGTTCGTGTATCAATTGCTCAAGGTTGTACTGTTGAATTGCATTATCCTGTTTGTAGCATTATTCAACATATCAAAGTTAAATCCCCCATTATTATTTTGTCGTTTAGGTTTTTATTGAAAGCTTTGCCCGGCCCAGTGCTTTAGTTTATAATGTTTAAATTCTCTAGCGTACTGTTAGTAGTAATCCTCCAGTAAAAGGTTTTGTATTTGCATGAACTTACTCAACCTAGCCAATTTCCAGCGGATTTATTTCAAGATCTGGGCTAAGTTTCGATTAAATGTATGCGCGGATCCAGAGGAGGGGGGGGAGGGGGTTGGGGGGGGAGGGGGTCCGAACCCCCTCCCTGAAAAATCACAAAAATATAGGGTTTCTTAGCAATACTGGTCCGGATCCCCGGGAACATCAAAATCTCCCAAGCAAGTATTCAATGTTGGGCCATCATCGGCCAGCAAGCAAAACGCTATTTAAATGGCGTTTCGCTGGCAGGCCGATGATGGCCCGCTTATCCTCCATCCCCTCATCAACTAAAAAAAAGTCGAAGTTGGACGCCCTCTGACAAAACTTCCTGGATCCGCGCATGAAATGAGTTCCCAACACATACAACAAAGCATCCGCCAACTCGGTCAGGTCTATTGTATCGAAAAGGAGAATGAAAACTCATTGTTTGGTTTGATTTGATGCCTTACGTCTCAGTCAACAGCTATGGTCATGTCAAGACGATCAGTTCACCTAACCACTTTTTCCTGGGCAAGTTTAACTAAGCAGTAAACCAGTTCTTCATGCTTTTAACAAAGTTCAAACCTTCTTGAATGGGGGGGGGGGGGGGGCAAGGATAAGAATGGCCATAAAAGTTAGTTCAAGGTCAATCTCCACGAAAGTATGGGACTGGACCAGGATCAAACTCGCGAAAAGTATCTTCTCGCACACCAGATTGTGATTTCCGTTGTTTTTACCCTTGTGAGATAATTATGTCTCACATACCCGTACCAGCCCGCGGGGAAGATAAACAAGAGGGTCCATGGGCCCTGCATTGCTCACCTGAATCCTTGTCAGGAGGAGAGGATATTTACCACAAAATATCATTCCCATTCTCCAACA
This sequence comes from Loripinus fragilis, assembly GCA_964019695.1. Taxonomy (NCBI): domain Eukaryota; kingdom Metazoa; phylum Mollusca; class Bivalvia; order Lucinida; family Lucinidae; genus Loripinus; species Loripinus fragilis. Next base: position 284,753 of record OZ026515.1, on the reverse strand, counting down.
CTTAAGTCCATCTTTGGTATCACTCAGATCATAGCCAATGCCTATTAAGTCTCTACGTTCAATCAAATTATTATTATCTGCACAATTCAATATCTGACCTCTTTACCCAATCCAAAAAGTCAGGTGCATAATGTCAAACATATTAATTGCATAATGTGATGTGCATGTTTTTACCTTTTGTCCTCATATAGGAGTTAAGGGTGTGTAAAATGGCAGAACATTTGCATGCATGGTTTTATATGCTTCATTCTAATCAATTTGATTATGCAACATGACTACTTTCAGAAAAGAAAACAAATAAACCTTTGACCACACCCCAGGGGTGTAAGAGCAAATTATTTGCTAATATATTATTGTAAGCTGCCTTCCCTTTACATGACCATAATCTGAAAAAGCTTATTTTATATTGGGGGAGGGGGCATTTTTGGCTCTAGGCGCATAATTTGAATAAACTTGGTAAGGGGTCCAGAAGGTGATGTTACATATCAAAGGCCTTGTGGTTTCAAACAAGATTTTTTCATGTTTTCCTATTTAGCCTAAATAAACCATGTGACTGCTGGGGCATGGCCATTTTTGTCATAGTGAAATAATTTTAACAATTGTGGTAATGGTCCATGAGGTGATGCTACATACCATAAATACGAGAGGACTGATACTAGAGATTTTTACCCACAGACTGATACCTTACACTGACACCTGACACCGACTTTAGATGTGTAGTTGAGGGACTTTCTCAAAAATAACGCTGTTGACGACAAAACGTCTTAGTAGTGGCAATCACGGCATATAATTAACGTCGTCTGTTCATTTGTCTTTCAAATAACCTGCCTTTGTTAGCTGAAACAGCTTTTTTTCTCCATTTTCTCATATTATTCACTCTCACACTCGAACATAAGGTCAAGTCAAGTCATTACAATATACCAGTCTACATGGTTTGACATGTTGTAAAGCTGGACTAGGACCTGTGACGGGACTCTGTAGGATAAGGGACAGATTCATTCCGCAGAGTCACACTTGTTTCACATTTATTAATGTACTGAAGGTTACCTAACAGGCTGTCCAACAGGCAATAAATGGTCACTATGATCACAAAACAGTAATATACTAAAATCTTGATTCTGTGATGGCAGGATTCATTCTTCAGCCTTGGCGTGCGGATAAAATTAATAATGTATGTAAATTACGTTTTGTGTTTTATGATGTAGTCGTTGAGATGGCAAAGAAATTGTTATTAGACATGAACGACATGAACAAACGAGGTTCACCTTTAATATGTTCACAATTTCTGCACCCTTTACAATAGTTCACGCATATTTCACTCTTCAAGTGTCTTGCAAAGTAAGTAAGGTTGCAAAGATCAGGAATCGATACAATCAAGTACCACACCTGACCCAGGATACCAATGGGAAAGTGACAAACTCACAGAAGACACCACAAACGAGAGCCAAGAGGTCAGCCCTTTCCCAGCAGGTGACCACGAAGCACATATAAACAGACGCGCACAAAACATAGCAAACACAAGACAGAACAAAAACATAAAAGATCCACAAAAGAAGTACCGCCTTGGAACGGTCAGTAAAATATTTTACTGGAGGGCTTAAACCGGTTTAACGGCGCCAACCTCACCCTTAATTCAGATGTGGATCAAGACACATAGATATTTGGTTTGCATGAAAGACCCCTAACTTATCAATGCATCATCTCCTAAAACATATAAATCAAGATATAACAAGGAGATAAAGCAAGGATAAGGACTCAACAGTAAATTAAAATGAATACCGGAGCAAAAGAAATCCAACAGTAAACCCCGGTGGGCCGGACAAACAGCCAAAGCATCAGGCCCCTACCATCTCATCAATAGATAAGTCTTTAAGTCAGAACCATCATAGAGTCTGAAGTCCGACACACCGGTGTGCAATTAAAGAGGAAAGCAAAGTTGCCAACTGTGATTGGGTTGACTACCAAGCATGCAGTCTGTTGCAATACATTAATGTTAAAGCCAATCTTTTTATAATGGAAAATTATTTTAATGAACTGCGCTGAAAAATTATTAGAGCCAACAATCTTCTTCAACTTATACACCAAGTCACCATAGAAATCAGGTTCTGAAAGTCCTTGGCGCAAGAGAGATTTAAGTCCAACTTGGAATTTAGAAATCAAATCAAAGTATCGTCTATAAAATTTTGAAAATGTTTTGCGAAGTTTATGATACCGATAGCCCTGTTTAAGAAGTTTCTGAGTTAACAATTTATTGCGAGTGTTGAAGTCAGTAACATAGCTAGATGCTCTAGCAAAACGAATGAGTTGAGAGATATAGACTCCATAAGATGTAGAACGAGGAACATCACCATCTAAAAATGGAAAATTGACAATTTCAAAATCAAAGTCGTCACGTTTATCATAAATTTTGATAGAAACAATACCATTAGAAATTGACAAATGCAAGTCTAAAAATGCGGCTTCGGTATCAGAGGCATTGGCTTTATTAAGTTGGAGCTCTGAAGGGTATATTTGACTAACCATATTTTCAAAATAAACATTATTAATATTTAAAATATCGTCAAAATATCTGGAAGTAGTGTTAAACGCATCAATAACATCAGCCTGCTTATCATCAGAAAGAGACATCATAAAGTCCCTTTCATAACAAAACAGGAATAAATCTGCAACCAGGGGAGCACAATTAGTGCCCATAGGAATCCCAACTACTTGTCTATAGAGCTTGGTGCCAAATCGAATAAAAATGTTGTCCAACAAAAAGGTCAGCGCATCACATACATTTTGACACGACCATGCATGATATTTTTTAGGTTTTTCTGAAGTAAAAAATGCATTTCTGTCACTACATGCAAGGTAAGGAGAGCCTTCTCTCTGGAAGGTTTTTTCAATAAGATCAATAAGTTTATCTTTAATTAAATTATGAGGTAAAGTAGTGTAAAGAGTAGAAAAATCATAAGTAGACAAACTGGTCGCATTGAAATCTCTAGCTTTAAGTTTATCTAAAATTTCACCTGAATTTTTAATCGACCAAAATAGGTTTTTACCGGATCTCTCATATACTTTTTCACAATATTTGATAACATGTTTTTTAACAGCTGTAAGACACGAGGTTAACAATTTAGAAAGTTCTGTTGTCGTACAAGAACTAGAATTTGCAATAAATCTTGCTTTATAGGGTTTTTTATGGAGTTTAGGTAACCAGTACAACGTAGGAACTTTGTCTTGATTTTCTTTAGCTTTGACACCAAAATGTAGGGCTGTATGACAACCATGCCCATCAACAATCACCCTTTCACTTAAAGAAGGCTGCAGTTTATAGGCATTAGTGTCAACAAGCTCACGCTTAAGAGTATTGATATAATACAATCGTCATACAACTACAACATTGTTAGCAGCTTTATCTGCTGGAACCAAAACATAGTTCATATGAAAATCCTGGATACCTCGTTTAAGATGACGAAAAGAAGATTTAGGTTTAGGGGGCAAAAGATGTGTATTACGAGAGTAAAATGAAATACGAGTATCAATAATTTTAAAAATGTTAATCTTCCATTCCTTCAAAGCATCAGGTTCAACATTTTCCCGTTTACACCATCGATTACTGAAGTCATTTAAAGAAGCAGCGATCTCTCTACGACATTTAGAGAAATCAATATTAGAGGGAAATCTATATTTAGGACCTTTAGAAATGATATTGCGAACTCTAGCGTCAGGAATGACATTTAGATTACCTGTTATAACATGCCCTGCAGAGGGATATAAATAATTTGAATTTTTACAATCTCAGGAGGCAGGAGTATTGGAATCTATATCTAAATCATTTAAAATTTTATTAAAGTTAAATATCGTAGACCTTATTGGTTTGTTATATTTATAACAAATGATAGGAGTTTCAGAATTATTAAAGTAATTTGGAATAGATGAAATCACTGAATTATCCTTGAAGATACTATGTAAATCAATAAACTCAATACCTTTGTTAATGAATGGAATTTTGATAAAATGTCGTTTATGGTTGACCTCAGAATCGATATAAGGACTAAGGAAATGTTGAACATAACACCTTGTAAGGAGTGCTGCTTTATATAATTTATTTGCTCTATCATAAAGTTTATTAGCCTCTAACTCTAAATTGCGTAAAACTGAGATAGGCAAGGAACTTAAAAATGAAAATAAGCCATGTCTACCATGATTAGTTAAAGCCAAAGAAAGATCCTTTAGAGAAGTATTTAAGCGTTTTTCAGTACAAATTTTGCGCTTAATGTTGCCATTTTTACGTTTACCATGAGATCTACTTTTACGTTTTTTACATTCCAAAACAGAAAAAAACATCAAAATCTGGCATTTTAGAAATGTTGCCTTCATGGTATATATTATCATTAAAGCCTAAAGGTAAAGGTGATTGCAAAAATTTAATCCATTTAAGTTCAGTTTCATGTCTCTTAATGTTTTTTAATCTAGTTGATGAATTAGGATCATATATAATTTTTTCAACAGGCTGAATTTCAATTTTACTAGGTGAATGACCATTATTTTTGAAATGGCGATAAAGAAATGTGTCAAATTTTTTAGGCTTTTTCATTTTACGAAAGTGCTCACGAAACCTAGTCTTGAGGGATCGGCCAGTTTGTCCAACATATTGCATTCCACAGTTAGTTTCAGTTCAAGTTATAACATAAATCAGATCCGATGAAGTTCAGTCCAAATCATTATTAATGAACCGTAAAGTGAGTTATGTAACAAGTATCACGGAAGGCGTGATTTTTATCGAGTTTGAAAATATTTGACAGTAAGAAGCTCATTCCCCGTAAACATATTGAACTGCACCCTACCACACTTCTATAGGATATGTTTCTTTAAGATATAGGTTCATTTAAGTAATCAATTCAATTTTGGAATGTTCATGGAATCATGAATACTTCGGGTCTCTTGCAAAGTAAGTGAAGCCCTTCGGGCTTCACGTTAACTTTGCAAGAGAACCGAAGTATCATGGAATCATGAATACTTTGGGTCTCTTGCAAAGTAAGTGAAGCCTGAATAGAAGGGCTTCACGTTAACTTTGCAAGAGAACCGAAGTATTCATGATTCCATTAACATTCAATAAATTGAATTAATTGCTTATATTTACATTTTATTATAGATTTCTAAAATAGTTTCAGCTTGGGAAATAAAACATTTTTATGTTTAAATCATGATCGTATTAACGGTTTAGTCAGAGTGTAAAATGGAACAGCCAGCTTGAACACGGGCAGCCAATAGAGCAAACAAGAGATTGTTTTGCACGTGCGACTCGGGCGTGGCTCACTGTCAATCACAACACCAGTATCACTTCTGGCGAATGAGTTCGATGTTCGAAGCGTATTGCACGGGCAACTGAGCTTGGCAGCTGTCAATCAAATTTGTGTGGTTCATGGACTTTAACTGTTGCACAAATCTAAAGATTCATTAGAGGATTTTTTCGAAAATGTATATATATATATATTGTTAGTGGATAAATGGGCCGATCACGAAACGACAGTTTGTTTGTGGCACGTTCGCACGTTCGAATTATATAGGCCAGCACATAAGATTTTGGTACATACCGCATCGGCGAACAGCAAAAACGCATACGAATCTGTGCATACGCACAGTCTCGCCAGAGCCGTCGCTTATCTCCTACACAAAGTGTGAACGTAGAGAAAGATCCAAAGACCATATATTAGACTTCTTGTCCCGGCACTCACCATATTACTTCAGTACAAGTGTTTTGCACATATGCAATACATACTAAAATATCATGCAGGATGCAGTAGTCCTTCAGATTAATTCCCTAATTCTGCAGGGGCAAGATAGGTACATTGACATAACGTATGTGAAGCCTATGAGGTAGAATATATAGAAAATTTTAAGAGCTTTCTTCTTGCGTCTGGCGAAATACCTCACTCGTATTACCAGAGCGATAAAGTACATTTGAACAATTTTGGGCTGAGAAGGCTGCTTTTGAATGTTGATAGAGTTCATGCTATCATGAGCAAAAGTCCAGCTCAATCAAATAATAGGCAAATTAACACTCCACAATCAGGTTTTCGCCGACCAAATGGGGCTCATGGGTATGCCAGAGGTAAACAATTTGTCCAAAAAATTTTGTCATATTTGCTCAAGAGACGGTTATGAAACTCATGAATGCCGAGCAAATAGAGTTCGTGAATTTGGCAGAGGAAGGCAGAATGTCCCAAAATTTTGTCACATTTGTTCAAGGGGCAGCCACGATACTCGTGAATGCTGGTTCAACGGCAGGAGCAATGGGTGGTCAAACCGAAACAAACAATAGGAACCCACAGGGTGCATGAAACAGACTATTGACCATGCTGTTCCCATATGTGATGCTTTTGATGTATTATCAAAGGCTGCATCTGAGAATTTGTGTTGTATTTCTAATGACGATCTATCCATTGCTCCATCCGTTGAAAATGTAGAGGATACAACTGTTATTTGTGATGCTGGCAGCCCAGTTTCCTCAAGTGTCCCGTCTATACCAAATCTCCCAAGTGGATCCAATACAATTCACAGTACAGACTTTGTTTTTAGATCAAAGGGTCTGCATATGGCTAATTTAAACATACATCATTTATTGCCAAAACTTGATGAATTGCGCATATCAATGGCCTGTAAAAATGGACCTGATGTACTTGGTATTTGTGAGACGTTCTTAAACAATAATATTTCAAGTAACCAGTTATATATTAATGGCTTTGACCACATTAGAAAGGATCGGTCTGTTACACAAGAAAAATCTGGAGGTGGTGTAATTTTGTATTTTCGAAATAACATACACTGTAAACATCGTCCAGAATTAGAATTATCAAAACTTGAAACCATTTGGGCTGAGATAACTTTGCCCAACTCCAAACTCCAAACCTTTTCTTATATGTACGGCATATCGCCCTCCTAATGCAACATCTAGTTGGATTGATCTTCTGGAAGAGGAGCTGTCAGCGGCGCAAACCAGAGGCTTGGAAATAATATTAAGGGGCGACATAAACATTGACCTTCATATATGTTCAAATAATAAGTGGCTTTACCTTATTCAGCTTTTTTATCTTACTCAGTTGGTTACTGACTTTACAAGAATAACTTCATCAACCGCCACTATTATCGATCATATCTATTCTTCCAACCCTGAGAATATTGTTGAATGCTTTGTCCCACCATATGCAATAAGTGATCACTTTCCGGTTTGCATAACAAGAAAGATAAACCATAAAAATACTAAAACAGAACATATGTCCACATCCTATAGATGTTTTAAACATTTCAATGAATCATCATTTCTGTACGATCTGGGTTCTGATTTAGAGTCGTTTTCTCTATCTAACTCTAATGTCGATGATGACTTTACAGATTGGTTCTCAATAATTCAAAAGCAATTAGATAAACATGCGCCTATAAAACCTAGGAGGGTAAAAACACAACGTTTACCAGAATGGTGTACACCTGAATTAGTCACAGCACGACGAATGCGGGACAGTTTTAAAAAAGCTAAAAACTGGTCACAGTATAAAATATTTCGAAATAAAACACAATATCTTATACGTAAAGCAAAAAAGAATCATTTTTCAGAAGCAATTTCTTCTCAAAACTATACAAGAACTATTTGGAAACACTTTCGATCTTACACCAAGAAAACCAATTCGCCGCTTAACACTTTACCTGATGAACTTAAGATGAACGACGTAACATACTCTGATTCTCAAAATATTGCATGTAAACTGAACGAATATTTTGCTTCAGTCTGTGACCAATTCAGTTCACATAACGATTCCGTAGATGCACCAGATATGAATAAACTAAATGAATATATACATAGCAAAGTTCCATCACATGTCTACTTTTCTGTCCCATATATAACAACTCAACAAGTGATTGAATTCATACGCGGACTAAATCCCACGAAAGCCACAGGCATGGATGGTCTTGGCCCTAGGATACTAAAAATGGCTGCTGGTGTTCTGGCACCATCCATAACTTCTCTTATTAACAAAAGCATCGACTCGTCATGTTTCCCATCACAACTAAAGATAGCAAAAATATTCCTGATACATAAAAGTGGTCCAAAATCTGATCCATCCAATTATAGACAAATCTCAATCCTACCCACAATCTCTAAACTTTTTGAAAGGCATATTAATAAACATCTCATGGGTTTTTTAAATAAATATAATTTAATTCATGAGAACCAATCTGGCTTCAGACCAAAACATAGTTGTCAGACTGCATTAATAAGATTAGTAGATCAATGGATGACCTGCATAGATAAAGGAGACATTGTGGGAACATTATTTATAGATTTTCGTAAAGCATTTGACCTCGTTGATCATTCCATTTTATTAAAAAAAACTTTCTTATTATAAATTCAACCATTCTACTTTTAATCTATTTGCCTCATACATTCAAAGCCGCATGCAAGTCATGAATAGCGGAAATGGCTTCACAAAACCAGCCAACATTAAATCAGGAGTGCCCCAGGGCTCCATCTTGGGCCCTATATTATTTTTGCTGTTTATCAATGATTTGCATTTGCATATTGAGCAATGTGACTCTGATTATTATGCAGATGATGCAACGGTTCACACAAGCGGTAAAACTAAATCTGACATTGAGACCAAATTACAACATGACGGAAATAAAACAAAACAATGGGGCAAACAAAACAAATGAACATGCACTATGAAAAAACATCCTGTATGTTAATAGGAACGAGACGCAGCACTCAACATTCTCAAGAATTGGACATTTATATTGATGATATTAAGATTAAAAACGTAACTAAACAGAAACTATTAGGTATATACATTGATGAAAATCTACAATGGTCTGATCATATCGACTATCTTTGCTCAAGAATCTCATCAAAAATCTCTCTTCTCAAGCAATTGTCTTTTTATATTCCAGTCGAAGCACAAAAGCTTTATTACCAAGGTTACATCCTTCCCCTTATCGACTACGGGTCAAAACTACAGAAAAGAGCGGCACGAATTATTCTTAATGCAGACTATGGTACCGCTTCTTCTCAAATGTTTAATACACTAAGTTGGCAAACAGTAATTAAACGTCATAATTATAATAAGGCAGTTCTCGTCTATAAAGCCCTAAATAACCTCACTCCAGCATATATCTCAGACCTCCTTACTCCTATATCACAATCTCATCATCGCACACTTAGATCTACGACAAGCGGCTCTCTAGCAGTTCCCAGATCAAAGAAGGCAATGTATGATGCGCCGCGGCTATGGAATACTTTGCCAGAATCCGTTAAGAAATCAACGTCAGCTGCAGCAACATAGCAACTCTCTACATGACATGTATGTTGTATTGACAATGTAGCAGTATTGGCTAATAAAGTTTTACAGTGTTAGTTGGCATGTCTGATGGAGGGCATCAGTCAAGTAGCTTTTCTCTTTGTTTCCAATGGATCAGGAGGCATGTTTGATTGAATAGTACCATGTCGGCAGGCATATCTGTTGAAGTAAGTAAGGTTGCAAAGATCAGGAATCGATACAATCAAGTACCACGCCTGACCCAGAATACCAATGGGAAAGTGACAAACTCACAGAAGACACCACAAACGAGAGCCAAGAGGTCAGCCCTTTCCCCGCAGGTGACCACGAAGCACATATAAACAGACGCACACAAAACATAGCAAACACAAGACAGAACAAAAACATAAAAGATCCACAAAAGAAGTACCGCCTTGGAACGGTCAGTAAAATATTTTACTGGAGGGCTTAAACCGGTTTAACGGCGCCAACCTCACCCTTAATTCAGATGTGGATCAAGACACATAGATATTTGGTTTGCATGAAAGACCCCTAACTTATCAATGCATCATCTCCTAAAACATATAAATCAAGATATAACAAGGAGATGAAGCAAGGATAAGGACTCAACAGTAAGTTTCACTGAATGCCACCAGCTCATCATATCCGACATCTTAACATCAGACGTGTTTAATAATGTGGTACTTAACCGGCACACATGCCATTTATTGAGACTCAGGGCCAGCAGTCATGCGTGTTAGTTACATCGCTCCAGCAATAATGTATGTTACAATTGAACCCAACTAACAGGAATGCTGAGTACTATTGCACTGGATCAGCGGGCATGTCTGTTCAAGTTACATCCAGCCAGTGTGCATGTCTGTTCTACTCTCTCGCGGCCAGCTGTCCAGGCATCAATGCTACAGGGTCAGAAGACTTATTTAACCTTACGTATGTTTGATTATGTGGGACTGAACCAGCATATATGTCTGAAACAAAGCAGTTATGTATTAAACAGCTTCATGAAACTAGCAGGCATGTTGCAAGACCCATGTTTTAACGTTGCTTTAAACCAACCAACAGTCATGTTTGTTGCAGTTGCACCCGACCACCTGGCACGTCGGTTACAATTAAACTCAACCACCATGCATGTTTTTTAGAGTTGCATCTACCAGCAGATATGTTCGAATCAGTTGCAACTGACTTACAAGCACATCTGTAGTTGTGTGGCGGAACCAGCAAGTATATATGTTACACTTGCCTTAGACCCGCAGATATTAAGGGGCCCTTCAGATAAACTCTTTCAGTAGTGGCCTATTTAGGCGGGAAATAAAAACCTTCACACACCTACGGCACTGCGGAGACAAATCGAAGGCCAAATCCCGACACTTAAGCCCCGCTATGTCCCTGGTATCTCCGGTCCCAAGGTTGCGGGGCATACAAATGACTGGTGCATAATATATATACATTTATATATGCCTTTTTGATGTGTACTGTTTAACGTTTTTTTCTACCATAAACTTTACGGTGGCCACACACTCATTCATAATTAATGATAACTATGTGACAAAACTGCGCGTACACACATGCTAATCTGAAGGTTTAATCTGAGGGTTTTCTTGTCGTATCTTTCCAGCATAACGTTCTGTTGTAGCCCTGTATATAAGGTTCATGTTAGTTGTTGAGACAGCCCCCATAAATATATACCATAAACTACGCAGTGGCCTATTTAGGCGGGAAATAAAAACCTTCACACATCTACGGCACTGCGGAGACAAATCGAAGGTCAAATCCCGACACTTAGGCCCCGCTATGTCCCTGGTATCCCCGGTCCCAAGGTGGCGGGGCATACAAATGACTGGTGCATAATATATATACATTTATATATGCCTTTTTGATGTGTACTGTTTAACGTTTTTTTTCTACCATAAACTTAACGGTGGCCACACACTCATTCATAATTAATGATAACTATATGACAAAACTGCGCGAACACACATGCTAATCTGAAGGTTTAATCTGAGGGTTTTCTTGTCGTATCTTTCCAGCATAACGTTCTGTTGTAGCCTTGTATATAAGGTTTCAATGTGCTGGGTGCTTGAGCAAGGCTTTTTATCCACTGTTCAATAATGGTTCAACACAAGAAATTGACCCGACAACACTCAAAGTGTTGACTGGGCAATTAAAAGAAATAAAGATCGGTTTTGTGGTAAATGTTTCTCCGAGAAGCTCCGAGATTAGATACCTGTTCAAGTTACCTGCTGCCCTCGCTATTTTCGTGGAGTTTCTTGAAGAAATTTTCTGAATTTCGCGTTACAGTAACGAGAAATCCCGAAAATGGCCGCCGATCGCGGAGAAAAGAGGATTTTTTTTCTTTATCGGCACTGTATGTTTTAGTGCTTAGTTTAATAAAAATACACTTACATGTGCACAATTTCAATAACTGACCTTTCAACCCAACCCAAGTGGTCAAGAGTGTGTGTACATTTAAAGTGTTGCCTTGTATGTTGGTCTTTACTTCTTTCACGTTAATTTTACATGCAACATGACCAATTTCAGAAACGAAAAAGAACTATTTGACATTTTGACCCCACCCCAGGGGTCGAGGGTGTGTGTAAGAACAGCATACTTGCTTGCATGGTGCTCTGTGGTAAATTCCCTTTAATTTGATATGCAACATGACTACTTTCAGAAAAAAAAGATATGGTTAGACCATTTGATCCCACCCCAGGGGTCGATGGTGTGTCAGTGGGCATAACTTTGGCTACCATGTTGCTGCATGTGTTATTAGCTTTAATTTGATATGAAACATGAAAATATTCCAAAAAAGTTTAATTTTGGCCTCAGTCCCACCCCCTAAGTCCGCCCCAGGGGATTAGACCCAGGCAGTCAAACTTAAATCCCGTTTGATATGTTTCATATCTATTGCTCCTCTACCCGCATGCAAAATTTCAGCAAAAAATATTGACAACTGCCTTAGTTATTGCGAAAATTAAATATTTGAACTAAGACCCCTTGCGTGGGATCAAAGGTGTTTGGTAAAATTTTGACACTGCCATGTTTATCTACAGGGACTGGGCAATCATGGTCTAGAGTGAGAAGTTGTTGAATAGAGTAGCTTTGAGGAAATTTGACGATTATTACACAAAAAATCTTAAAAAGGTTTTGCAATAAAATTCCCTATACGAAGGCAAGGGCAATAAGTCCAGTGTTAAGGGTCGAGTTTGACAAAACTTATAGAATATCAAGAGTCTATGGTACTTATCATTTATACTTAGAATGAAATGAATCTGAACAATTGGTACTGAGATATGATTCGGGACGGACAAAAAGTGTGGACGGACATACAGACGAACAGAATGGACGGACTCACGCACGGAAAGCGCCAAAAACTATATTCTCCTGACTTTGTTGGGGAATGACACATCAGTTATAGCTGGTCGGAGCATTTCTCAAAAGAACAATAAGGAGGTCCATGCATGAGCCACTACATGAGATTTCAAACAATGTGGTTTGTGCGACAAGCAAAGGCTCGTACCAGCCTGCACATGAACAGCATTTAGAGTTTCTAATCTTAAAAGGAGGCTGCACATGCTCACCTGAGTCTATTCATGTCAAAATACCAAATTGTTGGAACTTGATCTCATGTCGCAGCACATAGATTAAAAACTGAAGAGTTGACAGGCGATAATTGACGTACAGTGTTACGGATCTGACGAGAAAATGTTTTGTTACCAAAGAGATAAAATTAAATAAAATGGAAAAAAAACAATATTGCAAAAAGGAGAACATTTAATAAAAAATAAAGCACAGTTCTTTTCAATAGTTACAATAATAAATGTCGCGTACATGATTTGAACTAACAACGCAGAGCTTAAAATATAGTGTGATATTTTCACGTGTTCTACCCACTGAGCTACTCAGGCAACCGATAGCCATTGATCATTATAGACGCATTTCGAATCGATCTATAGTCCCTACTATAGTAACTAAAGTTTGATTCGAACACCTATAATCGCTACTAGGGTGACGTCACGAACCTACTAGAGATCAACGGCGGGTCGGAGCACCGTTACTATAGTAGATAGGCTGGTTCCCTACTCTAGACTATCTAGCACGATGGGTTCAAGATCTAGCACGATGGGTTCAAGATCGGTCAGTAGCCTCAAAATGATATGTTTTTGTAAAATAAACCTTTTGGTCCCGCTTATTCGTAATTGATTATTAGAAAGAGTAGTGCCGTTTATCGCATCCTTTTTGTCAACGATGAAGAATTGAAGTGGAGCATACAGGGCTATTAATTTTGTTTACTTGCCAACCAACTAAAAGTTCCAACTTTAGTCGTTCGGATGTAAACGTGCGCGCGCATCTATTACGTAAGAACTATAGTAGGAACTTTAGTTCGATTCGAAATGCGCCATAGCCGTATCTATTGTGTTATAAAGTACCACGTGCATTTCAGTATAAGTATATACGATGAACGCCAAAGATATATTCAGATGCTCAATTATGTTAATGATAAAGGCCAGGATCAGGTTAATAATTTCAAGTAATATACTAGTGTGAAGGGAGACACTATTAAAGTTAACTTAAAAAAGAGAAGCGTTAGTAATCGTTCTATGGTATACAATGTTTTGTTCAGTCAGGTATTAGGACAAGCATGCACTTTATTCTCAGTTATTACGATGGTAAAATAAAGTGGCAGAAACCTGGGGTTAAGACCATCTAGGTTGTATCCACTAACTGGGCATGTGGGCAAATTGAGGCATAATGATTCCTCGGCTCCGTCCAGATACCTGCAAACCCCACTTTAAAGCTTATAGTATTAGGCACCCAGAATATGTCGCAGGCAGGGACTCCCTAACTAGCTCCGTAGGCCCTTGTGGCTCCCCTAGGGTTGAGGGCTCTCACTTTGCTGACTCAAGCAACTACGTTTATGAACATAAGCATCCATTGGAACAAAATATTAAAACATAAGTATGCTAATAGAAAACCGCCTGCACCTAACATAGGTCGATGCTGCGCTTCATTCGATACATTAAAAGAAGAACATCACCATCTGGCATATCTACAATGGTCATTTATAAAAGTTTGTACAGAATATTGAAGAATAGATATTATCATTACACAACATAAACGAGCATTCATCACAACCCTTGTTCTAGTAAAAAATATGAACAGTGGGAAGTAGTAGTCCATATTTTTCTTCGAAAATTTTCAAAAATGCGCTTCCTAACTTGCATATCACGCAGAACATTACTTTGAAAAGTAAATATAGAGACACTAATAGGATCGCCCATAAACAATAAATAAAAAAAAAATAAAAAAAAAAAACTTATGGAAAATAATAATATTACACAACTGCATGACGAACGTACTATACACGCATATGACCTAAATAGCCTTTAACACTCTCAAAACATAATGGTACACTTAACACATAATTAAAATTATATATTCAGCACTGCTCAACGCCTAAATTATTGACTCTCTCATCACGGATGCAAAATACCAGAGAGAATATCCATCTTTGAAAATAAAAACGACCAGCACACGAGCATGCTAGAAAATTACTTACAATATTAACGCTAACCTTTAACATATAACCTATTGTTTTGATGTGTATACGCACTACTATAAAACAACTATCCTGCACACAGGCATCTAACTAAATCCAACCATCAAACGATAAAACAATACAAGCCAGATCACAGGAAACCTAAAATATACTGAGATACGCATGTGCGTATAACAAGATACGCATGTGTATATACGCAAAACATACACGTAAATGAGCCTTTGCATATGATTGAAACGATAAAACAGTAACGATGGAACCTTCGATAGTAGACCAGAGAATTTGCGTGCATTACCTTATGAAATTACTACCACCATAAATGGCATTCATCCCAAAAATTAATTTGTAAAGAAACGCATGCTTATAGTTGAAACCCTTCATACGTCGACGTGCAAGGTCAGGAATGGATTTTATATACCTACTGACATACAGTAGAATATACCACTGGCCTTAACTTTTGAAAGCGTTAATACCAACTATTATCGCCAGCTATTGTCATCTGCTGATGTGTTTTAACTGGGCCCAGACATGATCGAGTACTGTGCAGCGCTTGCTGGCACTTTGAGGCTAATGTGTATTACTATGCATTACTGCAAACTGACAAGAGAATATTACCTCATATTACCAAGCTACTCAAAACTAAAATCACCATTTATAAAACTTCGACCCAAACTCACTACGAGTTATTGTAGAATCTCTCGCTATGGAGATAAACATGCACTATCCAATTGGACAAAAGCACAGTGGCTACATCCCTTGCCTTACTTTGGGGTTGTCTCGTTTAAGAGACATTTGAACGAATTTATATGTACAATTTTGACCTGAGAATAATGTACATGCTTATCCTAATACCAGACTGAACAAATCAATGTATACCATAGAACGATTACTAACGCTTCTCTGTTTTAAGTCAACTCTAATAGTGTCTTGTTAACTGCTATTACATGTTACATTCAAAAAGCATGTGCTTTTCAATACTCATACCTATCGATACTACAAAGAAATATTTAACATAGGTAGCTATTATGAATCTAAACAATAATAATGATATGGCACAAACATATATGGGCGAAGACCCCTGCTCACTATAGAACAACGCTGACATTAGTTTGACGTATTTAATGATAATAAAATAATATTGTGTACATATGTTACGACATAAAGCCGGTCAGGAAGGAAGAGGGGAAATCTTATTGGAAAATTCCTTTATGCGATGACGATGCTACCAGGGAAAAATAATGCACACAACTAGCAAAAATTTTTCAGTACTTTATGTACTAAGAAAACATCAACAACACATTAATATACAATGACACCACCTACGCTGTTATTTCTGGCTAATTGACCATCCTATACTAGAGCAAGTTGCCACTCCAAGATCATTTCAATTAGAATCAATCTTGGAGTGTCCTGCTCTAGATGTACGTCAACTAGTCAGAAATAAGAGACGTAAAGAATATGATTAACATATAGTTTAAGTTCTCATAGGAAAAAAAATTGGGCCCTTTAATATTTCAGTTCTCGTATTGACGAGAAATCTCGAGATTATACGCGTCCCGCGAACACTATGTCTCCTTATCCGCACTTGTCTACTTCAGACCATCGGCGCTGAGGTGAACGAGCCTGTACTTTGGTCGTCACTGGTTTCACCTAGTATTCCTTGCGCGTAATACTGATCGTCGTTCTAGACGTCAGGATTAATATAAGTGGTTCTTCCTGATCGTATCCCCACGTTGGGACGTCAGATTCACTTATAACAATTCAAGCCGGTTGGCTCCCAACTCGGGCTATTCTACGTGGTAACGATTGGGCCTGATCCACGCTGGTCGTGGCCTGAGGGGGACAGCTAATAAGTGCCCTCAGGTAATAATCATTCGGCTCACCAACATTCAGCCTCCAACGTAGGAGGGGACACAAGAGACGATTCTGCAAAAAACAATCTATATTTAGAATCTCAGAATCACTCTGTTGCGTCAATAATGGAGTTGTTCGTATAAAGTACACAAAAATAGAAATAATTTCAGTGGTCTTACTCTTTTAACTTACAGCCTAACCCTATAAGCGCGCAATTAGCCCTCACCCGTGGGTGTATGGCTAACGGCTCCCATGCGGTTAGGATGGATTGGCTCTTCTAAATATCCACACTCAAAATTATAAAATAGAGAAGTATTTTTAGTGACTGGCCTATGTCAGCGCTAAACAATACCTCTTATGCCAAATGAACAAACCCACACGTAACAAAATTTCCTATACACTGTCGTAACGTCACCCTGGTTGAGACGCTATCGCAGCCGAAACATCAAGATCCCGTGGCCCTTTTTCCCTTCAAGGTCACGTTATCTAGATAGTTTCGAGGTTTACAAATACTGATACCTATTCTCTTAAAATTCCAGGAAAAGGTTGAACAGTGTGGTGCCGACGTAACGTTTGGACGTTTACGTCGGACATCACCCTGCCCACGCGCTAATTTCGTACATGTATAAGGTATCAGTTGTAAACAAATAATTATTACCTCTCGGCAAACATATTTACATCAATATTGAGAGATTACATTCTGCTGTTTTATGTGTGTAAAACCGTACAATATTTTTTTACATTTATTTTGGTGTAACAAATATCTTTACATTTACTTTGGAATACAAAAAATTTACATTTACTTTGGTGTAACATTACACCTACCTAATCTCTAAACATACATGTCAGCTATCACCTTATTTATGTAAGTGTGTTGTAGTGTATGCACCTAACCCTTATTCTTATATGCGTTAGATATAACTCGAGGTGACACATACAGGTGGCTACAGAAAGTCGACTATCACTGGCAGTTAAATCGTCTTTCCAACAACGCCATATAAAATCACAACAATTTAAAATCTAGCTGCTAAAATTGTTTTTCACCTATCGGTCCCTGGTAAATCTTTCAGCATACCATTATAGTTTTATGTGCAGGCCCGACATGGTTCATACGCAAGTGCGTAACAATCGCTATTTTCACTGAAAAAACGGGACGTTATTGATAACACCCGAAAGAACTCATACACTGAATGCTGGCCGATTCAACAGACGACAAAATAGAAAACGAGTGACTTATTATATCAATACAATGTGACATGCTAGAGACATCGCGATTCAATGCAATAACACGAGTCGCCATCGCCCTGTCATGTACAATTTCAACACAGTAACAATATATATAACTTTACGTACCTTTTATAATAATGAATAGCGTCTCTATATCGAACCTTTCAACGGTATGTTTAAAATGTCCCCTAACAAGAATGGGAAATTCCATCCTTTATATATTGAAAACTGCACAGGATTTCCAAGATATTCAAGAAAAGTAAGGAAATCGTGCAAGCGTTGATAAATATAGACACAATGAATTCCATCTCAGACAAACCGACCTTTTATTGGGACAATTAGTAGAAAAGGTAACGTATCATGGTTCGAATAGGTGACCAGGTGCATACCTAAACCTTTGCGTATTTGTACGTATACGCAACCATCACTGATTCTGTTGTTCCATCTATTCTGCATCGTAACAAAGTCCCTTCCTTTTGGGAGAAAAAGGAATGAATTTTTCTTACGATACACGATGCAGAAAAGAAGGAGTAATACAGATTAAATATATAATACAACATATATACACGTGCGACTTAAATGGCGGACTACCTGGAAAGATAGTCTGCCCCCACATTGTCTTGTCCTCGGATTGCCACTACCATAGACCTGTATTTTTGAAGCTTTAATGCTCAACACATAAGTATGGGGTTGTATCCCTTTAACTTTTCCACATATGGGGTTGTACCCCTTTAACTTTCTATGAAGTTTTATGTCTTATGACATTTAATATATAAGGCTTAATGGCCAATACCTTTTGCAAAGATCCACATGTTACATATTTATTTATGCCAAGTATACCTATTGATAACACCATCCATAATACAATCTTTGCGCAAATAAATTAACGTGACTTTTTCACGCTGAAGCCAACCTCTGTTGCTAAAATATATTATTTTGGTGACTTGCTCACGTCAACAGTCTACCGTCATACGTCATGACTTAAATAATTCCGTGACTCCTCACGTCTATAGTACACCTCTGTGACTAATACTATGCTATCATAGTTAAAATATAGGTCAACAATCCGAGACAATTGGGTCATTACACTGTCGCACACCTTTAACACTAATTCTGACTACTGCTTTCAGTTTCAGTCATATTGCGCCAATAATATGGTATTGGGCAACGTCTACCACTACCATATGAACGTCGTCGTTCTGTCTGGCTTTCAGTCCGTCTTGTATGGCTAACTACTGCCTCCTTAGAGGATATGTTTCTCTGGGGTACACTACAACAATGAGTACTTGCGACCTTTATATTTTGAGTTGTCCTTTGACAAATGGCACAAGACCTACAAAATTGAGTTACCTCCCTGCAAACACCGGGCCAATAAAATTCATCTAAGACCTTAGATATAGTTTCCTTTCTGCCTCTATGATTTACCACCTTTCGTGATTCATGGGCTAAATTCATAACGCTATGCGTTAAACTAGAAGGAACTACTAACTGTAGTGAAACATTTGCATTTTTCTTAAAATGTCTATAAATTAAACCATTCCTACGAATGAATTTAGTTTCACCACTAGAGAAACTGCGACTCTTAGTCACACTACCAGACTCTACTCTTCGTCTTATCTCTTTTAATCTAACATCTGATGCTTGCTTCAATACTAATTCTTGCCTGTTCTGCCTAATAAACTTGTCTGCGACCTTTACCTTTCTATTCTTTCTCCTATTCTTTGACCTCTTATTTCTATTTACCCCTGATGAAAAATGGGTTATATCGGGAAATTTAGACCCCTCAATATTTCCAATGACTAAGTCATGTGCTGGGTCATCAATGCACAATGCATCCGTACTACCTCTAAAAAACAGACAATCAATCTTAATATGGGCCACAGGACATCTCTGTTTATAATTGTTAATAAGAGTCACACCAGACTGCTTATTTAACATCTGACCATCAGAAACTAAACTTCTCCTTACAACTACCCCCGTACAACCTGTATCTCTCAAAACTCTGATCTCTTTACCATTTACGGTACCAATCGCTGTTGGCAACCTTGACCGTGGGAAATGACAAGTTCCCTTATTATCCTTACGGGGTAATCCTTTCCCTACATCCAAACTTTTATTATCAATCTTACAAAAATTGACCTGATGGTCGGTCCTGTAATTATTGTCATAATGATTGTCACGTTGGACAACTCGACCAAAACTTCTATCCTGACCCCAATTTGAGTTATCTCCCCTAAAAGTATACTGGGAATCAAATTCTGCACTAGATGCAACCTTTTTATTATCAGGGTTATTCCATCATTTATAAGTTGGGTGGGGCTTGCCACAAATCTTACATTTCACAGCGGGCCTTTGATCTTGATTGGGCTCTACCTTAGGCTGGGCTTGATCTACAACTTTATTTTTCGAAATACACATGGAAACACTCTCTTTCGCCTCGGCGAACAAATCTGCCTCGTGGGCTTACTCATCAATGGCTTTAAACGGCTTGGGCTTAAGATACAAATAAAGTTCATGACTGCAACAGTCGAGGAACTGGTCTCGGGCCAAAAAATCACAAACGGCCTCGTAGGTCTTTTCGACCTTAGCCAAACCTAGCCATTTATCAAGGTAGCTCACTAGCCTACCGCTAAATTGTCTGAAAGTTTCGGCTTTCTTGGGCCTACAATCCCTAAATTTCTTACGAAAAGATCGTTCGGTGAGGTCGAAATTAGTAAGCAGAGCCTCCTTAATCTGACCATAATCCGACTGGTCATCTCTGGAAAGCCTAACGAAGACTTCTAAAGCGCGTCCTTTTAATAATGCACTTAGGTATGATGCCCACATAGACGGGTCCCATTTATGTGACAAGGCATAACTTTCGAACCTAGTTAAATGGCTATCCATCTTATCCGTATGTTCGTCAAAGTATGGAAGCTTGGGACTCCTAGGATTTGAACTCTTCTCTTTGGGCCCCCCGGGATGTGAAGTGGTCTCGGCCTCGATTTTTTTAGTTCCACTTCGGCCTCAATTTTTAATTTTTCCATTTCCATTTCCTTATCCTTATCCTTGTTCGCGGCCTCAATTTTCATTTTTTCCACCTCAATTCTTAACTTTTCCAATTTCGGATCTTTCTCTTTTTGATCAGCCTCCCTTTTCTCTCTTTCATATTCCCTTTGGGCCAACCTTTCCTCCCTTTCTAAATCTTGTTGCCTCTTAAGATAATCCCTTAGTTCTTGCCCTTCATATCCTAATTCCCGTGCTAATGAAATATGTTTATCCATTTTAGCCTATAGTTGGGAATGGTATGAGTCAACTATACTGTTGAAAATAAATAAGAGTTCGCTTTGTCCCTTTAAAATAGGTATGGGCTAACCAACGTTCGCGCTGGTAAATTTTACTAGGGATTTTAATGACGTTACATATGAGTAACGTAAAGTACAAAGTATAAGAGATCACCACGGAAAGGTGCCTAGGATATATATCAACCTTAAATAGGCCTTCACTGAACGTATTTGACTAAAAAACGTCATTCATTTTCTCGCATTTACGCCAAAAAATGTATACCTACGCGATATTAATATAAACGCGTTACAGTCAAGTCAACAGTCACTTGTCATAGCAAGACATAATAATTGACTAAAATAATCTTTCTATGGACTTCTTCTAATAATAGAAATCAGTTGAGTGGCGTCACACACTATGACGTCACTGAGGTGATTTAAATTATTAGTACCCTCAAACGATATGAAATTTTCCACATCAGTATTCTTAATTAATAGGAATACAGGGCATAAGCCAATACACAATTATATGGGTCAAATAAAGGTGGACAAGTCTAATAATTAAACTCTGACAAATTTCCCTTGGGTTTTATACCCTACTGGCAATCCACAGAACAAGAAAGTATGGGTCCCCTCAGAATGATATGTGATGACTTATTTACATATGTCGCACTTCATCACAGGGGAACGCATGCAATCAGTACTGTGTGTTGACACTCACAACTTTTCTTGTAAAGAAAAACTACTAGTGTGCGCCCGTAGCAACGTCACAGCAAAGAAATTTGCCAATAAAACCTCAAAAATCCCACTTCTGACACCATTGTTACGACATAAAGCCGGTCAGGAAGGAAGAGGGGAAATCTTATTGGAAAATTCCTTTATGCAATGACGATGCTACCAGGGAAAAATAATGCACATAACTAGCAAAAACTTTTTCAGTACTTTATGTACTAAGAAAACATCAACAACACATTAATATACAATGACACCACCTACGCTGTTATTTCTGGCTAATTGACCATCCTATACTAGAGCAAGTTGCCACTCCAAGATCATTTCAATTAGAATCAATCTTGGAGTGTCCTGCTCTAGATGTACGTCAACTAGTCAGAAATAAGAGACGTAAAGAATATGATTAACATATAGCTTAAGTTCTCATAGGAAAAAAAATTGGGCCCTTTAATATTTCAGTTCTCGTATTGACGAGAAATCTCGAGATTATACGCGTCCCGCGAACACTATGTCTCCTTAGCCGCACTTGTCTACTTCAGACCATCGGCGCTGAGGTGATCGAGCCTGTACTTTGGTCGTTACTGGTTTCGCCTAGTATTCCTTGCGCGTAATACTGATCATCGTTCTAGACGTCAGGATTAATATAAGTGGTTCTTCCTGATCGTATCCCCACGTTGGGACGTCAGATTCACTTATAACAATTCAAGCCAGTTGGCTCCCAACTCGGGCTATTCTACGTGGTAATGATTGGGCCTGATCCACGCTGGTCGTGGCCTGAGGGGGACAGCTAATAAGTGCCCTCAGGTAATAATCATTCGGCTCACCAACATTCAGCCTCCAACGTAGGAGGGGACACAAGAGACGATTCTGCAAAAAAACAATCTATATTTAGAATCTCAGAATCACTCTGTTGCGTCAATAATGGAGTTGTTCGTTTGAAGTACAGAAAAATAGAAATAATTTCAGTGGTCTTACTCTTTTAACTTACAGCCTAACCCTATAAGCGCGCGATTAGCCCTCACCCGTGGGTGTATGGCTAACGGCTCCCATGCGTTTAGGATGGCTCGGCTCTTCTAAATATCCACACTCAAAATTATATAATAGAGAAGTATTTTAGTGACTGGCCTATGTCAGCGCTAAACAATACCTCTTATGCCAAACGAACAAACCCATACGTAACAAAATTTCCTATACACTGTCGTAACGTCACCCTGGTTGAGACGCTATCGCAGCCAAAACATCAAGATCCCGTGGCCCTTTTTCCCTTCAAGGTCACGTTATTTAGATAGTTTCGAGGTTTACAAATACTGACACCAATTCTCTTAAAATTCCAGGAAAAGGTTGAACAGTGTGGTGCCGACGTAACGTTTGGACGTTTACGTCGGACATCACCCTGCCCACGCGCTAATTTCGTACATGTATAACGTATCAGTTGTAAACAACTAATTATGACCTCTCGGCAAACATATTTACATCAATATTGAGAGATTACATTCTGCTGTTTTATGTGTGTAAAACCATACAATATTTTTTTACATTTATTTTGGTGTAACAAATATCTTTACATTTACTTTGGTGTAACAAATATTTTTTACATTTACTTTGGTGTAACATTACACCTACTTTATCTCTAAACATACATGTCAGCTATCACCTTATTTATGTAAGTGTGTTGTAGTGTATGCACCTAACCCTTATTCTTATATGCGTTAGATATAACTCGAGGTGACACATACAGGTCGCTACAGAAAGTCGACTATCACTGGCAGTTAAATCGTCTTTCCAACAACGCCATATAAAATCACAACAATTTAAAATCTAGCTGCTAAAATTGTTTTTTCAACTATCTGTCCCTGGTAAATCTTTCAGCATACCATTATAGTTTTACGTGCAGGCCCGACATGGCCTGTGACTACTTTTGTCCGAAATAACCCAACGAGTTCATCTGAACAGCTTTTACTATAGCCGCAAGAATGGTCCCAGCAGATTTTTAGGCATTACGCATGTGCGTAGCTTCATACACAAGTGCGTAACAATCGCTATTTTCACCAAAAAAACGGGACGTTATTGATAACACCCGAAAGAACTCATACACGGAATGCTGGCCGATTCAACAGACGCCAAAATAGAAAACGAGTGACTTATTATATCAATACAATGTGACATGCTAGAGACATCGCAATTCAATGCAATAACATGAGTCGCCATCGCCCTGTCATGTACAATTTCAACACAGTAACAATATATATAACTTCACCTACCTTTTATAATAATGAATAGCGTCTCTATATCGAACCTTTCAACGGTATGTTTAAAATGTCCCCTAACAAGAATGGGAAATTCCATCCTTTATATATTGAAAACTGCACAGGATTTCCAATATATTCAAGAAAAGGAAGGAAATCGTGCAAGCGTTGATAAATATAGACACAATGAATTCCATCTCAGACAAACCGACCTTTTATTGGGACTATTAGTAGAAAAGGTACCGTATCATGGTTCGAATAGGTGACCAGGTGCATACCTAAACCTTTGCGTATTTGTACGTATACGCAACCATCACTGATTCTGTTGTTCCATCTATTCTGCATCGTAACAACATACAAAAAATAACTCATAATTCATATAATCAAAAGTAAAACATTATTCTACTCATCTTTATGACCATACACAGCTTGACTTGATCTTTAAAAAATCATTCCTGCTAATTTTAAAACATATCATCTAAATGTAGCTGTTCAGTCCATCTGACCACATAAATTAACTTCATGAGTTTGTGAAAAACGTTAATGTCACATTAATAAGAACTGCCACAGAGATTAAACGATGCAACGTGAAGAACCAGATCTCCCTGGAAAGAAAACTTCAGTTGTACTTGATTGTGCACTTTCAAACCACTTCTCATTAAAAAGATTACATTAACTGCGCTCGTGCACAACCCACTCACAAATACATATTAAACAGGGTGGTAATTAAAAGTTTTCATAGCCTATTATTCATGAACCTTCTGAACCTGAACGATGGTAAAAAAAGTCACAGAAACCTGGGGTTAAGACCATCCGGGTTGTCTCCACTAACTAGGCAACTTGAGGCATAGTGATGTCTTGGCTCCGGCCAGATACCTGCAAACCCTCCTTTAAAACTGTGTATAAGACAGACAGGTAAGTGTCCAACCAATAATTCGTATTAAACGATTCTGCTGGATATTACCTTACTTGACATCAAGCATATGTAACAGATTTTCTTACGTCCCAGAGAGTCCAATTGTTTTCAATACCAAGGTAAAAAATGAACAAATGGATTTTTTTTTATTCGCAGTATAATTCCTACAGCAATGGTTTTGAAAAGTTTATGCTGTTTTCTTTTTTGTTACATTGGGTTGTCGTGAAAACAGCCGCCAGAACAACATGTATATACAGATTGATGGCAGGTGTGGTGGGAGGACGGGGAGGCCCAAGCTATCATGGAAGAAACTGATGGAGAAAGACTGAGGTTAGTGAAAGCTTACGACAGTTGACCCTCAAGACAGGAGCACCTGGAGATCAGGTATGAGATCTGCTATACGTGCAGCTAGCCAGCTACCTGGAAGGGGTCCTACTGATAAGGATGATCCCTATGCACCTGCTCGTTAATCAAAAATCTGATTATGATGATGATATGTGACATGCAGAAAATTGGATTCAAAACGTGGCTCTTCCAATGTACAACACTGATTTTGCAGTTTTTCGCATTAATTAACAAAAATAACAATTAACTTTGTATCGACCAATAAAATGGGCCAGAACCAATTCCTGGGTCCTGTCAAACATATTCATATGAATCAACAGAAATTTTAATTACTGGTTTTGGTTGTCATCGCAGTTTAATTTTTATTTGACATCTAACTGATGGGGTGAAAAATATAAACACATATTTCTCATAAATCCCTTTATTTAGCAATAAACTATACACAGTCTTAATTCTAAGCATACGTCACAAATAACACACACAAATAGCGATATTTGCCTACAGTCAGCTACTCCTATACTTTAATATATTAAGGGTTTATCACAAAATCATTTTCCACAAAGTCTTGACATTTAGTACCACTTATATTAATCTGATGTATATATGATTTACCGCTCACAGTTCCACAAAATCTCTAATGCCAATGTAGTACTGCACAAATATAATGTACCATCATTTGTACATACCTACTTTTTTATAAAAAATATAAAGAGACATGAAACTGAACTAAATGGATTAAATTTTTGCAATCACCTTTTCTTTTAGACTTTAATGATAATATATACCATGAAGGTAACATTTCTTAAATGCCAGATTTTGATGGATTTTTTTCTGTTTTTGGAATGTAAAAAACGTAAAAGTAGATCTCATGGTAAACGTAAAAATGGTAAATACAAGCGCAAAATTTGTACTGAAAAACGCTTAAATAATTCTCTAAAGGATCTTTCTATAGCTTTAATTAATCATGGTTGGCATGGCTTATTTTAATTTTTAAGCTCCTTGCCTATCTCAGTTTAACGTAATTTAGAGTTAAAGGCTAATAAACTTTACGATAGAGCAAAGAAATTATATAAAGCAGCACTTCTTACAAGGTGTTATGTCCTTATTTCGATTCTGAGGTCAACCATAAACGACATTTTATCAAAATTCCATTCATTAACAAAGGTATGGAATTTATTGATTTACATAGTATCTTTAAGGGTAATTTTGTAATTTCATCTTCCAAATTACTCAATAATTCTGAAACTCCTATCATCGATTACAGGTAATCTAAATGTCATTCCTGACGCTAGAGTTCGCAATACTATTTCTAAAGGTCCTAAATATAGATTTCCCTCTAATATTGATTTTCCTAAATTTCGTAGAGAGATTCTTGCTTCTTTAAATGACTTTGGTAATAGTTGGTAAAAACAGGAAAATGTTGAACCTGATGCCTTGAAGGAATGGAAGATTAACATTTTTAAAATTATTGATACTCGTTTTTCATTTTCCTCTTGTAATACACATCTTTTACCTCCAAACCTAAATCTTCTTTTCTGCATCTTAAACGAGGTATCCAAGAGTTTCATGTGAACTATATTTTTGTTCCAGCAGATAAAGCTGCTAATAATGTTATAGTTATTTGATGATTGTATTATATTAATACCCTTAAGCGTGAGCTTGTTGATACTAATGCCTATTAACTGCAGCCTTCTTTAAGTGAGAGGGTGATTGTCGATTGGCATGGTTGTCATACAGCTCTAAATTTCAGTGTCAAAGCTTAAGAAAATCAAGACAAAGTTCCTACGTTATACTGGTTACCTAAACTCCATAAAAACCCTATTAAGCAAGATTTATTGCTAATTCTAGCTCTTGTACGACAACAGAACTTTCTAAATTGTTATCGTACAGTGAAAAGGTATATGAGAGATCCAGTAAAAACCTATTTTGGACTATTGAAATTCAGGTGAAAATTTAGATAAACTTAAAGCTAGAGGTTTCAATGCGACCAGTTTGTCTACTTATGCTTTATACCGCTTTACCTCATAATTTAATTAAAGATAAACTTATTGATCTTATTGAAAGAACCTTCCAGAGAGAGGGCTCTCCTTACATTGCATGTAATAACAGAAATACATTTTTTACTTCGGTAAAACCTAAAAAAATACGATGCATGGTCATGTCAAAGTGTATGTGATGCGCTGACCTTTTTGTTGGACAATATTTATATTCGATTTGACACCAAGCTGTATAGATAAGTAGTTGGGATCCCTATGGGCATTAATTGTGCTCTCCTGGCTGCCGATTATTCCTGTTTTGTTATGAGAGGGACTTTATGATGTCTCTTTCTGATGTTAAGCAGGCTGATGTTATTGATGCGTTTAACACTACTTCTAGATATTTGGACGATATTTTAAACATTTATAATGCTTATTTTGACAATATGGTAGGTCAAATATACCGTCCAGAGCTCTAACATAATAAAGCCAATACCTCTGATACTGAAGCCGCATTTTTAGACTTGCATTTGTCAATTTCTAACGATATTGTTTCTACCAAAATGTATGATAAACATGGCGACTTTGATTTAGAAATTGTCAATTTCCCATTTTTAGATGGTGATTTTTCTCGCTCTACATCCTAAGGAGTCTATATCTCTCAACTCATTCGTTTTACTAGAGCATCTAGCTATGTTTCTGACTTCAACACTTGCAATAAATTGTTAACTCAGAAACTTCTTAAACAAGGCTGTCGGTTTAATAAACTTTGCAAAACCTTTTCTAAATTTTATAGATGATACTATAATGTGATATCTAAATTCCAAGTTGTACTTAAATCTCTCTTGCGTCAAATACTTTTGGAACCTGAATTCTCTTGTGACTTGGTGTATAAATTTTGAAGAAGATTGTCGGTTCTAATCATTTTTCAGCGCAGTTCATTAAAATAATTAAACATTATAAAAAGATTGGTTTTAACATTAATGTATTGCAATAGATTGCATGCTTGGTGGTCAACCCAATCATGGTTGGCAACTGTGCTTTCCTCTTTAATTGCACGGGGGTGGGTTGGACTTCAGACTCTATGACGGTTCCGACTTAAGGACGTATCTATTGAAGAGATGGTAGGGGCCTGATACTTTGGCTGTTTGTCGGGCCCATCAGGGTTTACCTGTTGGTTTTTTTTTGCTCCGGTATTCAGTTTTATTTACTGTTGAGTCCTTATCTTTGCTTCATCTCTTGTTGTATCTTGTTTTATATGTTCTGGAAGATGTTGCATTGATAAGTTAGGGGTCTTTCATGCAAACCAAATATCTATGTGTCTTGATCCACATCTGAATTAAGGGTGAGGTTGGCGCTGTTAAACCGGTTTAAGCTTTCCAGTAAAATATTTTACTGACCGTTCCAAGGCAGTACTTCTTTTGTGGATCTTTTATGTTTTTTTCTGTCTTGTGTTTGCTATGCGTTTGTGAGCATCTGTTTATATGTGCCTTGTGGTCACCTGCTGGGAAAGGGCTGACCTCTTGGCTCTCGTTTGTGGTGTCCAACTGTGAGTTTGTCACTTTCCCAGTGGTATCCTGGGTCTGGTGTGGTACTTGATTCTATCGATTCCTGATCTTTGCACCCTTACTTACCTTCATATACTAAAGTATAATCAATAATGACTACATTGTCTCATAATTTCAATGTAATTTGTATATAATGCCACTTGGTCGCATTTAAGCTCAATAACTGCAATATAACACAAGTTTCTATATAAATATATACAACATCAGAAATTATTGTTTTGTTGGCTTAACACTATGCCCAGATAATCTATAATATAAATGATGTTCCATATTTGTATGCAAACTAATTGTTATGAGCACCTAAGACAATTCATTTGTCTGAACAATTTAGTTTTGACTTATATTTTAAGTATAAACTGAATGCTATATTTAGAAGACTAATATATGATGTCACGTATATTCTTCATCGAAGTAGCATCCAATATAAGATCTATCCCATGGGGCGTCAACATGCAGAAAATCGTAATAATCTGGATCTATCAAGACTTGAGATGGTAATCTGGTACTTCTTGTTTGGGTTCAGTGTTTTTTCCCCCGATGACCATCTTCTTGATACAGTAAAGACCACCTTTAACAAAAGGTTGACTTTACTGTCAAGATGAATTTAAATATGTTTGATAGGTTGCTAAGATCCCGATGCGCATCAATTTACTTAATTTGCATGAAAACACTGTATGGGCCATGATAAGCATTACAAGGAAACAAAATGACTTACAGTTTTGGTAATTCTCCCCCTTCTATAACATATCTAAAATCGTTTGCTCAATATGACTTTCCTATTTCAACTCCAACCAATAATGACTTAAATTAAATCTGCACTATTAGCAGTGAGCTAAAATACTCACCAACAGGTAAAACAAGTTTTAATTCCTTTTTTAATCACACTGAGTGACCAATTTACCTAGCTGACTTCTCTACTACATCTCAATAAACTGAATACATAATAGTGTAAAAAATCCTTCCTACCGTGACACTGGTATTAAATGGATATTGAATAATTTAGTTTCTTTTGCTGCCCCTGTTTTTTAATATCCTATGAAAATAGAATAATTTGGTCTCAGAGAATTATTTCATTTTCATGGGATATTTAAGAAACATGAGATAAATTAGCAAATTGAACCTTGGTGACTCGCAAGTTGACCTAAACAAGAGGGCCAAGAGGCCCTAAATCGCTCACTTGAGTTTGTTTAAAGCTTACATATAGGGACAGAATTTGAACAAACTTGGTACAGGTCCACTAGGTATTGCTACACACCAATTATCAAGTTTCTAGGTCTTTTTGTTTCAGACAAGAAGATTTTTTAAGTTTTTTCCTACATAAGATTATGTTAAACATGTGACCCCCGGGGCAGGACCATTTTTGAACCCAGGGGCATCATTCGAAAAAAAAATTGGTAGAGGTCTACTAGGTGATGCTACATGCCAAATTTAAGGCTATATGCCTTTATGGTGTCAGACAAGAAGATTTTTTTTATGTTTTCTCTATATAAGCCTATGTAAAACATGTGACCTCAGGGTGGGACCATTTTTGGCCCCAGGGACATAATTTGAACAAGCTTGGGAGAGGTCTACTAGGTGATGCTAAATACCAATTATCAAGTTTCTAGGTCTTTTGGTTTCAGACACGAAGATCTTTTCAAGTTTTTCCCTATGTAAGATTATGTTAAACATGTGACCCCTGGGGCAGGACTATTTTTGAACCCAGGGGCATCATGTGGAAAAGACTTGGTAGAGGTCTACTAAGTGATGCTACATACCAAATATAAAGGCTCTAGGCCTTAGGGTTTCAGACTAGAAAATTTTTAATGTTTCCCCTCTATAAGCCTATGTAAAACATGTGACCCCCAGGGTTGGACCATTTTTGGCCACAGGGACATAATTTGAAAAAACTTTGGAAAGGTCCACTAGGTGATGCTACAAACCAAATATCAAATATCTTGGCCTTGTGGTTTCAGAGTTTTGTTTTGTTTGTTTGATTTGATTCTTTACGTCCACTCAACAATCTTTCAGTTATGCGGGACTGGTCTTCCTGGGTTGAACCAGTACTAAGCTAGGATAAATGTGTCTTGCTCAAGGACACAACGCAGTGACGCCGGTGAGGCTCGAACCCGCGGCCCATCGGTCTCGAGTCAAGCACTCTACCACTGAGCCACTGCGCTCCCTAGGTTTCAGAGTAGAATATTTTTAAAGTTTTCATCTTAAAAATCTGTTTCAGCCTGTGTGACCTAGATATGCATTGGACTGCAACCATTTGAACAATTCTTAAAGAAGGCCATATAAGGATCATTTCTATCAAGTTTGGTTAAAATCAAGCCAGTAGTTTAGGAAGAGATATCATTTGAAACAATTGTTGAGGACGGACATCCAATAACTACAATAGCTCGCTATGAGCCAATGGCTCATGTGAGCTAAAAACATGATTTCTGATAGCATATCCAGCAACATATGTCCCCAGATGAAAATTATTGAAAATGGTTATCTCTATTGCAATACACTTCTGCAGTTTCGTTTCAAGATGAATCCTTCCTAGCTGCAGCAAGCCCCATAAATAAGTCTTAGCAACATGTTTCAAAATAACCTAAAAATTGGCATAATTGTGATGGCCACTTATCAAAAATTTAACACAGTATTTACATATATCCAATCAGTGCATTTATAGTTGACTCCGCCCCTTCCTGTGCTTCACAACCAATCGGTTTGCACGGAAATTTATTTTTTTGGCGAACTTAATCACATGTTTTGTCAATATGTGTAATATGTATTAAGTAAAATCATGAAGTAAATCTGTAGGTGGTCAACGTGGCTATTTTTAATGGGAGGGGAGGAGAAAACTATAAGTAGGTCATAGTGGGAACGAGCGCAGAGAGTTCCCTCTTAATTCCTTTATAATTATAATATATGATCCATCACATATACTTATTAAAACTGGTTAGAAAAAAATAAGAGGATAAAACTTTCATTTCCGTCTAGAAACGTTTTGCAAGTCCGAGTGTAATAACGTGTTGCAGCCCAAACCGCAAAATAGCTTGGAAAACGTTTATACGGATTTTTTCCTTTCCAGCACACTGGGCTTAAATTGCAATGGAACTCTTCATGGTTAGTGATAGTTTAACGATCAGCCACATTGTGACACATTAAATTTAGACGAAATGTACAACCGTCAACGATTGAAACATGTCAAGTTTCTAAAGTAAACACTTATTAGATATATAACAATATAAAAAAAAATGCTTTGCTAAATGTTCTTTTCACTGAGCTCATATTCTTTAAAATTGAACATCAATATAAGATTATAATACAATAAAACCTGTCTTAGGCGGCCACTCAAATAGAAGAAAATTTAAAAAACAATTATGTCTTAAAGCAGTTAAAATATTGCAGAATGCTCCAAGAAAGCCTTTGGCAACATTTTTGAATTTCATTACGCTCCCTGCCTTTCATGGTAGTGTAGATTTTATTTTCTTGTCCTTTGGGATCATGGGTTTCATTGTGGAGCTTTGAAACTACTAGAGGGTCACTGATGAGGCTAAAAAGGCCGAAATGAGCTAGTCTGGCCCAGAAAATATGCACACACTAGTTTCAATTCTTTGGTGCATTCTCTGCTTCCAAAGGATACCCTTTTCACATATTCCATTTGACTCAAGACGTTTGTTTTGCCAATGTTGCCGCTTAAGACATAGTTCACTGCAATACATTCGCTCAAAGGATAAATATATCAAGTATGAAATACGATTTTGGTCTCAATAGTCATCAACAATCATGCTTTTAAGGTTGTTCACAAATAAACACACCCTGAATCAAATATGACTTTGTCATCATTTATTTCAAGGCCATTTGGAAATCACTAGTCAAACACACAAAGTAAAACCTTCATACATTATGCTACATACCAAGGCCCAATGTCATTGAACATTTTGTTTTTGTTTGTTTTTGTTGCTTTACTTCCCATGTCAACAGCTACGGTCATTGCGGGACGGTCAGTTCACTTAACCACACTTTTTCCTGGGCAGGCTTGAGCAAGCGGTTAACCAGTAATTAGTGCACATACTTTCGCTTGTAACTGACAACAACCCTTCTTGAATGAATCAGCGGAAGGGAGGAGAATGACCGTAGAAATTATTTCATGATCGATCTCCACGAAAGTATGGGACCGGGCCGGGATCGAACTCGCGACCCCTGGATCTGCAGTCAGACACGCATCTGTAGCCAGACACGTTACCGACTGAACATTGAACATTTGATTCCAACGAACATATTAAGACCTTTAGAAATTATTGCTATATAAATTCTTTAGAAATTACGTTTGACCTCGTCTTAGAAGGTCAAGGTAAAACCTATGATCACCATTATAGCAAACATGGTAGTACTGACATCCAAAAAGCTATATATCAAGGCCCATGATAATTTCCAGAGAAGATTTTAAAGGGATTTAAATATATATGGGTATGGCAGTCAACTCAGTCATGTGACCAGAATCATTGTATGAACCTTCGTTCCCTTACTCTAAGGAGTCGACCTATTAAAGTGGTACGTGCATTAAGAGGCTATTTTGGCCCCCCCCCCTATGAGGTCAAAAACTAAAACTTGCTCTTTACATGTTTCTTTATATTGGTTTATTAGAACAATAGCCAAAGTGTAAAAGTCTGGCATTGATTCAACTTTTACGGTTGCTATGGTAACAGAAATGGCCGCCAAAATAGGCTAAAAATAGGAAAATGACCATTTTGGAGCAAATTTGAGACATGTAACAGAGGAATTAGTATAGAGCACAAGCAAATACCAAAAAAATATTTTAACAGATAATGAGAATTATCAAGGCACACAATATATTAAAAGGCTTTTTTGGTATTTGCTTGTGTTG
This sequence comes from Loripinus fragilis, assembly GCA_964019695.1. NCBI lineage: Eukaryota > Metazoa > Mollusca > Bivalvia > Lucinida > Lucinidae > Loripinus > Loripinus fragilis. The sequence goes on along the minus strand of OZ026515.1, from coordinate 250,891 downwards.
ATATCTAATTCTTAAAAAATCGGTCTCCAAAAGCCTCAAATTTGGCCTAAAATGGCAATTTCTCTATTTTAAGCCTATTTTGTTGGCCATTTTGGTTATCATAGCAACCGGTAAAAGTAAAATAAATGCCAGAATTTTACGACTAGGCTATTGTTCTAATAAACCAATAAGATGAAATTGGTGAAAATCAACTTTTAGTTTTTGGCCCTAGAGGGGGCTAAAATAGCCCCTTAATGCACATACCCCTTTGACTTTATTAACATAGTTTCAGAAAAGTGCCTTCATTGATGGGAATCAAATAATACTGAGAATGTCTTACTTTTTGGACATATCTATAGTTGTTAACGCATTACATTAAACACATTCAGTGATAATACTGTTTTTTTTCATCAACCTATTGAAATATAATCTCATAATTGTTATAATTTATCTATATTGTGAAATTTTAGTTAAATGGGCCCAGTGGTTTAAAAAAGAAGTTTGAAACTGTTGATGGGAGAACAGACCTACAGATGAATGATGGGTGGATGACGCTGGGATCTAATACACTGCTAGCTCATCCATGAGCCTTTGGCCTAGGTGAGCTAAAATTAAGACAAGAAAAGCTAATTCCACAGATCAAACCATTATAATACGAAGAAGAGGCACAACTAGAGGACCAAAAGGCCCTGAAGCGCTCACCTGATCTTCTAAATAATGTTAAAAAAGGTCAAGGTCAACTGAGCTTTATCATTAAAACATATTTTGTTTTACCATATATGGAGGTTGCGGCAATTTTGGTCAAGTGACCTAAAACAAACAGAAGAATATTCCATTTGAAATTTGAGTTCAAACAGCCAAGAGATTTTTGAGGAAAAATGTTTAGATACGAATGTGGCAGTCCAAATGAATGGCCTTGGATGAAAGGGCACAGATCAGTTTGACATTTGGAACTTAAATAAAACCATAGTCTCATTATGCTAATCATTTCCTTCAAAAAGTATAAGGATTTCGGTGTAAGCAAAATGACAATTTCAAGTTTTTCCCATTTAAATGCATTAGGAATCAAATTTGACTTTGCCATAAAGTCGGTCATGGTCAATTCAGAATAATTATTCATGCAAAGTTGGTCTGGCCCACAACTCCAATGCTAAATAGCAGGTTTAGGTTCATCAGCCTTCTGAATCTGAAGAAAATGTCTCTTAGTTAATAATACGCCAGAAATGAAGAAAACAACTCGTTGAACCATAGTGCACCCATCCATAGACAAGAATAAGGCACTAGCTAACACATCAAGGGCATTTCAGGTCAAGACGTAAATGAGTTGTACAGTAAAACCTGACTTAAGTGGTTTTAAAAACTGATCCCAAAACATACTTTCAGAACTGACAATCGCTTAATGCAGGCCAAAAGTATTACAGAATGCTTGCAATACTTTTGCTTGCACTAAGCTACCGCTTGCCTTTAAAACCTTTGGTTTGTCTATTTTGAGTTGTTGTTTAAGACATGTTTTACTGTAATCTGATAAAACATGTTCTTATAAAATAAAACACAATTGAGCATGATCTGGAAATGCAATAATCACAAACAACTGAAAATACCAACTTAAGCAACATTATATCAGCCCAGGCACAATGAAACCTGTCTTCTGGGTTTCCTACAAACTGAGGCCCAAAACAACCTGCTCAGCTGCAAGGTTTAGCTAGAAAATTAAAATTTCATCTGAAGCAAATTTAGATATGCGTTGATCAGTCTGCTCTGAGCATTTGTTGTTCGCGAACCCCCAAAGACAGATTTTCTCACATCAAGGCCAATATAATACAAACACCCACATAACAGCAACCCACATAGCATCAAGACTACAATGGAAAGCAATGAGCTCTCTTATCCCAATTCCAAAGGTAATTTTACAAATAAAAATAAAAAAATTAAATCTGGATTAGCTATTATGGATGTATGTACATAATCAAAAACGCAATGCTTACTAGATACCCCCTAACGTACATAAGACAGCTTCATGACCAGAAAAGTATCATTTTCTAGGCAGGTTTAATTTTCTTATCCATGGCGACTGTGTTGGAAGACATCTGAAAGATAATTGGGCTGAAGCAGATATCCTACATTCTATAAATACATATTTTGTCATATAAAATTAGAGAAGTAATGTCTGTTACACTGGGAAAAGGACAATTTTATTTAGATAGTGGTCCTAAATGTTCTGATCTATGGCTGTTGACAGCTGTTCTACTTTTTCTTTAACACTCTCAACCATTGCTGTAATGAAAAAAGGAAACAATGCGTTATTGGATATGGCTAAGGGCCATATCTACATTACTTGCTGGTTCGGAATTTACAGGTACTTGGTCATTATTTGGAAAAAGCAGGTTCCACTAACCGCAAAATACCAGGGGTTGTTGAGTACTGGTTACCTGTTTTTTTTTATTACTGACCACCTGCAACTTGGGAACCAGCAATTAATGTAGATATAGTGGAAACAGAGCTGCTCTACTTTAGCATTTATGGAGCTGTTCAACTCGCATATGTTTCAATCATTTAAACAAACAAGAGGGCAACTGTAGCCCTGAATCGCTCATCTGAGTACCATTTGAACCAAGAAGATTTTTCTAATTGCAAGGGTGTATTATATGTCAATGTTAACCCTGGGCAATGCGGATAAATAACCATGATGGACCACAAGCTTATTCAGGGACTTCTGGAAGCTTATTTTAAAATAAAAATAGTGGTGAGCAAGAAAAAGAATTCATTTTTTGTGTGAAGATAGGATAGAAAAATCCATCCCTTGGTCTTACTGTTTGTCATCACTTGACAAGCCTTGTGATGCTAAAGGGTGACATAATTTTCTATCCTACCCTTACACTCGTGATTGATTCTTACTATCTGATATTGGCCTAGTTTTGAATAAACTATGACCTAGTTTCTTAATTGGCATATATTTCATGACAATAATATTATTACAAAGTTTCATGGAGGCCTGATGGCCACAGTGCTCTTAAGAGTGAACACAAATAGACTCTTTTCACATTGTTAGCGTGCATGCACCAAACAGTCTCGTTCCGCGTTATCTCCGTGAGATTAGACGTGAAGGGCAAACAATTATACAGCTGCCTTACATTACACAATGAAAAATGAAAAATGATAAAATGATAAAAAGAAAAATACATATGCAAATAACATTAAACAAATAGTTAAATTAAATGATAAATGTGACAAAAATAAGATATTAATACCAATATTCCGAATAATTGAGATAAAAATGATTTCTAAGCATCCTAAACTGATTTTTTCCAAATGAGCGGGTGTGCTAAGGACTGGGTGGTCATACATTATAACATACACTGTATCAGTATTTTCCTTCCATACTATGCATATGCGAGCAGTACAGAGTCCAGTAATATCGTTCTTATTAAAGGTCTACATGGTCTATGATTACATTCCATACACTTGACGTCTAAACAGGGTCTTCTGTATAAGTAAGTGGTAAGAAACATTAAGGTCATTCCACTAGAAACCTGTCTTGCGAATTTCTCACTGAGTAAAACTCAAACTAGTCTGTTCGATTACAGAGACTAGTTAAAACGACATTTTGCATAAAGCAACTTTAGATATTATACTTTTCAATATGCGAACATAAAAGATGCTGATCAGCCCTTGTTGATACGAATACACGTCTACACCTTTGTTTTTCGCATGCAGCAATATGTACATTTCGCCTCACGTGCATAGTTGTTTTGCACACCTGCTATATACTCGCTGTACAAAAAGTAGAAAAATAATCAAATTACTTGCTCTTATCTAGAGGTCTGACAATGTAGCTTACCTCTCTTCAAAGAAAGTAAATAATTCAGCCCAGTAACCTTTTGAAGTCCAGAAACCCCTAAAACAGGTAATTTGGCAAGCAGTGAAGACACAAATGAAATGACGCATAATGCAGCACCTCATCAAGGTCTACACTCTTTGCCAGGAACAATTCAATCTTCAGAGAAAGAAATATTTTAGGGGAATTATAACCTGTGAGCCCTCAATATATACTATGGACCATGCTGACTCAACTGTATCAATCTTTATGGGAGTTTCCATTGGTACACAAAGGGTTAAAATAGAAAATTAACACAGTTACCTCTTATCTGTTGCTGGTAGTTTTCTAACTTTTTTCTCAATGATTTGGCTTCTTGTGTGGTAATTATCTGCTTTCTGCATTTCTCTAAGACATCCTTGTAGCCACGATCACCTAATACAACTTCTATATCATCTAGTATTTGGCTGATATCAGCCATGTGATCTTCATAAGCTTGATCCACCAACTTCCCATCAGCTGAATGACCACTGACTTTGTTCCTCATCAGTCGGATTCTCTCAACAGAGGCACCAAGGGACACATCTCTGGGCTGATCATCAGGTGGCCTACCCCAGCCAGTTGCAGGGGCTTGGCATGGGCTTATGTTCCTTATCAAGGTATAGAGAAGGGTTATATCAAACTGGTCAACAGTTCCAGTATATCTGAATTGAGGGTCTTGGAATATCAACCTAAACTGTTCCCTACCAATCTGTCTCATGCCACGTATTGCTGCTATGTGTCCAAGTAAAGCTCTATAGATATCAGTATATGGTACAGGTACTTGAGTAACTAGAACATCCCTTAAAGCATCAGCACCTAAAGTCACTATCACATTACAAAGACGAGCATAGTTCATGTGCTCTTGTGTGAATGGACCAATATCTATGTCCCCATTGTACTCTTGATCTTCTGCTGAATCGTCGTCTTCAGATGCATTATCAATAAAGGATACTGCACCCTCATCACCATCACCATCAGTACTATCATCTATTCCCCCAGGATCTGTTCCACCGATCGCTCCTAAACATTGATCATCAATACTTGCCGATTCTAATGAAACCACATCAGCAGGCACACATCTAGCTACGTCATCAGAATGGTTGTCATGGCTGTTCTCTGAAGACTGATCAATACATATACAATCAGATAAGACATCAAATACACATTATCATAATAGTAACGTGATCTGGGGTACTGTATTACGTCAAGTGGATGAGGTTATACTATCGGATTACCCAAGACGTTGAGGGCGATCCTAAGATATGGCCTCATCAACGAGCCAGTACTAATTTCTCTGGTACATAACACATCATATACATTAGCTAAAAGTCCATAATTGTTTAAGATATGCATAAATGTTAAAAGTCTTTTTATCAAAAATAATGAATAAACTAGTAATATGTCCAGGGGACACAGATGCCCCGGCTACTGAAAATATTGCATATTCTCACAAACAAAAGTAATAAAGACAATATTATTATGAACAAAGGGCAATCACTCTTGAAGCCACAAGATGATATGGACCATTTTGAAACTAGAGCAAGACATTCTGATTTTAAGCATTGTGTCGAAATTTCCTTAACTTCCATTTGAAATTACTTGAGTTAGAGATTAACTATCGCAAATGATGGCAAAATTTCATGAACAAAGGGCAATAACTCCTGAAGGGTTTTGGGATATATACTATGCTAGAACTTGGGAAAGATATTTTGGTATGTAATATTGTGAATAAGTTTGATACAGTTCTGATCAAAATTACTTGATTAAGACACAGTAAATCATAAAAATTGTGAAAATTTTTCCTCAACAAAGTGCGATAACCCATGGCGGCATAAGGCCATATAGACAATTATTAAACTCTAGAAAGACATCATGGTATTAAACATTGTGAACTAATTTCACAAAGTTGTGAATAAAATTACTGGACTTAAGAGACCAGACACCATACAAAAAGATTATGTCATTGTACTAAACAATGTGACTATGATTCATGAAAGTCTGATCAAAAGTATTCGTTTTAGGGAATGGACATTGTTTCAAATGGTGAATTTTTAAAAACAAAGGGCCATAACTCCTAAAGGCATGGTGCGATATGGACCATTAAGACTTTGAAGAAGACATAATGGTACTAAACAATGTGACCAAGTTTCATAAAATTCGGATTCTAGCTATTAGACTTAGAGAGTGGACGTCATAGGGTGTGATGTGTGAACAGACGGACCGACTGACGGACAGGGTTAACACTTAATGCCAAACAATTGTCATGGTGGGGGCAAAATAAAAATACATAAATACATAGGCAGTTTATTAGAGCAGAAGGGCTTTAATGCAAACTGGTTAATGATAAAACATTTATGAACTTTTCAGCTGGTGTATGGTGTCATATGCACCAGAAAAATAAATATTGACCAAGCGTTATGATGTGAAATGTACCAGAAAATACATTATCGATCAAGTGTTATGATGTGATATGCACCAGAAAATATATATTGATCAAGCGTTCTGATATGATATGCACCGGAAAAATTAATATTGACCAAGGCGTTAGCTTGGTCAGTATTATTTTTTCTGGTGTGTATCACATCATATATACCATCTGAAAAGTCCACAATTGTATAATATATGTTAAAATATATAGATACCCTTTTTATCCAGCCTTCTAAAAGCTTTTGTGACTGTATACTATGAGATACATGGCAATCATCACACGTGACACCATCTTGACCCTCAGCTACACTCATGTCAATATAGCCACTATTTTCTAAGGCAGAGATCTCAGGACACTGAATACATATTCTGAACATGTCAGCAAAGCCCATTCCCCTCAAAACACTTCTAAGACTTTGTACTAGAAATTCATACACAGACCCACATACAGCTTGGGGAAGGTGTTCCTCTCTACAGTAGCTCACAACTCTTGCATGAACAGCGTAACCAACTTGAAACACTGTCAATTTGTAGTTCCTAGTTTCATCAAGGTTGAATTTGCAAACTCCACAAAAAATCAATTTCTGTCCATGCTGTTCGACTATTGGCCATTTCTTAATGCAGATAGCAAGTAGCTTCTGAAACACAGCTGGAGGGAGAAAGTGGTTTACGGAAACCAAACATAACACTGATGTTCCACTAGTGCCTTCAGGGCTTGTAATTAAAGTTGTGTCAATCTCTTTGTGTACCATACATGGCATTATGTAACACGTGTCCACCTGAAAAAAAGATTGTACGCTTTTTTACATCTGCATTTTTTCTGTTTTTTGTTGTTGTTGTTGTTTTTTAATTATTTTTAATAAATCTTACAAAAATGACGTTAGAATCTAATAGACTCAGGACAGAGATCAGGCCTGACGATTTTTCTGTCCTGATATGAAACGAGACTGTTTACATTGGTGTAGCTGAACGCTGAATAAATGTACGAACATCAAAGGGAGACTACTGTATCAAGAAATTACGTCCCTTTTAAAAATGGGAACTTCTCTTAAAGAAAAGAATTTGCTCCCAGAGGGAGCGAATTCTTCCTTTAAGAGCAGTTCCTAAAGGTATGGAAAATCACTTTTAGAACATTAGGTGAGCTCCCTTGAGTGTTACTATTTTTATTAGGCACGTGCATGTACTACGTAATGGGTGCTACGCCAATTATTTTGATAGACGACAAATGGAGAAAATGAATACTTTGCAGCAGACGAATTTCCATTATAGGGTACATAAAATGCTACTTAACCAGTCCGCAGACTTATGGTTATCCCTAACGCGTTTTAATGTGATGGTAGGATATAAGACTTAAGATATCCACTTCTTTAAATGACTTCAGTAATCGTTGGTGTAAACGAGAAAATGTTGAAGCTGATGCCTTGAAGGAATGTAAAATTAACATTTTTAAAATTATCGGTATTATCATGCATGGTCTTGTCAAAATGTATGTGATGCGCTGACCTTTTTGTTAGACACATTTTCATTCGAATGGGACCAAAATGTATAGACAAGTAGTTCGGATTCCCATGGGCACTAATTGTGCTCCCCAGGTTGTCCATTTATTCCTGTTTTGCTATGCGAGGGACTTTATGATGTCTCTTTCTGATAAGCAGGCTGGTATTATTGATGCTTTTAACACTACATCCAGATATTAGAACAATATTTACACATTGATAATGTTTGTTTTGACAATATGGTAGGTAAAATATACCCTTCAGAGCTCCAATTTAATAAAGCTTATACCAATGATACCGAAGCCGCGTTTTTTGACTTGCATTTGTCAATTTCTTATGATATTGTTTCTACCAAAATTTATGACAAACGTGACGACTTTGATTTTGAAATTGTCAATTTCCCATTTTTAGATGGTGATGTTCCTCGCTCTACATCCTACGGGTCTATATCTCTCAACTCATTCGTTTTGCTGGAGCATCTAGCCATGTTGGAGACTTTAACACTAGCAATAAATTGTTAACCCCGAAACTTCTTAAACAAAGCTATTGGGATCATAAACTTCACAAAACCTTTTGTAAATTTTATAGACACTGCTATGATTTGGTATCTTAATTCCAAATTGGAGTTAAATCTCTCTTGCGCCAATGACTTTTGGAACATGAATTCTATGGCGACTTGGTTAATAAATTGAAGAAGATTGTTGGCTCTAATAATTTTTTCAGCTCAGTTCATTTAAAATCATTTCCCATAATAAAAAGATTGGCTATAACATTAATGTATTGCTACAGACTGCATGCTTGGTGTTCAACCCAATCACGGTTTGCAACTTTGCTTTTCTCTTTAAATGCATGCCAGTGGGTCGGACTTCAGACTATGACGGTTCCGACATAAAGACGTATCTATTGATGAGATGGTAGGAACCTGATGCTTTGGCTGTTGTCAGGCCCACTGGGGTTTACCTGTTGGATTTCGTTTGCTCCAGTATTCAGTTTTATTTACTGTTGAGTCCTTATCTTTGCTTTATCTCCTTTTTATATCCTACTTTATATGTTCTAAGAGAAAATGCAATAAGAAGTTAGGGGTCTTTCATGCAAACCAACCATCTACGTGCCTTGATCCACATCTGAAATAAGGGTGAGGTTGGCGCGCCATTTAAGCCCTACCGTAAAATATATATACTGACCGCTCCAAGGCGGAGCTTCTTTTGTGGATCATTTGTATTATTTCTGTTTTGCTTTTGTTATGCTTTCATGCGCGTCTGTTTATTGATGACTTGTGGTCATCTGCTGGGAAGGGCTACCCTATTGGCTCTCGTTTATGATGTCTCATTGTGAAGTTGTCAGTTTCCCATTGGTATCCTGGGTCAGGTGTGGTGCGAATCGATTGAATCGATTCCTGATCTTTGCCCTTTTTCTTACTTTTACTTATTGCACAAAACGCTTTTAGAATGGATATTTACTCTTTCTAGAGAAATCGGTAAGTATAATTCATGTTTGATGTGGTTATTTGATATGGTTATTTGTACCTAGCCCTAATATTTTAATGTCCATTGAGTGGTTTAAACAAGGTAAATTGGAAAAGTATCTGTCTCTTACTTTCTTAGAGAAAACACATTATAAAGCTTTCTTTTTTTATTAATCTGCCATGAGCAAACAAATCGACTATGCTTGTTCTAAGAATTGGATCCTTAAGTTGGTGAGTTACACCACTTTTCCTATGAGTTATGCAAGAGAAGAGTTGGTGCCTATGTTATGGTCTGCCATCACACTAGAAGGCATTAATGCTATGGTGTACATCACACTTCACGTGGTGCCATCTTGTGGTGAAGTTTTTGACTCCCCCAGCATCTCCAAGTCCCACTCTGGGGCATGTCCCAGGCAACAGAATGAAAATTCTGTTCAATATGTTTTATATCCTTAATTTAGTGAATACAAACAAAGTTTGGTATAAAAATCTTTAAAATTGACTGTCATGTTGATGATATTTGACCTTTTGACCTCACCCCAAGGTCACCAGTTTGGTCCTAGGATAAAAATGTTACTTGCATTCGGTTCTGCTCGTCATCTCCGTCGATTTGATAATGCCACATGACCATGTTTGAAAAAAAAAGATCCTCTGGGCACCCTCAGTGCCCCAAAGTGCCCCAAAGTCCCACCCCTTGGGCATGACCCAGACTACAAAATAAAATCCCGTCTAACATGTTTTATATCTCTCATTTGTGGTAACACACACAAAGTTTGGTATAAAAATCTTTGAAATTGCCATGGTAACCAAAATTTAATAATATTTGATCTTTGACCTCACCCAAGGACACCAGTTAGACTCTAAGAATTTTTTTTACTTGCATTCTGTTCTGCTCGTCATGCCCGTCGATTAGATATGCCACATGACCATGTTTGAAAAAAATGACCACATGGGCACCCAGGCGCCCCTAAGTAATACCCCTGGGGTATGACACAGGCAACAGAATGACAATTCTGTCTGATATGTTTTGTATATTTCATTTGGGAGAACACACACAAAGTTTGGTATAAAAATCTTTGAAATTGACCTAGTAAATGAAATTAAATGATAATTGACCATTTGACCCCTCCCCAGGGCCCCAGGGAGCGAGGTAAAAAAAATGCCATGCACGCCCCATTCATATGAGTAACTCACACACCAAATTTGTTTGTGAATTTCGTTGAATGGTTTAGGAGACAGCATAACGGACAGACAGTAGGACGGATTTTGATTTTTGACTCCTTAGCATGATCCAGGCGACAGAATAAAAATCCAGTCTGATATGCTTGATTTTTTTTTACCCTCTGGGCAACCCTAGCGCCCCAAAATCCCATCCCTGGGGCATGAACCGGGCAACAGAATGAAAATCCCGTCTGATATGTTTTATATATTTCATTTGTGAGAACACACACAAAGTTTGGTATGAAAATCATTGAAATTGACTTTGTAATTAAAATTAAATTAAATGATTTTGACCTTTTGAGCCCTAACCAGGGCACCAGGGGGCGGGGCAAAAGAAATTGCCGCTGTGGGCCCCATTCATGTGAGTAACTCACACACCAAATTCGGTTGAATTTCGTCAAATGGTTTAGGAGGATATAGCATAATGGCGATAACAACACCCCCTTGGCTTTTTTTAAAAAGAAAAGCGTGGCGATACAACACAAATCTGTAACAAGAGGGCCCTTGGTCTCACACCAAATAAGGCTAGGGGAAAGCATTATACTGGCCAGCATCTAGCTATGAATCATTGATGGATGAGCAGTTAGGTTTAAGTACTGTTGAGGAAAACATTCGTATGTAGAACATCAACTGAAATTATGGCTCTAACCAAAAGTGAATAAAATCAGATCAATCGCTAATGACCATGTTTTTCAACAGATCAATATAATTTGTACAATTGTGGTAGAGGATTGCAATAGTACCAATTGTGCCAAATGATTTTCAAATCTGACAAGAAGATTATTTACGTTTATATACGAAGGATACACTAACACTGTCCCCTGATGGCCGTGTTTTGATGGATCAGAATAACATGAACAATCTTGGTAAAGGGTCATACAAAGCCTATTTCTACAAAATTATTAACAAATCTGGCCATTTGTTTTGGACTTAAATATGTTTATGAATGCATAGGATTAGCTAGCTTTGCCCCCTGGCTGCCATATTCTTTGATGGCCATGTTTTGGGGGGATGAAATTAATTTTAAAAAAATGGGCCAGTAATTTATACAATGAATTTTTTAAAAAAAAATTACCTTTTGGTTGCCATGTCATCAGAATTTTGCATGGAACTAAAATCTTTGAGCTAGAGGACCACAAAATCTCGCCTGGTGAGCTAACAATATGAGCACAATTAGAACCCATTGGAGTACCTTCAATTTGTCTATGTTTTAAGAGCCAAATCTTATGATTTACAGTGAAAATGCTTCATACTTACACTCCATTTTTTTGGCTAAAATCCCAAAAAAGGTTATAGCCATAACGCACATGCGCAAAAGTCTTATAAAGGGGATTGAATACACAGCAAACCAGGCTATAAAAGTAAGTAATGGTGCAAAGATCAGGAATCGATACAATCAAGTACCACACCTGACCCAGGATACCAATGGGAAAGTGACAAACTCACAGAAGACACCACAAACGAGAGCCAAGAGGTGACCACAAAGCACATATAAACAGACGCGCACAAAACATAGCAAACACAAGACAGAACAAAAACATAAAAGATCCACAAAAGAAGTACCGCCTTGGAACGGTCAGTAAAATATTTTACTGGAGGGCTTAAACCGGTTTAACGGCGCCAACCTCACCCTTAATTCAGATGTGGATCAAGACACATAGATATTTGGTTTGCATGAAAGACCCCTAACTTATCAATGCATCATCTCCTAAAACATATAAATCAAGATATAACAAGGAGATAAAGCAAGGATAAGGACTCAACAGTAAATTAAACTGAATACCGGAGCAAAAGAAATCCAACAGGTAAACCCCGGTGGGCCCGACAAACAGCCAAAGCATCAGGCCCCTACCATCTCATCAATAGATAAGTCTTTAAGTCGGAACCATCATAGAGTCTGAAGTCCGACCCACCGGCGTGCAATTAAAGAGGAAAGCAAAGTTGCCAATCGTGATTTGGTTGACTATCAAGCATGCAGTCTGTTGCAATACATTAATGTTATAGCCAATCTTTTTATAATGGGAAATTATTTTAATGAACTGCGCTGAAAAATTATTAGAGCCAACAACCTTCTTCAACTTATACACCAAGTCACCATAGAAATCTGGTTCCGAAAGTCCTTGGCGCAAGAGAGATTTAAGTCCAACTTGGAATTTAGAAATAACATGCTTTTTAATCATAGTGAGACAGGAAGTTAAAGTATAGACAACTCAGAGGTAGTTAATGAACTAAGAATTGCCAATAAAATATGTAATAATACTATTTGCTATTGTGATCTCCATTAGTCAAAGCCACCCCCGTATTTTCTAAGTGACCACTAATAAAAATGGACCTGTCCATTGAAAGGAGAGCGTGTTGTTTTGCAAAATTACGTCTTAAAAGTAGATATGGTATATAACGCATCTGACTGCAACAATAAAAAGGTCACTTGAAGCTTGCCACTATAATTTACCTGTATTTGCTGACGTTCTACTTTTATTTTCTCCACTAAGCAAGTGATAGCAGTGACATGGATTTCATTTTTCAATACCATTTTGGGTAGACATACAATAACTAAAAACTGAGAGCATGACATATTTAGATATTCAAAATATGACTTAGGTCAAGAAAAATCTTAACCTGTTATCCATGTCTTTTGCTCGGAAACTTATGGCAGCATCTGTTCAAGTTGACCATAAGAAGTAAATCAAATTGTTTTTCAATTTGAAAGTTTAAAGGATGTACTGATTGAAATAGTTACCCTTGAACACTTCATGCCCATGCCCCAAGGTTATAAAACTTTTTTCATGCTCAACTGAGCACGAAATTATAACTGCTCATTACACTAAAATACCGACTAATATAGAAGTTTCTTGCTTTAAGTCTCTCAGATGTTGTATTTATCATGCTCATAAATGTTTAAAAACCAACAATTATTGGCATTTCAACATTTATGTGCAGGATAAATTTTGTGCTCAGCTAAATTTAGTATGAAAAAAGTTTTATATACCTCAGGGCCAGATGGGCTAATACGTCAAAATGAACAAATGCTCAACAATTATGTTAACCATTAAAGCGCCAATCACGACTGCAGCAGACGAATTATTTTTAGACATCTTTTCAATTTTCGAAAAAAATAAAGTAGGGTATTACATGAGAATCGTCTGCCAGCAGACGATGCTCACGAAACATCATGCCTTATTTTTATTTTCTGAAAAGGCAGCAAAATTTATGATTGTTGGCTGCTGCAAATTATAGTTGGCGCTTTATTGGATGATTAAGCAATTATTACCTCTTCATACGCACAGGCACTTTCAGCCACCTCGTCTGGGAACTGGACAGGAGCAGCGATGAAAAGGAATTTCTCCATCAGCAGTAGAACGTGTTCATGGTTTTCATAGAGGGCTGGATCTTCTGTTCTCTCCTCAAAGATACCAACTGTGAAATAAATAAGGATAATTATATTTACAACTGTCATAACATTTATTCAGATCCGTTTATCTGATTGGTCAAGAACGGTCATCTGATTGTATTGACCTGTATTTCATTTTTCAATGAACTCCAGTTCGTATTCATAAGGAGCAGGGACATTCATGGCAGAACGTCTTTTGTGATACTGTGCAATGCTTCTATGAAGAGAAATGGACAGTCGGCAACTACTAACACTTTACTTTACACTTACACAGATATTTATAGGTGGAAAAAAGAAAAAAAGATAAACTTACATACGACGCTTAAATTAACAGTTTTCATACCTATCAGCTGTCTAATGCGATCTCTCTGCCATCTTGTTTTTTTTTAACTTTGTGACATCTACATACGCGTCATAGGGCACGGCGTTGACTAAATGTGGGAAACGTTTTTATCTGGAAACTTAATTGTAAGACAAAAATGATTAAAAAATACTCAGTAGAAAGAATAAGGAAATGAGTTGTAATTATAAGAATTGAAAATTAAAGAAATGTAGTTTAATTTACATTTAATTTTAGCATGCAAATTAGATGTAGTTTTCCCGACATTTTATATCTCAGTGAAACGCAGAAAAGTAAATTTTAATTCTTAAATATATTTACAAAAGAAACAGATTTTGTTCGGCCCTTGCTGCGATAAATCCTGTCGTCGGGGTTTACAACAAGGCCATAACTATATCAGCTTGCTCAGCTACAGACTAGCTAGAAAATGGGAATTTTTCTTGGAGCAAACTAAGATATGATACGTTTAGTACTGGGGAAAAACAAAAGGCGCTGATCAGACTGCGCCTTTATTGTTAAAAGATACCAAAGACAGGTTTTCTTGCATCAAGGTTCATTTGTGTTTTGTTACTTTACATCCCAGTCAACAATTTTCATGTAGGCATAATTTCCTGTCCTCCTAGGTTGAACCAGTACCGAGAGAGAATTATACTTTTACATTCACGTAAACTCTTAAAGTCATGTATATATACTCTCAAAACCTATGAATATTATACTATTTCAGTCATTTAAGAAATGAATTCAATTTTTGGAATGTTCATGGAATCATGAATACTTCAGGTCCCCTTAGATTCACGTAAACTCTTAAAGTCATGTATATATACTCTCAAAGCATATGAATATTATATTATTTCAGTCATTTAAGAAATGAATTCAATTTTGGAATGTTCATGGAATCATGAATACTTCAGGTCCCTTTACTTGAAAAGTAAATGAAGCCCTGGTTAACTTGTTAACTTTGCAAAATACCCAAAGGATTCATGATTCCATGAACAGATAAAAATTTAATTTATTTCTTATATTTAAATTTTATTATAAATATCTAAAATAAAGAAATTATTTTATTAAAGGGATTAACACAGTTTTGTTTTTAAAACAGAACCATATTAACAGTTTTGTCGGAGTGTAAAACGGAAAAGTGGAATTGCCAGATTGAACACAGATAGCCAAATAAGCAAACATAAGGCTTAATTTTGCACGTGCGACTTGAGTGTGACATGATGTCAATCAAAACACGAGTGCCACTTCTGGTGAATGAGCGTATTGCACGGGCAACTGAGCTTAGCAGCTGTCAATCAAATTTGTGATATTCATGAGGCTACGAACGGATGCAAAAATCTAAAGATTTATTAAAGGATTTCTTCGAAAATGTAAATATTTATTTATATTTTAGAGTCATGTCATATAGATAGTCATATATAGAGGATATTCAAATTTTTGGAATAAAACTGCCATTTATTTCAGCGAGTGAAGAAAAAATTGTATATTACATGAATGACATATTCTATCTTCTTTTTATTATGTACAATTTTAAGCGTGACAGATTTTTTGCCCATATGACGTCACATATGATCACGCATTACGTCATATTAATGATGACATAATATAATGTGTCTGTCGGTCAAAACTAAAACCAGGAGAGAAAGTGAAAATTTCAGCAAATGCCGACAATTTTATAACCAAAAATTTCCTTGCAATCTAAATAAGATAATGAGTACCCACACTTTGTGTTTTTGTCCACTAATAAAAAAAGTTATAGGCCTTCGAAAATCTTTAGTAAGCTCAAGGAAGTCAAGAGAGAAATTAAAGGACATCCAATTTCACCCATGAAAAGAAGTTATGTTTTATAGTTTCACATGTGAAATACATTTTTTTTATTTTCACATGTGAAATATAGCTTTTTCAAATATATATTATATCTAATCAATATTTTCCTGTATTTTCCTGTATTTCATTACGTTGTATATAATGAATATATATGCTTTTAAAACCCTGTATACTTTTATTGTCCTGTTTATAGTGAAAAAAACACTTTCAGCTGTGCAAAAGTAAAGTCGACCTCAAAAACACTAAATACTAACCTATAGTTGATCGGTAGATCACTCCAGTTTTGCAGAAGTTAATCCATTTTTCAGCAAGTTTTGGTATCCTGACTGCAAACCTGTCTGATGTGATGATAAGCTTGAGTGCATCAATCAGCCAGACAGGGTCAAGGACGATGAAGTTTCTTAAACTTTTCTCACTGTAAAAATTGCAAATACACAAATATACACAATGGACCATCCTGACATATACTTGATGGAATATTCCATTGGATTTAAAAGGGTCGATTTCAGGCATAAACATATGAGCTAGCACAAGAAACTTTGGTACCAATCTCATTGTCAAACAACAAAAGCCCAGGCCAGTCTGTGCAAACGCCTATATTATTCAGCTGTTCAAAGCATTGACGTAGCTCCCATAACGCATTTACGCATGTGCGTACTTGAAATAGTAACACTCAAGGGAGGCCACCTATTGTGGTAAAAATGAATTTCCATACCATAAAGAACTGCTCTTAGAGGAAATAATTTGCTCCCAGATGCTCCCTCTGGGAGCGAATTCTTTCCTTTAAGAAGTTCACATTTTGAAAATGGACGCAATTGAAGAAAATCACTGCTTGTTCCAATGGTCTCCCTTTGATGTGCGTAAATTTTCAGCGTTGTGGCTACGCCATTGCAAAGTATGGAAGTATATGAAGGCTTAGAAGAGTGACCTGCATCCCTTCAGCATTGGAATTTATTGGTGGCTTTTAAAGGTATAAATAAGCTTTATAATCTCATAAAACGACCAAAATATTCACGTAGGCGTAACAACGAAAACTAAAATTGTCAGAGAATCTGACTACAGCGCTATTCATGCTGTAAAAACATCAATCAATGACCATAACTCTGTTGTAAATGAGTGAAATATGACAGGTAACCATCCCAACCTAAATATTGCCAGTGTAAATGTATATATTAAATTTGGTGAAATTCTGTCCATTTGCGCTCAAGATATGTAGCGGAAACGAAATTCTCATATACATCAATGGCCATAATTCTGTTACAAATTTGAGAGAAATGACAGGTAACAATCTCAACCTAGAACTTGTAAATATCAAATCATATACAAAGTGTGCTCAAATCCTGTCAATTTAGTCTAAAGATATTGAGCGAAAACGAAATTCTGACATCAATCAAGGGCCATAGCTACTTCATAAATGACCAAAACTGGATAGGTAACAATCTGATCCAGATCTTGTCAAAAATACATGTATTTATTACCCAACCGTCTATATATGGAGTAGTTGTCTATTTTTTGCTTTGTCATGAGTCACTGAACTATTCCACCGGTCAATAAATATGGCTATTGACTAGCACTATACCATGGCCTGGTTACGGGATTCCCTGTTAAAAACACACAAGCGCTTATCGACATGCGTGACAACGATGTGCGTACGGTTCTTTTATGAAAGGAGACGTTAAACAACAACGGTGAAAATAAGGCATGGTTTGGGAACTTTAAACTCCAATAACTCCGTTGTCTATGGCCAGAGACATAAAGTGTGGATACTCGTTTTCTTAGTTGGAACGAGCGGAACATTTTGTGACCAAAACTGAGCAGATTTGGTGAAATTTTCTGTTTTGCAACAAAACCGCATCTTCTACAGCAACTCCATGCAAGAAACGCTGCTAAGTATCTCATCAAATGGGTTGGGTAATAAAACAGTTATTTCATACCTGTTTGTAGTTTAGTCAAACTATTACCCCTCAGTAGCGTGGACGACTTGATATACTATTGCAATTGGCCTTCGGCCTCGTGCAATAGTGCATAAGGTCGTCCACGGCACCTCAGGGTAATAGTTTTTACTATACTACAAACAGACTTGAAATGACTGTATAATATGAGGTGTGATAAAAAAAGTTCTCTGCCGGATATGCTTCAGTGAGATTCAATGAATTGAAATCTTTGTCAGTCGGTCATTTGATCTAATTGAAAGATATTAGGAGTGTGAAACGCATGCTGTCATGCTTGATTGCTTATTTAAAACATTTTAATAGAGGAGGTTGCGACACAATGGACAAACTTGAAATCAGGGCGGTTATCAAGTACTTCTGTAAGAAAGGAATGCCTCCCAGGGAAATTCATGAAGAGTTCAAGGAGCCCTTGGGAAGGAGTCTTCTTATAGTACAGTGAAACTAGAAATTGTGTTTAACACTATGCCCCCAAATATTAGCTTGTCGATAAGGAGGACCTCACCACCATCCTTTTCAACAGGTTATCTTCTCACCAACCACTATCAGCTGAGCAAATCTGAGGCTACCATTTTTCTAGATATCTTTATAGTTTTCGAGATATCTTTATTACAAATTTTTGATGTCCAAATTTGCAAAGGGCAATTATTCGAAAAATGCAAAGAGCAATAACTCTAAAAAATATATTCAGAAATGCAAAAAGTATAGTATTTGGAAAGAATAACCATGACCATCCATATCAACAACGGAAAATCCCAAATGCATTGTATCAAAGTAAGTAAGGGAGCAAATTTCAGGAATCGATACAATCAAGTACCACACTTAACCCAGGATACCAGTGGGAAATCAGAAAGTGGTTTGTTACAACTTTCCCCTCCTCATGATGTTGGTAGTTTGGTACATTTTGCCCCTCCTCATGATGTTGTTTTTTTTACAATTTGCCCCTCCCCGAGATGTTGGTGGTTTGTTACAACTAACCTAAAGAAAATAATTTCTCCAGTATTGTGTAAGAACTGGAGCATTATTTCCATCTCAATCTCACCATTGACTTGCACATCAAGACCAGAATCAATCTCTATTAGCTCTTCCATTGATAGAACCTAGAATATAAGAATATATTATAAATGTGAGGGTGACAAAGAAAATTTGTCCCGAGGTTCGTCGTTTGGCCTTTGTTTGCTTGTTTTGTGGCTTTACGTTCCGAGTCAACAGCTATGGTCATGGCGGGATAGTCAGGTTACCTAACCACACTTTTTCAATATCAAACTAGGCACACTTGCTTGATTTTATTGGGTACAACACCAAACATATCAGACTATTACATTTAGCCCCAAACTATGAGGTGATGCAAAACTTTTTAAGTAGTATATAAGGAACTACTCATAAAGGAAAGAATTTGCTCTCAGAGGGAGTTCCCATTTTGAAAAGGGACCCTATTGGAGAGAATCATTGCTTGATCCAGTAGTGTTCCTTTGATGTGCGTAACCTTTTCAGCGTTATGGCTACGCTATTGTGTGAGATAGATTCTCATATGGGTAAAGCAGGAAAAAAACTCGTTCTGGTGTGCAAGAAATATCATTCTACGGGGTAAGAATAATTGTCTAAAAGGAGGTGTTACACCTGTCTAGTGTCAAAGTCATTGGAGCATGAAATGTAGGTCAAGGTTATTAGATTACAGTGAGTGCATGAAGTCTATGTATAGGACAAATACTATGTAACGTTGACGTTCCCAGCTAATATTGCTGCTGAGAAACACATTTTAAACGTAAAATATTTATAGATGGCGCAGACAGACAAATGGATTGAAGGACAAAAAATTGAACTCCTTTGTCACGTGCTGCTGATAGCAGGTGTAACAAAAATATAAAATCAAACATTTTACAACACATTGCTTGATTAAGTTCATGCTACAAATCCCAGTCAACACATTTTCAGTCAATCGGGACTCAACCCAGAGAAAGGGAGACAGAAAAAAAGGATGATACTTACTTTAAGGCCCTGACCCCACCCAAAGCCTCAAGTGAAGCAATTTTACCCTGCCAACCAGCCAAATATAACAGGCCCATCACACAACATGTGTTCGTTCGCTATTTCTGTAGATCGTATTATATGGGCCTCGTCGCGAGAAAACATGTCTTCGGGGTTTCCGTCAAAGCAAGTTTTAAACCAGTCTCCTCAGCTACAGAGACTAGCTAGAAAATTGAAAGTACACTTGATGCAAGTTAACATATGATGCTTTCAAAAAAGCCAATAACAAAAGTGCTGATCAGACTGCGCGGATGCGCAGGCTGGTCTGTGCTTGTGTTGTTCGCAAACCCCCGAAGACAGGTTTTCTCGCGACGAGGCCCATATAATCCTTGCTCAAAAGTACTTGTTACCACAGCAAAGGTAAAATACACTGCCCTTATTCAATTAAGGAAACCAACACATAGGTTGCGGGTGCTCAAATAATCAAAGAACTGTTCAAATGAGAAAGCTTTTCTGAGCACTCAAATCAAATGTTTCAACTGATGGATAAGAAGGTATTTACAATTTTATGCTCCAAATGTTTGTTTATCTGGACCTTTGATGAAGTTGAACTATCTTTGAATGCCTGCATGCACAGGTGAAGATAAACAATAAAAATTCAGCGTAAAATTGTAATTATTTTCTAACCCATGTTTGTGTGCTCAAAAGAACCGTCTCATTGAGACAATTTCCTGAGTACCCACACCATATGTTTCGGTTGAGAATTAATCCATGTTATGTCTCTCAATTGATTGCCTGGTGCCATGGTAACCAACAAAGAAGAATTCTAGCTAAAACTGGCCAAAAATCTGTGAAAATTAACATTTTTGAACCTAAATATATCATATAACACACACATTTCGTTTCTTATCTATATATGCTGAAGCATTATAGCTAAAGGGAAGTAGATTGAAAATAAATAAAACACAATATGATTTCCGTTGATGTCATACCGGGTTACCAAAGGTGGGTGGGGTAACCAGGTACGAAAAACCAGATTGATAAGTTCTTGATGATATTCAGCTTTCTAATGATGAAAGAACATGTGTGGGGTTTGACTGTCGTCTGGTGGTAAATGTGGAAACAATAACTGTACCGTACAGAAAATTCAAAAATACACAATTGTTCTAAAAACACTTGTTTATATACATATTGTATTATTGAGATGCATATCTGTAGAATTCATGCTGAACATATAATATATATGTTAAATAGTCAATGAGTACAAATAAGAATGCATTGATCTACTTAATATATGACCTAACAGGGTCATTTTTGGAGTAAAATTGGCATTTTCCCGGATAATTTATAATATTTTTTGATGTACAAAGAAATGCAAAAGTGATAATACCAAATGCCATTCAGAAATTTATATACGAGGGTCATTCAACAGATAGCGGAAATTGCCTTTATAATTTCAGAGTTGTTACCATTTAAACCTCACTAATGCACCTATTAGGTGGCATAACTTGCTAGGCATGCAACAATATATCCAAATAGTTGATAGAAAGGGAGGTTGCCTCTTTCTAAGCAGCAAAAAATGTTGTAAAAGCTAACCAGGCGGGATTGTCCTCATAAAAAGCTCATGCTAAAGAAACTTAGTCTGACATTTAGCTTGTATCATGTAGCTGTACATAGTTTGTCATTTACTTTGTTCTAATTAAATTGTTCTCAATGTTACATATAAAATATGGTCATTTTACATGTACCAGTTAGTCACGATTGCCAAGCAACTACGCACTTGTGGAAATATAACTATTTGTATATTCTATATTCTTCTGGCACTAGGCAACAAGTAATACGTTTGATAGATACTTTTTTAAAGATATTGTTTGAAAATATAGAATATATTTAATAATGTATGGGTGATTTAAATTCATTATACCAACCGAGGATAATTTAAGGGCCAATTCATGGCCCCTACTCCACTTCTGATGCCACAATTTTGTCGCTTTTTCACACCCAATGTACCTGCCAATTTGTAGTTTTTCAATAGAAGTCAATGAGTTTTATAGAATAGTTACTTTAAGTTGTAGTTTATAAAATATATTCTTTTTTGAACTGATCTGCACATGCCAGTAGCCATGGCAATTATTTCAAGACATCCGACCAGGTTAGCTTTAATACCATGATTTTGCTGCTAAGCAGCAAGGGACATCACTTTCCATCAAATTTTGGATATATCGCTGCATTCACAACAAGTAATGCCAACTAATGGTTATATGTCTGATGTTAAATAGTACAAACTCCTACATTATAAGGAATTTCCCACTATTTATTGGATGACCCTCGAAGTTCAAAATAATGGCCTTAATTAAGTATATTAAAAAATACAACACAATTTGTTTTTGTACATGTCCTAATGGGTGACAAATGGTGGGTGGGGTAACCAGGTATGAAAACCCCTATTTTAGGCATCATTTGAGCCACTACAGGCATTAGTTCTGCCTGCTTTGATACAAGTACAGTTAATAATAAGTTCTAAGTTGTCTTTGAATTACCTAAAATAAAAAGAAATATCTGGGGTTTACCTTCTTCTTATCGTAATCATGGAAACAATAATTGTACTGAATGAAAATGTAATATCCTGTAATTGTTTTGTTTGTTTGTTTGTTTAGTGCTTAACGACGCATCAACCCTTGTGGGTCATTAGCGTCAGACAGTATTAAACTGAACATGATTTGGATGGAAAAAGCAAAAATTTGAAATAAATAAAATGAAAGGAATGATGATGATGAGTTTGTATAATGATATGTATGTGCAAAAAGATTGTTGACAGGAGAGACAACGTACAATATCTGACAGTTTCAAAGAGCTATTCAGATAACTGTACATGTTCCTTAACTGAACAGAATACAACATTAAAGAATATGTAGTATGGTCTGATACAAATGTAAAACAAAACACGATTTTAAAAAAAGCGATTAGATTTTGTTAAAATGATTTATTTGTCTTAAAATGTCATAATACTATCAATATGTGTATATTTTGAAAATCTGTTTCATGTTATAAACATGGAAGCAATTATTTCTTATTTGTGCAAAATCGCCACACTCCAAAAGGAAGTGACGCCTGTAATTGTTTTTAAATCACATATTTACAACAGCATTTAGAGTTGATTATATATAGGATTAATGCTGAATGCATAGACATTATGTAAAATAGTCAATTAGTATATAGTCGGGGGATCATGGATCTATTCATAGACGCAAATTGGTTAAATATTGGTGTAAAATAAACACCCCCAATCCAGATTATTTCTTAATGATTTCAACAGTGAGCGTACCTATTTACATTTTAAGCTTTTATATATCAGCAAAATCACTTAAAGTATGTATATTCAAAGTAAATCAAACACAATTTAAATTTTGTAGACGTCATTACAGGGTTACCAAAGGTAGGTGGGGTAGCCCGGTATAAAAATCCATATTTTAAGCATCTTTTGAGCCAATAAAACCAGTATTGTCGCAAAGATAGACATATATAAAGTTAATTATTAATTCTAGAGGGTCACCAACTTTCTCAAGATAAAAAAGATGTTGGAGGGTTTATCTTCTTCATGCAATAACCACAAAAACAAAAGAACGTACCATACACAAAATCCAATAACAAACGGTTTTTTTAAACCACATTTTTATTCACATTTAATGTAATATTGCGTTGATCATCTAACGAACTAATGTTGAATGCATAAACGTTAAGAAAATAGTCAATGGGTACATTTGGGGATATATAGATCTATTTATAGCAGAAGCAAATGGATGTCAGTTTCAAAAACTCTGCCTTTTCCCAAAAATCAGATGATTTCTGGATGAATTTACAGTGATCATACCTATTTACATTAGTTGCTTTATATATGTCAGCATAATAGCTTACACTATGTATATTCAAAATAAATATAACACAATTTAAATTTTGCAGACGTCATTACCGTGTTACCGAATGTGGGTGGGGTGACCAAGTATAGAAAATCCCTATTTTAGGCAGCTTTTAAACATGTTGTAAGTTCTGGTTATTTAGACATGTACAGTGTTGACAAAGAAAAAAATCTCAGGTCATGTTTCACACTGAAACAGTGATAAAAGACAGAACAGTGCAAACAGTGCAAAATTGTGGGCTATTTTTGTTGTAGATAATAACACTACCATGCTTTCTTGTTGTAAACTCATTAAGTCTTCCTGGTTTTAGAGGGAACATGTTTTTGGTTTTGATCATATATGCGTAGGCATCAGCTTTTGTCTGCACTCTATCTCTAAAAGGGAATAAAGGATGTTGATCAAATACGCACAAGAACATCAATGGGTGAGAGGAAATAAGTACCTCTTATTTAATTTGGGTTACCATATGCCTATTTCCAAGGTCATCAGAGGCCATAGAATGGCATCATGTCAGCGTCTATCTCTGCAAGTAGTGATGTAATTGACCTAACTTGCACAGATACATTATTATGTAGAGGGAAAGAAATGCTTTGATGTTGGTAACTAAACTTTCACCCAATTTTCAAAGTCACCAGTTGAAACTTCTGTATCGGCGTTTACATAGCTTCGTGTCAACACCCTATCTCCTGAAGAAAATAATGGATTTCAACCAAATTGTTACAATTACACCATTTGAGAAGTAACTTACAGTGGCTCTATCATAAAATGTTAAAAACTTCTTTCATCATTGTCTGCACTTTTTTTTCATACATGGCTGGATAAATTTTAGTCAGATCTTTTATGTTTTTGTTCTGTCTTGTATTTGCTATGTCTTTGTGCGCGCCTGTTAATATGTGCCTTGTGGTCACCTGCTGGGAAAGGGCTGACCTCTTGGCTCTCGTTTGTGGTGTCTAACCGTGAGTTTGTCACTTACCCATTGGTATCCTGGGTCAGGTGTGGTACTTGATTGTATCGATTCTTGATCTTTGCACCCTTACTTACTTTGCACAGTTGTATCACTAGGAGCTGGCACAAAACTGAATTGATTTTGATGACATTGACCTGTTATATGTTTACGGTCACAGAAGGTCAAAGAATGTTGAAAATGGCTTGTTTGTACTATATTTCCATGGATGAATGATTTAAAACCAAATAATAATTAAGTTCGAACTTAATGATGGTATATTATATTTGGTGAAACATGTCGCAGATTTGGCCAATTTATGCCTAGTTTTAGCACATACGAGGGTTGTCCCAGTAAATCGTGGACTTTTGTTATAAAACGAGATTGTCTTTTAGGAATTCTATGAAGTTTTTATGATATGTTAACATACATCTACGACACATTATCTACAAATAAGGGTATAATCACAGCCTAGATAACAAAGTTATGAACCTTTACTTGAGGGTATCTGTTTGTATGCAGAGCACGTCACATATTATCTTGCTGTATTTTCAGAGAGGGGTGATCAAATGTTTTGGCTCTACTCTTTTTAAATAGGCTTAAATGGTGTCAAATATTGTCATATATTTGTTGAGCAAGTTTCCCTGGTTCCAGTAAAGACTAAATAGGTAGTTCAGATATGTTAAGCAATCAAACAAGCGTGATCTTTTAGATTTAATAAGAGACAACATATTAACCATTAAAATAACTTACAGAAAAATAGCATGCGTTCTGATAAATTGACGAAAATTACTAAAATATTTTTACACAAAATCCATTTGACGACGCAAGTGACTCTTCGACCAACAATTTACCATTAAAAGAACGCAGTTTATGTGATTAATTAGCTAAAATTGTTTAAAGTCTATATTTTGCGCCGTACTGTTTTTTAACCTCAGCATTTTCTGAAAAATAAAAATGTAGCAGGTATGTAAAATCGTATATAAATTCAATGCGAATTGCCATGAATGTTTCAAATTTTCAACGCATTACCTTGCAAAGTCGCTAGTGGATGTGGTAATACATTGTTAAAAACCGAAGGCGAAATTTGATTGAATGTACACTACCTTTTGGACTAGAATAGTTTCATTACATACATTTTGACATGCGCCGCTCACGCCAACATACCGTCAAGTAAAGGTTCATAAATTTGTTATCTAAACTGCGATTCCACCCATATTTATTCAAAATGGTTCGCATAAGTATATAAACAGATCCTGAAAATATCATAGAATTACTTGAACACAGTCTTGTGTTATAACAGAAGTCTAAGATTTACTGGGACAACCCTCGTATAACTCTGTATTATAAAATTGGGTGGAACAATTTTAACCACCGTAAATGCATTTCCATTTTGCAACAGGTATGTGATTGTTTCCATGGTTACAACTAGAAGTAGGTAAAACCCCTTGCATGTCTTTTACAGTTTTTAAAATCTGAAAGCCCCCATTAAGTATTGGTAGTATGCAGATATGTAAAAATCGTCGCCACGATAGGGATACTTGCTTAATATTACTAAAATATATATTTTGTTTTATATCTGATTATCCCACCCACTTTAAAATTTTAATTCATAATTGTTAAAAATGAATACTAAACTTATTAAATTGCTTATCATATTACTAATGTTTATGTGGCTCCACTCAATTCTCCTTTTATTGCATTTAAAATTTATTCTGACTAGCTAAAACAAATCTAACGCAATTAATTTTGCGACATGCCTGTGCTTGTTTCCATGGTTATGACCAGAAGATGGTTGAATTCCATGCATGTTTTTATATAGTTTCTAAAACCTGAATGCCCCCATGAAGTATTGGCAGTATGCAAATATGTCAACATTGCCTCCACTAATGGGGACACCTGCTTTTAAAAGCATGACTAAAATGTTTTTATTAGGTAATATATATCTGGTTACCCCACCCAGTTTCAGTGTCTATCATTAATACAAAATAAACACGAAAATTATTAATTTTACTTATCATATTGATAATGTTGATATGTTTCAACTCAATAATCTTGGCACATGGAAAGTTATTTTTACTAGCTGGAGCAATTCTAACCATTTTAAGACCCAATTGATTTCACTTCCATTTCATAACAGGCGTTTATTTGTTTACATGGTTACATCCAGAAAGAGGTAAAACCTTACATATATTTTACAGTTTATAAAACCTGAAGGCTCTTATTAAGTATTGGCAGTATACAAATCTGTCAACATTGCCGCCACTATTTGGGATACTGCCTAAACATGACCAAAACAGGGTTTTTTGGTTATATATCTGGTTACCTCACCAACTTTAATGTCTATCATTTATACATAATAGATATTAAACTTAATAATTTTGCCTATCATATTGATAATGTTGATATGTTTCAACTCAGCTATTTTTTAAGCAAATTGAAACTTATTCTTACTAGTTGGAACAACTTTAACCTCTTTAAGTTCCAATTAATTTCAGTACCATTTCGCAGCAGGACTGTGCTTTTTCACATGGTTACAGCTTGAAGGATGTAAAACCCTACACATGTTTTACAGCTTTTAAAACCTGAATGCCTACTTTAAGTATTGGCAGTATAAAAATATGTCAACATTCTTGCAACCATTGGGGATACTTGCACTAATATGACTAAAATTAAGTTTATTTTGCTATATATCTGTTTACCTCAACCACTTTTAATGTCTATAATTGGTACAAACTTAATATGGCTGCTTATCATAGTTATAATATTTATATGTCTCATCAACTTAACTATCCTTCAAGCACATTGGACACTTAGATGATACATTGCATTAGTTATGAAGCCTTGTTGAACTGCAAATCTCCTTTCGCAAATTTCACACTGTGAAAAATTGGTACCAATACGTCACATATTTCAAACCAATATTTTACATTTTGGGAAATTTTCGCAAGTAGTGAAATTATATGAAGCATTCAAGCGCATTCTTCACACCGATAAAATACCCCCTAAATCTTTTTGCATTCGATTCCAATTCTTCACATATATGCCAGGATTTATAACGTGGTCTAAACAGGTTACAGATAAATTTCATATTTTTTACAGTTAAAAAATCTGGGACAGGAGTAAGACTGCATATCAATTATATGAGCCGTGTTGCTAGAAGATGTTTCTTTGGAGTTCGTGCTCCATATTCGCCAGCTTGTGTCCATGTAGATACAGAGCTTATCTGCGCCTTTCGGCATATGCAAAAATAATATTTTTTAAGGGTGAGGCTTGTATATAGCTAAAGGAGAGCTAGATTCAGCTTTTCCACAATCTCCTTTGAATGGTGGATCCCTTTTGTAACTCATGTTGTGGTCATAGGATGTCCATCCTTCCAGCTACCCATCCGTTCTTCCGTCATCCGTCAATAATAGTTTCCTCCTAAACCACTGGGTGGAATCTCACCAATCTTCATTATGTCGACCGATCCCCTTTCAAACTTGTTCAAAGATTTCATATTTATGTAAAAATCTGGTCGCCTTTTCAACCAAAAGGAAACACTCTGCAATCTTACTAGGCCTTGCTATTTCAGATAAAAAAATAAAGTTTCACCAGAAAAAAATTCTGGTCAGATTTCAAAAGAATAACGCTCAAATGGTCAATGGGGCACCCTCTACCAATGTTGTTCAAATTATTTGATTGTTTTAAAAATATGACCACCAGGTGGCGTAACCAGTATTTCTATTTCAATATTGGTGAAAGGCCTAGTAAGAAAGACACTTCTAGTCTGAAATCAATTGCTCTAGAGCCCTGATATTTGGCATGTAGCATCAGCTAGTAGACCTCTACCATCTTTGTTCACAATATGACCATGACCAAAAATGGCCCCGCTCAGAGTATCAACATCCTGTGCCTTTTGTTAACATAATGAATGGACGCTTTTCCATGTAAAGCTTTATAATGAAACTGCTGATTAATAAAAAAAAAATGGTGGGCTTTGAGATGAGCTATGCTTAGCTATACCCTTATATAAAGTCATTCTCAATGAGGGACCCCTGTCTCGAAGACCCTCTTGTTTCCATATAATGAATCGTGTTCTTGAGAAACATATTGATTTGGCCGGTGGCACCTTTAACAAAATAATGTCCGCTCTGTCATTCAAAATCATGAAGGGAACACTCAAAAGTTATGTAGAATATTTCAGGAACTAGTTTTGTGGTGCTTAGGGATCTATTGAACTTCGGCATCCAGTTATTCTATATATTTTGTTTTGAAAAAAAGTTCTAACGTTTTTATTTCTAATGCTTGCTTCGATCATTTTTTCCGAAATCCTTAAATCATTTGATTGTGTGGCTTCGACGCAAATATTCGCTTTACTGTTTATGAAATTACTCAAATTCATTATTTTAAGCCTCTTTGCAAATAGCCAACTTATTTGAGATGGCAGACAGACAGCAAAAGCTCAAGGTATATACAAGAAATTTCATACAAATATTAAAACTTTCAGAACGCAACAGACATAACTCCTTAGCATAATTCTATTATTTACACTTTTAAGTTGTGAAGAACTGGTACAAATTCTTCACGTTTGTGAAAAATGAGTACCAATTCTTCACATCTGAGATTAAATCGAACCAGTCCTTTGCAGATGACACGAATACGTACCAATTCTTCACAGTTAAAAATGAGAAAGATGTGAAATTTGTGCACAGATGTTAGACCTCAAAATTATCGAAATTGACCATACGCAAATTTCACATTTTCCAAAAGTAATGTTTTGGTACCAATTCTTCACACGGTGTGAAATTTGCGAAATGTGAAAGGGGTACTTTCATCTGTGCCCACGCATGGATCTTTTTTATTTTTTGCATATTAAAAAATCATTATACACGAACTATGAAAATGTATAGATAGTTAAGAATAAGGCTTAGGAAGCAACCATGACGTACTCCACCTTTGAGGTGGTACCTGTGTCTAAAATTCCATGCCAAAAATCTATAGTTTTGTTATTTCTATGATTCGTCGTCTATATTGAATCAAAAATACCATATACATTATATTAATACCACAAAACCATTTGGATAATTTATGGTTTACATTTTCAGAAGAAGTGATTATAGAATTTCAATATTCTTTTTTCAAAAAATTACAAAACATTTGACATTCAATTCAAAATATAGATATGTTGTATTCTTTATCAAGATACCATATTATCACAAAACCATGCCATATATATCTTGTTGATCTGAGCAAAATATCATGAAAAGTAAAAACCAGTAACTTTGTCATTTCCTACCGCTTATGGGTATAGGTCAGTTTTAGCAAAATTAATTATTTAGTTGAAATGAATCAATAACTCGACATAAGTGGTTGTTTTTAAATCTACTTCCACTTTTCTTAAAGAAAGACATGTTTAGACAATATTAAATGCTTCAATGGTCAGAAATGCAAAAGGTTATAGCCCTATGTCATGACACTTTGGGACCAAGACAATATGCATCACTTCCTCAAGTCCTGCATGATATTGTTTAAGAAACAAAATATCCTAACAATAAACGTGTGAAAACAAGAAGACCAAATATTCCTTTACATCCCAACTGACCTAGAGGAACCACATTTTGGTGACGTGACCAGGATAAAGTGTAACAGAGTCTTATCAAAAGTATCATAGAACAGTTTTCTACATGAATAAGTGGGTTCCAGAAACGAAACTGTATGCATAGAATATACAGCCAGCTAAAGTACAAATGTTGCTATTTGAGGGAAATCAGCGTCAGTTTTACAAAAGAGAATGAACAGAGAAGATTTAAGTATTAAATTAGCAATACCTTTGAAGTCAAGACACCTCTGTGACAAACTGGTTAATTTTAACCAATACGTTTGAATAGGGGGATATTTCTGCGAACCAGGTTTATTATTGAGGCTTACAATTATAAAATCACAGATATAAGGTTCTTCTCCTGCATGATTTGACTTGTCATAAGGTTTCTCTTCTGTATGAATTAAAATTCTTAAAAATGTTAAATATTAAGTGTAACATTGGCTAGATGTAGTTTTAACGTTAAAAAATAGAAGTACAGGTGCCACCATATTGTATCATTTTGGCTAATATAATTGTGTAAGCACCTCAATAAGTAAGAATCATGGCACTTAATATCAAAGAATATTGTTTTTTTTTCTTTTTCAGATCCATAATAGGGAAAACACTGAACATATTTACTTCAACTAATAAACGCACGGGCATGGTGATTCAAGCTAAGCAAGTATTCAGGTATGTTTTACACTGAAACATAATTATTGTATTTTTTACATTTCAATTATTTAGGGCCATGTGTTTTCATCAAGTTGAAAAAATATGTTACTGGTCCTTGAATTTCATTAAATTTGGTCTACATATTTTTAACATATATGGATAGTTTATATGTTGAAATGGTATCTTGACAAAGACCACAACGTGTAAAAATGTTAATTCAAAATTTGACTGAATACAAAATATACAGTTGAAAATTGGGGTAACATGCCATAAAAATGAATGCCCACCCAATATCCTAATAAATACAAAGCCATTTTTAGTAACAACGAACTTTATGGTTTGTGATTGTGGTATTTCCTGATCATACTCACTTACTATTTTTTATATTATCAATGATATAGTTTTTTAATAAAACATTTCTGCGTCCGTTACATGATATTTCAATTACTTTAGAAATGATTATAACTGGGTACCCTAAGGGCTACGGTATTATAGGGATATCATTCATGACGTCATAAATTAGCAGTGGAATTGCATAAATACTCAAATGCAACATAAATATAAAAGTCATACCCCAGACTATTAAATAAAAAAATATTATCAAATTCCAAGCGTGGACAGACTCTCATGTTATTTTTCCATACCATGTAAGAGCCCCTTTGCTGTTCAACAAAGCCTCCATGTGAGCTAAAAAACTTAATGTTTTTCAACAACACAATCTAGGGCCAAGATTTGGCTACTGTAAAATGCATTTAAGCCCCTTGGTGGCTTAGGCTGTTTTCCTTTCTAAGGCGTGGTTCCTATTGTTTAATGTACGTCCCATTATTTGTGATGTTCCGTGTTTGTCTTTGTTTTGGTATGCACTACTTTGTGCTCTATCTAGTTTTGCAATCCTCTTGAAGATGAAGAGAGCGCTGGTTGCTTTACTTTTACTGTATTACAGATGTGTTGTTACTGTAAATGTTCTGTGGCTCTTCCTCGCTGTTCCATGGGCTTGTCTGCAGTGTACAATTGCATTATTTCCTGATCATACTCACTTATATTTTTTTTATAAAAGCTGACACAAGTTTAACCACTTTAAAGCGAAATCAATTTAATTTCCATTTGGAAACAGTACGTCGCTTCTGTGCTATAGTGTTCTAAGTAACATTTTGGTCAAAAATGAGTTATACACACCTTTGGAAAGGGGATCAAATGTTATATCTACTGCTAAATGTTTCATTTGCCTATCTCCTCTCAGTAAGCTTTAAATCGCTGTGCGTTTCTGTTCTATCTACAAAAGGTCGATTTCGTCCAGTGCTATAGTGTTCTAAGTGATTTTCATCCAATGGCCAATGGTGATTATGTCACGTGACCGGGTGAGTTCAGTGCTATACTTTTCTATCTACAAAAGTCACTTCCCTTGGAGAAAATGGTAAAATTTGCAGTTACCTCCCTTACATGAATTTAAATTTTCTAATTTGAAGCGGTTTGTTGGTGTGATGACGAACTAATAGCTATATCTGCTACCTTTAGCTCCAAATAATCCTCTGTCAAAAAAAAAATATGTAAATTGATCCATGGACACAAAAGTAAGCTGTAGAAACAGATTACCTCCCTTACACATATTTAAACTGCTTAAAATGAAGTAATGTGTCTGTGTATTAACAAATTAATGGTCAAATCCGCTATTTTTAGGTCCAAATAATCAGTTCAGTCTACAGTTTTATACAAATTGACCCATTGACAGAAAAATTAATTGTAGAAACAGATTACCTCCCTTACATAAATTTTAATGGCATAATCCGAGTGGTTTGTTACTGTTATGACTAAATCTGCTACTTTTAGGTACAAATAATCATTTCTGTTCAGAATAGTATACGAATTGGCTTCATAAACGGAATAATTAGCTGTAGGAACATATAGAACATTATAGCACTGAACGCAGGTGGCGATTTTTAGGGCATTATGTTCTATCTGCAAATTGTAAATTGCCCACAAAGTCCATATTACTGTGAAAACTTCTTTAAGCCAAGCTCATTTACACTGTATGTATATATTTAACCCTCTGGTATGATTCAAAGGTCTGTGATAAATGAGGCATCAAAAATAAGGATGCTTAAATTTTCGAACTCATTTTTCTCAAAACTTGTGCAATGGTAGATAGAACACTATAGCACTGAAGCGACGAGTACTCTGATTGTTTCCATGGTTACCACCAGAAAGAGGTAAACTACACACATGTTTTTTTAAGTTTATTAAACCTGAAGGCCCCTAATTAAGTATTGGCACAATGTAAATATTTCAACATTACCGCAGCTATTGGGAATACTTGCTTAAACATGACTAAAAGATTTTTGGTTATACACCTAGTATCCCTACCCACTTTAAAGGTATATTATATATACAAAATAAGTAATAAATTTATTCATTTTCCTTCATATATTTGTAATGTTAATATGTTTCAACTCAGCTATAATTTCAACACATTGAATTTAATCGTACTAGCTGAAACAATTTTAACTAATTTAAGACCCAATTAATTTTAGTTCCATTTCGCAACAGGCCTGTGCTTGTTTACATTGTTACAGCCAGAAAAAAGGGTAAAACCCTACATATGCTTTTACAGTTTACAAAACCTAAAGGCCCTCATTAAGTATTGAAAGTATACAAATATATCAGTATTGCCACCACTATTTGAGATACTTGCTTAAAATGACTTAAAAAGTTTTTTGTTATATATCTGATTACCAAACTCACTTTAAAGGTCTATTATTGTTACAAAATGAATACTAAACTTATTATGTTTGCTTATCATATTGATTATAATGATATGTCTTAACTTAACTATCATATAAACACATTAAAAACTTATTCTAAGTAGGGAAGTAAGTTTAGCCACTATAAGACGCAATTAATTTAATTTCCAGTCCAAGATAGTATTCTGCTTGTTTCATGGTTACAACAAAAAGGGAGATAAAACCCACGCACATTTTTACCAGTTAGGTACATCCGTTCGAACGAGATATAATATGTAAATCTAGATATGCCCACTGGTAATATATCCAGAACGAAATTTGTTATGTCAATCGACATATCCCATATATTTTGATCGAAATATTGTTTTTTCTCCATCCGCACACGTGGTTTTTCTTGCGTCATGCGCAGTCTAGTATCGATTTCTGCATAGCGCGAAATTTTGAATGCGAAAGAAACACAACTTTTAATACCTACAAAAAGCCAGCGTCATGGGTAAGTTCAACAGGGAATTTTTTATATAAAAAAAATGTTGAAAGTTCTCGTCCTCCAATGTTGAAGTAAATCCAAGTAACGTTTCAAATATTCCACCAACACATTGTTTGTCACGTTGTTGGAATCCTGGATACATCACCCTGGTCCGTCATTACATTACAGGCACCGAATAAAACCTACAGGTTTCGTAATTTTAATGTATAGGTGGCGAATCCGTAAAGTTTACATTCAATGTTAAGGTTTTCAATTATGCTAATACCCTTACGAACCCCGCAAATTATGATTAATTTTATTTGGAGTATCTAGAAACGTCCCTGTTGAGGCATACGCAAGAAATGCAAGATCTATTGGGACCAGACAGTGCTGATTTCATACACAGGTTTGACCTGTCGTTAGAATATCGTCAAACCTATATTCTAGGAACATACATATGCTAGTTTCATTATGCGAACATGGAACTGTACATGTATAAAAACCCTGATAATCATATAAATTTAGCCCAATTGCGAAACAAAAAACTATATGAAGATATTGCCAATTTATTGCTACAATCATTTACACTAACAAGCAAAGTCGCAGAATAAAAAAAAGCTCATTTGAAATAACCTCTAAGCATCAAGTAGTAATAAAAAATCTCAAATCTATTATTGTAAACAGGCCCGTTCATCATCAGTATAGTGTGGTGGGAATCCTAGGGGAGGGAGAGTTTGTGTTACTCTCATTGCTATTGATACCCAAAATATTATCAGGCATATCAGGCATAGCCCAGAAATATTTGAAATTTTAGTATACCCCAAAATATATTCTCATTCTGAACCTTAAACTTAAAAAAAGACCCGTGGGTGGGGATGCGGGGGTGCTACATGTAAGTAAAGCCACCTAGATGGGCAAATTATTTCAAAATTCAAGACTCCCCCATTTTCCTTTGTAATAGTCTTCCATTCAAACGCCTTATTCAGATGTCTGCGTACGGTCCTGGTAGTATTAATTTAGTGCAATACAGTGACATAAATATCTGATATAGGTGACTGTGCGATATGAAAGCTAACACTGAGTTTCGAGTTCCCAATTTGACACATTTTCTAAAATTTTGACTTTATATAAGGCTGAATTTTCCTTTAATAGACCCATATCCTATTCCAATAATTTTGTATACCAATCACTCCATCGTCCGTCCATCCATCGCCCGTCTGTCACCAGTTCCAAACATATTCATGGGCCAGTACATGAGATTTCGGTACTTATCAGATCGGCGAGCAGCGAAGGCTTAGATATTTACATACACAAGGTAGGGCTGTAGATAAAAGAAGACCAAAATATAGACCTCAGGCTTCGCTGGATACGCCAGCATGGTTGTTTATAAATTGTGTGCATTGATGCGATAAGTACCAAAGTCTCATGCGCTAGCTGTTTTTTTTTTACTTTTTGATTATTGCCACCTCCCTCACTGCACACACACACGCGCGCGCGTTCACAGTGGCGACAACGTCTGAGACTTTTACACTCACTTGCTTTACGAGAGAGGCATGTAAATGTTGCGAAGGAGAGGCAATTTGTGGGAACGCTGATCAGACTGCTCTTTCCGGAGCATGCTGATCCGGGTCTACGCTGATTGATCAGACCTATCATTTTAAATATCTAGTCAAGTAGCGCGCACACACAATACAACTTCAACGTCACTAAAGTATTTTAATATTAATTCGAACACACCTCGCCTATAGCCAATGCTTAAAAATCATGTTATGAAACAAAAAAGTCGCAGTTTTGAAAGCGCGAGGAAAGCGCGCACTAGCTGACGTCAATGTCCACTGCAAAATGACGTCAGTCATAACGTTAGA
The DNA here is from genome assembly GCA_964019695.1 of Loripinus fragilis. Classification (NCBI taxonomy): domain Eukaryota; kingdom Metazoa; phylum Mollusca; class Bivalvia; order Lucinida; family Lucinidae; genus Loripinus; species Loripinus fragilis. The sequence continues at coordinate 214,808 of OZ026515.1, read as the reverse complement.
CTGTGTTTCTGGAATACATGTCAACGTATGCGAAACAGTTCAACTACTGCAGGATTTCTTCAGTGCAATGGCGGAAAGTTGGAAGAAGCTGAAGACTTCAAATGTTTTTGTCGTTTATTGCGTGTTCCAATCGAAATAGATCAGCTCTAGCGCGATCGTAATTTTCTCGTCTTTACAACTGACCTCCAAAGAATAAAAATTTACTCAACAATTCGCTGCTAGAGCTGATCTATTTCTTAAATATGATTTAGCTTAATTGTACTTGATTGTATCGATTCCTGATCTTTGCACCTTTACTTACTTTAACTTAACGTTGATATCGATACAAAAGGGCTTATGTTTTAAGCAAAGGCTAAAGGCCAAGGTAGTTTTGCTACAACCAAACAAACAGACAAGCAAGCAGGCAAACAGACAGATAGATTTTGCTGCTCGAGCGCACAGAGCTCGCAACACTGTATGACGGTGAACTTTTTTTCAAATCTGTTGGTGAACTGTCTTCAAAACGTATGTCAATGAAGGTCTTGTCGCATCTGATATAAACGCCTTACAAATATCAAGTTAATTGAAATAGACTAAACTTATGTCGTTTTAGATATAATATTTCAAATGAAATATTGATAACCAGATGTAGAGTTATCTGTATCTCGAAGGAGATATTATATCTAAGCTGAAACATAGTATGCTATACCTCAATTAAGATATGTTAATTTGAATTAGATATTATATTTGGATCGACATAATATATCTCGTTCAAACGGATGTGCCTAACTGTTTACAGTTTATAAAACCTAAAGGTTACCATTAAGCATTGGCAGTATGCAAATATGTCATCATTACCGCTTCTGTTGGGAATATACGCTTAAATATGACTAAATAAATGTTTTTTGTTGTATATCTGGTTACCCCACCCACTTATAACGTCTATAATTGTAAAAAAATCAAACTAAACATATTAATTTTGCTTAATGATTTAATGATGTAAATATGTCTTAATTCAACCTTCCTTTAAACACATTGAAACTTTCGTTTTAAACATCTGGAAAACTTTTAACATATTTAAGATGTAATAAATGTATTTTGTGAGAGTACTCTGATTGTTTCCATGGTTGCAGCCAGTCGAGGTAAAACCCCATGCATATTTTTTGCATTTTATTAAAGTTGAACACCCTCTAGAATTTATCAGCCTGAGTAGGTGGGAGAATTGCTTGCTGTGGTTCAAAATGCCTAAAAATAGGCTTTTTCCATATCTGGTTACCCCACCCACTTTTAAGGTACATAATTGTAACACAATAAATTTCAAATTCATTATTTTTGCTTAACATATTAATAGTTTGATCAGTTATCCCCAATTATAAACACCTTTTTTGACCACAAGTAATCTTGTCTAGAATATATTAAAGTTTAAAAAACACCAATTTTTGTTGATTTTTTGCCCATTTTATTGCCAAAATCTACAATGGCTGCTTACATGCCAACGAGTCAACAAATAGAAAATTCCACGCATAATTTGGTATTGGATGGCTACACACAAACTGTGAAAGTTTCATTAAAATTGGTGACTATGCGTGCTCATCCATGTTTGGTGCTTTTAACTTGGTATCAAATTAGTCTTAGGTCTAATTATATAATTTGAACATTCATTAGTATTTATAGAAATAAGCAAACTAAGATAATTTGCATATCTATATATTTCGCATATCTGACCATGGAATAGAAGGCATGTGTCCATAATTTGGTACTAAATTTAGTTTTCTATGAAATGTAGCAGCTGAGATAGTATTGATTATAGATACACCTCAATTTTTCAATCACATTTTCTAATGTTTTCATAAATATATAAAAAAATAAGCAATTTAAATAATTTGGGATGAAAGTAAATCATTTGGGATGAAGGGCCTATGCCTAAGCTTTGATACCAAGTTTAGTTGTCTAAGATAAGTAGTTTGATTGAATTGATTCAATTCTTAATATCCCAGCCACCAATTGTTCAGTCATGTCGGAAGGATCTTCCTCGGGTTGAACCGGTACTAAGCAAAGGATAAAGTGCCTTGCTCAAGAACACAACGATAGGATAAGCAATATCAGCGATATTAGTTATATTGTAGGCACTACCAACTTCCCAATCATAAAGGCCAATGCACACGTGTAGATGTGCCAAATCCTTTGCTGCCTGCATCCATAAAGAATTGATGGAGACTAAGACAATGGTTAAGACAACTAACCCCACCATGTCAGCATTGTTCATTAAAGAAGGCATTTTCTCATTATTGATAAGTACCAAAATATGGTTTTGTTCCTCCAGGGGAATTTGCAGACTATGATTTTCATATAGCCCAATGTCCTACACGTTTTTTGAAACATGTAAGCCCTCGGACAAATGTCGCGTAAGCCATGTAACACCTGTTACGTACGTTACTCTCCAAATTTTGTTCAAATTACATGGAATGTTAAAAAATTAAAAAAAAAATGTTATAAAAGACATTCAAATAAATTTAAGTCTAACGTTTCTATAAAGCCCAAATATTCAGCTACAACACTTTATTATTTAAAACAAATTTATTGTATCCACTATGTTACTTACGTGACATGTTGTATTACTACCCGAATTTCAAGGAAATTAATAAGCCTGTTGTTTCTTCTGATGTGTTTATTACTGACTATTGGGTCTAGGTTTTGATGTTGCCACAAGGACAATTAAATTACCTATCCAAAACTCTAAAGCCCAGCTTCCTAGCTGTTATAGAGTATTATTTGTAGACATTTAAAAATAGCTACCCCTTGATAATCTTTCAATAATTAAAGAAAAACTTTTTTTGCTGAAAAGCATGAATTAAAGTCATGTTGTTTAAAACAAACACATATTCAGCTAGCATGTTATGCAAGTGGTTACAAGCAGCAAATTATACCTTTATAGCATGATTATCTTGAAACCACCATGCAAATAATAACAAACGTAACATCCAAAAAATCTGCTAATGAAACCCCTCCCCCATTAAGAAGTTATTTAGTACACCATAAGTTCCTAAAGCTGCATGAAATGAATATAAGAATAAAAGATGCACAATGGCTCGTGTTAGCTTCTGGCAGTTGGGCCATCACTGTATTACAGCCATGTTAACTACGTTACTCTATATTAGTATCAAATTCTATTGTGCATATACAAAGTTAATTCTAATTCTAATTATTGACATGCTCATTGCAATGAAAGTTTTAAAATAAATGCAGACAACTGCCAGTATGCAACATACCAATCTACATCTATGATTTACTGTTGTATACGTTACTTAATTTCAAATATATTTAACTACAGCTGTATTAAGTAGAGTGCTATAACTTGACCATTGGCTTAATAATACCTCCAAAGCTTATTCATCATAGTTTACTACAAACTCATTAAATAAGCCACAATATTTGCCCTTCAATACATTAACCCTTCAATATCAAAGTTTACTACGTTACCCTCATAAATTGTAACTTCTATAATGAAATAGGAACTTCTTACGTGATTATATCAAATTATTTCGTATTTTTACATGTCAATATAAATCTTTTTAATTGACAGCAAATCTAGCAGTATTATTGTAACTATAAATGCACCTATTTTTCCAGTTACATATATCATTTTCATTCATATTTATCATTTAAGCGTAATAAAAGCACTATATGAGTTTTAACTACTAGTGGGATATAAATTGCTGCCATTTGATGGCTCACTTATGAGAAAAATGATAAAAATTGTCCTTATTAATATAAAGCATATTACTGCATGAACTTAAAGCACATAAGTTACCATATATTTTGCATCAAATATGTAATCAGCATTTAAAGAACTGCTTAATTTAATGGTAAAATTATTTTTCTTACAATTGTAAATGATAGTGTATATCAGAGTCGTAATAATTCAGTCCATATATTGCAACCTTCACGCCTACCCCTATAGTTATCATCTATTTGTATCTAAAGTATGTCCAGTTTGTCTTGATTTAATGTGAAGATTGCTTTTTTTAAAAAAGCCAGCACATTTGATTCTGGAACTTTTCGCAGTGTGACACGATGCAGACTCAGTCAAGCATGTGTTAATGTGTAGAATTGTCAAGAGTCATCACTGCTCCCATACAAAAAGACGAGATGTAGAATAAGACTCAGACCAGAATTTAGCCCCACTGCGTCAGCACTGGCCCATATGGATATGAACAAAAAAATCACGTGCCGGTCAAAGTAAGTAAGGTTGCAAAGATCAGGAATCGATACAATCAAGTACCACACCTGACCCAGGATACCAATGGGAAAGTGACAAACTCACAGAAGACACCACAAACGAGAGCCAAGAGGTCAGCCCTTTCCCAGCAGGTGACCACAAAGCACATATAAACAGACGCGCACAAAATCTTTATTTCAGCATTTATATATAATGATAAAAAATCCATTTTTTTTCATTCTATGGCGATGAAACTGGCATTTGCTATTGTGAAATAATTTTAATATGTGATAAGATATTCAGCATTTTATATACTATATCATATATACAACACATATAAAACAAATGACAGGAGAGGCACTGCTATATAAATATCTGACATTTGTTACGATATCCATTACAATATGAAATAAATGAATTATTTTGGAGGTAATTGTGTAAATCACATATGCATAGATAATTATTAAGTTCCTGCACACTTTGGTACTGGTGACAATGTTGATACTTTTCCATCCAATATTCTAAACATTTAGAATCTATTTTAAATTAACTCTGTCACAAGGTCATGTTAAGTCTTGCCTATTTCTGGCTGAAAGTTTAAATTGGTATCGTAAGTAATTGACCTGTTTTCCTTGATATGATCATATCACATGTGATCATTGTCATGTTTGGTCCACTATTATAACTAATTTTCCCATTAATTACAGAAATGTTTTGTTCTGAATAAATCGTTTATTTATAAAGTTCACATTGCTCATTGACAAGTAAATGATCAGAAGACTAAAGATGATTTGATAACAGCTTTATTAATCAAAAAATAAAAGTTATGCTGAAGATAAGCCTAAAAACATTTTTAAAGCTTAATATAAATTAATGTGTCCCCATCTCTATTATGCAAATGTAGGAATAAAATTTGATATGGAGATAGTCTCTTGAAAAAAGTAACTGATTACAGACAGTTATATTGCACATTATTAAAAGTATCATTTTTATTCTAATATGCTAAATTCTTTCTGTATTGTAAGCAAATATTAGTTTTCTGTCCTACCAGGTTTAGTAATTAGCAGTTTTGTATCATAATGATCATATATGCTAGGAAATAAGCCTGTATCATGATATTGACTACGTTTGTACAATATGAGCAACAGTTAACTCTGTACACAAAATTGCTCAGTTTTAAAGTTTAAAAAACCCTGATTGAATCAAACTTAGTTTCCTTTAGGTTAATATTGTGGTTGGTAAGGAGATACAATCTCTGCTGCAGCCTTCAGAGAGATGTCCTGTCATATTTGGCTTGTTGGCAGAATGAAATTTGCTTCACTTGAGGCAAATTTGAATTTGTGTCCGTGCATTTAAGGCAATCCTATTCTTCTTTTCTTTCTCCTTCTCTCTTGGAGGAGTCCCAACATGACTGAAATATCGGTGACTTGAATGTTAAACTTAAAAGTAATACAGCCATCAATCTAAATAAATATTACAACAATCTAAATCCATCGTATCTTAGCATTCCATGCCTAAAAACATTATCTTTTGACAACATTTTGGACAACAGTAGGACCATATGATATATTCTATATGGTTATATATGTTACCTTTAAATTTGACAGGATATGGAAATTTTCTTTATTCAGCTGTTACTTGAATTCTATTATATTCTCTTTTTATAAACTTTAAAAACCTACAACTTCGGGTCAAATCAGTAAAACTAATCTGTTGTTTCCAAAAAATATGTTTTGTAAAACTAAATGCGCATTGATAATGTCTTTTAATAAGAACTATTTAGTTCCATTTAGACAAACAGGTAGATATAGATCAATTCAATGCAAAACAAAGGTTTAAAATAAATTAAAACACCATATGATGTATAATATTAATCATAAACTAGGCATTAAATGGATTTTTTTAAAGTTAGTAATATGCGTTATATATAATAAAACAAGCAACAGAATGACAATTTACACCAGATTTTTTTCAATATCGCCATTCTCTATTCTTTATCAATAGAATAATGATAGTATGGTGTCTAAATGCTTACAGATAGGATTACATGCCTTATTTCAATGAAAAAGCAATTTACCTTATAATACATTTTATTCAGGGTCATCATACTCAGCAGCTTATAACTCTTTTTTTGTTTTGTTTTGTTGCTTTACGTCCCAAGTCAACAGCTAAGGTCATTGCGGGACGGTCAGTTTACCTAATCACTCTTTTTCCTGGGCAGGCTTGAACAAGCGGTTAACCAGTAATTCGTGTACATTCTTTCACTTGTAACTGACAACAACCCTTCTTGAATTAATCAGCAGAAGGGAGGAGAATGACCATAGAAATCATTTCATAATCAATCTTCACGAAAGTATGGGACCGGACCGGGATCGCACTTGCGACCCCAGGATCTGCAGTCAGACACGCATCTGTAGCCAGAAATGTTACCCACTGTGCTACGCAGACCGGCATAACTTTTGCAATTTCTGTGATAGAAGTAAGCAATTTGCAGTTTTCTATTTTCGAGTTAATTGCCTTTTAGAGTCATGGTATTTTGATCTAAAAAACGCATTAAGATATTGTCAATTGAAAGTATTAAAAAAGAAATCAATGATTTTATAGGGTGTAGGTCACAAATATAACGTATGTAACATTAAGTAATGTACGTAATACACTTCTGCTGAAATCAAACACTTTAAGAGGCAATCCCGTAATGAATAAGCACAATCAAGCTTGAAAACAAGTATGTACCTAAGTCTAAGGGAACTTTAGCATTAAAACCAACAAATTATTTAATTATTTTAGGGTAACGTATGTAATTTTGATGTTACATGGTTATGCGATACTTCTCAGAGGGCTAACATGGGGGGGGGGGGGGGCAGGGTCCACAGCCATCCCAAGGTCTAATCATTTACCATTTATAAATAACAAAATAGAGTTCAATAACTATTTTTCAGATTAAGGCAATCAAATTAGTACTTTTGCTACTGTCGAAGAGCAACTAGTAAATTGTGTATACTATATCATATAGTGACTACACATATAACACAAATGACAATGGAGACACATCTATATAAACATGTGAGATTTATGATATCCATTACAATGTGAAAGATGTATGATTTATTTTTGGGGATAAATTAAGACCTATACATCTCTTTTAATGATAAGTGATGAGCCAATGATTTATGAAAACTTCAAACAAATATCCTTGCAATATGCATCAAGTTCAAGAGCATGAATATTGGTAAAAACTAATATAAGTCTAATTACCCAGCTGTTTAAGTTGACATTACCTTCAGTCCAGATTCTTTTAGACCTTGCATCTCACGCTCCAGATGAAGCCATTTAGATGGTGTCAACCTTCCCCAGTTAGGTTGCAGCTTTGCTAGACGAAAAATTTCTGATCTTATGTTTGAAAAACTGCTGTCGTCCTTTTTTGAATTATCTACCACATACTCATTGGAAACCAGCTCCGTTAATGGTGTTGCAGCTATTTTACATCGTAGATCTCTGAAAAACTTCTCAATCAGAGCATCGCGCTCAGCTTTTGGCAGTTTGTCATAATGTGTTCCAACCAGAATTACTTGGGGTTTGATATTCTGTTTTAACGCTGCGAAGAGGTAGATCACATTGAGCCAGAAAAATATCGATTCTGAAAAGGAATAGTCAGTCTTCAAAGCAGTTACACACAAATAATATGTTAATATAGTCATCAGCATTAGCAATTAAGTTCTTTGAATAAAGTGTGATCAAATAAACATAATGTTTTAATTGTTGTAAGATTTCTGATTAAAAAATCTCAAAGAGGTAAATGTTTATTATATTTTGTGAGAAAAGTGCAATCTCTAATATCTCTTCCATTGAGTGTCATTGGTTTGTCCATGAACTGTGATAGTAGTTTATCAAGTCTACAAACTCATGCTAAGTGATGTCTGTTACTACACAAAGTGGTTCTGGACGACGGCATGTTACAGGTTCTGGACAAAACACTTATAAATATAGAGTGCTGTAGCGAATGTTTATCGTTTTGGGGAGCTTTAACACTAGTCAGTTGCATTGACTCGATTTTTAAGTATAAAGTACACCCCTCGTTCGAAAGGATTAAACTTTCATGAATGTGGTCTCAAAGTTTAGCTAAGCATCACTTCTTTCAATATCCGATTGTAGACACTTCGAAAGAGAGTAGCATGATAGTGCAAAATGGGCAGATTACTCCATATCATGCATGTCAAAAAATTTCCAGAAAGTCATTTAAAAGATACAATCAACATGATTCCACACTTATTTAACTCCAAATGTTAATGCTTTTTTAAAGTTAAATCATTAAAGATATATGTGGCACTTCTCCATCCCACGATGCATTCATTCATCAAACTTGGAATCCTATCTACGAGAACATAGGAGATATGCACCAGACTCAATGCTGATTCAAGAAACTAGAATTCCCTGAATCGGATGTGTCACCTGGCCTAACAGAAGTCGAAAAAGGCAAATTTGTCAAATTTATATCTCGGGTGAAGAGTAATTTTAGAGAAACTTATAAATTACAAAACATAAATCCCATTTCTCCAACCCAAAAGTTCACCCTGGGTAGGGAGGGGGTGTCTGCGAGCAAAATATTTCTTACCATGTTGCTGCATTCATGATCCCTTTAATTTGATATGCAACATGACCATGTTCTGAAAAAGTTGAATTTTGACCTATTGACTGGGTCAGGGGCATGGGCGGTCTGTGCGCTAAATATTTGCTACTATGTTGTTGCATTTTTTGGTTCCATTTAATTTGATATGCAACATGACTTTGTTCTGAAAAAGTTGAATTTTGACCTATAGACCCCATCCCTAGTGTTGTGGGGGGAGGGGGTATGTGGGCAAAATGTGTGCTACCATGTTGCTTCATCAATGGTTCCCTTTAATTTGATATGAAACATGAACATGTTCCTATAAAGTTGAATTTTGACCTTTTGACCCCAACCTAAGAGACAGGGGTGGGGGCGGTCAGCAGGCAAAATATTTGCTATCATGGTCTGCATTCATGATTCCATTTAATTTGATATGCAACATGACTGTGTTATGATAAAGTTGAATTTAGACCTTTTGACCCCTACCCAAGGGTCAGGGGTAGGGGCGGTCTGCAGGCAAAATATTTGCTACTATGTTGCGGCATTCATGATTGCCTTTACTTTGATATGCAACATGACATTCTGAAAAAGTATTTTGATCTTTTACCCCATCTCTTGGCTCGAAGGGGGGATGGTAGGGGGGTCTGCAGGCAAAATTGTTGCTACCATGCAGCTGAAATCATGATTTTCTTTAATTATATGAAACATGATGACCATGTTATGAAAAAGTAGAATGTTGACTAACTGACCACACCCCAAGGGTCAAAATATTTGCTACCATGTTGATGCATTCGTGATTCTCTTTAATTTGATATGTAACATAACCGTGTCCTGAAAAAGTTGACTTTTGACCTATAGAATGGGTCATGGGCATGAGGGGGGTCTTTGGGCAAAATGTTTGTACTATGTTGCTGCATTTCGTGATTCCATTTAATTTGATATGCAACATGACCATGTTCTGAAAAAAATGACTTTTGACCTATTGACCCAGGTCAGATGCATGGGGGGATGGGTGTCTGTTGAAAAAATATTTACTACTTTGTTGCTGCATTTTGAGATTCAATTTTATTTGATATGCGACGTGACAATGTTCTGAAAAAGTTGAATTTTGACCTTTTGAATCCAACCCATGGGGGTCAGGGGTGGTGACGGTCTGCAGGCACAATATTTGCTACCATGTTGCTGCATTCATGATTACCTTTAATTAGATATGCAAAATTTAATTTTGATCTATGACTCCATTTTCAGACTCTGAGGGAGGGGAGGGGGTGGTAGGGGGTCTGCAGGCAAAATATTTGCTACCTTGTTGCTGCAAACTTGATTCCCTTTAATTGTACAACGTATGCAAGGGTCTTGAGATTTATGGAAAAAAGCTTGGCAAAGCCTAATCAACGTTTTGCATACATGTGTCTCGATAATGTTAAAAGTATTTGGATGCATAATTTGATTTAAATATACCATGCGGTTTAAGAGTTTAGAGCATTTTCACTAAAAGACCTCGACAAGCCAAAATGATGCTCAGAAAACCCTTTTCACCGTCTTGCATACCAGTGGCTACACCATATTAAAATATATGAGTACGCAAAATTTGATCCAAATATCCCGTAAGGTTAAAAACATTAGGAGGATTTTCACTAACTGACCACAACTGATGCTCAGCAAATTGATGTCCATCAAAAAAAAGGTAGTGTTCCATGCCAGTGGTAAGGGAATGTTGACATGCATTGTATGCAAAGTTTGATTAAAATATACTTTCCTCTTTAATTGCACGACGGTGGGTCAGGCCTCAGACTCTATGACGGCTCTGACGTAAAGCTTTAATCGGTGGGTTGGTGCCTGATGCTTATCTGTAGCTGGACCCACCGTGGCTCAACTTGAGGTTTTCTTTAGCTCTGACTATCTGTGAGTCATGAGCCCTTTTCTTTGTTTCATCATGGAGTGTTAATTTGATTAGAGTGTTTTCCATGATGATACATTGCATTAGTTAGATGGCCTCCATGCGAGCTAAACATTTCTTGTACTTCAACAACAGCAGAATCTAGGGCGAAGATTTGGTACCAGTAAAATGCATTTAAGCCCCCCGGTGGCTTAGGCTGCTGTCCATTCTAAGGCGGTGGTTCTGTTGTTGTTGACTTTTTGTTTATTGTTACTCCCATTGTGGGAGTCTGTATTTGTTCTATGTTTTGTTGTACGTTACTTTATGTCCATTCTAGTATTGCAATCATCTTGATGGGGAAGAGAGAGCTGATTGCTTTGCTTAATTTGTCTTCCTGGTGTCTCGTGATGGTTGAGCGGCTCGTCCTCGCGGTGCCTAGGGGTTGTCTGCAGTTTGTGATTGTGGTATTTCCTGATCATACTCACTTACTATTTTTTATGATTCAAGAGTAATGAACATTTTCGCTGACTGCTAACGGCCAGACCGACTCACATATTCATTATGGTGCAGTCTCAAGGGTGTTGCAATATACAAGTTATACAAAAAGATGATTTTCATATCTGTTGATGCGATAAAGGCCCCGAGCCCCCTGCATCTAAGCTTTACATTAGTTTTAAGTTTAGTAGTCTAGGATAAGTAGCAGTTGCGGTATGACTGATTTGGTAGGTACAGACCTATTCTTGAGAATTGCATTAATGGCTGACATGGAAACCATGCAATTCCATATAGCACAAACAGGTTATTTTTTACTAGGAATACTTATTTTCGCATTTAGGGGGTCCCCATAAAGAATTTGTTACCCATAAAAAAGTCCTGGTGGTGCAAAGTAGGTCAAATAAGCTCCCAGACGCTTTCTGTTTCTATGGAAAATAATATGAAAATGCTTGTATAACAGTAATTGCAGTTTTGGTAGACATGCTTCCTGATGATATAAGTACACTGCATACGGAGTCATGATCAGTAATGCGTATGCAGGGTCGCATGCGTATATGTATTTGCCGACAGCCAGACATACTGATATGCAGACAGATCATTATAGAAATAGTATATAGTGAACAAAAGGTTCTATTCCTTTAAGATTTTTTTTCAAAATGAGAACAGCAAATTTAATGATGCTCAATTTTGTTTTACTATGGCGAGAAATCCCCAGACTACTAGTTTTGTTGTTATATTATACGCACATATTCGGTCAGAATTATTTAGCCCTTTATGCATGGTTCACTCTATGGCTTTATTGTATTTCTACAAGAAGTCACCACTCATATGCTGTATATTCCAATCACATTCTGCATTAAGCAAATACAGGAAAGCTGCTTTGAAATTCGTTTTAAGTTTTTTTATTATTTTCTTTAACTGACGTTACATTATTTAACAAACAGTTAAGTTAAGTAAGTCTTTATCGCATCTTGTTTTCAGAAACGTAATAACGATCTCAGATTCTCAAGAGAGCGTCCATAGCAAAAACATTTCAATTACTTTTAATATTTGGGCCTCGTCGCGAGAAAACCTGTCTTCGGGGTTTCCGTCTAAGTGAGATTGAAACCAATCACCTCAGCTACAGAGACTAGGTAGATAATTGAAATTTCGCTCGTAGCAAGTCTATATATGCTTCTTACCAATAAGCGAAAAACAAAGGTGCTGAACAGTCTGGGTGGATGCCCAGGCTGGTCTGCGCCTTTGTTGTTCGCAAACACCGAAGACAGGTTTTCTCGCGACGAACCCCTTTTAACAAATGACATTATTAAGCAGAAAATAGTAAATGAGTATGATCAGGAAATACCACAATCACAAACTGCAGACAACCCCGTGGCACCGTGAGGAAGAGCCGCTCAACCATCACGAGACACCAGGAAGACAAATTAAGCAAAGCAATCAGCTCTCTCTTCCCCATCAAGATGATTGCAATACTAAAATGGACATAGAGAAACGTACAACAAAACATAGAACAATTACAGACTCCCACAATGGGAGTAACAATAAACAGAAAGTCAACAACAACAAGCCAAGTCTTGTAATTAAAAAAAAATATGTCAAATATGGCAGATTGCTGGCATAGGAGTTGGTATCTTTAAAGAGGAATAACTTCCTGTGTATAAATAGTAGGAATCAGCCGATTATATATTTGCAAAGCTAAGACATTTTGGCGTTTTATTATGAAAAATGATTTAATAGTACATTGAATATCCAGAACAGTAATCAATGTGTAAAAAGGTAGATATCTACTAGGTGATGCTTCATACTAAATATCAAGGCTCTAGGCATTGTGGTTTCAGACAAACAGATATTTCATATGTTCCCTTTACAAGCCCATGTAGAACCTGACCCAAGTGCAGGTCATTTTGGCCCAAGGGGGCATAATTTGAACAAACTTGGTAGAGGCCAACTAGGTAATGCTACATACCAAATGTCAAGGCTCTATGCTTTGTGGTTTCAGACGAGAAGAATTTTTCATGTTTTATCAATATAAACCTATGTAAAACATGTGATCCCAAGGGCAGGCCCATTTTAGGCCCCATGGACATAATTTCAACAAAGTTGGTAGAAGTTGGCTATTAGATGCTACAGACAAAAAAATCGAGGCTCTATGCCTTGTGGTTTCAGACAAGAAGATTTTTAAAGTTTTTATTGCGAAAATCTAGTTTAAGCCTGTGTGACCTTTAAAGTAGTTAATCAATGGACCAGAACCATGTCCTATAAAACAATTGTTGATGCCACGTGACGCATGACGGACATCAAACGATTAAAGTAGCTCAACATGATACAATGGCTCAGGTGAGCTAAAATACTAGAGGACTTAAACATGGGCCATAAATGAATGGATTCTGTTACTATGATGTATCATTTTTGCAGGCTTTGCATGGTTTCAAGGAGCTATTCTTAATACCTTAGCGCCATGCTTGGCAAATGACCCCCATTGTTATGTTTTATGTTGATAATTTCCCCCATTGACATTATGTCAATATTTTTCTCTCCAAATTTTGGCTAGAGGCTTTTTCTTTAAATCATGAGGTTGATACATGAAATCTTTAATTTTACATCATGAATTTGATACAAGGTCATTTACTTAAAATCAAAGGATCAGCGCATGAAAAGTTTAAAGGTCAAAGTACTCGTTGCATGGTTAAAAACCTGTGGAATGTTAACTCACAATAAAAATGGAAAATGCTGGCACGTCAACATATTGTTTTTGCTACTTCACAAAATGTACAACTTGACATAGACATAGACATAGAAGACATAGAAGATTTATTTAACGTCGAATATGATAAACATCAAACATAAGCCCTGTAGGGCTTTTACTTCGACAAACATATGAAAAAGATATAACAAATATCACAGTGCATGCAACATAAAAAACAAATTTAAAGTCATTATTAACATTATATACACATTTTTTAGGTTAAAGATTTAAAAATATATATGGAAAAACATAAATGTTTGATTAAGACTATAGATATGGAAAGGACTTATGTATACATAAAATTTAATAAAATATGTATTTTTGACTAGCTTTGAAAAAATAGAATTTAAATTTAGAAAAATAAAATTATTTTCTGTAGATACTTAAAAACTATAACATTTACTGCACTAAATGACATCCTTGAGATTATCTCAAGGATATCAAAGTGCATCTGGATCATATGCATATATAGCCGCTAATAACTAAATGACCATTTTAATTGACTTTGCACTATTCTATGCAGTAAGACCATTGTTTTATACTGTTATGTTATTTTTGCAACAAAACAAAAGCAATATTTTTGTGTGACAAGAAACATTTCACAGAATTTTTGAATCATTTACAAGGCAACTCACCTTTGTCTCCTAAAGCATCATGTCCACGACAATCTCCATAATATTGCTCTTCATCTTCATGGAAATACTGATCCATCTTTTTGGTTTTCCCTTTCCATTCAATTAGCTTATTTAGATCAAACACAAGTATGTAAATTGCTTGTGGAGACAGGAATGTCGGATGAGATGCATGAAAAATGTATTGTCCAGCAAAATCATACAGGCTGACTTTGTCCATACGGGTTGATGACTCACTAGGTAAAGATTTGGCTTGCTGAAGAGTTAGTTCAATATCAGACATACTGTTTGATTTATGAGTTGCAACTGTCCTTATCATTTTTTCAGGCTTAGGAAAAAATCTGCCTAACTTGTTTTCAGTTTTGTCATGCTTTTCAGTATCTGTGCAATCATCTACGGTATATTGACTAACACCTGTAGGGTTGCCTATTACCCTGTTGTCAAAATCAGATGTTGACTTATTTTGAGGGGGGACCTCTGGATCTGGAACAATAAATCCGTGTTGGTCTTCACACAAAATATTAATAACCTTTGCACAGCGGAGATGGAAGTCACGATATCCTTAAAAAACAGACAAAGTATCACAATGTTTACAATAAACAATGATGTACATAGTTTAAGCAACATATGGGCAAAGTCAAATATATTGATAAAATATGTTGATTTGCGAAGAAACTTATAAGGCTTAGAATGGTAAAGTTAATTGAAGGTTGTAAAGTCGTAAGTTTCCTTTAAAATTAACAAGCTTGAACGTAAAATTTATTCTACAAGCTTGTGTTAGCATTTTAAAAAGATAAGCATAACGAATAATATTTTACCATAAGAAAGGACATTGGCGCTTAAGTAAGGATTCTTCTTGTCTGCTTTTGAACTTTTTAAAATTCCTTCTGCATTTTGGCATTCAATAGCAAGCATATTGCTGTTTTCTGCACACAAAAATAGGTTTGATGTTATAAAAAATGAAGGTACTACCCTTAGGTGTCCTCTTTTTCATGCATATGTTGCTCTTAAAATGTTTCTTGGCACCCATTACTTACAAATATTAGCTTAAGTACTGCCAGCTCTACGAGTCAACATAACCAAACTTTGCTCTGGACCCGCATCATGGGTGCACATCTTCAATGTATGAACAATCATTATGTCAAAATTTGAATATAAAAAATGAAATCTGTTCAAATTGCAGAATAATAAACAATGTAAGCACTCCAAAGGTGGTGTAGATGTAATAATGTCAACACTCACAAAATTATTATCCTTTGTGCACAAAATATATAGTGCACATGGTCAATTTGTGAGCAATCATAACGTACACAGTTTGAACATGAAGGAATGGTGGAGTCACAAATAAGATGGATGGGTAAAATATCTAAGGCCAAAAGACCTAAAAAATAAGAAAATATTTATCATAAGTGCACAAAATAGGAGGTACACGTGTTTAATATATAAATAAACATTATGCGATGTTTAAATATTAAGGAATGAAAACTGTTGGAGTTACAGATTACACAAACCAGATTACACATACCAGACACCTCTTAGCATTTTACAGTAAAAAAAGTCTAAGTTCAAGACCCCCAAGAATGAAAAAATATCATGAAATGTGTTCAAAATAGGCTGTGCACATCTTCAATGTATGAACAATCATTATATAAAGTTTGAATATAAAGGAATGTAAACTGTTGGAGTTACAGATTACAAAAACCAGACACCCCTAAGCATTTCAGATGGATAAATATCTAAGTTCAACACTCATTAAAATGAGAAAATATTAATCAAATGTGCACAAAATAGGACGTGAGTATTTTCAATATGTGAACAGCCATTGCGCAAAGTTTGAATAAAAAGGACTAAAGACTTTTATAGTTACAGATTATACAAAATAGACACACCTAAATTGTTGCGGTGAGACAGATGCACTGACGGAGTGGACCCACTACTGGACCTGCTTTCGCATGTGTTCAAAATAGGTTGTGCACATCTTCAATTGTGAACAATCATAATGCAAAGTTTGTATGTAAAGGAATGAAAACTGTTTGAGTTACAGATTACACAATCCAGACACCCCCACATATGCTTTTCGGATGGAAAAAAAATGTCTAAGTTCAACACCCGTAAAAAATAAGCAAATATTTATCAAATGTGCACAAAATAGAAGGTGCACATTTTCAATGTGTGGACAATTATTAGACAAAGTTTGAAAAAAAAGGAATGTAAAGTAACAGAGTTACAGATTACACAAAACAGACACCCCCTACATACTTCTGATTGAAAATAATGTCTAAGTCCAACATCCGTAAAAATGAAAAAAACATTAATCAAATGTGCACAAAATAGGACCTGCGTATCTTCAAGATGTAAACAGCCATTACGCAAAGTTAGAAAAAAAGGAGTGAAAACTTTTATAGTTACAGATTATACAAACAAGACACACCAAAAGTGTTGTGGTGAGACGGACGCACTGACGCAGTGGAGCCACTACTGGACCTGCTTTCCATAAGGGACGCAGGTAAAAAGGTTGTACCACCGCATAAAACCTTGCAAGGCACAAGTAACTTAAAATATTTTATTCTTTAAAGGTTATCAATGATAACTGTGAAACACTGCAGCACAGTGAGCACACTGACCTGGTCTTTAATGCATCAATTATTACTTTTGAGCCTTTACCGATACTTGCTAACAGATAAACTTGAAGATAGTGCTAAGGGGCTCATGTTGGTGTGTTTTGGGAACTGGGTCACTATGAGAATGTTTTTTCCTGGGAAATACAATTTTAAATGTGAGAAAATTTTGTTAACATCGACACAAGTTTAATGAAGGAAAAGAAAAGCCTTAGCGCAGTTGATTCTGAAGAACAGTGTAATAAGCAATTATCCCACAACCATTGTTTTGTTTTTACAAGTTCACCACACATTATACTGTCAAATTCAAGCTGAAAGTAAATAGGACTGTATGAATTGAGCCGCGACATGAGATTTCCAACAATCTGGTATGTGCGACAAGCAAAGGCTCAGACCAGCCTGCGCATGCGCAGTCTGATCAGAGCCTTTGCTAGTCGCTTAAATATTCTATGACTGTAAAGCTACTGACCGAACATCATTTAGAGTTTCAAAGCGTAAAAGGAGGCTGCGCAGGCTCGTTTGAGTCTACACTTGTCAAAAGGCCACAATGTTGGAAATCTCATGTTATGGCTCAATTAACTTGACTGTCGTATTTATTTTCCAACTGAAAAATAATGAAGGTAAACTGTTGGCCTTTAGAGTGCATATACATGTATTCTATGTTTAGTCGTCTTGTTTCTGTTTTGTTTTTCCTTTAAGGTGGCGTGAACCTTAAAAAGAAGCAATCCAGCCATAGACAACTTATTTGGCAAAATTCAATATGACAGTAACAGAAGCAAATCACAGTCATCGTCCTCATCGCAGAGAAGCAAGTGTATTGTCTCATTTGCATGTTAGACCTTGTGACCGTACATATGCAAAAGGCTATCTTTGCCATTAGCATCCGCCCTGTTAGCACAACTCAAACACCAACTGTTTATGATAAGCCAGTATACGAGTATGTTGACCGATGAAAGCCCCTGTTCTTCTTCATTGACATCAAGCTGCTTGTTTGACCTGGGTTAGGCTGCATTTGAAATTCACAAGAGCAGACTGGAATAATATCTTGTTTGTGGACTCAACCAAAATAAAAACTCAATGGTAGTGATGGTCGCCTTCGGGTGTATCGTTGGACAGGAGACAAGGCTAACGACAACTGCATGTTAAAACCCAGCAAATTGGTGGAGGTTTTATACTCCTATGGGCAGGAATTTCGATGCAAACGAAAGGACAAATATGGCGAGTTAATGGGAACATAAATGCCAGACATTACCAAACAAAAATATAACCCCATTGCTACTTCCTAACTTAAGGGAAAATCTTGCATATCAATAATGTCCGCATGCTCCCCGGGCAAGCATGTAGTCCTGACATTATCAGCTTGAGCATATCATTGGGCCTGTTTGGGGAAATATTGCTAAAGCTACAATCCAAAACTACATACGCTTCACATATAAGTCCAGCTGAATTTTGCTATTTTCACATGATATTATAATCGTTTTAATGTAATTTGAATATTTCCTGATTATACTTGTTTTTTCTGAATAAACTAATTTAACATTTTCTCTCATGTATTATTAATTTTATTAAACTCGTTGCGAATAAATCTATAAATGCTCATGTAGCGCATGTACTTCATATGCATATTAGTTACCTCACTGTATAGAATAGAACACCGGATATAGTGGATAATGAAGCGAGGAAATCTCAACATGTTGATGCATTAGTTGAGTGTTTATCCATTTTTATCATTGAATCCTTTTAAATTTTATTGCAGGCATATTTTCTGTTGTTGCTGATACCTTAATATATGCTCTTTACTGAAACAAATGGTCAGCAAAATCTATAGCAGCTACGAATAATAGAACTGTTCCGCTAATCACGGATGATTTTCAATTGTTTGTCTCAAACATGCATGTTTTAAGGATGTTTAAGTAAAATAGTAATATAAAATATATTAGGAACCAGGGTAAATATCCAAGAAAATCATAGAAAGCCACTAATATTACCCCAAGCTTACTTTTAAAGCTGCGTTTGACGATTGAATCTTCTTTTTTTAAGTTGTTTGGTATACGGTCTATAGAAGGGAAGTGTACATTTTATAGCAAAAACTCCTGCTCATAGTGTACGGTAGATAGCGCGACAAAATCATTGTGAAAATGCTTTCTAGTACTATAATTGAAGAGATATATGTACAAAGACAAATAACTGTCTGTAAAACGTAGCACAGAGCCCCGCCAATTAATGGTTTTAAAGTAAGAAAGGTGGCAAAGATCAGGAATTGATAAAATCAACTACCACACCTGACCCAGGTTACCACTTGTGAAAGTGACAAAAACACAATTAAACATCAAAAACAAGAGCCCAGATTTCAGCTCTTTCCAAGCAGGTGACCACATTCAGCCATGAAGAGACGTGAAAGAATGAAAAAATACAATACACGAATGATCCACAAAAGAAGTACCGCCGTGGAACTGTCAGTAAAAATATTTAACAGGAGGGCTCAAACCGTTTTCGTGGCACCAACCTCACCCTTAGTTCAGATGTGGATCAAGACACATAGCTGTTTGGTTTGCATGTAAGAACCCATTACTTATCCATGCATCATCTCCTAGAACATATAAATCAAGATATAAAAAGGATATAATGTAAAGATAAGGACTAAACAGTACATACAACAGAATACTGGAGCAAAAAAAAATCCAACAGGTAAACATCGCGATGTCCTCTTTGGTATTTTTATTGTATTGCAGTATAATTGTGGCCTATCACACGTACACACAAGGCCACATACAAAAAAAATGATTGTAGCTCGTTTCTGCATCATAATGCATTTAATATTTACCTTGTTTTTTTCATGAAATGAACCAGTTCATGAGATCATATTGCAAACAGCCAAGGCTCAGACGAGCCTGCACGTCTGCAGAAAATCGTAGAGCCTTTAAAACTCCTCACAGACATATGGAAAGAATAAAGATGAAGATGCATGCTTAGAGTTAGGGTTATAGCCCAATTAGTGGTTGTATATTTGAAAACAGTATAGACCTATACATTTACGAGGGGTGATCATAAAGTTCACGGAAAAGTGCTATTAAATCGCATTGCTTTCATCGATTGTAATAAAAAGTCATAGATATAAACTACCAATCATAGCAAGTTGACTGAAATTGAAATTTAGAAAATGTGACGTCAGACGTATGAGCACGAGGCGCTGCTGTGACGTCACTTCGCTTGAACTGGCCCATATGTACCCCTGGGCTGCTTCTTGGGGCTAAAACTCGTAGTTGTGTTTGAATTTGTTGGTATTTTTAACGGAAAGTAATGTTCCGCCATTCTTTCAACATAATATGAAGTTTTAATGTTATTCCACTGCGCTATGTATTCAAATTAATTGGTTTCAGTCCGAAGGGCAGGCTTAAATGCATCAATTTTTCGAGTTCTTGTAAATTTTAAATAATAAACTTTAATAATAAACTTATTTTTTTGTCAGTGTTCATCACAATAATTATAATATTGGGCTTAACTGTCAATATTAGATCTACTGTGCTGAAAAAAGGTGTTTTTCGAAGTGAGTAAAGGGTTTATTCTAACGAACTGACATGCTTAAACAGGCAATGGGTTCACAGAAGTTGAATGTTTTGCCTTTTTGACAGTACTGTTACTCGTTTTGATTTAGAACCCAATCCGTTGGATATAAATCTTTGAAAGTTTGCATAGAAGAATAGTAAATGTGTCGTTAAATATGCACTGGACCCGATATGAGCTATCACAGCATAACAATACTTTACAAAACGTTGAAATTTAATTGATTGTGTAGTAAAACGTCAAGATGCAACGTAAAATGGGCCGGTTTGCGCTATATAGCGTTGCCTTGACGAGAACTGTAACTCACGTAGGCGAATAACATCAAGCATGTTGTATACGATCAACTGCAAATTTACCTTAGCCTGTAGAATTTTTAAACAAAATATGTACCTTGTCAGGAGAAATCCAATTTTGTTACATGCAAACAACAAAGGCACAGAGCAGCGTGCCATCCCCCAGTCTTATCAGCACCTTTGTATCTAGAAAGTGTATATAACAAGAAATATCTCTAAAAAAGATATTTGGCGGCTCTCAGATACTTACAATTTTAACACAACTAAATGACGAAATCCCCTTATACCCCCTGTCTTTGCATGCTGGAAAAGGATGTTCTATCTAAAACCAGCGAATTTGGATGTTGTGGTTATGTTTCTGGTCTCTCTTTTGCTTGGTGCTCTTTTCGCTGAGCGATATGCATCTGAATGGTTTCAAATTTTAGATTTTAGGTACTTCACCAGCCAAGGCTAGGGAACAATGTTATTAGTCCTAAAGTTTTTAAGAAAACGGGAGATTTTGACGATAAATGTATGTACTGAAACAAACTGAAAACCCGGAAAAAACATGTCATATTGTTGTTGTTGTTGTCACATAGGCTAGATTCTGCCCGTCTCGGATCTCAACTTGGAGTAATTTTCAAGTCTAAATGGCTTACACTTCTACCACTCTATTTACATACTGTGAATGTCTCTATTTACAGAAAAAATGCTGATATACCAAATCGCTTTTGTTTGGGACTAACTCCTTTAACCTTTCTATTTCCTGTGGCACCTCGCCATAGCCGGGGTCAGGAATAAATGCATGTAGACTCAAAAACTGATGGATTAGCTCCCAGTAAGCACGTAAAATCGGGCCACTCTTGGCCAGCCAGAAAACACTATCCGAAAAGCTGTTTGTTTGGTGCTTAACGACGCATTAACCCTTGTGGGTCATTAGCTTCAGACGGTATTAAACTAAACATGATGTGGATGGAAAGAGTAAAAATTTGGCAGATAAAATAAAAGGAATGATGATGATGAGTTTGTATAATGATAATAAGTTGTGATACAATTGTTGACAGGAGAGACCACGTACAATATCTGACAGTTTTAAAGAGCTATTCAGATAACTGTACATGTTCTTTAACTGAACTGAGTACAACATAATATAATCTGTATTATGGTCTGATACAAATGTAAAACAAAACATGATTTTAAAAATAGCAATTAGATTTTGTTAAAAATGTGTATTTGTCTTAAAAATGTCATAATACTATCAATATGTATATCTTGAAATAACTGTTTCATGTTATCAACATGGAAGCAATTATTTCTTACTTGTGCAAAGTCGCCACATTCCAAAAGGAAGTCGGCGGGCCCATAGTGGCCAGAGATTTGGTGATACATGTTCGTCTGACATACATGTAGTTAAGGAAACAAGAGCTTGTGCTTGTCATCTTCCTAAAGGAAATAGCAAAATACGTTGATACATGTACAGCTGCGCAGGTTGATCTGAGTCTAAGTGTAGGATTATGGGTTGCGGGCACATTCAAATTGTAGGAAATTATGTGCAATTATTTACATTATATATCCATCCCCATTATAACCTCTTATTTTAAGATACATCTTTTTTTTTTAAAAAAGCGCTATTAATAGACATTACAACGTGGGTTTTTTGGCTGTCTATTTATAACGCATAATGTTGTCTGATTAAAGAGACTCTGTGGATAGTTACACCGTCCTTGTAAGAACATGCATTTGCCGGTCAGAGCAAGCTTTGCACATATTGACTCGCCTGAACCCCGAGGTTACTCTCTAATTCGCGATGAATTTTACGCCCTTGTAATGTAACGCATTAAATACACTTGTTATATTTGTTTTAAAAATAGACTAGACCTATTGTCAAAATTTATGAAACAGACTATAATCGTGTAACGCATTTGATATGGGAAACCATTATGGCTTAAATAAAAAATACAAAGATGTGCTTTATATAATGCTGTTAAAGTCCTTTAGGATTTAGTGAGTTATTTTATATTGCACTTATTTATTTTCTATGCGCAATTAAGCAATGTATGCAAAGAATGGTAATAAAGCAAATTAGAAATGCTGTACAGCGGGAGTTGACCTATATTCCAGATCAATGGCCGTTGTTAGGACTAGTGCACAGACTGGTTCTTGGCCATTTACATTGAAATTTTCAAGTAAAATTGCATCTATAATAAGATTGTGTGGTCAGTCTGAGTATTAACCAATAAGGGCATAGTTTTCTAGCTGTCGTGATGAATCATACAATTTAAGAATACTTCTGATTGGCAAAAATTTGCATAAAATTTAGGTTCAAAGTGATAATAGAGCGTCGGCGAAGCCGCCGCAAAAAATCAGAAATACTGTCAGAGTTTCAAACAGATTTGATCTGTTGGGCCAGATCTGAGCCCGAAATGTCTTCAATTGTTATCAACAAACAAAAAAATGACAGAGTCAAAGGCCCCCTCAATTGACGAAAATCCCTGGATCCACCCATAGACAGAACACGCAGATCCAGACAGAGGGATCCAGGCCCACTGACAGTTGCTGTGTTTGAGTTTACGTCCCACCGACAGATAAGGTCATATGAAGATGGGGCAATGGCTTAAAGTCTCATCCAACACACTGGTGATAATTCCAAGGTTTTTTTTTTTTTTTTTTAATTTTTAAAGTATTTCTTCAACTTATTTAACAGGTGGGGGGTCCACTGGCATCTTTCAAAGTAAACTTTATGTTCCAAGGTTCCAGGGGGGGGGGTCCAGCATATGTATTCCAGGGGGAGGGTCAATTTGTTTTCAAATGAAGTGGAGTCCAATTGCTAATCAATAGAGCTTTTGATTTGTACTGGAGCGCTTCCCCCTCTAGATCCGTGTAATTATCACGAATTTTATTCAACTATGGTGATTCTATTTTTTTCTATTTATTTTCGTTTTTCATCATATACCCATTATAGATGCATGCTTTACTCTAATTTAAAATGGGGATTCAGTGGGGTCTTTATTTCATAGGTGTATTAGCATATGTTTCTGTGCTTGGGTAAAGGGATACTGTAGATTCCCTGCTTGCAAACTTGGGTGATTTTCCATACGGTTTTTAGAAGTGTGTGTATTCTGTATATGCCATGCCCAAAGCTGCAGCTTGAGACATTCACGGAACGTACCAATATGATAAAGACAAAGTGGGTCTTGACACGAGAAAACCTCTCATCTGGGCTTTGAACAATAAAGGTGCAGACCAGCCCGCGCATCTAAGCAGCCTGATCAGCGCATTTGTTTTTCGCTCACAGGAAAGTTTCATATTTAAACTCAGTTCAGAAATTCTGTTGTAAAGGTTTTTCACAGTTCATGCTTTTAAACACCATTTTAGGTCTAATATTACTATGAGAAAGTTACTTGGGTAGACCCAGCCTAATTTCTCCAGCAGTTTCTATGCATAAGCGAGCTATATTGGCAAAATTCATGAAATTGAGAAATACGACTGCATACTAAGGGTTGACATGTAGGAAACGCCCTTCATGAACGAATATGGATATAACAACTCTTCGTTTTATTATTCGCGAGCGGTCGTTTCAATAGTCGAGAAAGGACCTCTGACACTTTGATAGGGTATCTGCCTATTTTTCAGATGCTTCCCAAAAGTTACCTATGCATAAGATATCACTTGTTTCCTTTCGGATAGGACGCTTGATGTATAAGAAATGAATTAAGGTTATAATTAGACAGGAAAACCCATACAACAAAACAGGAGACCCTACCAAAGGGGCTAGGGGTTGCACAATTTGACTTCACCAAAACATTTAGAAAACATTATTTTTACCTGTAAGGGTATTATATCATCAATACTCGATTACAAATCACAGTGAAAGTATTTTAATGTCCAAAATCATGAGCATTTTAGTGATTATTTTTGTTGTTTTTTTTTTCTATCTGATTTGTTAAGAAATATTTTGAAGTGCAACTGTAGTCCATATTCAACCTTGATGACAATGTATTTACCTGGTGCAATATTATGCAGCAACGTATTATAACCGTTCATCCATGCGTAAAGTACACCTAGTCAAAAGCCATGTAGTTTATGTGTATTGGATATATACAGTATTAGTGCAAATATAATCTACCAACTGAACACTGTAAAAGGACAGTTTTCATAATCAAAAGAAAAATATGCTAATAACGTTGTAATAGTTTATGACTATTGGGTTTTGGAAAGGAAGCTTACTTGTACTAATTATTTCATTATACTGGAATAAAAGATTTTCAAGAGAGCACACCAAAAATCCAAATGCTAATGTTCGGTCCCGCCCAGTCGTCACATTTTGGGCTGTGGGATATCATTCCCCCCCCCCTGAGTTCCAGCTAGCTTTTCACATATATTATGTAAAATATAGGAACACACTTAGGTGCAAAAGGACTAGTTGGAACTCGGGGGGAATGATGTTTTAAAAATATTTTTCTATTTCCTATATGTATAATGCAAAAAGTGACCATTTTAGCCACAAAATAAAGCCGTACATTCATGGAAATAGGAAATGAAATGCAATATCATAAAATAGGGACCAACAGCGAGCTTATATATGAAGATGGAAGCATTTGATCAACATTAATTTCTATCAAAATTAAAGGCAGCAATACACTGTGATTCCCATTACCACCGTCATAGGTCCTTCGTGAGAATTAGTAAAGTGTGACAACACACCGGATATCTGGAAAATAGAACAAGGTGCTTTACGATTTTTCGATTGTTCACTATCCGAAAAGTCGGTGTTTTTTATGAACAGACCTACCAACAATATTTAAATAATGACGATCAGTCTATGCATTGATCTGGCTGGCTGGCTGGCTGGCTGGCTGGCTGGCTGGCTGTCTGCCTGCCTGCCTGCCTGTCTGTCCAGTGGGACGAAT
Organism: Loripinus fragilis; assembly: GCA_964019695.1. Classification (NCBI taxonomy): domain Eukaryota; kingdom Metazoa; phylum Mollusca; class Bivalvia; order Lucinida; family Lucinidae; genus Loripinus; species Loripinus fragilis. Next base: position 188,891 of record OZ026515.1, on the reverse strand, counting down.
TTTAATCCTGCGACACATTTTAATGATTTAAAGGCAGGTGAATGAAATTTGAAACAGAAAAGAAAATTAAATAAATTATATATCATACTTTTTCTTGTTTTTTCGATGAGACAGAATTTCTGTTCCTGTGGCAACATAAGCTGTTTAAACAATATACACATTCTGTATCTGGTTAATAAGTGTTCTTTGAGCACAGTGATAAGGTGCTTGACTCAAGACCGAGGAGTGGCAGGTTTGAGCCTCACCAGCGTCACTGCGTTTCCTCTTTGAGCATGAACATTAATTCTAGCTTAGTACTGGTTCAAGCCAGGAAGACAAATCCCTACATAACTTAAAGATTGTTGATTTGACATAAAGAATCAAACCAAACAAACAACAAACAAACAAACATATTCTGGCAAATGTACCAGTCATTTGCAACCATGACCTGAGTGTTTGGGATAACCGTGGTATAGCTGAGCTTAAGAACCGCGTTTTACCTAATAGGTGGCTCAGCAGTGCAGACACTATGCTAGGTTTTTTTAATTCCACATTAAATAACCTCTTGACACATGTGGATATGATTATCTCGTTATGCGTTTGACAATAGAATATTACGTCAGTGCAGAGCATACACAAGAGCTTTGTATCCTAGTAAAAGGTTAATATATTCGCTATCGCCCCCAGTCCTCAGGAGTGCAAATAACTTGTACAGGCACATAGCCCAATCTAATAATACATAATATTCACTGTGATTTATATTTAAATGTCAGATTTGTATTATGGCTTCTTTCGTTACAAAAATAGTTAAATACTAAATATTAAATTCTAAATCCCTGAATACACCAGTAAATATTTGTGCAAGCTGATTCCGGATAACATATATTTAATCCCTGGACAGTAAATCAAGTGGAAAAATGTAGCAGTTGTAGCATCCATGTCGTTGAACAATCAAAATCCTGTTGAACATATCTACCATATCACAACGTTGATATAGAATGAGAGTTGACTGACCTCTTGGCTCTTGTTTGTGGTGTCTAACTGTGAGTTTGTCACTTTCCCATTGGTGTCCTGGGTAAGGTGTGGTACTTGATTGTATCGATTACTGATCTTAGCACCCTTACTCATTTTACTTAACTGCGTTGCCTTGGAAGAACGCTTCAAGTTTGGGGTTTTACATATTTTGCCCAAGACGAGGAGAGAGCTAACGAAAAGTACTGTACCTGTCATCCAACTCATTTGATATTCGGGTAAAGGGTGTGTTACATTTGACAATTTAAATAAACACCCAAAAGACCTGAAGCGTATGATTGAATAATGATGTATTCCATGTGACAATCATCGTCAACTGGACTTTGTCTGCAGGCGCATAACCTCAATTCCTTAATTTTCCCCAAGCTATCAGGGCTTTGCCAGGAGCTCACACACACAGAGCCTTATGGAGAAATAAGGGGAGGTCTACACGTGAAACTTCATCATAGTGATGTAAGACCTAAAATGCCGCACAAAAGCAAGAACTGCGAAAAACCGTTACAACAGAAATTCTCAATGGAGTTAAGTATTGCTACAAGCGAAATTTCGATTTTCTAGCTAGTCTCTGTAGCTAAGGAGACTTGTTTGAGTCTTAAAGACTTATCTATTGATAAGATGGTAGGGGCCTGATGCTTTGGCTGTTTGTCGGGCCCACCGGGGGTTACCTGTTGGATTTCTTTTGCTCCGGTATTCAGTTTAATTTACTGTTGAGTCCTTATCCTTGCTTTATCTCCTTGTTATATCTTGATTTATATGTTTTAGGAGATGATGCATTGATAAGTTAGGGGTCTTTCATGCAAACCAAATATCTATGTGTCTTGATCCACATCTGAATTAAGGGTGAGGTTGGCGCCGTTAAACCGGTTTAAGCCCTCCAGTAAAATATTTTACTGACCGTTCCAAGGCGGTACTTCTTTTGTGGATCTTTTATGTTTTTGTTCTGTCTTGTGTTTGCTATGTTTTGTGCGCGTCTGTTTATATGTGCTTTGTGGTCACCTGCTGGGAAAAGGCTGACCTCTTGGCTCTCGTTTGTGGTGTCTTCTGTGAGTTTGTCACTTTCCCATTGGTATACTGGGTCAGGTGTGGTACTTGATTGTATCGATTCCTGATCTTTGCACCATTACTTACTTGCTTTGCCAGAAACCCTGAAAACAGATTTTGTCACGTTGTGGCCAAATTATTATTCTAGGCCCTTGCTTCACAACAGCGTTTTTTCTTTTGGATGTTTTAAGGGACTCTAAACTTGTTACATGTCGAGAATAGTAGGGCCAGCTACACCAATCGAAACGCAGTTTAAATGTTAACCGTTTGCATCAATCTTAGGTTGGGTCAAAATTTGTATAGGTTCAACACTTCTAGATTAAATATTGTCTCCTGATATCCGTGTATACTTCATCAAACAGAGAAAATTTAGCGCATAGTAGCATGACATTTTTTCTGGCATGAAAATATATGCAGATCAAATTTTAGACGAAATTCCCATTTACATTGGGAAAGATTATCTTCAGTCTCTTAGCTATAGTCCGTACACTTATTTTGCTATTTTTAGTACACTGATATGGTTGATTTGTGTGTTGGTTTGTTTGATTTAATTCTTTACGTCCCATCAACAATCTTCCAGTTGTATAGGGATGGGTATTCCTGGGTTGATCCAGTGCTAAGCTAGGATAAATGTGTGTTGCTCAATGACCACAACGCAGTGACGCTGGTGAGGCTTGAACCCGCGGCCCTTCAGTCTCTAGTCAAGCACTCTACCACTGCACTCACACACTGATTTGTCAACAGATATAGACTGCTATAGACTGTACACCAGGAGGGTTCTTTTCCTCCTAAATATTGATGGACATTTGGAATTCAGAGGTAAAAATTCGTTGGCAAGTACTTATGACAATGTAGAAACCATATTTAAGCGAATATTGATCTTTATTAGCGAGACATTTGATAAAATAAAAAGGATTTCAGGGAAGCGAGGCATCATTAATGTAAAATACCAGTGAACCAGGCCAGTTTGTCAATTGTAGTGCTGTCCATTGATTCCTGGCTATTTCTCATTGCCACCAATATACACCAATGTCTCAACGAAGTCATCCCTATAACCTTTAAACGGAATCTTATAAAATATGAAAAATAATAGAAAAACATTGACCTTGTAACTCAGCGTGTTATGATTTCCTAGCTTCACTTATCACTATCCGGTGTATGATGCTTTACAGTGTACCTGTTGTTTTGGTTTTCTTTGCATTTTCTTCGTGCCTCTTACTTCTTTTAGTCCAGAGCGACATCAGTTCCTTCTTTAAACTTTTGTCTTCCTTCTTGATCACTAAACAATCAAAGAGCAGTGATGATATGATATTAACAAACCTTTTGATACTTAAAACATGACAAGAGGGCCATGGGGCATTGGGATGCTGTTTATAAGGGAAAAGCATTATTCAGCCCACCACCCAGCTTTGATGATGGACCAGCACGTTCAATAAGACTTTACATGAATATGTTTAAAATTGAGGATAATGAAGATAATAAAAAGAAGTAGAACCTAAACTGAAATGATCATTTAAAATAGTAGCTTTTAGGGGGAAAAGTACAGTTCCTTTTAAAAAAGCAATATAGCTTTTGCACTATAATCATCCTTCATAAAATAGGAGAGTCCATGGACAAGGCCATATTTCTTTATGTTTCCCCTATTTAAGCCTTTGTAATATAAGTGACCCCCGCATGGGACCATATTTGGCCCCAGTTGCATGATTTGAACAAACTTGGTTTCTTTGCTAATATTGTCTTACGGATGTATTGTTACTGTTAATGTTCTGTGGCTCTTCCCCAAGATGCTTTGGGTTGGTCTGCAGTGTGTGATTGTGGTGTTTCCAGATCATACTCACTTACTTTTTGGTAGAGGTTCACTGGGTACTTACAAAATCTCAACGCTCTTGGCATTGCAGTTATATACACAATTTCATCCTTCCCCTATATAAATATAGGTAAACATGGGTCCGCCTGACATGGCCATTTTTGTCCCAGGGCATAATTTGAACTAATTAATTTTTTTATAGAGATCCACTAGGTGAGGCTACATACCAAATATCAAGGCTCTAATCCTTGCCGTTCCGGACGAAAAGATTTTTCATGTTCCCTATATACGCCTATAAAACATGCGACCCTCTAAGACAGGGCCATTTTTGACCTATGGGGAATCATTTGAATAAACTTGGTAGAAGTCCATTTGATGATGCTACATACCAAATATCAAGGCTCTTGGCCTCACACGTTTACCCAGATACCTCCAACGTTGGTATGTTTTACTAAGACTGATATAAACAATACTATTTTGTAAGGCAGGACCAATTTGTAAGTATCTATTTTCTCTTATTTTGATGAAATTTGCCAGATTAAAACATCAACATAATAGGAAACTGTCTATTGAGTTTCTGTTGTTTTCTCAAAATCTTGCTTTATAAAATTGTCGACTAGAGAATTGGAGGCTTCGAAATCCTGATTTCTATGCACGAAAACGGAAAACCCCTATTTATTGATTTGTATCCAAAAATATAGCGATGCTACAATTTTTCAGGTCCGTTGGGATTTACTCTAATGTGCCCTTTACAAGCAATCATGTACTATTATGAAAATGGAATAAAATCTATTTTAACTTTGGCACTATCCTTTGATATGGTACAACATACCATGGGCTAAACTCCTAAGCAGGTACTATAACCGTGGGTATATGGTTAGAGAAACCATTGGTTATAAAATGCAAATTTTCCTCTTATTCACAGAAAAACTTTCATAAATGTAGGGTAAGTACTCTCTAAGACCGATTGACTTTTTGGTGACTAATCCAACGTTGCTTTAAGACTCCTTCGCTGTACAAACATTATGATGATAATGGAAGTCAGGGATAGACTTATAAGAAGGGACCTCCGACACTATGGTAGGGTATCTGCCTATTTTCCGATGCTTCACAAAAATTCTCTAGGCATAAGATATTACTGGTATCCTTTTGAATAAGACGCTTGATGTATTAGGAACCAATAAAAGTTAAAATTAGACAGGCAGACTCCTATGACAAAACAGTAGGCGCTACCTAAGGGGGTAGGGATAGGTGATTTTAATAAAACATTCAGAAATAAATTATTTTCAGGTGTAAGTGTATAATATCATCATCTATCGATTACAAATCACAGTGAAACTATATTAAAGTCCAAGATCATGAGCATTTGAATGCTTATTTTTCTTGTTGTTTTTTTCTAACTGATTATTAAAAAAATATTTTGAAGTGCATATGTAGTCTATATTCAACCTTCACCTGGTGCAATATTATGCAGCAATGTACTATAACCATTCATCCGTTGGTAAAGTAGACCTATTCAAGGGCCATGTAGCTTATATGTATTAGAGAGATACAGTATTTTCATAATTTAAAGAAAAAATATGCATAAAAAGTTGTTATATTTTATGACTGAGGGGTTATGAAAAGGAAACTTACTTGTACAAATTATGTCATTATATTGGAAAAAACGATTTTCAAGATAACACACCAAAAAAACAAATACCAATGTTTGGGCTCGCCCAGACCTCACATTATCGGCTGTGGGATACCATCCAGTCTGAGAGTCCCAACCAGCTAAGCACATATAATGTAAACTATGAGAACGCATTTATCTTCAAAAGAAAAAGTTGGGACTGAAGGAGGGAGGAATATTGTTTTAGAAATATTTCTATTTCCTATATGTTTAATACAAAAAGTGACCATTTTAGCCCAAAAATAAAGCTGTACATTCATGGAAATAGGAAATCAAATGCAAAATCATAAAAAAGGGACCAACAGCGATCTTATATATGAAGATGAAAGCATTTGATTGAGTTTAATTTTATCCAAATTATAGGCAGAGATACACTGTGATTCCCATTAGCACCGTCAGAGGTCCTTGATAGTCTGAACTTTATGCCAAGAGATCATTGATCTCATACTTCACATACTTCACAATTTAAACCGCTCTATTTCTGATCATATGTACAATGCGGGAACACTCAAGAAAATTAGAAGCCGCACCATAAGGAAACCAACAATATGGTGTGTACTCCCACTCCAAGTGAAGACTCAGATCAGCTTAAGTCTCCACCAAATGGGACCAGAGCCTTTGCAGTTCAGATCAAAAGTGTTAAGTCCTTGTGTATGCAACTAGTCGAAAACGATGGTTTTGATCATATTGAAGGGTGGATGCCCAAGCTGGTCTGAGTCAAAGGTTTGCACAAATGGCGCATTGCTTGTTTTGTTACGGTGCGTCATTTAGTTTTCATGTCATAACACTTTTAAAATCTGGAGTTACGTGAGTTAATGTATTAATGCATATAGAAAAAAAACTTAGATGTTATTGCTGCTACATTGGTGTCTAATTCCATAAATCACACTTGTAAATGTAAAAGCACCAGAGGTTACTACAACAAACTGATGCTGAATTAATTTCACACTGAAGCTGGCGTAAAATCTATACCAGATGACTTTATGATTTCTTTATTAGCTTGCGTTTATTTTATTTGCAAAGACACTGTGCGCATAAACCGTTGGCAACATTGCAGCTTATGGCTATGCCATGCAATTGCAGATTTAATTCATCGTTTGGCCGGCAAATCAGACATGGTTCTTGAGTTTGACCATGACAGGTGCTTTTTTCTAGAATGCCTGCCTAAATTGAGGAAAATCTGCATGTCTAAGCGCAGCTGATATCATATTCCAATGAAATAACATCCAAAAACGATTATCACACTCTATTTTTTCTTGGTAAACTAGCGAAAGTTTTTTTAGGAATTGTTATTATAACGCACTGGGAGCATTTTTGTAGCATTGATACAACACACTGATGGTTGATCAGATGTGTCATGGTTGCAGGTACAGACTCACCACAGCACTCACTGTTCGCATGAGCGGTAATCAAATCGACATTTGAACCAGCATATGTTATTCCGTTATTGTGCAAATGTGCAGACTGGCCAGAGCCTTCGCTGCCAGCACATGTGATTAAGATACTTATTGCATTGTCCATTGACTATGGCTGTGCAAATGAGCAGATACGCCAGAGTCTTCGCTGCTAGCACAAAATAGCGTTCAATCGCTATTTGAGGCAGCACATGATATTGTGGTACAGTGATGAAGGCTAAGGTAAGCCTGTGCAAATATACATATCGCCAGAGCCTTTGCTGCTCGTACAAAATAGCATTAAATCGCCATTTGAACCAGCACGAGATTTTTGAACTGTGACGAAGGCTCAGACTAGAACCAAGCAAATGTGTAGACATGCCATAGTCTTCTCGTATAAAACTACATTTGAGTCAGCACTCGAGGTTTTGGTTCAGTGACTTCGGCTCAAGCGAGACTCAAATGTGCAGACTTGCCAGAGCCTTCGCTGTTTGCATGGATGAAACCAAATTTGCCTTTTGAGCCAGCTAACACCAGTGGGGGAGGGGGTACCTGTTCCCTTGTTCCCTGTACGAGATCTCAATATGACACATTGGTAAGAACGTTAATATCAGTGTGAACTAAATCTTGCAAAAATTACATTTCCTGAAGTATGTTGTTTTTTTAAATAGAAAACGGTACAACAGTAGTGTGGGTGTATAAATCTTGAATTTGTAACCCTTGTTTGTTGATGAGCCGCGTTGAGTAGTATCATCACCAGTGGTAAGTTGTACCCAGTGGTAAGTTGTACCCACAAAGAAATTCAACTGATTTTTAAACATGGAGTTTGAACACCTTAAGAATCAAGCACAGTTAATCGCAATGAATAGATATATCTTATAGATATTAATACTGTTTTAGTTAGAAATATGCATAAAAACAAACAAACAAAAAACATTTGAAAACATCAAATGAAACAGGATAATAGTGGCAAATTAGCCATTCATGGTAAGAAATTGCTTAGATGTATAGTTTACACAAACCTACAGTTTTGTTGATTCATCATTTCAAAGAAATGCTTTTTACACCAATTCTGAAAAGTAAAGTTGAAAATAGGAACGATGGAAAGGCTTAGATTGAAGGCTTTCATACCTTGTGCATTCTCGCGCCGTTACTGTTAACATCCGCATTAGTAAAACGTACCCGTGTTGGAGGTATCTGGGAAAACGAACTGGGCCTTGCGGTCCATAAAAAGAACATTTATCATGCTTTTCCTTTATAGGCCTTTGTTAAACATGTGACCCCCTGGGTGGGGCTATCTTTGGCCCTGGGGATAATTTGAACAAACTTGGTAACGGTCCACTAGATTGTGCTACATACCAAATATCAAGGCTCTTTGCCATGTGGTTTCGGACAAGAAGATTTTTAAAGTTGTTCCTTTCAGTGGCCATGGTAACCAGAAGTGTGCATGGAATTGAAATCTTAGAACAACGTTGATGGAGGACCATGCAATGATCATTCATATATTGTTTTGTGCATTCCACCTTGGAGTTTAGGAGAAGATGCTGATTAAGTATATTGTTGACAGACGCTGGACGATGAACTATGTTCGACAGATGACAGACATCCTATGATCACAAAAGCTCACCTTGAGAATATGGCTAAGGTGTGTTGATTAATGGGGTGAAATCAAAGCTCAAAGTTTATCCCAACACCAATACGCTACCGCCCCTTTAACTATAGCAAGTACAATAAAACTGTAGCTCTAAAGGATCTGTTACATGTAGTTACTTTACTGAGTTTTTGTCCAATATGCGTAGGTATTGCTGCCTTCACTGCTTACATTAGCAAAACATGAAAAAAGATGAAGACCTCTTATCCCACTGGTTACATCAGCATGGGAGGCCCCCAGATAAGAGTGCGTAATTGAAAATTGTTTTCTTATGTTTCAACCAAAAATTATGTTGTGTGTACTCAAAAGAACAGTCTCAATGAGACGGCTCTTTTGAGCACTGAAAAACATGTTTTTACTGATGGATAAGAAAATAATCGCAATTTTACGCTAAATTATTTGCTTAACTGGCTCTATGGCAGTGGCTTATAAATGAGGCTTTTACGCATATGACAAAGTTTCATGAACTGGCTCAAATATAGACAGTGACAAAACGATCAGCCATACTTTCCTTATAAACCGTGACTATACGACCAGCAATACTTTCCTTATAAACCGTGACTATACGACCAGTCATACTTTCCTTATATAGATGATCTCACATGAGTGCTCATGTTTTATTGAATTTATTAAACGAGTTGGTGAAAAGAGATAAAATGTGAGGCATGCTGAGCATTTTATCTCTTTTTCGTAACGAGTTTAATAAATTCAATAATACAAGTGCACGAATGTTAGATACTATTTATCATATGACATTAAGATAACTTGCTCAAATATAAAACGTGACAATAGAAGACTTCTTCATGAGTGTGAGGCTGGGATAGAAAAATCTGACCAGAGGATCACAGATTGGCATCATGAGGCTTGATTCTTTTTTTTGCTTACCAATTATTACCTCATTTTATATTGGAAAAAAATAAAAAAAAGTCTTCCAGTAAATCCTTAGTGCGTTGAGATGTGACATGGTGATGTCATTTTAACATTACAGTGATGTCACTTATTGACGTGTAGCCAGCGTGCGACGTTTCGTTTTTTATCTTTCCCTAGGACTGGTACGGTTATGTGTGATAGAATTATCTCACATGGGTAAAAACAACACAAATCCCGATCTGGTTTGCGAGAAAACGACCACCCATACTTTCCTTATAATCAAAATAAACACTCTGATGCCATTAACCCTAGTTTGATGCTCTCTGGAACATGAATGTTTTCATGTTCAAGCGTGCTTTGAATGGCTTTTAACGTAAATCAATTTGACACCCTATAATAGCTATATCTGTTGTTACACATTTTTAGATAGATTCAACAATTTCACAGCTGGAGGCTGCTGGTGGTAAAACTGAATATTATCTTTCTGTAATCTAGTTTAGAAAAAATAACAGAGGTTACTTAAATGTCTTAATATATAAATAATAAATAAGATAGCTGCCAACTGTTTTATTTTCTGTCAGAAATGAGGGAACATATAGAAAGTTAAGCAGTTAAATTATATCGTCTTTTTCATAAGATTTAATAACTAGTTTTTTGGTAAGTTTAAGGTGAAAGTGATTTGATAATAGTAAAGGAAATAACTAGGTTTAGATACATCAACAATTACTACAAATTCATAACCCCTCGAGCAAACTGTTACTAGTTGTTATGCTTATCTTAGAATGAAATATCCAGCAACCAAGCTGAAAAATAAGACAGGGTTTGTTTTTCTAAATGGTTCCATGTTAAGAATTCTCAGTATCAGTAAAGATTTTCAGGCAAAAAGATACAAAGGTCAGGAAGAAGGCAAATATCAGGAATCCATACAATCAAGAACCGGACACCAAATAGGAAAGTGACACAATATAAGAAAACATCACACACAAAGAAGCCAAGACCTTTTCCCAGCAGGTAACCACAAGGCTGCTAGGAACAGTCAAGACAGTATAAAAAAGACAGCCACGAAACACAAATAACAACAAGAGGGCCAAGTGGCCCTAAATCACTCGCCTGAGTTTTGTTTAAACCTAACATATAGGTATGTGTTAAACCTGGCCATGTCCCTGGTGACACCTTGGCTAGGGCCGTTTTTGGCCCAGGGACATAATATGAATAATCTTAGTAGAGATCCACTATGTCATGCTACATACCAAATATCAAGGCTCTAGGCCTTATGAGTTCAGACAAGAAGATTGTTTCATGTTTTCCTTAATTAAGCCTATGTAAAAACATGTGACCCCTGGGGCGGGGGCAATTTTTGGCCCCAGGATCATAATTTGAACAAATTTGGTAGAGGTCAACTAGGTGATGATACATACCAAATATCAAGGCTCTAGGCCTTTGGTTTCAGACGGGAAGATTTTTTTCATGTTTTTCCTATATAAATATGTGTGGTGGCGGTAGAACGTCTCCCTGCCCTTTACTATAGTGTAGATTTTATTTTATTGTCCTTTGTGATCAATGGTTTCATTTTGGAACTTTGAAATTGTTAGAGGGTCACTGATGGCCGAAACTAGCTAGTCTGGCCGAGAAAATTTGCACACTCTAGTTTCATTTCTTAGGTACATTCTTTGCTTCCAAAGAATACTTTTTTAAGAACATATAAAGCAATGCAAACTATGTGACCCCGGGGCGGTGCCATTTTTTGCCCCAGGGGCATAATTTGACCAAACTTGGTAGAGGTATATTAGGTGATGCTACATACCAAATAGCATGGCTCTAAGCCTTGTGGTTTCAGATAAGAAGATTTTTCATGTTTTCCCCTGAATAAGCCTATGCAAAACATGTGACCCCATGGCGGGGCCATTTTTGACCCAAGGTGCATAATTTGAATAAGCCTTGGTAGATGTCCACTAGGTGATGATACATACCAAATATCAAGACTCTAGGCCTGATGGTTTCAGACAAGAATATTTTTTCATGTTTTTCCCTATATAAGCCTTTGTTAAATATATGACCCCAGGTCAGTGTCATTTTTTGCCGAAGGTGCATAATTTGAACAAGGTTGTTAAAGGTCCACTAGATGATGCTTCATAAAAATATCAAAGCTCTAGGCCTTGTGGTTTCAGACAAGAAGATATTTTAAGTTTTCATCTTGAAAATCTATTTTTAGCCTTGCGACCTAGATATGTAATGGACCAGAACCATTTGAACAAATTTAATAGAGGGCCATATACACTGTGGTCATACTACAACGGCAATTTGGGCTTTGTCACTTATTTCGGTGTAAAGGTAGCTTTCTCATCATGTTCATTTTCTTATTCACAGATAAACACCCTGAAACGATTGGGTTTCGATTGATTTTAGTTTCTAAAATTCACATTGTATCTGTTAACTTTAAAATTATATAAAACTATGACGTTTCATGTCTAGGCATGAAATGACAAATTACTGTTTTGTCATTGTGGATAATTCATCTATGACAAAACCTTGTAAATATGACTAAACCATAATGGACAATTTCTTAAATATAACAGTAAAAAAACACATTTTGAATATGATGTATTTCCTTTTTGGCAAAACAACGCAGAGGTTGTTATCTGGAGGGCGCACCCTCGAAGCAAACATATTCAAAAGTTGTCATATGATTGGGTTTTGATTGATTTTGGTTCACATTGTATCTTTAACTTTAAAATTATACAAGAGCGCCAAGTGAGCCTAAATCGCTCACCTGAGTTTTGTTCAAAGCTTACATATAAGTATCTTTTGAAAGCTGACCATGTCCCTGGTGACACCTGGGGCTGGGCCATTTTTGGCCCCAGGGGCGTAATTTAAACAAACTTGGCCTATGTCAACTAGTGATGCTACATACCAAATATCAAGGCTCTAGACCTTATGGTTTCAGAGGAGAAGATTTTTTCCCTTTATAAGGATATGTAAAATATATGACCCATGGGGCGAGGCCATTCGTGGCCCCAGGGATATAATTTGGAACGAACTTGGTAAAGGTTCACTGGGTGATGCTTCATACCAAATATCAAGGCTCTAGGCCTTGCGGTTTCAGACAAGTAGATTTTTTCATGTTTTCCCTATAAAATCCTATGTAAAACATGTGACCTTAGGGCAGGGCCATTTAAACCCAAGGGGCATAATTTGAACAAACTTGAACGATGTCTACTGGGTGATGCTATATATAAAACAAATCAAGGCTCTAGGTCTTATGGTTTCAGTCAAGAAGATTTTTTCAATGTTTTCCATATATAAGCAAATGTGAACAATGTAACCCCAGGGCAATCCATTTTTGGGTCAAGGAGCATAATTTTAACAAACTTGGCAGAGGTTCACTTGGTGATGTCACATGCTTAATATCAAGACTCTAGGCCTTATGGGTGCATACAAGAAGATTTTTTTCATGTTTTCATAATATATCAGTATGTAAACAATTTGACTCCCTCATTTTGGGCCCCAGGGGCATAATCTAAACAAACTTGGTAGAGGTCCACTAGGCGATGCACATATTAAATATCCAGGCACTAGGCCTTGTGTTTTCAGATAAGAAGATTTTTTTTATGTTTTCCCTATATCAGTCTTTGTAAAACATATAATCCCTGGGGCAGGCAAATTTTGGCCAAATGCGCATTATTTGAACAAATTTGTTGGTCCACAAGTTGATGCTACATACCAAATATCAAGGCTCTAGGCCTTGTGGTTTCAGACAAGAAGATTTTTTTATGTTTTCCCTATATCAGCCGATATAAAATATGTGACCCCTGGGGCGGCCCATTTTTGGCCACAGGGGCATAATTTGAACAAACTTGGTAGAGGTCTACTAGTTTATGCTACGTACTAAATATCAAGGCATATGGCTTTGTGGTTTCAGACAAGAAGATTTTTTTAAGTTTTCATCTCGAAAACCTATTTTTAGCCTGAGTGACCTAGATATGCAATGGATCGGAACCATTACAACAATTAATTAAGAAGGACATAAAGGATCATTCCTGCCACGCTTGAGCCTTTAGTTCAGGAGATGTCCTTTGAAGCAATTGTTGACGATGGACGACTGGTGGGGGAGGATTTCTGATGTCGATCAAGACACATAGATGTTTGGTTTGCATAAATTTATCCCTAAATTATCGATGTATCATCTCTAGTACATCTCAGCAGAAGTTTTCCAATAACAAAACCCTATAAATGGCTTTTACAAAATTGTCAGGTTGAATTGTATCACTTCCATGCAAAGCCTCATTCGATACAGCATTTCAACCAATCTTTTAAATCATTTACATTTTATCGACTAAAAAGCGATTCTTCTTTAGATAAAAGCAAAAATCACCAGATAAAGCATTTATGTCATCTGATTTGTATTGATAGTCAACATATACTTTAAACAAAATTTGTATTAAGCATTGGAGCTTTCGTGCAAACATACCTGTCATATTGGCCTCAGTACATGTATAATTATCTTTCAGGTTGCGAAAAACAAAAATGCAGACCAGCCTGCACATCCACAGACAGATCAGCCCCTACTATTTCCTTTTGTAAAAATATCATATCTTAACTGGCTTCATGTTTAACTTCAATTTTCTAGCTTGTCTAGCTGAGGAGACTGATTTTAGTCTTGCTTTGTCAAAATCACCAAAGACAGATTTCGTCGCGTGAAGGCACATATAACCAAAGATCATTTGTATCACCCCATTACATAAACAAGTACTACAATGGTCAACAATCTCTCATCTGAGGGCAAGCAATTATATTTGGAGACACATATTTTATGGCGCTAAAAGGCAGGTAACTCTGAACTTGAAACAGCGTCCAGGCCAAAATGCAAAACACTCAAGACATTATGCCAGTTCTGGTTATCTACGAGTAGTTAAAAGATCTGGATAAAATGAAAAAGAAAACCTGTAAAAACTACTTGCTGGTCTCAGAGATATTCATGTTTATGACCTTAGCTGTTTGTGGGACTTTAACACAGACTCATTGACTTTCACTCACTCTTCAAAAACACTGCTAGTTCAGACAAAAACAAAATTTTGCATACTGAAAAAAAACATTAAAGGAAAATGCCCAAGCTGAAGTAAAATTTAAAAAAATCAATTACAAGCTGACGACGAAGTATATATTAATATTTGATGATAATACAACAAGACCATTTCTGCTGAATTGTTTCCTATATCAAGTCTTAGTATTTGACAAGTTATTTTTTGTTTTTCTTTTATGCGTACTAAAAACACTCTACCAGCTCCAAGGGGGTCATGTTTTTTACAGAAAAAAACTGTGGATTAAGGCTTACCTTCCACAACAGTGGAGCTGAACGTATCAGGAAAGTGAAGCGATTTATCATCACTGTAAATACTAAAATTGTTTTTCTAAAAAAAAAAAAAAACAGATTTCCCCCCTTTAAGAAATGAATAAATCACAAAATTGCATTAAGATCTGTTACAAGAGGAATAATTTGAAAAATGTACACGCTAGAGTTATGGTTATTATGCATTTCACGTCGTCTGAATGTGCTTTACTAATGTATGAAGTTTCGTTGAAATATCTCTGACGGTTATCAAGTTATAGAACCGACAGGATAATGTGATAGACAGTCCATCGAACAGAAACAAAGGGGAAAATATAAATGCAAAAGTTATGGTTCTTGTGCATGACATGTCGTCTGAATGTGCGTTACAAATGTATGAAGTTTCGTTGAAATACCTCTAATGGTTATCAAGTTATAGAGCGTACAAGAACTAGCATTGCAAAAGATCAAAGAGAGAAAATTTCTAAATATCCAAAGCAGAGTTGTGGTTCTTGTGCATTACACAATGTTTCATTGTGCTCTAGAAGTGTATATAGTTTCAACCAAATAGCTTTAACAGTGTTCAACTTACAGAGTGGACAATATTGCATTTAGTTTAGTTACAAGGGGAATTATTGGAAAAATTACCATACAATAGTTATGGTTCTTGTGCATGACACGTTCTCTGAATGTGCTTTACAAATGATTGAAGAATCGTTGAAATACCTGAAAAGTTTATCGAGTTATAGAGCGATAAGAAATAGCATTGCAAATGATTAAAGGATAATAACTCAAAAATATCCAAGGCGGAACTATGGTTCTTGTGCATGACACATTGTCTTATTGTGCTCTAGAAGTTTATGAAAGTTCAATCAAATATCTTCCAACACTGTTTATTTTACAGAGCGGGCACAAAAATGCATTTAGTTATGTTACATGGGGAATAATTTTGTAAATAAACATGCAAGAGTTATGGTTCTTGTGCATGATACGTCATATGGATGTGCTTTACAAATTCATGAAGTTTCTGTGAAATACCTCTAACGGCTATCATGTTACAGAGTGGACACGAATGATCAAAGGGAAATAACTCCGAAATATATCCAAAGCAGAGTTATGGTAATTTTGCATGACACATTGTCTGAATGTGCTTTACTAATGTATGAAGTTTCGTTGAAATATCTCTAACGGTTTTCAAGTTATAAAGCGGACACAATCTTGTGACGGACAGACAGATGGACGGATAGACAGACAGACAGACGGACAGATGCAAGGGAAAAACAATATGTCTCCTGACCCTTCCAGGGACGAGACATAATTACAGAAAATGGTAATACAGCAAAACGGTATAATTTTCAAAATATTGTAAAGCATACTTTTGAAAGTTATTCATTAAAAAATGACAAGTCTTGTAAATTCGCTGTGCATCTTTATTTAATTGAAATGAGAAGATAAGGGCAAACAGCAACATTCATTACCATAAAATGATGTTCCAGCAGTAAAACATTAACATTGGAATGAGCTGTGTTTAAACAAAATATCACTATTAGTTGATTGAATTATAAGTAATTTATAAAAAAAGGGCATTCAGTCAGTACCAAACAACTAAATGACTACTGTTTTTAGATAATTTTAAGTTGAGATATTTTAACTCAGCCTTACCCCAATTTCCAGAATCAATCTCAATATCGCAGCTATTAATATGGACGTCCACTCCATTTGTGCTGTTGTATTCCTTCAAATTTACTGGCAGTGTTAACAATCTTCTTGTCAGTGTAGTCTTGCCTACAGCTGCCTGACCAACAAGCATCACCCGAATATCATGGTTTTTCTCCATTCCGCGCTTGAGAATTTTATTAAATAGATCAACAGAATAGTAATTCATCTGATTTAGTACAGTATGGATGTCAACTATATCGAATTTCTCTGAAAAGAGAGAGAGAGATGTATGCCTTTAGTTTAGAGTATGTACCGAAAAAGAATAATTAATTTTCATATTTCTCAACCAAAACATATGTTGTGGGTCCTCAAAAGAACCGTCTAAATGTGACAGTTCTTTTGAGCACCCTCAATACATTTTAAAACTGATGAGTAATAAAATATTTACAATTTCACTCTCAAAAAGTGTATTTATCTAAACCTATGGAGATGATATTGGCCAGCAAATGTACATATTTTACTGTTGAGGACACAGACTCAAGCGAGTCTGCCCTGCCCAAATAGGCAGAACCTCCAGACCTTTTTCACTTGTATACACTAAATATGGATGTAGATAAGGAATCTTACCAAAATATAGACCTCTAGCTCTGCTAGGTAAGTCAGCATGAGTAGTAATATATGGTTGGGCGTAGGCGAAAAACCTCGCAATAGCATTAACTTTAATTTTGTTCCCTCGCCACATCAGAGACATCACACAATAGTGACCTCGCCACGAAATTGGTAATCGTAGGTAGGTACTCTCGCATGTTTCGATTTTTTGTAGAAGTATGAGCAAACAATGCAGAATTTTATAATATAAAAATCTATCATGAGTGTGAGGATAGGATAGAAAAATCTGGCCCGAGGATCGATGTTTGGCATCACGAGGTTGCCGAGTGATGACAAATGGTGATCCCAAGGGACAGATTTTTATATCCTACCCTCACATGAATAATGGATTCGTTTTCTTGCTCACCACTGTTTTAATTTGTTAATTATTTTTTTTATTTATTTTAAAACGAGCTTCCAGAAGTCCCTGAATACACTAAGATGCAATTTCACATGATGATGTTACTTGACGTCCTGGGTAAGATAGCATGGGTAAGATAAGATAATCTACCCCAGAGTAAAATCTCAGATATCAGGGGCAAAAACCTACGTCATAACATTGATCTTGCAAACACGTAGAACGGCGCCATCTTTGGTTTGCAAGGTAAGCTTGTCCCTTTGTAAGACTATACAAATCAGTATCTGTGAAAACTAAGCAGTGCATGCGGTGTCTTACATCACTCTTGAACAGAATATATAATGGCCACGCCCAGAAATGCCCTTGCCTTTGTAATCATTCGCCCACAAATATCGAAGCGGAAGACACAAGGATGATTTAAGCAGAGATGTAGTATACACATTTATAAAGATGACATATTATACAGCCTTTATCACCTTTCTTACAAATATTTGTGTGATTGTAGTTACCAGTTCTCTTTGACTATCATTCATAACCGTTAATTGCTGATGGAAAATCAAAGGAGCTTTCAAAGTGCCTTCTTGATCTCGTTAACACTTACTTTTGGCATAGATGTCGGACACACTTATAATGGTAGCAATATAACTGCATAGATGTTGTACACACTTTCAACCCAAAAGGTTATGCATGTTGACGACAAAACGGAGAAATGATATTAGAAATGATCCGCGGCAGTAGCAAAACGCTATTCGGATAGTGTTTTGCTAGCAGGCCGATAGTGGCCGAATTGATTGTGTGCTCCTGGACATAAAAACCATAAACCCATCCGGCCAGTACTGGTTATAGCCAAACAACATGGCCACAAACAATATAATTGCGTCTCCGGTTATAAGTCTTCTCATTTTATTTAAGTTTTGTCTTAATTGTTATTCTATATCAAGGATTTCTTGGAAAGTGCTGATTCATTGTAGATAGTTTGTAAAATAGTGTAAAATAGTAGCCCCAATCGCAGGGCCGGATCCCTCTTCAATTCCTCTAGCCAGTCATCCCATTTTTCTCATTGGTTTACAAGGCATAGGGCTTATCCACTACAACATGGCGGTTTCAATGCATACGCATACGCTACCGGACACGTCATTCGCATTTTCGGACAGATCAAGCAATATAAAAAACAAACATTACAATATTGGAGGATAGGAGAATAACTATACAGATGCTAAGTATAGTCATGTAACTATACTTAGCATCTGTATTCAAAATAATGTTGCTTAAAAAAACTCCAAGACAGGGGAACTGGCCGAACAACAGGGAAATAATCCCGCCAAAAGAGTACAGCAGATTTCGACGGTTTAATTCGGGGGTCTACCCCAGGTATTTTGGTCTAGTGTTTTTCTCAGTGTTGATTTTGTCATTTTACACTGCCCAACTGTCGAGTCAGGGAAACCAGACCTAACCCGATGCTCTAAAATATATTGAACATGTTGAATAGATCTAACTAAATTTTGCTTCATATATATATTTCGATGACATTCCACATAAATCTACTGCTTCAGGTTTTCAATATTCGTTTTAAACTTTTTTAGAAAATATTACGGCTTTTATGTGTTTAAAATGATTTTTTAAAGAAAAAGAACCGCGGTTAGATTAATAATACATGTAGAAGAAAGAACGGACGCTAATTCATTTTAATTCAACTTCTTTCCACTGCTAATTGATATAAATTTAACCTCAAGAATGGAACATTTTACCATACTTTAGACCAATATGACCATGATGGCCATTTTATCGATGTAGGCCTACAGTCCTAGGACATAACTATTCGCCACTTTGCGACGAAAAATACAGGAATGAAATGGAAATTTATAGAACACTAAAATATTTACCCTCAATGCTCCCCGGTAGAACGCGTTTAACGTGAACATATTTTAAAATATAAATATCATTGAAGCTACCCTAACATGAACGTTTCCAAAAATGTATGATTTTAATTTCATTGTGTTTAAATGACTATCAAACGAAAACTCCAGAAACAATGAACGCTACAATAAAATGTTTATTGCGTAAATCAGTTTGCTGTCTTTTGGTACTATTTTCATAATTTAGCCTCTATAATTTGTAGACAATACGTTGCTTCAGTGCTATTGTGTTCTAAGTGACATTTTGGTCAAAAAAGAGTTATGCATACCGTTGGAAAGGAGATCAAATGTTCTATCTACTGGTGAGGTTTTCATTTGCCTATCTCCTCCAAATAAGCTTAAAATCGCTGTGCGTTTCTGTTCTATCTACAAAAAGACAATTTTGTTCAGTGCTATAGTGTTCTAAGTGATTTTCATCCAATGGCCAATGATCATTATGTCACGTGACCGGATGAGTCCAGTGTCATACTTTTCTATCTACGGAAAATCACTACCCTTTGGGAAATTGGGTAAAAATTGCAGTTACCTCCCTTACATAATTTAAATTTCCTATATTGAAGCGGTTTGTTGATGTAATGACGAACTTATGGCTATATATGCTACTTTTTGTTCCAAATACTCCGCTCAGTCAAAGATTTTGTGCAAATTGATCCATGGACAAAATAATAAGCTGTAGTAACAGATTACTTCCCTAACGCATATTTTAGCTGCTTTAATTGAAGTAATTTGTCGGTATAATTACAAATCAATGGTTAAATTTGCTACTTTTAGGTTCAAATAATCAGTTAAGTTCAAAATATTATACTAATTGACCGCATTGACAGAAAAATTAACTGTAGAAAAAAATTACCTCCCTTACATACATTTTATTGGCATAATCCATGCGGTTTGTTAGTGTTGTGCCAAACAAATGACTAAATATGCTTCTTTTGGTTCTAAATAATCATTTCTGTTGAGAATAGTCTACAAATAGACTCCATGAACAGAAGAGTAAGCTGTAGGAAAATATAGAACACTATAGCACTGAACGCAGAAGGCGATTTTTTGGGCATAATGTTCTATCTGCAAACTGTAAAATGCCCGTAATTTCCATATTACTGTGAAAAATTCTTCAAACCAAGGTCATTTTCACTGTATGTATATATTTAAACCCTCTGGTATGATTCAAAGGTCTGTGACAAATGAGGCATCAAAAATCAGGATACTAAAATTTTCAAACTCATTTATCTCAAAACGTGTGCAATGGTAGATAGAACACTATGGCACTGAAGCGACAAATAATCTTTGCATAAAAATCCGGTAATACATTAATTTAGACGGCTATGTCACAAGGTGGTGAATAAGTATGTCCCACGACTGTATTTCAAGCTTGTCGTAGTTGTTATTCAAAAATAATATAATTGCCAGTACCTATGGCGTCTACATTTGCAACTAGTAAGCAAACTGATTAGCGCAATAAACAGATTCACCGATTTGTTAGTTATATCTGGGCCTTTAAAATGTACGTGAGAAAACCTGTATCCAGGAGCATACAGTCTGATCTCTGCTATTCGCTTATTAGAAAGTATCATATCTAGACTTGCTACGAGCAAAATTGCATTTCTCTAGCTATTCTCTATAGCCGAGGAGACTGATTTAAGTCTCACTGAACCCTTTAACATAGGTAATGTCGCGTGGGGCCCATCTTATCCAATGGGCCTCAATCGGCCCACCAGCTCGCTAGGGGCCGATAGTTGCCCAAAATTGTTTGCTGGCTTGGATAGTTATTCTCTTGAATCAAGTTTATTTCGTAAATGTGTATGCTCGCATAAGCTTGAATTGCTCATTTTCTGACACCATTTTCCAGCTCACAGGGACACGAAAAAGAGTGAAAATATATTGATGTGTGTCCGTTGTCCCTCGACCCTGCCGTGGACCCGCCCTCAATACCAATATATACTAAGGTCGGACGCAGAAGGTAGGCTACATGTACTACGACCTTTCGTTTCAAAAATGAGCACAAAAACTAAAACAAAATGCAACAAAATGGGTCAAAATATTCAGGCAAAGGCGTGTATATAAAGATGACCATTTCGATGTTGTTGTTTTGTTTGTGTTCGAACCTGCCATTAGCAGCTTTGGGTCATATTGAGACGGGGCCACAGCCTCATCCGACAGACTGGTGCCCTTTTGGTGTAAAGAACATATCTGTGTCTTTTATTCTGCCTTAAACGGCCTATGGCTTTTCAGTAGGAATAAACAAACTAAATAGCGCTTGCTTCCTTAATCAAATTATTGACGACGTGAAGTTACGTCACAAGTGTGTGTTTTTGTTTGATTTGATTCAGGTCCATCAACAATCTTTCAGTTATGTAGGGACGGGTCTTCCTGGGTTGAACCAGTACTAACCTATGATTAATGTTTCTTGCTGAAGGACACAACGCAGTGACGCCAGTGAGGCTCGAACCCGCTGCCCCTCGGTCTCGAGTCAATCACTCTACCACTGAGCCACTGCGCTCCTGTCACAACCGTTGACGTATACAACTTTAAACAACTCTAGGAGTGTCAATTTCGGAGGTACGACTACCATATTTTTGCAAATTGTTTGTAATAAGTAGTTAAGGATCCTTTCTTCTTAATGGAATATTTGCTATTTTCATCCAACGTTTGCCGATTAGTTGATGATACCAGGCGATCTTTCCATTATTTTGACGTAACGTCGCTAAAACTTCGACGCCAGATTAAAGGGTACTGCTATACAAAACCGTATTTTAGGACTGGCCTGTATAATTTCTGAACGAAAAGTACCCAAATCAATAACTTGAACATATACCTGTTGAAAAATGTCAAAAACTAAAAATGTAAAAATCTACCCATAAGGGCACTTTTCCTTCGTTGCGCATCAAATGATGATTAGTCAGTAGCTTAACAGTCATAGAATATTTAAGCGACAAGCAAATGCTCTGATCAGTCTGCACATATGCGCAGGATGATCTGAGCCTTAGCTGGTCGCACATACCACAAAGTTAGAAATCTCATGTCACAGCCCATATCTATGTGTCTTGATCCACATCTGAATTAAGGGTGAGGTTTGCGCCGTTAAACTGGTTGAAGCCCTCCAGTAATAGTATATTTTACTGACTGTTCCAAGGCGGTGCTTCTTTTGTGGATCAATTTTGTTAGTTATGCTTCATGTTGGTGTATATTGTGCTGTCTGGTTTGTTCCTTGTAGCCTTGTGGTCACCTGCTGGGTAAGGGCAACCCCTTGACTGTCATCCTCGTTGTGTGTTTTCACTTTCCCAAATGTGTCCTGGTCCATATCAGAATTAAGGGTGAGGTTGTTGCCGTGAAACTGGTTTAAGCCCTCCAATAAAATGTTTTACTGACTTTTCAAAGATGATACTTCTTTTGTGGATCTTTTATGTTTTTTTCTGTCTTGTGTTTGCTATGCCTTTGTGTGCGTCTGTTTATATGTGTCGTGTGGTCACCTGCAGGGAAAGGGCTGACCTCTTGGCTCTCGTTTGTGGTGTCTAATTGTGAGTTTGTCACTTTCCCATTGGTATCCTTGGTCAGGTGTGGTACTTGATTGTATCTATTCCTGATCTTTACACCCTTACTTACCTTAACCACTCCAAGTACCAGATTATGATGGTGACATCCTCAAGGACCCCTCTCCAGACGCAGTATATACTGCATGCACAGGTACTGGAGGCCGTCAGTAGCGCCAGGTACTTTGAGGTGGATTTCTCCAGCAAACTCAGTTGGAAAACTCATGTCGACAGAATCACAGCCAAGGCCAACAGGTCACTCAGATTTATTAAGCGAAATATCAAAACTAAGTCCCCTCAAATCTGAGCAATGGCTCATCAATCCCTAGTTCATTCCCAGCTGGAGTACGCTTTAGCAGTGTGGAACCTCAAAACCAAAGATAAAAATCATAAAGTTAAAATGGTCCAAAGACGTGCAAGCCTGTTGTACCTTAAGTGATTGCACCATGATGAATAGTGTCACTTTATTGCAGTCTCAGTTGAACTGACAGACCCATGAAGGAAGATGATATATGACCCATTTCTGCCTCTTCTATAAAATTGTAAATGGCCTGGTGGCTGGGCCCCTTCCAGACTATATGAAGCCCACGCATAGGATCTCAAGGTATTGACATTTTATGACATTTCGTCAAATTCATACTGGCAAAGACTACTATAAATACTCCATCTTTCCACTGGCCATTGTCCAATTGAATGCCCTCCAAGCCAATGTTGCAGTTGCTCAAGTCTTGATATATTCAAGGCAATTTTGACCTTTCATCTTTACCCAGACTCACTACAATTCATTCATATTTTATTCTTTTTCATAACTCTGATGGCCGCTGTCTGCCAAAAAAGTCGCAAGGGCGTAGGCAGTACCACAAGATAGATAGATAGGTTCTCTAGCAAGTTAGTTAAGCGTCGAAAATTGAACTAATATTCATGACTGGACCAGAATATCATTTCTCCCTTTTGTTGTCAACATGCATAACCTTTTGGGCTGAGTATGTGCGATATCTACGCAGTCACATCGATCCTGTCATAAGTGTGTCCGACATCTGTGCCAAAATAAGTGTTTACAAAATCAAATTTGGCACTTTGAATGCTCCTTTGATTTTCCGTCAGCAAATAACGGTTATGAATGATAGTCAAGGAGAACTGGTAGCTACAGTCACACAAATATTGGTAAGAATGGTGATTTAAGCTGTAAAATATATCATTTTTATAAATGTGTATACTACATCTCTGCTAAAATCATCCGTGTGTCTTCCGCTTCGATATTTGTGGGTGAATGATTAAATAGGCAAGGGCATTTCTGTGCGTGACCATTATATATTCTATTCAAGAGTGATGTCAGGCACCACATGCACTGCTTAGTTTTCACAGATACTAATTTGTATAGTTTTATGAAGGGAAAAGCTTACCTTGCAAACAAAAGATGGCACCGTTCTACGTGTTTGCGAGATCAATGTTATGACGTAGGTTTTTACCCCTGGATATCCTTATCTGGTGTGCAAGACATGCTATTCAAAATTGATATAATTACCCTTCTAGACAGGCCAAAACAATGTTGAAAAAAAGCGTAAGTTTGAGATGGCAACCATAACCAAATCGAACCCAGAACGGCCTTTGTTCTGTTTTAGGTTATGCAATGTTTTGCCAGTTTCTGCTTAAAACAAAAGTCTTTTTAACTATTTTCTGTGCCTGTCAACCTTTATCAGTCTGATGTTAAATATGAAACGTTTTCATGTACTCAAAAGGAATGATGCCAAAATTGTCAGAAGTAGTAGATCCCTCGCGATCGGGGTAGTTGTCATGCCACGTTCTAGTTCTATCGAGTCTACCATGTCATTATGTGGAGATGTGGAGAGAAATGTGTGTATTACTGTTGGCCAGGTCCATTGAAACACCCAAGCCACCACAAAACACACCACTAACATGTAAAGATTTATCGTTCAATTATTTGTCCAGTGTGTGATAACTTGGGGCCCTTTTTGCCTAAAGAAACATATAGATAATAAAGCAAAAAGTTGAGATTTTTAATGTCAAAACAAGTTGCCTAACTTTTTGTTTGTTTCATTTTTGGAAATGTTGTCCTTTCATTGAAACTAAGGAACTGGTAAACATTTTCATATACATGCCTTTAAGCAAACAAAGATGTATATCACAAATCAGTTTACAGTTCCAGAGTTCCAAAGAAAATAAGAGAGGTTAAAACAAACTAGAGGGTCTGAAGGTCTTGAGGCGCTCACCTGACCTCTTTAATTATGTTAAAAATAGGTCAAGGTCAACTACAGCTTATAATAAAACATATTTTGTTTTACCATAAAAAAATTATATGGGGGTTGCAGTCATTTTGGTCAATTGACTTAAAACAATCTAATGAATACTAGTGATATCTGAGAAACCAATGTTTATATAGGTATGTGACAGTCCAAATGAGGCGCATTGGATAAAAGGTCACAGGTCAGCTTGACGTTTGGTACTTACATAAAGCCATTGTCTCCTAAGGTTAAACATGTCTCGAAAGTATTATGATTTTGGCTTAAACAGTCATAGAAAATTGAACATTTCAAGATTATTCCCTTATAAATGCATTATGAATCAAATTTGACCTTGCCATAAAGTAGGTCAAGCTAGATTCATCATTTGTGCAAACCTGGTAGTGACCACATCCCCAATGCTACATACCAAGTCCGAAGGCCATTGGCATTTCGTTCCAGAGAATAAGATATTTAAAGGGTTTTTAACATAAATGTGTGCGGTGGCCTTGACCTTGAAACTTATCTATAGCCATTGTCTCATTAGGTTTTACATATCAAGTGAGAATAACGACTTTGGCTTCAATAGTGTTCAAAAAATCAACCTTTCAAAAAATTTCACGTTTAAATGCAATCGGAAGCAAATTTGACCTTGATGTTAAGTAGGTCAAGGTCAACCTAGGATCATCATTTGAACAAACTTCGTAGGCCTAACATCCAAAATGTTACATACCAAGTCCTAAGGTCATCAGCCATCTGGTTCTGGAGAATAAAATTTTTAAAGGGATTTTTCCATATATGGGCAGGTAGGCCATCTTGGTCAAGTGACCAAAACAATTTGTATAAATCTTAGCTAACTTATTGTAAGGAGTATTCATATGAAATCTTAGTTTAATTGGCTCAATAGTTTCTGATAAAACTGCGTTTTAATATATTGATGGGACTCCAATATGAGCGGCTTGACTGAAAGGTCAAAGATCAACCTTGACCTTTGGAACTTATTTATTTGTCACATTAGATTAAACATATCAAGTGAGAATAATGACATTGGCTTCATTAGTTTTCAAAAAATCAACTTTTCAACAATTTCCCCATTTAAATGCATTAAGAAGCAAATTGGATCTTGACGTTAAGTAGATCAAGGTCAACCTAGGATTATCATTTGAACAAACTTGGTAGGCCATACATCCCCGATGCTACATACCAAGTCCAAAGGTCAACTGCCTTCTGGTTCTGGAGAAGAAGATTTTTAAATGTTTTTACCATATCTGAGCATGGCGGCCATTTTGTTCATGTGACTATGACCAAATCAAAAAAATTATCAAACGTTATATAAGGGTTGGATATAACTTTGATGTCATGCAACAGTCTCATGCCTGGTTTTAAAGTAAGTAAGGGGCAAAGATCAGGAATCAATACAATCAAGTATCACACCTGACCCAGGATACTAATGGGAAAGTGAAAAACTCACAGTTAGACACCACAAACGAGAACCAAGAGGTTAGCCCTTTCCCAGCAGGTGACCACAAGGCACATATAAACAGACGCTCACAAAGGCATAGCAAACACAAGACAGAAAAAACATAAAAGATCCACAAAAGAAGAACCGCCTTGGAACGGTCAGTAAAATATTTTACTGGAGGACTTAAACCGGTTTAACAGCTCCAACCTCATCCTTAATTCAGATGTGGATTAAGACACTTAGATATTTATTTTGCATGA
Organism: Loripinus fragilis; assembly: GCA_964019695.1. Lineage (NCBI taxonomy): Eukaryota > Metazoa > Mollusca > Bivalvia > Lucinida > Lucinidae > Loripinus > Loripinus fragilis. The sequence goes on along the minus strand of OZ026515.1, from coordinate 162,049 downwards.
AAGACCCCTAACTTATTAATGCATCATCTCCCAGGACATATAAATCAGGATGTAACAAGGAGATGAAGCAAAGATAAGGACTCTACAGAAAATAAAAATGAATACTGGAGCAAAAGAAATCCAACAGGTAAACCCTAGTGGGCCTGACAAACAGCCAAAGTATCAAGCCCCTACCATCTCATCAATAGATAAGTCTTTAAGTCGGAACCGTCATGGACCCAATCACAGTTTATAACTATGTTTTCCTCGTTATTTGCACGACGGTAGGTCAGGCCTCAGACTCTATGACGGCTCTGACGTAAATCTTAATCGTTGGGTTGGTGCCTGCTGGGCCCACTATGGCTCAACTTGAGGCTTTCTTTAGCCCTGACTTTCTTTAAGTCGTAAGTCTTTTTCTTTGTTTCATCATAGTGTGTTAATTTGATTTGAGTGCTTCTCCATGATATTAAATTGCAAAAAGTTAGAATGCGAGCTGAAGATTTCTTGTACTTCAACAACGGCAGAATCTAGGGCGAAGATTTAGTACCAGTAAAATGCATTTAAGCCCCCAGGTGGCCTAGGCTGCTGCCCCTTCCAAGTCTGTGTTTTCTGTTGTTGTTGACTTGTTGTTTATTGTTACTCCAATTGTGGGAGTCTGTAATTGTTCTATTATTTGTTGTACGTTACTGCATGTCCATTCCAGTTTTGTAAAAATCTTGACGGGGAAGAGAGAGTTGGTTGCTTTGCTTAGTTTGTTTTCCTGGTGTCTCTTGATGCTGTGTGGCTCTTCCTTGCGGTGCCATGGATTTGTCAGCAGTTTGTGATTGTGGTATTTCCTGATCATACTCACTGTTTTTAGCATTTCTTTTGACAATGAAACATCTCAACTTCTTTGTTTTAAATTTGTTCTTAATGTTTTCCCTAGTTATACAGACTCTTGAATTTTAATTGCTTTTGCTATGAAATTAAATAAGCGAAAACAAATGACTAATGTGAACCATATTAACGCATACCACCCAACACAACTTCTGTTTTTTTAGTGTGTACATTTAGGGTGTGGTACTTCTACTAAAAACGATCTGTAAGAAATTATAAGAAGTTATCTAGGCCGTTACGCAAAGACTGTGCAACCAACCCAATGAACATATTTTGAGATTGGAACAATATGGTGCATACAAATTGGCGTTTGTATTTGAAACCGGTCTACTTTAATTGCATAGAAACCAGTTTACTTTACACATTTTGAGCAAATTATGCCTCAAAGATATTTTTTGCTTAGCTTTTCATTTTTTTTTGCACTTAATGGCATTGCTCAAGTCGCTTTTTGTGTGGAAAATGTGTACAACCAGATTGTTCATGTGTTTTAGCTTGATGAAGAACAACCAAGAATCTAAATGTCTATAACATTACTTTGATACATCAAACTTGTAAATACCAATTATCATATGACGTCGCGTCTGGGAGTGAAATAACGCCATGCAATAAAATTGATAAACCATTAGTGGTTTACAGATCTACGGGAAACGTTATGACATCCATAACAATGTTACATAACTGTTATGACAAAATTATAACATTTTTACAACGAAAATGAGATTTCAAAGTAATCTAAAGGTCATATGATAAATCGTGCTCTTGTATTATTGAATTTATTAATTAGATTGCGAAAAAGAGATAAAATGATTGGCAGGCCTGGCATTTTATCTCTTATCCCCACCTCGTTTGATAAATTCAATAAAACATGAGCACTCATGTAGGTCCTCTATTTTTCTTATAAGCATTGAATTTCAAGAGCTTCTGTAGGTTGTGTATGTACTTATCTCTGGACCTTTTGCTTGACAAATAAGCTCAAGATATAGACTTTTGACACATAAAGGATCTTAAATGAGTGTTCAGGTTTCATTTAATTTATTTAACGAGTTGGAAAAAAGAGATAAAATGCGAGGCTTGACGAGAATTGTATCACTTTTGAGCAACGAATTTAATATATTCAATAATACAGAAGCACGAATGTTAGATTACAATTATCATATCGTCGGTAGGGAGTCAAAACTCGTATCTTTGATTTTTGCATTTTTCAGGAGAGACAAAAAAAATGAATAACTTTTGCTAGTAGTGTCCTACATTGCTGAAAGTCATACAGGATTATATTTAGTAACATCCAAATTCACTGTAATTGGTGCTTTGAACTTCCAATAAAGATTTCACGGTCATTATAAATAGTTTCACTTGAGTTACACCATTTTGACCCTATTTTTGTGGAAAACCATCCTAAAACGACATTTTGACCATCTTTATCATGGCAAATCATCTCGGATAATGCACACCAAAATGATGGTATCTTTCATAGATACGATATTTTGAAGCATGATTGATGCTTTTTAAGGGGATTCTTATTGGTCGAGAGCTAAGAGAATTAAACAGAATGTGCGCCAGCACCGTGTAGCATCGTACACCGGATATAGCGGTTGTCGAAGCAAGGAAATCCTCACATGTTGATGTACAAGGTCGGTGTTTCGTCTATTATTTTCATATTTTATAAGATTCGGCTTAAAGGATATAGTGAGACATCATTAAGCCATTGCTGCTTATCGGTGGCTATGAGAAATAGCCAGGGATAATCGGTCAACACTACAATTGACAAAATGAGCTGCCCAATCACCTGTTTTTTACACAACTTTTGCCTCGTCGCCCAGAAGTAATCGAATATGTCGCTAAGAAAGATCAATAATCGCTTTCATATGGCTTCTACATTGTCATAAGTACTTGCCAGCGAATTTTTACTTCCCGATTTCTTTGGTTCCATCAATATTAAGGATTGAAAAACACTCCTGCTGTACGGTTTATAGCAGTCTGTTGCAACATCAGTGTACGTAATATAGCAAAATAAGTATACGCACTATAGCTAAGAGAATATTGCTAACTTTTCCTGATGTAAATGGGAATTACGTCTAAAATTTAATCTACATATATTTGCATACCAGAAAGGAATATTCTCATGTTACTGGTCGCTTAGTTTTCATTTTTATTAAGAATACACGGAAATTGGGAGACAAAACATTAACCTACAGATGATTGCAACCGTTCTACAACTTATCTGCAGTGTTGGCATTTACAACTTTTGACCAAACTAAGGAAATTGCATTCGGTTATTATTTAATCTGCTCTTTGATTGATTTAGCTGCCCCTTCTATTCTCAACCTGAAAAAAAGTTCAGGGTTTCCAAAAGGAAATCTCTGCTGTGAATGAGAATAGAAGCAAGGACCGAGAATAATAAATTTGGGCCTTGACGCAAGATATACCTGTCTTCGGTGTTTTTGACAAAGCAAGACTCAAACCAGTCTCTTTAGCTATAAAGAGTCTAGATATGATACTTTAAAAAGAGCGAAAAACAAATGTGCTGATCAGACTGCGCTGATGCGCAAGCTGGTCTGCGCCTTTATTGTTCACGCGTCCTGAAGACATGTATACTGACGTCATATTGGTACCTTCCGTGAATGGCTGCAATTTTGGGCATGGTGTATAGAGATACACACTTATGGAAAACGTATGGAATATCACCCAAGTCCTACAGTATCCCTTTATCCAAGCACAGAAACCTATCATGCAAAGACACCTATAAAATAAAATCCCCGCCAAAAAATCAGACTTTTAAATAAGAGTTAAACATGCATCTAGGTGGGTACATAATGAAAGACGAAAAAAAACAGCCAAAGAAAAATTCGCCGTAGTCGAGTCAAATTCGTGACAATTACACAGATCTAGAGCGGGGACAGGGGTACAGTACAAATCATAAGTTCCATCGCTTAGCAATTGGACTCCACCCCATTAGAAAAAAGTTTGACACCCCCTCCCCCCCCTGGATAACATATGTTGGACCCCCCCCCCCTGGAATTTCGGAAAGTTAAAGTTTACTTTGAAAGAAGTCGCTGGACCCCCCCCCCCCCCCACACACACACACACGCACACACATATGTTTTTTTTATAAAATAACCCGCCAGAACTTGCCTTTTAGTCACCAGTCTATGGATGAGACTTAAAGCCGTGGTTCTGTCTTCATACGACCTTAAAAGTCGGTGGGTTGTTAAACACAAAGACAGCAATTGTCAGTGGACCTGGACCCCCTGACTTGATCTGCGCGTGCCGTTCATGCCCAATTTCAGGGATTTCCATCAGGGGATGGGTGGGGATGGCGGGCATCTCTCATATTTTTCTGCAGACAGTGTGGGCCCAAGTCTTGCCCGACAGATCAAAACTATTAGAAACTCTGACGTTATTTCTGATTTTTTTTTCTAGAAACGAAGGTGTCGATAAGACTGCCGGTGCGCAGGCTGGTCTGGGCATTTGTTGTTAGAATGTATCAAAGGCGAATTTCACGTGACAAGGTACATACGATCTTTAAAAATTCGAAATTAAATGTCAAGGTTTACACTCGTTATACCCCAGGCGTTTTCGTCTTTCCGTTTGTCCGTTCGTCCTTTCCTATGTTCATAATTCTGTTAATTAATTGCTCTCTCTCTCTCTCTTAGCAGACGCGGATCCAGAGTTGCTTTCTTTCTCTCTCTGTCCCTCTCTCGCTGTCTCTGTCTGTCTGTCTGTCTCTCTCTCTCTCTCTCTCGCTCGCCCAGCATATGTGGTGTAGTCCTAGCAGACCAGGGATCACGAGCTAGATACTGGGCATTCAAGTATTTTGTTGGGATTCTAAATCAGTCCTGTTCCCTTTGAACCTTTAATAGCTGGTGGAAGCCCATTATCCTAAATTATGCATCATTTTTCTGTAGCCACTACCCCTCATATGGGTAAAATACGGGCTAACGTCCAGTTGATTTCCCAGTGCCTTGTTATATGCTCCACTTCATCACAAGTGGACATACTTGTGTCGGATGATTCCCCTGCCTAAAGCCCAACTATGTTTAACAGGATTTTACTTGGGTAGATACTAGAGCCAAATCAGAATTAAGAATGAGGTTAGTACCGTTAAACATGTTGAAGCTTTCCAGGAGATCTGGTTCTGTTGTTATTGACTTTTTGTTTATTGTTACTCCCATCGTGGGAATCTGTAATTTTTTATGTTTTGTTGTACGTTACTTTATGTCCATTCTAGTATTGAAATCATCTTGATGGGGAAGAGAGAGCTGGTTGCTTTGCTTAATTTGTCTTCCTGGTGTCACGTGATGGTTGAGTGGCTCTTCCTCGCGGTGCCACGGGGTTGTCTGCGGTTTGTGATTGTGGTATTTCCTGATCATACTCACTTACTTTTTTTCTTTTACTGACAGTTTCAAGGCGGTACGGTGCAGCTATTGTTGATCGTATTTTTAATTTATATTTTATGTTTATCTTCGAAATGCGGTCTTCAGATTTAAATGTTAAAAACCAGGGCCCGGAATTACAATACCTCCTTAAAGTTACGGAAGTCTTAAGTTAAGTATTGATATTTCAATGCTAAATAAATTGCCCTTATCGATGCAGTACTTGTGGTCAAAGATATCATTGTGGTATAAAGAAAAAAAATAAACTATTTTGATTTTAATCAGATTGAAGCGTTATTTTTTGCATTCTGAAAAATCAATACTTAAGTCTTCTTTAACTTTAAAGAGGCATTGTAATTCCGGGCTCTTGCCTTTAACCCATACTGTGGGGTTGGTGTGTGTACTGTGTAGGGGGGGGGGGGCATCAAGACGTAATAACCGTCCAAACATCTACAATTAGCCCGCTATCAGCTACAGTATCTCGTAAGTATGTCGGTGTTGGTGGGAAGGGGTGGGGCAGTGGTTGCAAATGCATTTCAATCTTACAACGCGTGTTGGTACATGCGTGCGCTTGATAACAATGGAAATTAGCACATACGTTAAATAAAAATTTGTCAAAAACAAAATAAAACAATCAAAAAAATCTAAAAAATGAATGCCAAACAATATTGTTATAAGTGTCTGTATCATAAATCGATGCGTCCAATGGCAGACAGTGCTGTTCCTGATTAGAACATGCCTCTAGCAGCTAACTCTACATGTTTCATAGTCCTAGGATGTTTATTCATGCGCGGATCCAGAGGAGTGGGTACTTGGGGGTCCTGACGACCCCCTCCCGAATGAAAAAACACAAAGCTGTAATTTCCTCAGGAAAACTGGTTTGCAACTTTTGGAAAAGCACAAAGCTACCGATGTCAGGTTATCATCGGACCGCTAGCGATGTTCCATTTAAATGACGTTTCGCTGGCGGACCGATGAGGGCCCGTTTTGGTTACTGGGTATATGTTTCATAGGAACACTGGTACGGATCCCCTCCCCCTTTTGAAAAAAAAAATAAACGTCAAAACTTTGGACCTGGACTCCCCCTAGGAAACTTTGTTAACTTAGGCTCACATTTTTATTTTTATAAATGTATATATTAACAAGCCCCCCACCCCTTCACTCATTGATGAGCTTCAGGCAAGCTTCTTCAAAGATCTCAACCCTTTTGCATATGGGCGGTGTTCCTGCAGCTTGTTCAATCATGCTTCAATATCACAATCAAGTATTGGCGGTGCTACGAGCCCAGCCTGTGGCAGGTTATGAGACGGCATTCGGACCAGCCTGCTTGAACACCAGAAAATCACAGTTTGCGGTCAGCAAGAGACCATCACTGATATCTGTAAACAAGATAATTATACTATAATAGATAAGATGCAACCAAGTATAAGTAGAAACAAAATAAAGTAATAAAGGGGGGGGGGGTACTCTGATATCTCCATATATACATAGGCTCGTGTCATTTTTGGGGGTTCAAAATTTTGAATCTCACTATTTTTAGTGGTTTTCGAAAAATAAAAATTGGGGTATGAATATTTTGTGGATATTTTTTGGGGTCATCACAAAATTGGACTATATTTAGGGGCCATTTCTATGTATCTTAGGGTCTTTTCTCAAGGCCAAGGCACAGAATGAGGGAAATTTTTTGGGCTGCTAAAATTTCAAATATTTTTTGGAGTGCTTGAAATTCATGATTTTTTTTTTTTTGGAGGGGGGGGGGGTGAGTGAAATGTAGATGCTGGGCCCGAGCCTATGTATGCGATAAAAATCAGAGTACCCCCTCCACCCCCCCCCACCCCCTGGGATTATGGCTAGCCTGTTCAAATATCCAAAATTACTATAAATTACGACCCAAGACTATGCGAGTTTTGTGTCTGTCTGTTCAAATATCCTAGACGTTTCTGTATATGACGGCGAATCTGGGTCTTCGCTTATTGTGTACACAAAGTTTGAGAGGCTTAGTCTAAATGACAGACAGACAGACGGACGGACGGACAGACAAACAGACAGATGTTTGACATTGTAATACGCATTAAAATTTGAGCTGCGACTTGAGATTTCCAACAATGTGATATGTGCGACCAGCAAAGCCTCAGACCAGCCTGCGCATTATCTGGTCTCTTGAATATTCTATGACTCGGAAGATACTGACTGACCATCATTTGGAGTTGCTAAATTTGTCAAAATGCCAAATTTTTGGAAATCCCATGTTCTGGCGCAAAATTATAAATTTAATCTAGAGTGGTATTTTTTAAATTTCAGACATAGCACGCAGTATATTTTAACCATTCTCCTATCTAACGTCCAATGTCATTGGTCACACGGTTGACATAACATTGGTAATTAATTGACACACTTTGTCAGTGCTGTCCCAGGGAGGGGGGCATGAAAGGCCGTGAGTGCCCTTTTTTCGCGCATTATATGATATTGCGAGTATTATGATATTAGGAGTATATACGGTAATGCATAATAATATAGGCCAATTTTGTCCTCAGACGGATCAAAGGTCATACGAGTCTACTTAGGAGCACGAGAAAGGTAAACAAGATTGTAACGGTTGTTTTCTCACCAGACACTTACTCACGGCTGACAATCTGTCGAATGCGAAACCTGCGGTTCAGCAAAGACATCCGGGCGATTAATTTCCGGTTTCGCAAAGAGGATCCGCAAAACGTAGACAAAGTGTACCTGTTCAAATTTTAATGATGGATATTTACTTATACAGAAAGTAAATCAAACATCTTAAAATGCTATTTTGTCAGTAAATAATAAGTGTTTTGACACGCCAAAGTAATTTACTTGATTTCGGTAAGGTTTTCAAGGAATTTATTCCCTCCTCCGAAACTCCTGTTTCAACACGGTCAAGGTCGCCAAAAATACAAAGGAAAATAAAGCATTTTGCCATTATCAGTGAGTCTCGATGAAAAAAATCACTGTCTAATTGTTTGAATTATATTTTCGTAAGTCGGCGATTGCGCCCCAACTAACACAGCGTTTAGCATATTTTAGAATATTGATTGAAAGGGAAGATTGTTCCTGGTTCGGCATGTAATCATTAAAATATGAAGGAATCATTTCAACCCTTATTTGGAACATTTACATGCGAAACAAAAAACTTGAGACCGAATTAGCCTACAAATCTGCAAAATGTAATACCCTACGCCAATGTGGAGTTATTACAGACCCCCGCATTATAAACACACTCAGCATGGCGTCTTGTGTGTAGCCCACAAGGCAATAATTGTCAGAACTAGCAAAATATCGTAGTGTTTATCCCATATTTGCCTTATCTTAACAGGTGTTTCACTGGACGGAATAAAAATCACAACAACGAGGAAACACCTAACCATATCCTTTGGTGCACGAAGAAACCGATATAAAACTGACAAAATAGCATTCTTTAATTTCAAAAATATTCATTTTAGTTCAAATTAACGGCTTTCAAATGCGAGCACTCGTTGTTTGTTTACCTTTTGAGGATCCTCTTTGCGAAACCGGAAATTAATCGCCCGGATGTCTTTGCTGAACCGCCGCAAATAGAACTATGGCCCGACTTAACCGGGGAGTTGTGGTTCTTGATCACCTAAATAATCGATAAGTCAATTGTCCCCCTTACACCGTGGTCACTTTATCGCGAAATCGAGTATATCTGAGTTTAGGTATCGATGGTATTCGTCTCGCATTGATGATATTGCTGTTCAGTATTGGTGCTGACGAATGAGGCCATAAAGGGTACCCAATTATACCATCTAAATATTTTACCAGAATTGTTGGATGGATTTTTCATTTATGTAACATGAAATGTGCTCATAAAATTTGTTTCAAATTGGAGTATGCATGCTCAACTAATTTAAACCAAGAAAAAAAAGGTTTTTCGTCTTAAAATGTAATGCACGTTTGCCCACTATTCGAATGTTCTGAACTGAATCTTAAAACAGCACTTGAGTACTGCATTTCTTAATGTTCATAAAACACATGGGCCACGATGTGAGAACAACTGAACATTATGGGGGATTTGCAAACATCAAAGGCGCAGACCAGCCTGTGCATCCGCAGTGATTTAGAAATATATACAAAGCTTCACCAAACATGGCTATCGGCGGCGGTACGGTCGGTTGGCCATGACCACTTTTTTGTCCGAAAAAGGTTTTAGCAGGACCACTTTTTTGGCCGAATATGCTTGTTGGTCTGGTCATTTGTTTTCAGTTTCTTTTTGACTTAATGCTTATTTTTTAATTAATGAATGAAGCGTACTTATTTACCCCAGTGTGCCAAAGGCGGGCGTTATAAAAACAAGACTAAGAAAATGACACCTGTGTTAACGACAGCAATTATAATTAAAGGATTATCGTTTGGGGTGATCATGAAGCAGAACGTTCATTAATCTGATTGTTCTTTTTATATCAGAACAAAACAGAACAATAAGACATATCTCCATGATAAGAGAAGGAACATAATATTTTAATAATATATTCCAAAATGTAACATTTTTCACGCTTACCCGTATCAGTAATGTTGATGTAAAGCCTGATCTGAGTCTTCTCTCGGTATAGATTCATAGGTCTAGACTCGAGCAAATATACTTAATATCTCCACTTTATTTCGAGGTCTAGATAATAAGGGGAAAAAACAGCTTAATACGATCGTATTGTGAATATTTTCTTATCCATCATTTTAACATTCACTTTTGGCGCTCAAAAGAACCGTCTCACTGAGACAGTTCTTCGAGTACATGCTCGGTTCTTATCTAGATCCAATGGTACACTTTTTTCAAAAATAAAATCAGCTGACATCTGTCGGACTGGGTCCGAGCAGAATACGTCACTGGTCCGAGGTAAAGAACATTAAGTTTGACAAAAAGGTCTGATCAGCGTCTTCGCTTCAAAGTTAAAAAATATAATACAGAAATATAATGCAGACAGAAAAATGCACCAAAATTCACGAGAACGGTGCTTTAGGCCAGATCCTTATCAGCTTTAAACACAGATGAGCGAACTCCAACTGAGTTCCCGCTGTGTCAACATAAAGATGACCACATCATAAAACGTGTGCCAGAAGAGTTTGGAGCAGGTCAGATTATGCAGATATTACATGCTTATAGCAGTTTCTTGTCTTCATTGCTACTATATGCATGAATTTTCAATTAACCATATGCGAACAAAAAATGCGCATAATAGTTTATCTGTGCAGTCTGATCAGCCCCATAATTGCTGTTTGCTGCTGAAATAGCCTTACCTTTTGTCAGTTCTGGTTCTCAGGCCGGTGTAAACGGATTTGAGCCGCCACATGAGATTTCCAACAATGTGGTATGTGCGACAAGCAAAGCCTCAGACCAGCTTGCGCATACGCGCAGTCTGATCAGAGCATTTGCTAGTCGCTTGAGTATTCTATGATTGTTAAGCTACTGACTGAACACCATTTGGAGTTTCCAAGCTTCAAAGGAGGCTGCACAGGCTCGTCTGAGTCTACACTTGTCAAAATGCTACATTGTTGGAAATCACATGTCACGGCTTGTGCATTCCGGGAATATTTAACCGAAAAATATGGAACGCAAACAGCAATGGTTCAGGTCAGACGTGCGATGTGCAATCTCACCAAGACCTTTGCCGTTCGCTCAAGTTGAAAATTCGCCCGAAGATTTAAATGGCCTCACAAAAAATTATATCATAAGTTTGCAATTTATATAAACGTTAATATTGCAAACAATACATGCCCGGAGAGATGCTTTGTGATGAAGTATCTTGATCTACACTGTTGCTTATATGCTTCATTTATAGGACTCCTCGGCATAATATATGCATGAACTGAATGGGATTTCAAACGAAACTATTTGCGCAGTCTGAGCATCTGCCCATGAAGTGGCAGTTTTATTAGTACGACTGATAGAGGTTATTATACTGAACAGTAAATACCCTGACGAGAAGCCGCATGACAAAACTAGTAAGAAGGGTGTACAGTGCACGAAGACTGAAATCAGCCTGTTTGTCTGATGCACAACCATGTCGCATTTATTTGTGCATAAGTTTTTAGGAGAAAGTCAAGTCTGCAACACAAGGCAGTTTATAAAAGACAGTTTATACAGAGTTGTTTATTCAGTAAAAACCGTAAAATCAGTATTTTATTACGATCAAGATAAGACATTTAGCCCCAGGGATTATCTGACACCTAGGATTATCACATATCTCAAAAATCCTTTGCCACCAGAATCACACTGGATAGGTGACAATCGAAAACGCTCTTAACTATCGACAAACGCGGATAAAAAATCGCAAGAATCAATGTTTTCGATTGCCATTTGTAACCAGTCTGGCGACAAATAGCAATCGAAAACTCTGTTTCATACTATTCTGATCTATGTTCGCCAATAGTATTAACGTTTTCGAATGCTGCCTATCCGGTGTGATAATGAAGTACGAATATTCTGCCAGATGAAGTCTTCAAATTAATTTCTTTTGCAATAGATAGGCGTCAATAATAATGATAATAATAATAATGATAATAATAATAATAATAATAATAGTAATTATAATAAAAGTAATTGTTATACTTAAAATAAAAAAATAAAAATAAATTGAAGCAACTTGTAATATTTTTTTTTTTATTTCGGCGATTTGTCATAGTCCGTGATATTTTACTTCTTAATTGCACTTGTGTGACTTCCCTTGGAAGTTGTGATATTTTTTTTCTCATAATCATGTCTACCAATCAGCTAGGCTTTCCCTTTCTTTTAAAAATGATGTTAGATTTCTTGACATTCTCTAAGTGCGGGAGCATTATAGACCCGCAATCCAATTAGGACTTAGGCATTTTCTCCGCCCTTTTAAATGCTTAGGCAAGAAGGTGCTAAAACTCAATTTTCAACCTAAAAATGACAGAACTAAAATTTAATTTATTTTTATGAAACTTATATGGTTGATATTGTTGGATGATAGAGATACCATTTATAACTTATAAAACATCGAGAAAATATCAGAATATGATTGTTTTGGGGTCATAAAATGCTCACCCTAAGCATTTTCATTCAATTTACATAGAAATGAATGGGATTTTACCAGTTAAAAAGATGAACAATTTGACAAAACTAAATATTAAGTTATTTCATATTTGTTTATATCATTGTAAAGATAAAACATTAAATTTTCTCGTGATAACTTATAAAACAATGGCAACTTAATAACAAGATAGTTATTAATAATTTATTTAAAGGTTTGTATACTTTTCTGTGTAATTGACACCACTGATTTCAACAGGTAAAATGCGGGAGTGGTCAATATTCAAGGGAGATAATCGGGCAGCTAAGACCGATAACAGCTGATATTGTCCCATATGGTTTCGCATTCGACAGATTGTCAGCCGTGTTACTGCTCGTGCTATCGAAGTAACAAAATTTCCAATAAATATGTAACGACATGACCAATACAACATCTACAGGCTAAGTCGAGTGGACTACGTCTTAAACATGTTAAATTGCAAATATTTCATGGAAAGTTTCAGAGTAATAATGCCTGAGTTCGAGTCCCAAAGATTCTGTCTTTTTAGCATATCTTTTTGTTCTTCGAGAAAACTTGAATTTCTCATGCTTTACGCGAAGGCTTTTTTTTTCTATTTGGAGCGGGCTCAATTCATTTGCAAACGAATCTATGTTTCATTAGACGCAAAGCGAACACCATACCGATGCAATGCAGATGCAAAAGATCCATTACTTTTGCACACAGGAGAAGGAAAATAACACTGAATCAGACAAAGAAAAGGACTCCAATCAAGGCATGAGTACCATTAAGCGGCTGATGAAGCAAGACCAGACTAAAGAGGAGAGACCTGAACGGTCTCGAACGAAAGAGGGTCCGACTGGACGACTTTGAAGTACGTTGAGCATGTTTTGTCAGTAGAGCGTGTATACTGGTTAAAGAGGATCGCGATAGAGGAAGAACATGAGCCAGTGGTGATTGGTCTTGCGTCGGAAATGGACTACAGATCCGATACTGACACTGCCAGCGAGACTGAGGGCATGTGAAATTAAATTGTATCTGAAAGTTAATAAATTACGAAATAAAATACATACCATGATGAGAAAATATAACATAAAAAAGACAAACACACACACACACACACACACACACGCACGCACGCACGCACGCACGCATGCACGCGTGCACATTAAAAGTAAGGAAAAAGCCTGACTCGAACTCGCATTGATTTCTTTCACCTTATAAGACAAAAAATAATATAGTACTGCTTACCTACTGAGCTACAGAGAACGTTGACTTAAAGGTTGAAAGTTACCTATATAATTGTAAAAACCTATGATATCGCTTTATAGCGGTTCTACCTGTTTCCCCTTTTACGTGCTGTAAATTCGAATAGTCTGATCTTTGATCCGTCTGATGTCAAAATTGACCTATACCTAGATTACTAAGATGATTACGGAAAGAAAAGGTGGTCGTGGGGGCACAGACATGGCTGTGAGTGTGGCCTGGGCTTGTTAATTATGGCATTTTAAACCTGCTGTAGTCTGGTTGCGGAGCATAATTCATGTTTGTGCCCCCCAGTCCCAAACAAAACTTGTAATTTGGGGTGGGTGGGTGGGGGGCACCTATCCCCAGTCTCAAGGCTGTGGGGCTGGAGTGTGTGCCCTAGCCCCATCTTCCATTCAGGTTTTGCTTCCAACCCTAACCCTAACCCTAACCCTAATCCCATGTAATCTAGTAGTCGCAAAACTAATATGTAATAGCTGTGTCCCCTACCTATCCCGACCAGACCAAAGAAATTAAAAAGAGAGCCTTAGGCTGCTGCTATGCTGGGCCTATGTTATTGGGTTGGCGGTGAATGAAAAAGTACAAATTACAGGAGAACCTATACCCCATTTTTTCTTAGGTGTAGGCTCGATTGTTTTTTTGTTGTTTTTTTTGCATTTTGTTTCAAATTTTAGCCCTCCCCCCGCACATGGGCTCTGCAGTTTTTCTGAACATTGGGCTGACTCAGACTTGCATTGCAATTGCTGTGCCCCCCTCCCCCACATTGTAAACTTACCAAAGCACCAAGAGGCTGACAAGAAAATGCAAAACTAATAGTTAGGAACAAGGTGTTTGAGTGTACAACCTTACTTAAAATTGAAGTTATAGAATATGGAAAATGGTTTCTAAATGGCTTGAGATGCTTTCTCAGAGACAAAGATTTTAATGAGAGGGGGTTCAATTCCCCCTCTCATACTCTTCCCACGTCACTGCTTGTGCCGTCGCTTCAAGCATTTGGCTTTCGGCGTCCCCCATTCGTAAGCAACCCCTCTGGATCCAGCCCTTTTGTACACATATGTCGTTGTATTTAGTACATGACAATGTGCTGTGTATGATTCAAACTTTGATTTACATTTACAGCTTCCATACAGTAAAGGTAACAAAGATGACATCATGATGACTTATACCATTAGTAGACGGGGCTCTGCGCTACGTTTGACAGACAGTTATTTGTGTGTGTATATAGAACTCTTAAAATTATAGCACTAGATAAGATTTTCACAATGATTTTGTCTGGCTATCGACCTTACACTACGAACAGGAGTTTTTGCTATAAAACGTACACTTCCCCTCCTTTAGACCGTACACTAAATGACTAAAAAAGAAGATTCAATTGTCAAATGCAGCTTCAAAAGTACGCTTAGGGTATTTTAAGTGGGTTCCTATGATTTTCTGGGGTATTTGGCATGGTTCTTTATGTATTTCGTATTAAAAATGTACTTCAATAGCCTTTAAAACACGTTTTTTTCGTGGCAAGCAATAAAAAAACATCAGTGATTAGGGGAACATTTCTGTTATTCGTAGCTGCTATAGATTTTTGCTGACCATTTGTTGTAGTTAAGAATATATATCGATATATCAGCAACATCAGTAAAATGTGTCTGCAATGATATTTCACATGTATCAATGAGAAAATGGGATTAAAATTCACCTCGTACATCAACGTGTGAGGATTTCCTCGCTTCGATAATCGCTTTATCCGGTGTACGATGCTACACGTTTGCCATGCATTTGGTTAAAGTGGTTTTGGTAAAAATCAGAGTTACGAGGTTTTGACTTCTGACAGACGATATGACATTAAAATTACTTTGAAATCTCATTTCTGGTTTAAAAGAGATAAGATTTTGTCATTATGTACGCAACGTTGTTATGAACGTCATAACGCTACTCGAAACTCTGTAAACCACTAGTAGTTTATCTATTTTGATGCATGGCGTTATTTCACTCCCGGGAAAACCTTTTAAATGATTTAAGTCAGAATAACTATTTTCAAAATGTAAATCGACTTTCATATGTAGTAAAGGCATCCAGCATGCAGACCACGTGGAATTTCAAATAAATGGATAGTTTATGTCTTCTTCTTGTATCTCAAACTATAATACACCTATTTCTAAATTGTGCTAAAGTTAAAGCTTTTTGGAACAACCTAAAAATTGGTTAAGTAACAAATGTAACATAATTTTGAAGTCAGATGATAAAACACGTATCTTCACATTGCAGAAGCCTAGAAACATTGAAAATCACATTTTATGTTTAGCAAAATATTATATATATGAGAACAAGTTAACAAGTGTACAAGTTTGTCTCATTACTTAAAAATGAATTTGGCAGTGCAAAATGTTTTGAAAATATCCATAATCAGTTTGCCAAGTTTGTGACAAAATGGTCAGAAATATATAATTATTTTACCAAAAATTTAGTACGTAAATTTAACTCCTAACAAAACATAGAAAAATACTTGAACTATTTCTGATGTGAGAGACTGATACACATATCACCTACCATATTGGCCTCCACTATATCAAAGAACTGTGTACGTAATTTTATGTAAAGAATATAGAAAGTGTGATTAACTGAAGCTGATATTCATTCGTATTGCAGTGTTCGATCCTGTAGGTGCACATTCTCTTAGACCGCAGAATTTCATGCTTTTTAAGGCAGTCGGTCAGTCTATGGCTGCTGTCTCAAAGTCAGTAAAGATTCATTGTGCGAGTGAGAAACAGCGTTGATCCAGAGCAGAGAATAACAACAGAGAGAACCAGGCCTCGAGGTTATAAAACTGAAGCGCAATGATTAGCTGCTTGCTGACACGTGTCCACAAGCAGCCAATCATTGCGCTTTATTTTGTGTTTGAGACTGTACTCAAGTTTTATAACCTCGAGGCCTGATCAGGATCAAGACTGCTTTCAAAGGAAATATAAAAACGAAAAAATACACATAATGCATCCATTCGGTTGAACACTGTTATAGGAAATAATAGCTTCATGTTGTATGATTGGCTGTATAGCCATCACGAGATTACACATGGATCTAGGTTGAGTATTGCTGTCAAACAGCTATGACTACATAAACTTTTGGACTCCATGAAGAAACTAACTGATATTGTTTAAATATTCGGACTGAATGTTTTTAAAATTATATATATATATATTATATATCTTAAAATATTTCGTTCTCTTTTCTCATCGTTCCTTCTTTTCTATATAATAGCTAAATGTTAAAACATAAAGTTTTACGTATCTATCATGTAAAAAAGTGTTCACAAATGCATATAGCAGATTCCATGTGAAGAACGTGATCATATTGTAAATATAGAATGACTTTATGCAAATAAAGAATCATAAAAGAGAAAACCTCAAGTTGAGCCATGAAAAGTGACTGGATGTTTTGTGTTTGAGTCTGTGCGTAGATGTGTATCCAGTTAGGTTAGTAAAAATTGTATAAAAGAGTTATGGCAGATTCAATCTATACAAAAGTCATTATATTTATATTTACATTTTCAAAGCAACCTTAAATGAATCTTTAGATCTTTGCAAACGCTTATAGCCTCATGAATAACACAAATTTGATTACCAGCAGCCAAGCTCATTTGCCCGGGCAATAAGCTTTGAACATTGAAATCATTCGTCAGAAGTGATATTGGTGCTGTGATTGACATCGAGACACAACCGAGTCGCACGTGCAAAACAAAGGAAGTAAGGGTGCAAAGATCAGGAATCGATACAATCAAGTACTACACCTGACCCAGAATACCAATGGGAAAGTGACAAACTCACAGTTAGACACCACAAACGATAGCCAAGAGGTCAGTCCTTTCCCATCAGGTGACCACAAGGCACATATAAGGCACATATAAACAGACGTGCAAAAAGGCACAGCAAACACAACACAGACACCTAGAGGACCTGGCGGTCCTGAAGCGCTCACCTGATCTCTTTAATAATGTTAAAATAGGTCAAGATCACTTACAGCCTACAATGAGCCATATTTTGTTTTATGGGGTTGCGTCATTTTGGTCAAGTGACTAAAAACAATCTCAAACAGCCCAGTGATTTCTGAGGAAAAGATGTTTAGATAGGTATGTGGCAGTCTAAATGAGTGGCCTTGGATAAAAGGTCACAGGTCAGCTTGACATTTGGTACTTATATAAAACTGCTGTCTCATTAGGTTTAACATTTCTAGCAAGTATTATGATTCGGCCTAAACAGTCATAGAAAAATGAACATTTCAAGATTTTCCTAATATAAATGCATTAGGAATCAAATTTGACCTTGCCATAAAGAAGGTCAAGGTCAACCTAGATTCATCATTTGTGCAAATCTGGTAGGGTCTATATCCCCAATGCTACATACCACGTCCCAAGGCCATAGACCTTTTGGTTACAGAAAAGAAGATATTTAAAGGTTTTTTTTACCATATATGGGTGTGGTGGCCATCTTGGTCATGTGACCAGTACAATTGGTATAAATTTTGGCTTACCTATCATAAGGAGTCTTAATATGAAATTTGAGTTCAATTGGCCCAGTGGTTTCTGAGGAAACTGTGTCTTAATGTGTTGATGGGACTCCAATATCAGTGGTAGAGTTCGAGCATCATCGGCGTCACTGCATTGTGGTCCTTGAGCAAGACACATTTATCCTAGCTTAGTACTGGTTCAACCCAGAAAGACCCGCCCCTGTTTAACTGAAAGATTGTTGATGGGACGTAAAGAATCAAATCAAACAAAGACTCCAATATGATCGACCTTGGTTGAAAAGTTAAAGGTCAACCTAGACCTTTGAAACTTATTTATAGCCATTGTCGCATTAGGCTTAACATATCAAGTGAGAATAATGACATTGGCTTCAACAGTATTCAAAAAATCAATTTTTCAGAAAAATTCCCATTTAAATCCATAAGGAAGCAAATTGACCTTGACGTTTAGTAGGTCAAGGTCAACTTAGGATCATGAATTGAACAAACGTGGTAGGCCCCACATCCCCAATGCTACATACCAGGTCCCAAGGTCACTGGCCTTCTGGTTTTGGAGAAGAAGATTTTAAGGGTTTTAACCATATGTGGGCATGGCGGTCATCTTGGTCATGTAACCAAAATATTGTGCATAAATTTTGGCTAACTTAGCATAAGGAGTCTTCACATGAAATTTGAGTTTAATTGGGCCAATGGTTTGTGAAAAAACTATGTTTTAATATATTGATGAGACTCCAATATGAGCGACTTAGCTGAAAGGTCAAAGGTCAACCTTGACCTTTTGTAACGTATTTATAGCCATTGTCTCATTAGTTTAAACATATTTAGTGAGAATAATGACTAAGGCTTCTATAGTTTTCAAAAAATCTACTTTTCAAAAAAATCCCATTTAATTGCATAAGGAAGCAAATCTGACCTTGACATTAAGTAGGTCAAGGTCAACATAGGATCATCATTTGAACAAACTTGGTAGGCCCCACATCTCCAATGCTACATACTAAGTTCCAAGGTGATCAGCTTTCTGGTTCTAGAGAAGATTTTTAAAGGGCTTTTTACCATATATGGGCGTAGCGGCCATCTTGGTCATGTGACCAGGCCCATTTTAACAAACTTTTGTCGCGTCCTAAGGAGTCTCAATATAAAATTTGAGTTTAATTGGCCCTGTTGTTTTAGAGGAGATGATGTTTGAAAATGTTGAAGGACGGACGACGGACAGACAGACGCCCGAGTGACTGATAGTGCTGCAGCAGACCCACCATATTGTGACACATACCGGTCCCCACAAGGTAACAAGCAGCAACATACATCAAATTAAAGCTAAGAGTCTCTCAAATCAAAAAATGCATGATGCCACCTCGGTATGTTGGGGCGTAAACTTTAACGAGTCATTAAACAAGGGCACCCACACAAATAAATAACTTTACTAATAAAACGTAATTTAAACCTGAGATCAAAAACATTGCTAAAGTTGGTATAATATGAAAACAAAATGATACAGAAGGATGCTAGAAATACTTTGCATCATACATGGGATGCAAACAAGTCCAAATACACTGACGGTGAAAGGTCATTAGGTACATTAGTCACGAAAACCCATGATTTTCTAGTATTCTTTTTGACAAAAGGTCCTCCTTATGTATAAATGTATTGAAAACAAGTTTAAATATTATCAATGACATCTGGAAAGCAAACAGTGCATAATTTCACTACCATTTATTGAAGCGAAAAATTGTATGGCCCACCAAAAAGGGTATCCATACAAGTAATAAATTTACTGATAAAAATCAAATTAAACCAATGATCAAAAGCAGTGCTGAAGTTGGCATAATGTGAACACTAAATGATACATGAGGATGCTGAAAATATTATTATTCATGTGTAAGGTTCATATAGGTCCAAAAAGTCACCGATGGCGAAAGGTCATTAAGTACATTAGTCGCGAAAACCCATGATTTTCTAGAATATTTTCTGGCAAATGATCTCTTTTGGTATAAATATATTGAATACAAGTTAAAATGTTGACAACTGACATCTGGTAAGCAAAATGTGCATGATGCCTCTTCCATATATGGGTTCAAAAATGTTTACGGCCTTTCAAGGAAGGGTACCCATACAATTAAATAACTTAACTGATAAAAACCCATTTAAACCAATGTTTAAAGCTATGGTTCAAGTTTGTATAATATGAACACTTAATGACAAAATAGGGTGCTAAATATTTTCTGTATTATATGAGGTACAAATAAATCCAAATACATTGATGACGAAAGGTTATTAAGTACATTTTGTCACGAAAACTCATGATTTTGTAGACTTCTTTCAAGTCAAATGATTTCTGTAAGTCAATATGTATTAAAAACAAGTTACAAATGACAAATGATTTATTTAGCACAAACACATTTACAATAAATGGTTAAGACCAATACAAACAAACAAAAACAGTCATACATGTGGGAGTCATAGTACATGTTATCAAATGCCAGTTGGGAAGCTCCTACTCAAAATAGAATCATCCCAAATGAATAGATGATACATTTACGGTTCATTCATTTAGTAAAATCCGTATCAGATCTGGAGCCCCCAGGGGTTTTGGAAATCTGGGGAGAATGGCTATCTATTTTCAGGGAGCTGGGGAACACTGGTAATTATTTTCAGGGATTTGGGGAGCAAGTTCATAGTTTTGGGGATTTAGGGAGCCCTGCAAAAAAGTAAAAAAAAATCTCACCTTAAAGGAAAAGCCTTCATTTTGTTTGATTTTTTCAAAAAAATTCTTTCGCAGACCCCCTCAGATATCTAAATGTATTTACTTTCCTGCTAACATGCTAATCTGGATTGTATTGATGACTGATAAGGCAAATTATTTTCACTATTGTGAAAAATTCGACTTAAAATTGTTGATTTTTAGGTTGATAATATCGTATTTGAGAACACTCAGAATGCGCCGTATTGAACCGATTTAATAAAAAAAATTCTTCACCCCTAGCATGAATCTGAATCCACATCATTACAGGATATATCTTTGCATCCGGTATGTAATATTTGCCGTAAAAAGCGTAAAGCCTCCATTTTTTGCATTTCTTTGGCTTCTGAGGGCTAATAACCCCCCCCCCCCCCGTGCCAAAGTGGGCATCTGGATTAATCTTAGAGAAAAATATGGCACGAAATTTGGGTTTTTGATTTATTATAAAAAAAAATGTTGATTATTAGGTTGATAATAACTTACTTTGGAACACTCAGAATGCACCAGACCCCACCATTTTTATCAGATTTTCCCCGGACCCCCCCTAGCACAAGTGATTATCAACATCATACCAGGGCTACCTCTACATCTGGTATGCAATTCTCTATCTAGGTAATTAGATGGGTTTTTTTTATTAAAACTTTGATGAATGTTGATCAGATATATTCTTGCTTGTTAAAACTGAAGGTAAACTTTCGTATAGAGCCTAATAGCAATTATTAAAAAACAACTCTCTAATGGTTACAAAATTAATGCTTTCACTTTATTTTAGAAAATCTAGTTTCATCTATTGGAAAAAAACAGCTGCCCCTCCCCCACCAGAAAACCAAATGGTCTAGCTGTCACTAATTAAAAAATCAAGTCTAGAGAGCATTCCTCCACAGTATCCATACCTATTCTACTAGGTACAGCAGCAGAATTTTAAGGATGGCCCCATACTTTGAGCTTTATCATGCATTCCATTGAAATAATTATATATCGTTTATTCCTTGGCCAAGGACTCTCTATTTATATAGAGTTTCCGTCCGTGGCTAAGCCCTATCTTTACATGTATAACGTAAAATATTAAGTAAATATTAAGTCATCTGCTCATGTATAGCTTCATAGTTTTTAAGTATGTGAATTTAATCCTATGGAAAGAACTTTACATTTTAGGGAGAATTGGCTTACATTTTGGGGGATTTGGGGAGAAGCTGAATTAATTTTAAAGATTTGGGGAGCAAAGGAAAAACATTTTCAGGGAGCTGAGGTACTTCTTTCTATCAGGGATTTGGGGAGATAACCCCCCCCGCCCCCCCCCCCCCCCCACCGGGCCTCAGATCTTATTAACGAATATGTGGGAAGAATTTTTGTCAAGGACATTTGCAAAATTGTATCAACTTTTTCATAAAGTATATCAACATGTGTCAGGAAAGAATTAAACTATTTCTTTTTTTGTTAAGAGATATCATATCTCCTTGACCATGAAAGTTCATCAAGTCCATTATCCACAAAACCACATATCATATATGTATATATTATACTTTATGAATGAGGAAGCACATGGCAGAATGGCATTGAGGCCGCTAATGATGAGCCAGTCTGCTACACCACACAAGTTGCTGAATGATTTATAATGTAAATATTCAATTGTGAGTATGCTCTTCTTCTTTCTGTAATAAACAGCCTTGTACAACCTGGTGTGTGCAATGTAGCAGTGCCACGGGAAGGAAACTTGTCTGAATATTTCCTCTATTTTGTCTTGTGAAGATGTTGCCAAATCAGATGCTGAAACTGATAAATCAGTGAGTGTGTTACGCCATGACGCATAAACTTCGGCATATTTTATTGGAACTAGTCATTCAAATGTCATATATAATAACTGAGTATGTCACTGTGAATTGTTGACAAATGCCTGGCATTCATAAAGTATGCCATGTGGTTTTGTGGATGATGGACTTGATGAACTTTCATGGTCAATGAAATATGATATCTCTTAACAAATAGAAGAAATAGAAATAGTTTAATACTTGCCTGACACACGTTGATATACTTTATGCAAAAGTTGGAACATTTTCGCCAATGTCCTTGGCAAAAATTATTTCCACATATTACATTAATAAGATCTGATACGGGTTTTACAAAATGAATGAACTGTAAATGTATCATCTATTCATTTGGGATGATCTTATTTTGAGTAGGAGCTTCCCAAATGGTATTTGATAACATTTTATCTTGTTTTTAATACATATGTACTTAAAGAAATCATTTAATTTAAAAGAAGTCTATAAAATCATGAGTTTTCGTGACAAAATGTACTTAATAACCTTTCGCCATCAGTATATTTGGATTTATTTGCACCTCATATAATACAGAAAATATTTTAGCACCCTATTTTGTCATTTAGCGTTCATAGTATTCAAACTTGAACCATAGTTTTGATCATTGGTTTAAACGGTTTTTTTATCAGTTAAGTTATTTAATTGTATGGGTACCCTTCCTTGAGAGGCCGTAAACATTTTTGACCCTACATATGGAAGAGGCATCGTGCACATTTTGCTTACCAGATGTCAGTTGTCAACATCTTAACTTGAATTCAATATATGTATACCAAAAGAGATCATTTGCCAGAAAATATTCTACAAAATCATGGGTTTTCGCAACTAATGTACTTAATGACCTTTCCCCATTGGTGTATTTGGACCTATATGAACCTTACACATGATTAATAATATTTTCAGCATCCTCATATATCATTTAGTGTTCACATTATGCCAACTTCAGCACTGCCTTTGATCATTGGTTTAATTTAATTTTTATCTGTAAATTTATTTCTTGTATGGGTACCCTTTTTGATGGGCCATACAATTTCTCGCCACAATAAATGGTAGTAAAATTATGCACTGTTTGCTTCACAGATATCATTGATAATATTTAAACTTGTTTTCAATACATTTATACATAAGGAGGACCTTTTGTCAAAAAGAATACTAGAAAATCATGGGTTTTCGTGACTAATGTACCTAATGACCTTTCACCGTCAGTGTATTTGGACTTGTTTGCATCCCATGTATGATGCAAAGTATTTCTAGCATCCTTCTGTATCATTTTGTGTTCATATTATACCAACTTTAGCAATGTTTTTGAACTCAGGTTTAAATTACGTTTTATTAGTAAAGTTATTTATTTGTGTGGGTGCCCTTTTTTAATGACTCGTAAAAGTTTACGCCCCAACATACCGAGGTGGCATCATGCATTTTTTAATTCGGGAGACACCTAGCTTTAATTTGATGTATGTTACTGCTTGTTACCCTGTGGGGACCACCATCTCGAAAACTAGCTCACTTTTTACTGCTTTGCTGCAGCACTATAAATGTAAGCAATCAATTCAATTTTAGAATTTTAATGGAATCATGAATACTTTTTTTTGCAAAGTTAACGTGAAGCCCAAAGGGCTTTACTTACTTTGCATAAGACCCAAAGTATTCATGATTCCATGAACATTCCAGAAATTGAATTCCTTTCTTAAAAACATTATTATTTTAAGGAGATGAACACAATTATCTGATAGCTTTCGTTCAAATCCCAATTCGTATCTTGCTTATGTATGTATGTAAACATGTATGGTTGCTAAAAGTTGAAATAATATAGGGATTAAACATGTTTTGTTATGCATTTACATCTGCTTAACCCTGAGGGTGCCGTTGAAACCCGAGTTTTAACGACCCCAAGGGGTCTAGCAGATGTTAGTGTATCAGAAAACCATGTTTGGTCGTTTTATTGCATAAAGTCATTTTGTCCCTTGAAAACTTTAGAAAAAAAGCTTCAAAAAGATCATATTTGTATTACTATAATCAGTGACCTATATAAGGTCTATGCTATAATGGCACACAAAAGTATGACTGATTTGTAGGTTTTGAAAACGCTTGTTCCAGAGCAAAGACCTACGTTCATTTCTATGCACGTTACTGTTGATAACGTCAATTTTTGTGACAGCCTAGAATGCGTATAGGTAAAGTACAAAAGCCATGCATCATCAGCACGTGAATTGCCTGATTATTACATGGGTTCTTGCTGGTTAAAACATGGCTGTTAATACCGTGTGACACCGCTTTTTGTGCAATAAGATATGTTTAAACCTAATTCTCTATCATCTTTTCTATTGATAAGATGTTAAAATAAGGAAGTAGGCAAAGATCATGATTCAATACAATCAAGAACCACACCTGATCCAGGACACCACATGGGAAAGGGACAAAAACACAAGAAAGTATCACATACAAAACAACCAAGAGTTCAGCCCTTTCCCAGCAGGTGATCACAAGGCTTCAATAAACAGGCAAGACAGCTTTAGGGACACAAAATATAAATAACAAGAGGGCCTCAAAGCCCTTGATCGATCACCTGAATTATGGCACTTGATGAGATGATGTATTGGACTGCGGCTATAGAGATATCATTTAAGAAAAGTATATTTTTAGCTCTGGTGGCCATGTTATTCAGCCAAGCCAAATATTCTGATCAATCTTCTTAGAGGGCATCATGGGGAATATTTCTGTTAAATTATTTTGAATTCAGACCAGTGTTTCAGGAGAACTTGTGGTTTCAAGATATTTCTTATCTAGAGCTCTGATGGTCCCTATATTTAGCAGAGCGGAACCATTTCAGCAATTTTTGTAGAAGGCATCATGAGGAAAAGTTTTGTGAAAATTAATTTGAAATTGGACCAGTGGTTGAAAGGGTTATGTCGTTTAAAGATATTTCTTATCTAGAGCTCTGGTTGCCCTTTTGTTTGGTGGAGTGTAACTGTTTATGCAATTTACGTAGATGCCATAATGAGATTCCGTGAAATTATTTTGAATTTGACAAGTGTTGCAGAAGTAAATGGCGTTTAAAGATATTTCTTATCTAGAGCTCTAGCTGCCTCTTTGATCAGCAGTGTAAAACTATTTGTAGAATTTTAGTAGAGGGCTTCATGAGGAACAAGTCTGTGAAATTATTTTGAATTTGGACCAATGGTTCAGTTAAGATGTTGTTAAACGATGTTTCTTATCTAGAGCTCTTGCAGCCATTTCGTTCAGCAGAGTGAAATCATTTGTGCAAGAGGGCATCATGAGGAACACTTCTGTGAAATTATTTTGAATTTGGACCAGTGGTTTCAGGTGAAAATGTCGTTTGAAAATATTTCTTATCGAGAGCTCTGGCGGATGGAGACCATTCGTGCAATTTTGGTAGAGGGCATCATGAGGTACATCCTGTGAAATTATTTTGAATTTGGACCATTGGTATAGGAGATGTCATATAAAAGTTTTTTTTATCTGGAAATCTGGCGACCCTCTTGGCGGAGCGGACACAGTATTAGGCATTAAGGGGACCAATCCTGTGAAATATTTTTAAATTTGTACCAGAGGTTCAGGAGGAGATGTCGTTCAAAGAAAAAAATGGACGCATGGACAGCAGACAACGGACGAAGAGTGATTAAAATTTAGCTAACCTTGAGCCTTCGGCTCAGGTGAGCTAAACAGGATCCACAAAAGGAATATCACCTTGGAACAGTTTGTATTTTTTTTACTGGAGGGATAAGTCAAATTAGTCTTCAATAATATAATTAAACAGCCACAGACAAATGCAGATACATATTAAGAACAACCAGAAAATCTTTGTTTATGGATTTTAGTCATTTTTGGAAGCTTAAAATCAAAACGATTCCACAATCAAATGGTAAATGCTAAATACCTACTTTTACGTATAAGACCAACTGCTGCAGCTTTTCCAAACAACTCATCAAGACCATCCTGTCAAAAAGAGGAACATGAAATTAAATAGAGGATCTCACACGAGTGCTCATGTTTTATTGAATGTATTAAACAAGTTGAGATAACACGTGAGGCTTGCCGCGCAATTTATCTGTTTTCGCATTGAGTTTAATAGATTCAATAATACATGGACAATATTGTAAGATTTTTATTATCACATGCCATTAAGTATAACTAAAATTGCATTTTGGGCATGATTTTGTTAGGATGTTGTCAACTTTTATGTAACGTTTTAATGGACATCATTTCGCAATGTTACGAAATCTGTAAACCACTGGTGGTTAATAGATTTTAATGCATGGCGATTTAACACTCCCCGACGTGACGGCATATGAAAATAATGCAGTAAAACAGGCAATACTGATAATTGCTGAAAGTGAACTTGTGAACTGTAACGTTTTCTATTTAAGGCTGGCGACATTTTGTCATACAACTAACAATGTTTTTAGAATAATTAAAAATATTCTTAATGTATAAAATAGCCATTTTAACTGCTTCATTACATCCTTAATCTTAAAAAAAATTCTAATAATAAAACTAGAGTAGCTGAAGGTCCTGAAGCGCTTACCTGATCTCCTTAAATCAATGTCAACTTAGATCTATTATTTAAAAATATTTTGTTTTACCATATATAGGTGTAGCAGCCATTTGGTAATGTAACTATAATTTGTATAAATTTTGGCTTAAATATCTTAATAAGTATTCATATGAAATTTGAGTTCAATGCGACCAGTTTGTCTGCATGTGATTTTTTTACCCTTTACACTACTTTACCTCATAACTTGGTTACAGATATAGTGGAGCAGATAGCTGGCAAAATATTTCACTTGTGCATAAAAGCATCAAATTTGGCATACTGGCTCTTTATTTAGTACTTGAATAGGCAATATCGTTGGCCATTCAGATTTTGGCCATTTTCAAAATGGCCACCGCGATTTTCGAAATGGCGTCATTTTACATAATGTTCACCTGTTTTTCTTATTCATATGTCATTTGCATCTCTAATTTTCTTTGAAATAACCAATAAAATTATGTAAAGCATACGATCCAAATTTGAATTAGTGCATATGTACACTGCGCATGCGCCAAATCTGCCATACTTTTTGAAATAGCGTCATTTTTCATTTTTTAGCATTATAATTTTCTTTTAAAATAACCACATTTACCTGAAACATTTACCTTTGCCAGAGTAACATACTCTACAACCAAATGTGAGTAGTTCTTGACATAATGCTGCTTTTGGTGCCAATCATGTCCAGTGTGGGACTTAAACTCCGCTAGCTTTGTCCCAACCCCAAATGGATGGCGATGGTAAAGTTACCGACTTGCATAGCAATGCCCCTAATTATGTCGTGCTTGATATGCTCAATATGAGCGGCTTTTGAGGGAGGAATTCCATTATATGGACGTTGCTTACGAGTAAAAGGTCTAGATGGGCCTCATTTACTTTATTGGTACTGGTGGAACGACCATACATGATGGCAACAAATTCCTCAAAGACACCGATTTCATTCTCGGGCAAATTACCACAAAGTGAGCTAAAGCAAAGGCATACCTCTGTTGTGTCCTCAAACACATTCCAGGCCTGCCATACAGTCTTTTTACCTTTTCCAACAAATGCTGACACGATATTACAGGACAACATTTTCCTCCTTAGTAACAACCGTACTTGAGTCTGTATTATTGAATGCAATTTTGTCTGCTACAAATGAAGAGTTCAGTCTTGTTTTCATTGCACTGAAGAAAAGTGTTCCACGCATGTGGTGGTCTAGTGTTTCCAGTCACTTTTCCAGTCACTTTCCTTCTAGTTTCACCCTTTAGACTATCTTCATTGTAAACATCGAATAAAACACCTACCCTCAAATGGTTTTGTGTAAAAGATTTGATGTGTGGAAGGATAACGTCATTGGCATTTGTCATCCCGTGGCCAGTTTTCAATTTAGGCATCAACTGTGATTTTACTTCAGTATTCAACATATAGTGAGTGAGTATGACCAGGAAATACCACAATCACACACTACATACCAACCCACAGCACCGTGAGGCGTTTGTCTAGGGTATAAAAAAGATGTTACCTCCTTTATTTTATCCATTGTGGCTACTGAATGAGTTTGTTCTTGAAATACCGGCAGCAATTATGAAATGCTGATGTGGCACTCTCCAGTTCGACGAATGATATGCAGACAATGATACCATCTCATCATCTAACACTTCATTGGTCAAACTTACAAACTGAAGCCACTTACACTCAAAACAGAGGTTTCGAGTGAGATAGGTGTCGGTAAAATAGGCAGATTTGTTTTTGATTTCAAGAATGCTGGTTTTATATTTGTGTACGTTTCTGGGAGACAGCTAATAGCTTTTGACGTTGGTTTTGACCTTTAAATTCAAACGTTTGAGAATTGGAGGGTGGTGACGAAACAGGATGATGAAAAACAGATCTACAGGTGACATGAAATGTAGCTGTGGCTGTTGTAGCAGAAAAAAATTGTGATTGATGTCAACCGCAGACGTTGCAAATAATCATTTTTTGGCAAAATGGCTGGACAAACAACGCCATCTTCCATAAATTGACTAAAAACAGATTCACCAAGCTGAATAGATATTTTCAACACTCGGTCATATTAAATGCAAATTTCATGCTGAAACTGGGCATCTATCAGTCGGCACTATCTTGTTTTTGCGTACAGGAGGAGACCAATATATATAGCAAATGAAAGTTCGCGGTCACTGGAATGTCTATTGTGTTGAAATATTTTTGTCCCTTTTCTGTGACTGTTAAGTTCTGCTAGGCCATTCTCTATTTGAGACTCGATATCAGGTCCGTGCTCAACCATATACATGAGTTCAACTTAAGATTGTGGAACAGAATCAAAATCTCTATCAAAATAACCGAAGAATTTCTTCTGTTAAGAAAATATTTCTGCCAACATTTTCACTTACTTTAGCAAGACACATGGCATCAGAAATGTCACAGGAAGTAAAAAGGGCTGGCCCAACATCTTTTTTAAAAAAAACAGTAAAACCTCACAACCTTTGATGCAAGCTTTGAGCTAAGTAATTTGGACAACAACTTTTTTCAGATATGTTCTATTCTATGTTGAATTTCTTTTGAACAGTTCCAAAAGTAAGTGAGTATGACCAGGAAATGCTACACTCACTAACTACAGACCAACCAATGACACCATAAGGAAGAGTCGAAGAACAATAACAGCGATATGACATTCAGAACACAACAAAATTCAAGCAACCAGCTCTCTTTTCCCCAGCGAGATGATTGTAAAACTAGAAAGGACATCGACACTAAATAAACCCCCACAAACAATGGGAGCAACAAAAAACAATGAATAAACAACAGAAGTGCCACCACCTTAGAACGGACAGCAGCCCAAGCTCCCGGGGGCTTAAATTAATTTTACTGGTCATATCTTCACCCTAGATTCTGCTGTTGTAAACCACAAAATTAGTTTAGCTCGCATGGAGGTTTCCTTACTTATGCAATGTCACCACAGGGAATCAACCAAATCAATTAACAAACTGTGAGAAAAGGGCTCTCAACATACAGACTTTTTATTACAGACGGTTGGAGCCAAAGAAAACCCACAGCTGAGCCACGGAGGGCCCAGCCTCAAACAAACATCAGGCACCGGATTTGAGTCTGGATTCGTACAAATTGCACTGGTCAGCTAGTGGAAATAACAAACCTCCTGTGCTTTCATTATATGAGCCACTAGCTCTGCAAAAACAATCTTGTTGATTTCACCATTGGCGTCTGCGTCTTCTCGTCCTTAACTGGGATCTTTCCTTGTTGTACAACGATGTCAGGCATGCACAATGATACTTTAGGTCTTGGGCCACACATCTCCTGCGCTTAATTTTTCTAAAAGTTTCTGATCTTGCAAGTTCTGTGCACACTGATGGAGCATTGATTAGTTGCATTGTCATAGCTTCATGAAATTCAGCACGGGATGCTTGATTCTCACAGAGGAAACAGTCTTCAAGATTTGAGGAAAGTGTTTCTGCTGGTACAGTAGAACATTTTTCTTGTAAATTTTGAAGATGCTGCATGGTACATCAGGGAGGCTGATGTCTCTTTTGAGCTCTTTGAAGTTTTGTGTTATTGAACATGCATGAATGAGAGAGATAGGCATTTCACTGATTTTGGAAAACTCGCAGATGTTTTGTGACAATGTTCCTGATTTTGCTAGATTATTTAATGGAGATGATTTGAGTGCCTCGCATTTTTCTCCCTGACAAATAAAACATTTCAACAAATCTGGGATCTGCTTCACCTGAGCAGACAACGAATGTTTATTTTTTCCCATAACTACTTAACCAATAATCAGACAAAAATATTAATCAAAGAAATGGCTTGGTAATATATTATAAACAGTATCTAAATATTTAAATAGTTGATATAGGCCAAAGGCGAGGGACTACCATGTACAAACATACACTTTTATGTATGGGATACAACTGGGTTCGATGATGGAATTCCTACACACAGTCTGATCGTTCATCCAGTATTATTCAACTCCCGTGCGGTCTGTTCACCATCTAAGGGACCAGAGCACCGTCTATCAAGGTTCGACTTTCCCGCGTTGGCACACTCCTGGATATTCGGTACGACATCATACGCTTGTATAGGGTGGATCGTGCTGTTTTTGGGAGACTTTATTTTTAAATAATTACAACTGTCATAACAATTATTGAGATCCGTTAATCTGATTGGTCGAGACCAGTCATCTGATCACATTGGCCTGTATTTAATTTTTCGATGAACCCGTTCCGTATTCATGAGGGGCGAGGCGATTCACAACAGAACTACTTTTGTGATACTGTGCAATGCTTCTATGAAGAGAAATGGACAGCCTGCAACTACTGACACTTTACCTTACACTTACACAAATATTTTCAGGTGGAAAAGCAAAGATTAAATTACATGCGACGCCTAAATTAACAGAAGGCCTGGTCATGCCGATCAACTGTCTGCTGCGATCTTTTAAGTTTCCCAGTCTGCAAAATGATGCGATTACCTCTCGAATCGTTACATATGTCATATGTTTTCAGTCGATCCCCACAATAGAATCGTTTCTAGAACTTACTGACTGTTGCCTGGTTTATCCAACATTTTTTTTTGCAATTCGTCTTTGCTTTCTTTAAACACTCAATAAAGTTGGCACAGTTTCTTCTTGCTGGGGTCATTTCTTTTCCTTTCCAAGCCATTTTGACAGATGATACTTTCGTCACCAATGTAATGCTATATCCGATGACCTAACTATCGTACACATTCTAATGAACACCCATGTCAAGTATTTTCGGTTGTCACTATAAAAACGGGATTCTTGTCGCTGAAATGTAGTTGGAGAACGGCCGCCATTTTGTTTTTGAACGTCGTAACGTCTACATACGCACGTCATAGTCTTAATGCGTAAAACGTTCGGGCCTATTAGCTCAAAACTTAATTTTTAGGAATTATCCTGAATAAGAAAGAGTAACGAAAGAAGTTTTAATTATAAGAATTAAAAATTATTTTTCTGCGTTTCACTGAGGTATGAAATGTCGTTCAAATTACATCTAATTTCAGCATAAAAACCTTCGGTTTTCATGCAAATTAGATGTTATTTTCCCGACATTTCATACCTTAGTGAAAAGCAGAAAAATAACTTTCAATTCTTAAATAAAACAAAGCTAACACTGAACCCCATGCCAGCATCACGGCAATAAATTGCACTGTTAAGCCTTGGTAGTGTACGCAACATATTCTTTAATCAAGTTCACATCTTAAAACTTACGCATTTAGGATCTAAATTACGTTATAATAAAGTAATTTAGCCTTTATTGAATCGCAGAATGATGAAAATAGCTTGTACAAAGCTAAGGTATGCTAAAATATACCCATAAACAGCTAAACAATGATAAATATGACTGCAAATAGACAATACATGACGCTAGGCAGTGTTAAAATGTCGCCATTTTGTATTAGCGGTCGCGATTTTGAAAATGGCGGAAAACGTGATGGCCAACGATGATTTTTGAAACAGTATGATCTGACAAACATTTGTGCCAAATTTCATGCTTTTATCCACAAGTGAAATATTTTGGTGACATTTTGATGTTAGCCGCTCCACTAATATACTTATTGATCTAATTGAAAGTACCTTCCGAAGCGAAGGCTCTCCTTACAGATATCCAAAAGGCTTTGAGGCGTGACTAATCCTATTAATATTAAACTAATCCTAACAATAGGGGTGCCAGGTGTTTATTAACGTTTCAATAAAATGTTTTCAACGCACAAAGTCTACACCCGCACTGGCGCAGTCGGCTAGATCGAATGTACCGTGTGTAGTCATATTTTTTGTTATACAAATGTACCTATGAATCGAAGTTCAAGCGTTCGAGCACCATCGATGGCATGCATTTTTTTCAATTTGCACGATAAAAGCGTGGCCTTTTTCACGCAATAAGCGCTTTTTTGAATCATTGTATAGTTTGTTAGTTACAAGACTTAAAAAGATCATAAAAATGCCTGTTGTATGGAAGTTTAGCGAGGCTGCTCGAAAAAATGTTGAGAATGTGTACAAGTTCTTCGTGGAGGAGAAGCAGTATGGTCTTAAGATGTTAGAATGCACCTGGGATCGGACTGCGGCTCTGACCGGAGTGAGCAGAGCCACTGCTCAGAGAATAATAATCCAGAAGGTTAAATTGCCATCTTCGATGATCGCTTGGCTACTGGGCATCTGTCATTGCTAGGGATAAGATGCCCGAACCTGTTTTCATCATTCTGATTGAAAATTATGAAGAAACCGACACGACAGACGAGCTCGAGGACGACATGAGTTGTTACACATCAACATGCATTGTTCAGATATGTAATATTTATGAATAAATGAATAAATATATATGAAATAAAATGATTGACAAAAAAACATGTTAAAGAAAAACACCATTCAAAAGTTCGAAAACTAAACAAAATGCCACGAAACATATTAACTAAAAAACATATGGATTATGCAGTGCTCGAACTCACATCACAGCTTTTTGCCTTAAGTATTTATAAGCCCTCTGTGTAACCAATTGCGCCACTGCTGATTGTATGATTATGCCGAAATAAAAAAAAGGATTTAACAATAATTTTCAACGTAAAATGGTACCCGTTTCAGATCAACCTCCCCTTTTGAAATGGAATGATCCTATCCAAAGGTCATTGGTCAGAGGTCGTGGTAGATCTATACATTGCATGTAATGTCAGAAATGTATTTTTGACTTCAGAACGGCTGAGGAAATATAACGCCTGGTCCTGTCAAAATGTATGTGATGAACTTACCTTTTTGATGGACAGCATTTTTATACAAGTTGTCACTTAGTTTTATAGGCAAGTTGTAGGGATTTCTATGGGCACTCATTGTGCTCCCTTGGTGGCAGATTTGTTCTTGTATTATTATGAGAGGGACTTTATGTCTCTTTCTGATGATAAGCAGGCTTATATTATTATGGTTTTCAACACAACATCCAGATATTTGGATGGTATTTTAAACATAAATAACTCTTTCCGAAATAAAAAGGGATTTTTCGATGGAATTCCCTTTTTTGATAGTAAAACATAAATATGGATAAAATCATATTTGAGTTTTGCATCGTTATAGAGTACAAGAATGATTGTACAATATAATTTATTTTTCATATGAACAGAGGAAATTTCCTCTATTGTGACTGCTCACAATGCAGAAATTGATGTCCTTAAAATATGTTCTAAGTAGTGTATTTGCCCTAATAGTTTAAAGAAAAGTTCAAATATCATTTTATATACCATGTAGAAATCGGTTTACAACAGAGGAAATTTCCTCTGTTCTGACAATGGGACAAGTCTTCCTTTAATCACAATCAGATTTTCATCTTATTTCATAACAGAGGAATTTTCCTACATTTTACTTTCTGTATCTCAACAATATATAAAAGGAGTGACCTTTACAACAGAGAATTTTCCTCAGTTTAGTAGTTCGAAAATTTCCTATAGTGACTTCACGAACTGATTGATTTTACATTCTAGTCATAACTTAAAAATTACCAATTTCCAACAGAGGAATTTTTCTCCGTTCGGTAATTCAACAATTTCCTATTGCGAGAATTAAGAGCCTATTTTCCTATAATAAAAATGAAGAACCCTGTTTGTTATCATTTCCATCTTAATCATAACTTAAATGTTTCCACTTTTCAACAGAGGAATTTTCCTTCGTTTTCCAGTCTGTATCTCGACAATTAATAAAAGGAGAGAAAATTTTACAACAGAGGAATTTTCCTCTGTTCAATAGTTTGACAATTTCCTATAGTGACTTCCAGAACCGAAAGCCTAACTTGTTTGACATTCTAGTCATAACTTAAATATTACCAATTTTCCAACAGAGAAATTTTCCTCCTTCGGTAATTCAATAATTTCCTATTTAGAGAATTACGAGCCCACTTTCCTATAATGAAAATGAAGAAATCGGTTTTGCTATCATTTCAATCTTAACATAAATATCCATCATATCTTAAATGTTTCCAATTTTCAACAGAGGAATTTTCCTCCGTTTTCTATTCTGTAGAATATCAACAATAAATAGAAGGGATGACCTTTACAACAGAGGAATTGTCCTCTGTTTAGTAGTTCGCCAATTTCCTATAGTTACTTCCAGAACTCCAAACCCAACTTGTTTGACATTCTAGTCAAAACCTAAAATCCAACCTTTCAACAGAGGAATTTTCCTCCATTTGGTAATTCAATAATTTCCTATTGCGAAAATAAAAGCCCACTTTCCTATAATGAAAATAAAGAACCCTGTTTGTTATCATTTCCATCTGAACATAAATATCCATCATAACTTAAATGTTTCCAATTTTCAACAGAGGAATTTTCCTACATTCTTCATTCAGTTTCTCAACAATCAATAAAAGGAGTGAATTTTACAACAGAGGAATTTCCCTCTGTTCAGTAGTTCTACAATTTCCTATAGTGACTTCCACAAATCCAAACCCAACTTTTTTGACTTTCTAGTAAAAACATTTTCCTCTGTTTGGTAATTCAACAATTTCTAATTGCGAGAATTAAGAGCCTACTTTGTTCAATATTTCTGTCTTACATTAATTACAGTTTTAGAACAGAGGAATTTTCCTCCATTCAGTAGTTCTATAGATTCCTATAGTGACGTCCAGAACTCAGAGCCCAACTTGTTTGACATTCTTGTAATAACTTAAATATTACCAATTTTAGAAAAGAGGAATATTCCTCTGTTCGGTAATTCAATAATTTCCTATTGAGAGAATTAGGAGCTCAATTTGTTCAACATTTCTGTCGTACATAAATTACAGTTTAACCTCTAAAGCGTCAGACAGTTTGACCCCTATCAGGTCCAGACAGAATGTCGGGCCTGATCTGGGTCCAAATTGTTCGAAAGGGTTATCAACAGATGACAATGTCATGTTTAAGTTTAACGAATATTAAACAAGTTGGACTCAGAGTTCTGGAAATCACTTAAGGAAATTGTCGAACTACTGAATAGAGGAAAATTCCTCTGTTGTAAAATTCACCCCTTTTATTGGCATGGAGATACAGAATTGAACACGGAGGAAAATTCTTCTGTTGAAAATTTGAAACATTTACGTTTTGATGGATATTTATGCTAAGATGGAACTGATAATAAACAGGGTTCTTCATTTTCATCAGAAGAAAATGGGCTCTTGATTCTCGCAAAAGGAAATTGTTGAATTACCGAACGTAGGAAAATTCCTCTGTTGGAAAATTGGAAATATTTTAGATTTTGACTAGAATGTCAAACAAGTTGGGTTCGGAGTTCTGGAAGTAACTATAGGAAATTGGCGAACTACTAAACAGAGGAAAATTCCTCTGTTGTAAAGGTCACTCCTTCTATTCATTGTTGATATTCTACAGAATAGAAAACGGGGGAAACTTCCTCTGTTGAAAATTGGAAACATTTAAGATATGATGACTATTTATGGTAAGATTGAAATGATAGCAAACCGGTTTCTTCATTTTCATTATAGGAAAGTCGGCTCTTTACTCTCCAAATAGGAAATTGTTGAATTACGGAACGGAGGAAAATTCCTCTGTTGGAGAATTGGTAATATTTAAGTTATGACTAGAATGTCAAACAAGTTAGGCTCTCAGTTCTGGAAGTCACTATAGGAAATTGTCGAACTATTGAACAGAGGAAAATTGCTCTGTTGTAAATTTTTCTCTCCTTTTATTGATTGTCAAGATACAGAATGGAAAACGGAGGAAAATTCCTCTGTTGAAAAGTGGAAACATTTAAGTTATGATTAAGATGAAAATGATAACAAACAGGGTTCTTCATTTTTATTATAGGAAAATGGGCTCTTAATTCTCGCAATAGGAAATTGTTGAATTACTGAACGGAGGAAAATTCCTCTGTTGGAAATTGGTAATACTTAAGTTATGACTAGAATGTAAAATAAATCAGTTCTGGAAGTCACTATAGGAAATTTTCGAACTACTAAACAGAGGAAAATTCCTCTGTCAGATATACCCTTCAGAGCTCCAATTAAATAAAAGCTAATACCTCAGATACCAAAACCACATTATTGACTTGCATTTGTCCTTTTCTAATGATTTTGTTTCTATCAAAATTTTGATAAACATGACAATTTCAAATTCAAAATTGTTTATTTCCAATTTTAGATGGTGATGTTCCTCGCGCTACATCCTATGGAGTTTATATTTCTCAACTCATCCGATTTGCTAGAGCATCAAGCGATGTTGTTGGCTTCAACAAACGCATGAAACTGTTAACTCAAATTGAAACTTTTTAAACAAGGCTATCGGTATCATAAACTTTGAAAAACTTTTTTTTCTAAATTGTATAGCTGATACTATGATTTTATATCTAAATTCCATGTCGGACTTAAATCTCTCTTGCGCTAGAGTTTTTAGAAACCTGGGTTTTATGGCAAATTAGTGTATAAATTAAAGAAAATTGTTGGCACTAGTAATTTTTTCAGCGCATTTTATTAAAATAATTTCTCATTATAAATAAAATTTGTTATAACATTAATGTAATGCAATGAACTGCATGTTTGGGGTCAACCCAATCAAGTATGGCAACTTTGCTTTCCTATTTAATTGCAAGCCAGTGGGTTGGACCTCAAATTCTATGATGGCTCCGACTGCAAGACTTACATGTATCTATAGTTGAGATGGTTGAGACCTGATGCTGCGTCTGTTTTGGCCTACTGGGTTTTAACTGTGGGATATGTTTTGCTACGGTATTCAGTTGTAAGTATGGTTGAGTCCTTTATCTATGATTTATCTCCTTTTTGTATCTTGATTTATATGAACTAGGAGATGATTCATGAATAAGTTTGGGATCTTTCATGCAAACTAAACATCTATGTGTCTTGATCCACATTTTAATTAAGGGTGAGGTTGGTACTATGAAACTAGTTTAAGACCTTCAGTAATTTTCTTTAAGACTGTTCCAAGGCGATGATTTATCTCCTTTTTGTATCTTGATTTATAAGAACTAGGAGATGATTCATGAATAAGTTAGAGATCTTTCATGCAAACCAATCATCTGTATGCCTTGATCCACATAAGAATTAAGGGTGAGGTTGGTACCCTGAAACTAGTTCAAGCCCTCGAGTAATTTCCTTACTGACAGTTCCTAGGGCGATGTTTCTTTTGTGGATCTTATTTTCTATGTGTATTTGTCTTTGCCATACTGCTATGTCTGTTTCTTTCAGCCATGAGGTCACCTATTGGGAAAGGGCTGACCTCTTGGCTCTTGTATGTGGTGTTTTCTTGTGCTTTTGTCACTTCCCCATACAGTGTCTTGAGTAAGGTGTGGTATATGATTGTATCCATTACTGACCATTGCCTACTTTCTTACTTTCAATTGGCCCAGTGGTTTCTGAGAAAACTATGCTTTGATAAATTAATCACATTTTAATATAAATGACCTTGGCTGAACGACCATGATCATTGGAACTTATTTCTAGTCACTATCTCATTAGGTTAAACCTATCAAGTGAGAATATCCACTTTGGCTTCAACAGTTTTTAACTTTTCAATTTTCCCCATTTGAATGCATTAGGAAGCAAATTTTACCTTGAGGTTAAGAAGGTCAAGGTCAACCTAGGATCGTTATTTGAACGAATGTAGTTGGCCAATTATTTTCGATGATACTTGGCAATTCCTGAGGTCATCACACTTCTGGTTCTAGAGTAGAAGATTTTTAAAGGTCTCTTTTGCCGTATTTGGCGTGGCGGGGCACTTGGCAATGAGACAAAACAATTTGCATAAATTTTGGCTAACTGATTGTAAGGAGTCTTCATATGAAATTTGAGTTCAATTGGCATATGGTTTCTGGGAAAAACTATATTTTAGATAGTAATGTGACGCAAATATCAGCGACATTAGCTGAAAGGTCAAATGTCAACCTTGACATATGGAACGTATTTATAGCCATTGTCTCATTAGGTTAAACATATCAAAAGATAATAAACATGTTGGCTTCAACAGTTTAAAAAAAACAATTTTACAAATTTCTGTCACATCAGAGCAGCGTTCTCACAGCGATCCCACGGCGTCCAAGAAAATTCAGATCATCAAGGCGCGTGTAGACGATTACAAATATCTCCACAGCAACGCATTGGCATCGCCAGTGGACCCTGTGGGACCTCATAGATTGCCGACCGATGGTGCGCACTTTGAGCATGCTCAAAACAAACGCCATGGCTCGGCGTGGCAACGGCATTCTAAAAGAGCGAAGTTGGTTCGCCGTATGGTCACCAGAACCGCGCAGTAAGATCTCTACAACACAGTAAGACCTCCACTGGCACCCACAAGGGTCGTTGTGCAAACGCCTTGGTCATCCCTGGTGTTTACATGGCTATTGTACAGTGTTCATTGAGATGTCACTGCAGGAATTTTTCTTTTTCAATGTAGAGCCAAATATCGACCCTTTCCCAACCACAAATTGAGCAACAGCTTTACAAAATGATGAAAAAAATATTTCCAACCTCCATTTGGGTAAAAATTCCGTGAAAACCGCATTAAAAATAGGAAAGTTGCAGATGTTTGAATTCACATTTTA
This sequence comes from Loripinus fragilis, assembly GCA_964019695.1. NCBI lineage: Eukaryota > Metazoa > Mollusca > Bivalvia > Lucinida > Lucinidae > Loripinus > Loripinus fragilis. The sequence continues at coordinate 122,374 of OZ026515.1, read as the reverse complement.
ATGGAAAAATTCATAGTAATGTAAAGCTTTACACTGATAATTTGTTATTTGGTATTGAGATTTTGTCAGTTTAGACAGATAATCCTAATAATAATTCCATAATTTCCATGGCACAAGTGTTATTTTCCAAAATTCAACAGGCCCCTAGCCATAACTTTTGGAAGTCAGGACACTGCATCTTCAACACGCCGTCAGTGCAGTAGGGACGTCGTGAAAGCGCAGTGCATGCATTGTGAGTGCCAAGATAGAACACCGTGTGAGCTCTGTAGCAACGCCATGGTTACTGTTAGGACGATGTAAGGAAGCAGTGAAAGTCATTTTCGCGAAAAATATCAAGATTTCTTGACATCTTACAGCGCTGGAAATTTAAACAACCCTGTGCCAACGCAGTGGAAACGCGACCTGGTGTGACAGGGGCTTTAGGAAGCAAATTTGACCTTGACTTTAAGTAGTTCAGGGTCAACCTAGGATCATCATTGCAACAAAATGTAAGTGACTGTGATCAGAAAATATCACAATCACATACTGCTGACCAACCCACGGCATCATGAGGAAGAGCCACAGAACATTTAAAGTAACAATACATCTTTAAGACAATAATAGCAAAGCAACCAGCTGTATCTTCCTCTTCAAGGTGATTGCAAAACTAGAATGTACACAAAGTAATGCATAAAAATACAACGACAAATACAGAACGTCCACAAACAATGGGAAGTACATCCAACAATAGATCAACAACAACAGAACTACCACCTTAGAACGGACAGCAGCTTCAGCCACTGGGGTGCTTAAATGCATTTAACTAGAGCTAAACTTCCCCCTAGATTCTGTTGTTGCTAAAACGAAAATTGTTTATCTCGCATGGAGAATTCCTAACTAAAGCAATGTATCATCACAGGGAAACAATTAAATCAAATGAACACATTATGATAATACAAAGAAAAGAGGTCATGACTGGCAGATAGTCCGGGCTAAAGAAAACCTCCATTTAAGCTATGTTGGGCCCAGCCAACAACAAGCATTGGGCTCCAACCAACATATTAAAGCTTTCGTCAGGGCTGTCATTAAGTCTGAGGCCTGGCCAATCGTTGTGCAATTAAAGAGGAAAATAGCCATCAACTGTGATTGGGTTCAAAACCAGGCATGCTGACTGTTGCATGATATCCATGTTGTATCCCACTCCCTTATAACGTTTAATAATCTTTTTAAATTGATCACTAAAATTAGGCTGTCTAACATTCTTTTTAATTTATAAACTAAATTGCCATAAAATACAGGTTCTGATATGCCTTGTTGCAGATGAGTTTTAAGCAAATATTGTTTTTAAAATTCAACTCTGAGTGTCAGTAATAAAATTTAGAAAAAAGCTTTACTGGGTTTATGGTATTGATGACCTTGTTTAAGGAACTTAGAAGTCAATATTGTTTTCTATTGCTGAAGTCATCAACATGTAAACAAACTCTTGCAAAATGAATAAGTTACAAATGCATACACCATAGGAAGGGGAGCGAAGAACATCTCCATCAACAAATGGAAAATTAGCTGTTTCAAAATTAAAGTCGTCCAGTTTATCATAAATTTTGGTTGAAACTATGCGCCGTTTGTAATGTACAAGTCTAAGTCCAAAAAAGGGGCTTCTGTATCTGAAGGATTCAAATTTTTCAACTTAAGTTGAGTGGGATATATCTGATTTACCATTTGTGCAAAAAAAGGATTATCAGTAATAAGCAAGTCATCTAGATATCTTGAGGAAGAGTTAAATGCTTCAACAACATCTGCTTGATTATTGTCAGAAAGAGACAACATGAAGTCTCTCTCATAACACAATAAAGACTAATCTGCAACAAGAGGAGCACAATTAGTACCCATGGGAATACCTACAATTTGTCTATACAATGTTGAGCCAAATCTTATAAATATATTGTCCAAAAGATGATGGAGAGCGTCACAAACTTTCTGACATGACCCTAATTTAAATCTTTTAGGTTGTTCAGAAGTGAAATATGCGCTTTTCTCATTACAAAACAAATAAAGTGAACCCTCTCTGTTAAAAGTTTGTTCAATTAAATCAGTTATTTTTTCTTTGATAAGATTATGAGATATGGTAGCATAGAGAGTAGATGAATCAAATGTAGATATACTAGATTTTTTTTTAAATTTGTTAAGAATCTCACTTGGGTTTCTACCAGACCAAAATAGATTTCTACCGTTTCTGTAAAAAACAGTTCCACAATATTTTATAACATGGTTTTTAATTGCAGTAAGGCAAAAAGTCAAAATCATCATCGACGACTCAGTAATAGTACATGAGCTAGAGTTAGCAATAAAACATGACTTATAGGGTATTTATGAAGTTGTGGTAACCAGTATGATGTAGGAAGCTTGCTATGATCTTCATCAACAAATACACCAAACTTAGCAGCCATATGACAGCGATGTCTATAAACGACATAGTTCTTGTCAAGCAAATTATGCTCATAGGTCTTATCAGTGCCAAGTTCTTGCTTTAGGATGTTAATGTAGTACATTTTTCATACTACCACAACGTTTTAGCAGCCTTATCTGCAGGCGCTTAAACAAATTTCCTAGGGAATTCCTGGACCCCTTTCTTCAAATTTCTAAAAGTGAATTTAGGTTTAGGTGTAAGAAGATCGAAATTATTTCAATCAAAAGAATATCTACTATCACTTATTTTAGAAATATTTAAGTAATCAAAGTATTAGGTTCAACATACTCTCACTTGCACCGTCGATTGTAAAATTCTAAAGATTTATAAAACCTTTGTTAAAGTGATAAGCCACGCCCCCTGGCGGCCAATATTTTGACAGATCACATTTCTTGTGGCCTTTTTTGTAGAGGGTCCCCTAATAATCATTTCTGCCCAACCATTTTCAATTCTGATCATTGGTTTTAGAGAAGATGTTCAGAGTTTCTTACATACGTACATAAGGGAAACTCGTTATGCCCCCTGTCGGCCATTATTTTTTGACAGATCAAATTTGTTTTAGCTATTTTTGTTGCCATTCAGACCACTGGTTCAAGAGGAAAAGATGTTCAAAGTTTCTTACATAGCTACATAAAGGAAACTGGCCATGTCCACTGTTGGCCATGTTTTTGACAGATCAAATTCGTTTTAGCTTTTTGTGTAGAGTCACCTAATAACCAGTTCTGCCAAACCATTTTCAATTCTGATCATTGGTTTTAGAGAAGATGTTCAGAGTTTCTTACATACGTACATAAGGGAAACTCGTTATGCCCCCTGTCGGCCATTATTTTTTGACAGATCAAATTCGTTTTAGCTATTTTTGTTGTAGATTTTCCAGTGTTTATTTCTACCCAATCATTTTGAATTCTGATCACATATTTCAGAGGAGACGATTTTTTTGAGTTTGCCTTACCACAATACGCCACGCTTGCCATGTTTTTGACAGTTCAAATTTATTTAAACAATTTTGTAGAGGTTCACCTAATAATCATTCCTGTGAAGTTTGGCTAAAATTGGCCTAGTGGTATAGGAGGAGTTGTCATTAAAAGCAAATTGTTGACAACGCACAACAAAGACAGACATTGACTGATCCCAATAGCTCACTTTGTGCACTTTATGCTCATATGAGCTAAAAAGCATTTTTCTCTTCTGAACAACCCAAGCGATACAATTTATGGTCTTCTCAAAGAGGTTGTGCCAGTCTCCATTATCTTTTGGATGTATAGACAAATTGTTGGCATTCATGTGGCTACTATTTGTGTCCCTATTGTTGCAGGGTTATTTCAGGTATGGTATGAGCGTGACTTCATGCTGTCTCTTTCTGACAAGATTCAGTCTAATGTTGTTGAAGTGTTCAACTGTACTCTTCAAGATGTCTTACTGAATATTGATGATCCTGAATTTGAACAAATGGTAAGCCAGATTTATCCAGCTGAACTCTTTTTTAATAAAGCAAATTCGTATGGGGAAGGGTCGTAACTAAGGTTGTGAGAACTCGTGACCCAACCCCATTGCTGTATAAAATTTTGCAATAAAATATGTTTATACTTAAGCACATTCGTCTGATACTGAAGGTTTTTTTTAACTTGGACTTGTCTATAACTAATGGTTTTATCTAAAATTTATGACAAACAAGATAATTTTAACGTTTAAATAGTTTATTTCCCATTTCTGGATGGAGATATTTCTCGCTCTCCTTCGTATGGTGTATATATTTTGCAGCTAAATCGTTCTATATATAAGTGCTTTCAACAACATAAACCATTTTTGACTGCTTAGTTGCTGAAACAGGGCTATCCAATTCAACTGGGGGGTTTCTATAGCTCTGACAGTCTGTGAGTTGAGAGCCATTTTCTTTGTTTCAGCACAGTTTGTTAATTGATTTGGTTGTTTCCCTGTGATAATACATTGAAGAAGTTAGGAAACCTCCATGCGAACTAAATATTATTTTTTTTTACAACAGCAAAATCTACGGTGAAGACTTGGCCAGTAAAATTCATTCAATACCTCAGGATCACCATTTGGCATAAAGAGGCTTGGCAATCCTTGACATTCTGACTTATATCAATTCTTACATAGACATGGGTAAAGTCTAATGATTAGTTTAATGTGACCCCCTCCCCCATCCCCTATACACACTGCAAAATGATAGTATCAGAATACAAGGACCTAAGAACTTCAAAATCATTGTCATAGAACACCCACAAGTAAGTATGATAATTTTTACTAGTCGTATCTTTGTTATAGTTCAAACACACAGATCTTAAATTATTCAATGTATCATCACAGAGAAATAATGTATCATCAGAGAGAAATAACCAAATCAAATTTAAATCTTACAGCAACTGCATAAAAGTATTTGCCTTCTGTAAATTTTGGGGAAAACCGTGTAGACCCAGAACAGACTTCTACTGTATGGGTACACAAAGTTTGTCAAAAAGCTACTAGAACCTTTCAGCAGATAATAAAACAGACAACCTTTGTTGTGATTGGCACTTTAAGAGTTAAGTTTTATAATAAAACAAAGAAAATAACTCATAACAGACAGTTAGATAGAAAGGCAGGTTGGGCCCAACCAAAGACTAGTACTAGGCATCAACAAAGAATGGAAGCTTGAGAAACAAAGAATGGTAACTTGAACTTGAAAAAGGGTCGTCATTAAGCCTTGAGGCCTGATTTACCATTCTACAATTAACTAGAGGACCAAAAGATCCTGAAGCGCTCATTTGATCTCCTTAATAATGTTAAAATAGGCAAGGCCAACTTAGGCTTATCGTTGAAGCATATTTTGTTTTAACATATAGGAGGTTTCAGCTATTTTGTTCAAGTGACCTAAAACAATCAAAATAATACTCCAAATGAAATTTGAGTTCAAACAGCCACGTGATTTCTGAGAAAAATGTGTTGATATGCGTATGTGACAGTCTAAATGAGTGACCTTGGATAAAAGCTCACAGGTCATCTTGACATTTGGCACTTAAATAAAACCATTGTCTCATTAGGTTAAACATTTCGCGTAAGTATTATGATTTTGGCATAAAAAGTTTTAGAAAAATGAACACTTGAAGATTTTTCCAAAATAAATGAATTAGGAACAAAAATCTGACCTTGTCATAAAGTAGGCCATGGTCAACTCAGAATAATCATTTGTGCAAACTTGGTAGGGCCCACATCTCCAATGCGAATACCAAGGCCCAAGGTAATCTGCTTTCTGGTTCTAGAGCAAAATATTTAATGGGGTTTTACTATATATGGGTGTGGTGGCCTCCTTGGTCATGTCATGTGACCAAAACAATTTGTATTTATTTTGGCTAACCTATCATAAGGAGTTTCCATATGAATTGTGAGTTCAGTTGGCCAAGCGATTTCTAAGAAAGCTGTGTTTTAATATATAAATAGGAATCCAATATGAGCGACCTTGGCTGTGAAGTTAAAGGTCAACCTTATCCTTCGGAACTTATTTATGACCATTGTCTCATTTTGTTTAAGATATCAACTGAGAATAATGACTTAGGCTTCAACAGTATTCAAAAATCAACTTTTCAAAAAACAAGTCTCACTTACTTGCATTAGGAAGCAAATTTGACCTTGACATTAAGTAGGCCAAGGTCAACATAGGAACATCATTTTAACAAACTTGGTAGGCTCCACATCTACAATGCTACATACAAAGTCCCAAGATCATCAGCCTTCTGGTTCTGGAGAAGATTTTTAAGGGTTTTTACCATATATGGGCGTGGTTGCCATCTTGGTCAAGTCATCAAAACCATTTGAAGAAACTTTCATTCCAGCATCCTAAGGATTCTCCATATGGGATTTGAGTTAAATTAGCCTAGTGGTTTCTGAGAAAATTATGTTTTAATATATTGATCGCACTCAAATATGTGCGACTTCAACAGTTTAAAAAAACAACAAAAAACATTTTAATGAATTAGGTTCATCATTCGAACAACTTGGTAGGCCTCACATCTTCAATACTACATACCAAGTCCCAAGGTCATCAGCCTTTTGGTTCTAGAGAAGATCTTTAAAGGGGTTTACCTTATATGGGCGTGGTGGCCATCTTGGTCATGTGACCAGGTCTATTTGAACAAGCTTTAGTTTCCCTATCATAAGGAGTCTCCATATGGAATTTGAGTTCAATTGGCCCCGTGGTTTTAGAGGAGAAGATATTTGAAAATGTTGACTGACAAAGGACGGATGGCGAGTCATTTGTATACTATTAACTCAACCCATGAGCAAAAAAGGAAATCCTTATCTTTACACTTCGATTAGGATTATGCATAGTCATGCAGGCAGACTATCTTAAGTATTTTTCTAAGGTAACTTACCCCAGTTTGAGCAGAACATTCAAAGAAGCCTTTTGCCTTGATATCGTCAGCAATTTTGAGACCTTCAATATATGGAACTTGAGTTGTGTCTCCTGTCAGATCTTTCATTCCAGCCAAAATAAAGGGGACTGTTGTTGACTCTTTCACCCGACACACTGTGTCATGATACTGTAAATATATATATATATATATATATATATATATATATATATATATATATATATATATATATATATATATATATATATATATATATATATATATATATATATATATATATATATATATATATATATATATATATATATATATATATATATATTAACAACTAGTTATTTTTATTTATATAGGCAAGTTATACGATTTAACAACTGTTTTTATTCACAAAATCATTAAGCAAACTAATCATGGTAAATCTTGTTTTAGTTTGTTCACTGAAAAAATAAGTTGGCCTAAAATATCATGTATTATTCCCTACAGTGGTCAATTTTCTGACCATTTTCATTACTATGGGCCCAACCAAAGACTTTAAGGCTTACACAACGTAAGCCTTAAAGTCTTTGGTTGGGCCACCCTGACTTTCTATCTGTCTACGGGTTATGAGCATTTTTCTTTGTTTCATTACGAAACTTAACCCTTAAAGCGCCAATCACTCTTAGATTTTGTCCTCAACTATGCCTGGTTTTTAATCACTGTAACTGTCAACAATACTTTTTTGTTTCCTTTTGTGTGAGTACACCAGTTGACGAAGGATCGGCGGAACAGCATTGTTCAATGGTAAAGGTCCCTAACGTGCATCAAGCATTGGCGCACGTCAACTGTAATAGGTTTTATTCTCTGAAACGCTACGTTCAATATGAACTTTGAAAGACACAAATTTGCACGCCTTTTTCGCCCATGAAACCAAATCATCTGATCAAATACACTACCGCACATGCGATGTGAGCAGTGTCTTAGAAAGGACTATATTTGTTATTGATTGGTAACTTGTTCATGATCTGCAGCCCTTTGTGTCATAAATATTCTCGAAATGATAACCAAACACCGAAATTCTAAACAAACGTAACCTTAACCCAAAACCTTATCTTTAGCATTGGTCTGCCTGTTGACTTTTCAATCAAGGGATGTCACGAGTGTGCGACACAGTAAGGCACTTTAATGCTACGCCATGCTGGTGTTGTTTTTTTTGAAACACGAAGCTCTAATTACTGGGTCCAAGCGTGAAACAGGGTTCCCACAGAAATTCAAAAACACAATTCCATGATTTTTCCATGTTCAACGATGTACTTTCCATGACTATTCAATGCACCGCCTCCAACCTCCCCTTTTAGCGACATATTCACCCAGCACAGCATAAATGTGGAATACAGTTATATATTTAAATAAGCATGTTTGTAGACCATGTACGCATTTGAAAATCATTTAAACTTGAAACCACAAGTAGCCAGAAAACTTGCTGTCAGACACACAAGTTTAGTATGTCTGACAGCTAGTTTTCAGGCTACTGGTGGTTTCGTAAAATTATTTCACAAAATTCCATAATTTTTCCATGATTAATAAGTTTTTTTGAAATTCCATGATTTTTCCATGCATGGACGTTTTTTTGTGATTTTCCAGTTTTTCCATGATTTCCAGAGCTCATGGGAACCCTGATGAAAGCCAACTTGCGCAGACCTCTATATGGGCTGGTGCTAATTGCAAAAGTGATCAACGAAGGCTTCGGAAAAAGTGTGTATTTGCACAACATCCTCAGAGTTTCGCTGCTCATGTTTTGAAATGGATGATAAAAACTCAGGCTGAAAACAATTTTAGATAAATACAAATACATAACCCACTGATTTGCTGTGCATATGTGTTTAAAATACACGTTTGCTAATATCAATTTAAAACCACTAAGTTGTGAAAATATAACGCGAATTATTAGCACATTGCCTCTTGTTCACATATCAAGTTTCATTAAGCTAGCTGGAATAGTTTTATGTTAACTTGACATCCCTATGTTTTAGCAACATTGTGACTATTTGCATTACCATAGCAACCACAATTTACATGAGACGGTGAAAAAATCGATGTGCATAATTTAGCACAGTGCCAACTATTAAGATACTTAATTTCATCAAATTTTCTTTTGAGTTAACCTGGAATCCATATGTCTTTGCAACATTTAGACTATTTCTTTGACCATAGCAACCATAATGTGCATGTAAAGGCAAAATAAATAATGTGCATAATCAGCACATTGCCATCTGTTCACATACTAAGTTTCATTATGCTAGCTTGAATAGTTTCAAAATTATCTTGAGATCAATATGTTTCTGCAACTATTTGACTATTTCCATTACCATAGCAACCACGATGTTTTAATGCGATGGCTATTACACAATAACCATCAGAGGAGATGGCAAATACCCCAACTAAAGTTAATGAAAGCAGTACAAACTAACTACTACAATACATTTGCTTGGTTTATTTGGTTTGATTCTTTACGTCCCTGTCAACAGCTATGGTCATGTCCGGACGGTCAGTTCACCTAACCACATTTTTTTTCTGGGCAAGCTTGACTAAGCGGTTAACCGGTACTTCGTGCACATACTTACGCTTGTTACTGACAACAACCCTTCTTGAATCAGCGGAAGAGAGCAGAATGGTTGTAGAAATTATTTTATTATCGATCTCCACGAAGGCATGGGACTGGGCCGAGATCAAACTCTAGACTCTGGGTTTGCAGTCAGACACGTTTCTGCAGAGAGACATGTTATCGACTGCGTTATGCGGCCATGGAGTAATGCCCATGAAGAAACACGTTACTTCTTATTGCCTCATACTCATTCAAGGGAGGTTCCATGTATGTCAAAAAGTATGCACTGCAGAGCAACTACACTAGCACCCATCACAACATTTTGACATGATATATAAATCCATATCAAGTATTACTATCAGACTACCGCAAAGGATATGGAAGTTATTAAGAACACATGGTTTTGCCTTTAAAATGTTGCTCAAACAGTAAACAAGGGACAGCAATCATTTTGCATGTGTCAAACCGTCTTGACTCGATATATAACCTTAGAAAATATTAGAAAATGTCTGAGAAGAAATGAAAGTTATTGAGTATAGGAGGGTTTCTACCTTTAAGATTCATTCAGGGGAGATAATTCAAAACAGAAAGCAAAATATAGCAACCATTCTTGCACAAAACAAAATGATTATAACTGAAATATAATTGTTCCTAGCATTACAACAATATCTCAAGTTTATGAAATTGATAGAAAGTACCGTTAATTTTTTTCAAGGCAGGTAACTCTAATATAAAGTAAAGGAGAGTAGCCATACTTGCACTTTATATTGTCTTATAAATACTATCAAATATCAAAATGATACGAAAGTAATGGAGCTAACATAGTTTCCTCTTTTTAAGTTCATTCAAGTTTGATAGCTTAAACAGGAAGCTAGGGAGAGTAGTCATTCTTGCATGTTACACACTATATTGGCCTAATATATATAATTATTATACCTCACTAAAATTCTCCATACAAAACTTCAATTGACGAATGACTGATATTATATACTATCAAATGCTGCTATAGCGACAGTGAATACTGTCACTCGTTTGCCAAAGCAGCGGATGATAGTATACGACTATTACATACCTTTCTGTGCAACAGTCAAAACTATCATCCCCCAGGTGCTGTGGATGACCCGATGGCACTGTTGCACAAGGCCGAAGGCTGAGGGCAACATTGCATCGGGTCATCCACAGCATTGAGTATGTGATAGTTTTGACTGTTGCACAGAAAGGTATTAAATAATTAGTTTAATCCCCCACTCAGAACTTACAAAGAGTAATAATAAGCGCGATGCTGATGTGCGTAGGGTTCGTTTACCACGGAAGACCATGGCGGGTGGGCTTTCTAAACTCCCAACGACTTCGTTGTGTGTGGTCAGAAACATAAAGTGTGGGTTACTCGTTTTTAGTTAGAATGAGCGGAACACTTTGAAACCAAAATTGAACAGATTAGGCGATTTTTTCTGTTTTGCAACAAATTCGCATCTCATACAGCATAGAAAGCGCAGTGGCTCAGTGGTAAAATAGTACGTGAGTATGATCAGGAAATACCACAATCACAAACGGCAGACAACCCCATGGCACCGCAAGGAATAACCATCACGAGACACCAGAAATTAAGCAAAGCAACCAGCTCTCTCTTCACCATCAAGATGATTGCAATCCTAGAATAGACAGTAACGTACATCAAAACTTCGAACAATTACAGACGCCCACAATGGGAGTAACACTAAACAAAAATGCTTGATTGCTGCGAATTTGAGACTCAACGGCTTCACTGCGTTGCCACATTAATCATTGCTTAGTTCTGGTTCAATCCCAACATAACTGAAAAATTGTTGACTGAAATGTAAAGAATCGAATCAACTGGAACATAAGAATCAAATCTAATCAATAACGAAACTTTCCTACAGTGTGACACTGCTTAGTAATACGTCATTAGTGTTAAGCGCGTCACGTGACTGTGCAAAAGTAAAACATTTTGCTTGTGCAACAGTTCATCGAACAGTCCATAGAAACCGGATCAAACTGGTAGGGACCGACAATTCGATAAAACAGTCATAAATGCTTAATTACTCTCTATATAGTACGTTGGGATTAAGTATGACGTCATCAGCTTTTTAATGACAAAAAATGTTGCATTACAACAGTTCATCGAAACTGGATCAAACTGGTAGCGACTGACAATTCGATAAAACAGTCAAAATGCTTAACAACTCTCTATATAGTACGTTGGGTAATAATATAAAATATCAGTCGTTCATTTCTAATGCTCGACGCTGATGCGCGTATGGTTCGTTAATGTCAGGGGACGTTCAGCAACAATGGGGGACATGAGCATAATTTGGCCACTTTCTACTCCCAATAACTTTGTTGTTTATAGTCAGAAACATTAAGTGTGAATACTCGTTTTCTTAGGACAAGCGGAACACTGTGAGACCACATCTGAGCAGATTAGGCGAATTTAGGCAACAAAACCGTGGCAGCATCTTGTACATTATCTCCATTTAAATGACGCTGCTTGGTATTGAGTTTGACGTCATCAGCTTTTTATGACATAATTTGTTTAACCGAACGACAGTGATCAGTTTGAGCGTTCAAATTGTTAATAAGAGCTGTCGCATGACAGCGTAGCTCGACTGCAACCATTTAATTGAGAAAAGTGTGACAACCTTAGATTATGTATGTATAGGAAGCTTATGGATAAATATTGTACAGTTGAAAAATAATTTATGGTCAACAAACATACATGACAAAGTAACGTGACAAATGCACACAAAGTATTTAGTCTAGCATAAGACACATTTGAGGAAAGTTATTTGTAATATAAAAAAATATGCTACAGACACGAAAAAAGTAGAAATGAGGTCAGAAGTCAATGCTAAGGTAAAGGTAACCCAAAATGGTATGCACCATTCTGCCACCCAAAGATGAATCCACATACCAAATATGGAATTCCTACCTCAAATAATAATGGAGATATGCTCCAGACACGAATATTCTAGAAACTAGGCCAAAGGTCAAAGTCATAGTGACCCAAAAATGGTATCCGACATATCACCATCCAAAAATGCATCTATACACCAAATTTGGGATTCCTGCCTCAAATAATATAGAAAATGCTCCTGACACCATTATTTGAGAAAGTAAGTCAGAAGTCATGGTCACAGCGACCAAAAAATGGTACATTATGTATGTGACACTCCACAACCCAAAGATCCCTACACAAACTAAATTTGGGATTCCCACCTCAAATAATAAAGAATATGCACAGAAGAGCCAATGTGAATACTGGAAACTAGGTCAGATGTCAAGGTCAAAGTCACCCAAGGATGGTATGTGGCATTCCGTCATCCCAAGATCCATCCGCACAATAGTTTGGATTCTTACCTCAAATAATTAAGCGATGTGCTCAGGACACGATTAGTTTAGAAACGAGGTCATAGTTTAAGGTCACAGTGACCCCAAAATGGTAAAAGACACTCCCTCATCCCAAGATCCAGCCACACATCAGATTTGGGGTTTCTACATCAAAGAATGTAGGAGATCTGCCCCTGAGCAAAATGCAAGTTCTAGAAACAAGGTCAAAGGTCAAGGTAACAATGATCCAAGGATCATACAGGACACTCCGACATCACAAGATCCATCACCCACGAAATTCGGGATTCCTAAATCAAATAATATAAGAGGTATCTCTTGACAAGACCATTCTTAGCTAGGTCAGAGGTCAAGGTCACAGTGACCAAAAGATGATAAGCGACACTCCCCCATACAAAGATGCATCCACACACCAAATTTGGAATTCCTGCCTCAAAGAATATGGAAGATATGCACTAGGCTTAATGCCTGATTCGAGAAACTAGGTTTGAGGTCAAGGTAACATTGACGCAATGATGGTATGCGTCACTGCATCATCCCATTATGCATAAACACAATAATCTTGGGGTTCCTACCTCCAATGATATAAGAGACATGCTCCAGACATGATTATTCTAAAACTAAGTCAGAGGTCAAGGTCACAGTGACCTGTAAAGGGTACACGACACTCCATCAGCCAAAGATGCATCCACAAACCACATTTAGGATTCCCACCTCGTTCATGTAAGAGATAAATTATGCTTTGGACACAATTATTCTAAAAACAATGACCAGTAAATTGTACAAGAAACTTCACCACCCCAAGACGCATTCCCACACCAAAGCTGGAAATCCTACCTCAAAGAATATAGAATATAAGCACCAAAATTGATGCAGATTCAAGAAACTAGGTCAGAGGTCAAGGTCGCATTGACCAAATGATGATATGCGACACTCCATCATCCCAAGATGCATCAACACAACAAATAATACAAGAGATTTGCTCCGGAAACAATTATTCTAAAATCAAGGTCAGAGGTCAATGTCACAGTGACTCATAAGTGGTTTAAGACAGTCTGTCATCCCAAGATACATGGAAACACCAAAAATGGAATTTATACCTCAAAGAATGAGGTACAGACTGGACACAATTATTCTAAACACTAGGTTAGAGGTCAATGTCACAGTGACCTGAAAATGCTATGCGAGATTCGGTCACATAAGATGCATTCACACTCCAAAATTGGGATTACTACCTTAAAGAATAGAGGTGATATGCACTGGACACGAAGCTGGCCTGAAGCCGTGGTATGAAAGCTTTCTGACAAGTGGTTGTCAAAATATGGACTTCTAGAAAACTTCAACGCAAAAATCCTATCTTTTGGATATGTACTAGACTTTGACCTCTAGCCCCACCACCTGGCACGGACCTTGAAGTCCAATCTTATGGAATGTAAGCTAACCCTACAAGGTATCTATGGTATAAGTATGAATGCTTTCAGGCAAGTGGTTGTCAAAATATGGACTTCTAGCAAACTTTAACGCAAAAATCCTATCCTTTAGATATGTACTAGATTTTGACCTCTAGCCCCTCCGCCCAGCATGGACCCTGGGGTCTGATCTTGTGGAATGTAAGCTAACCCTACAAGGTATCTATGGTGTAAGTATGAATGCTTTCAGATAAGTGGTTGTCAAAATATGGACTTATAGAAAACTTTAACGTAAAAATCCTATCCTTTGGATAAGTACTAGATTTTGACCTCTAGCCCCCGCCCCCCACATGGACCCTAGAGTCAGATGTCATGGAATGAAAGCTAGCCCTACAAAGTATCTATGGTGCAAGTATGAATGCTTTCTGACAAGTGGTTGTCAATATCTAGAAAAGTTTAACGTGATGTGATGGGAACGGGAAATGGAACTAGAACGGGTACAACAGTGGTGACTACAAAAAGCTCTTTGCACTTGGTGCTGTCTAGTTAAAAAAGAGCCATTGTGTGAAAGATGTTTTTTCACTCATACATATAAAAAAGGAGCGGTGCATTATTTTCCCTTAGGAATTCCCCTCACCATAAAAGGCCTAAGAGAAAAAGGTAGAAAATAAAAGATCTATTGTTTTGTTTGGTATTATAAAATATACAGTGTAAATTGCATTCCCTGAGAGTGTGATAGTCGAAAATATCATCCCTCGAAATATGGTTATCAACAGCGTTTGCGCCTTGGTTGATAATCACATTCCTCAGGATGATATTGTCAGGATGATGTTTTATAATACAACTATATTTTATCAAAATATCTCATAGGAAATGGAAGCTATGGAGTGCACTATGTTTCCCTTTTAAAATTCAATCAATGGAAATAACTCCAAAATTATGCAGGGGAAAGCAACTGTTCAAGTACACGACACACCATCTTGATCCAATATATATGCCTACTAAATATTATTACAATATATCAACGAATATAAAAGTTACAGAGTAAACAAGGTTTCCCCTTTTAATTTCAAACATTTAAGATAACTCCAAAATGATGCAAGGATGAGCAACTACTCTTGCAGGCAACATACGGTATTGACCAGATATATATATATATGCCTACAAAATATCATAAAATATGTCAAAGGTTTACAAGTTATTGAGTGAACAAGGTTTCCCTTTTAAAATTATTCATGGGTGATAACTCCAAAATGATGCAAGGGAGGGCAACCATTCTTGCAAGTGGCGTATATGCCTACCAAGTATAATCAACATTTCGAAAAGGGTATAAAATATATGGAGTAAACACTCACTAGTCTAAAGACAGATGGGCCCCAGGCTGTCCGCTATATCCCTGACCCTTGTTGGCAATCCTTGTCCGTCCCAGGATGGTTATGTGCATAATCATTACATTGCCGTTTGTTCAAATACCAAATTTCATCATGCTAGCTTCAATAGTCTTTAGCTATCTCGGGATTCAGCTTTTAGCGGACTGATGGATGGAAGGATGTATAGACGGAGGGACAGACCGATGGACAGATAGAGGGCAAACTTATAGCCCTACTGGTGTGAACACTGGTAGGGGACTTACACCTACATCTGCAACAAGAGGAGCACTCATGTAAGAGCCTCTTTATCTGCAACAAGAGGAACACTCATGTAAAATCCTCTATTCAACTAAGGATACAATGAACACCTCCACCCACCCCACCCACAACCCCCAGCTGTGGACAGTTGACGTTTTTGAACTTTCTGTTGAGTTAAGATAAAAAAAATCTCGCTCACAAGAACAGGATTTCCGTTGTTTATACCCATGTGAGATATTTCTATCTCATACACCATACCAGGTAAGGATATAAAATGAACAGCTGCATGCTGGCCGCACCTTGATCCTTGACATCATTGTAATGTTAAAATTTCGTCATCATGTCGCATCTCAGCGTATACTCAGGATTTTCTGGAAGTGGTTTTCAAGTTTTTTCCAATATAAATGAGGTATTTAGTGATGAGAAAGAAAATGAATCCATTACTTGTAAGAGAATGGGATAGCAAGCCTCGTGATGCCAATCTGTGAACCTCATGATGGATTCTTCTATCCTACCCTCACACTCATGATAGATTCTTATGCTATCAGCAGTCTCTTTTGTTTGTTTGATTTGATTCTTTAAGTCCCAGTCAACAGTTTTAGTCATGTTGGGACAGGTCTTCTTGGGTTGAACCAGTACTAAGCAGGGATTTGTGTGTCTTGCTCATGGACACAACACAGTGCCGCCAGTGAGGCTCATACCCGCAACCCCTCGATCTGGTGTCAAGTAATCTACCATTGAGCCACTGTGCTACCTATCAGCAGTCTCTGAGAGGTACTTAAAAAGTAATAAGTTGTGAAGTAAATACACCATAAGATTGCAAGAAAAAAAAACACCTTCATCCAGAAAAGGTGAATTCTTACTTTGAAAATCAAAATTATATGATGCTTCATAAATTTTAGACGAGGCTTCATTGTTCATACTCACCAAACATATATAGATAAAAGATTCTACAAAATCTTGATTGATCACTACTCACAAACGTTTGAAGAATAGTTTATGGTGAAGGGTGAAAGGATCATTGACGGTTTGGGCCTTATACGCCTATTTTTCTGATATCCAGAATGCTGCTATTGAGCTTCTAGTGTGGTGCATGTAGTATCAGTGCAATAGGTGAATCAAATGGCAAGAGCCAGCTAGCAAAAATCGTTCCAAATTCCTACGCATTCGAGAGTTATGGCGGGTAGAAAGTGGAGGGGGTTTGAAATTTTATGAAAATAAAAAGTGCTTTAAAAAGTGATTTCTGCACGTTTTCTTGATTTATTTGGTAGACATGGTGATATCTATTGATCATACCATATGCAGAGTATTAACAAATTATGATAATTGATGTAATTGTTTTAAAAACAAAATATGTTTTGTAATAAAATGATTTTGGGGAGGTAATTTAGAAGTTACCTGTACATTTTTGACTACATGTACCGTAAATAATACAAAACTGAAAGCTCAACAAAAGAAATAAATATTTTTGAAGGAATGAAAGTGTCCCATTTAGCATTGGAAAGTAAAACTGATTCTAACTAGATCCTTTGAATATTACTTTTGTTTTGTTTAAAGGGCATGGCATGTTGAATGTATTTAAAGTGTCCGAATATTTATGGTATACATATGCATGTATATCCCTATATGAGACAATATATTGAACACCTGTTATAACTCTTTGCATGCCAGTGGATAATTTTGTCGTCTGCCAATAGCCTTTTGCAAACAGTTTGAACCCAGATAAAGACCAACAGAATGTCGGTCTTGATCTGGATCCAAACTGTTTGACACTCTGATGGTGGTCCAGGGTGGTTTATTTTTTTAAAAAAATAATTTTGAAGAAAGTCAGCAGGCGAAAATAAAAAATGAACAATTCCCTAGCATGCACAATGATAAGTACAGGACGCTTGCAAAATAATGTGTCATTTAATAACAGTGAGAATTTTTCTTATGAAAAGATGCATAAAACCTTGCTAATTCTACTTTTGATCTTTATTTACTTTATATTAAACTAGCACAGAATACAAAGCAATTTAGGAGGTTGGTTCTAGAGAACTTCATTACTGTAATTTTCTTATTTGGTAGAAAATGCATTTTATGGGCTTAGGCCCTGGATTTTTGGGCTGCTGAACATTCCCCCCCCCCCCCCGTGTGCCAGCAAGCCACTTCCATTCAATGTGTAAAATATGGTAACACATATACATGCAAAAGCTTTTGCTGGCACACGGGGGGGAATGATATTTTAAAAAAAGTTTTCGGATTTCTATATATCTTAATGTAAAACTGATTGTTCTACCCAAAATTTTACATCTTTGAAGCATTTAATATCGAAAACGGATTTCACAGCCATAAAGTACTCAGGTCAGGGTAGCTTCAAGGTGAAGAGAGGGACGATTGGCAAACATTTATTTTTACTGAAAACCATAAGCATTTACCGATAGCAAGTGTCAATGATCCTTACTATCAATTCACGCAATAGTTCATTTCAGCAAATTTTACAAGTGTCCGAACATTAAGGTCTGTATTTACCTGTCTGACATTCTCAAATGACTGCAAGTTTGTGACGCTGTACATTATTATTACAACATCTGCAGTTCTGTAGTACTGTTCCCTCATAGCAGCGTATTCGCTTTGATCTGCAGTGTCCAGTATATCAAGCATTACATCAATGGTTCCCGCTATCTTCACTTTCTTTTTATAGGAATTGGCAATCTGGATGAATACAAAGATTAATCACTGCTTTGTTAAATTGAACAAGTGGCCAGTTATATTTAATAGACAACGATCGCTCACCTGGGGGCCAACATAATGTTTGGAGACACCATAATTTACGATGCTCAAAGGCAGGTTATTCTGAACTTGAAACAGTGATCAGGAATAAATTCAAACACTCAAGATAGTATGCCAGTTCTGCTCATCTGCATGTATTAAAAAGATCTGAATGAAAATTGCAGAGGAAACCTGGTGAAACCATATTTTTCAGATGCTCTAGGGCAGATAACTCGGTATTCAGTGATGAGATCTAACAAAACTTCGAACTCATCCATGCTTTTATATATGTCCTGGCTACCTACAAGAATGAAAAAATCGAATGAAAAATGAAAGCGCTAGAGTGGTCAAACTATTATACAGCTTCATTTTAGACACTCAATGGCAGCTAAATCTGTAGTTGGTGGTCTGGTGTGGCCAAACATCAAACTCATACAAGCTTTTATAGTTGTCCATGTTACCTGAAAGACTGATAAAGATCTATCCAAAAACGAATGCACTAGAGTGCTCACAACATTTCTTCTATAATAAGTCTATAGATATTTTTTCAGACGTTCAAGTGCAGCTAACTCCGCAGACCCTGGTCTAATCTTGCAGAATTTCTAACCCATTCAAGCTTTTATAGTTGTCCTTGTTACCTGTAAGAATAAAGAAAATCCAATCAAAAAAGGAAGAGCTAGAGAGCTCACAAAGTATTCCCCATTATAACCCTATGGGTGCTATCTCACAGTGGGTTAACTCAGTCACAGTGCGGGGTGATTCTTTATGAAAGTTGTCAACGATGCTTTATGAAAAGGGTTACAGATTCTTTACTTTGGGTTAATGATTCTTGACAAGATGCGATGCTTATGCCAGATACGAGGTGAAAATGGTAATATTAGACACTTTTAGGGTCAAATTTTGTTAAAAGACATATGAGCAGCATGTTTTATGATAGTCTATGCATTAATCATACAGTTTAGCTGTCCAACAATTCACCAATTACAATAGAGATGCTAAGTTGCAACAAATGCCATATGTGTACATTTCATAGTTTTATCTAGCAAAACATGCTTGGAAACGAGCCATTATATTAAAAATTTGGTATCTGAAGCTTAAATTCTTCTTTAAATATACGTTTTAGCCAATTTCAAAAAAATTCGAAGTTAATGGTTCTTTATGAAAGGTTACAAATGCTTTATGAGCCTAAAATTCGGGTTACAGGTTCTTTTAGAAAGTTGTTACATATTCTTTATGAAAGAAGTTACAGGTTTCATCCTGATATACAGCCGTAATGCATTTTTTCACCAACAAATAGGCCCCCGCAATATGAGATTTCCAACAATTTGGTATGTGCGAGCACCAAAGGCTTAGACCAGCCTGCGCATATGCGCAGTCTGATCAGAGCCTTTGCTAGTCGCTTAAAAACTATTGACCGATTAGCATTTGGAGATTCTAAGCTTAAAAGGAGGCCGCACAGGCTCGTCTGAGCCTATTCCTACCAAAATGCCACATTGTCCATGTGCGGATCCAGAGCGGGGATAGGGGGTCCAGACCCTCCTGGAAAATCACAAGTTATAGTTATATGGGTTTCTATAGAAATTAGCATTTGGACCCTCCCTGGAAAAAGTTGGACCCCCTGGAAAATGTGTAGTAAAACCATTGGACCCCTCTGTAAACTGTAAAATAAGTTGAGGAGCCTGGACCCCCCCACCCCCACCCCCACCCCCCCCCCCCCAAAAAAAAAAAAAAAAAATTCCTGAATCCGCGCATGTTGTCCCCGTACAAATGTCTTTGTTGGTTTGTGTTGATGCTGTTCTGGAAAAAAAGTTGAATTTTGACCTATTGACCCCATCCCCAGGGTCTGGGGAGGTAGGAGAGGGGGGTAGGAGAGAGGAAAGTCAACAATTTTTTCGTCATGTAAGGGCATTACACACTTTACTGGG
Organism: Loripinus fragilis; assembly: GCA_964019695.1. Lineage (NCBI taxonomy): Eukaryota > Metazoa > Mollusca > Bivalvia > Lucinida > Lucinidae > Loripinus > Loripinus fragilis. The sequence continues at coordinate 101,901 of OZ026515.1, read as the reverse complement.
CAAGCTTAGCTAAGCGGTAATGCCCTATGTCCCCACAGACCACAAATCCCCCAAATCATCAAGAATCGATAAATGTTAGGATTCGTGGAGAATTGCATTTCTTTTCAATCCATTCGTAATGCTCTACGATTCAGGTAATAGGTAAAATAGGTAAGAAACAGTTAGGAATATTCGCGGGATTCGGCTGGGTTCGGCCTGAGAGCCGAATTCACTACGATGTACAATAACCTATTAATAAGTTAAAGAATTGATCACGAATTAATTGAGAATACACTGAATGCAGCACCAATAGGGCACTGATTAACATAAATCCACGACGATTCGTGATAATTCGCGAGATTTTCTCATTTACAAAAAAAGCCCATCCATGCTTCGGGGGAGGGGGATCAGTTCCAAACTGAATGTTCCTCGTTTGTCAGCTGTAGAATTGATCCTGCAACTTGAGTGCCGTCTAAAACAGTTACTTATATGGCTAGAAGAAAACAACTACGTTAATGTCGAGAGGCCCTGGCCCTGACTCTTTGACTTGGAAAATATGGTAGTTCGCCATCAGCAAAACCACCGGCCAGGAGTTACTGAACTGCCAAATCTGTTTCCACTTCCAGGACTGGCTCGAATGTATGCGCATGACGGGACAGTTACTCTAAGGGAAAGTTTTTCTATTATCTCTTCCTTGGTTTTATTGCTTGTCTTAATCTCATGATTACCCACGATTAAATTAAGAGTAGCTACGGATGCCTAAGAACGCATCTGAATCGATTACGATTCTGTAACAATGTACAAGAATGCATTAGGAATTTGTTACGAATCAAGCAATATTTTTCAAATCCGGGAATTCGTGGCCAGGTTTTGAACAGTTCAAATCTTTTGTACCGAATTCCCAATAGGCCTACGAATTGCAGGAACTGACTACGGACTGTCTGATTCAGTTAAGATCTTCGCGGACTGAGTACGTTTCAGCCACGAATCCAAATATTTGTCAATTCGTGGCGATTCGTGGGATTCGGGCCCTGTGTGGAATAGGGGTATAAAACGGTACATTTTGCACATACTTTCACTTGAAACTCACTAAGCGTAGCCGTATTAAAGCCTTTGTTTTGATTATCGCCCGTACAGAAACAAAAGCCGTGCACTTTCTTTATCACGCCGGGTTGGCGGCAATCGAAAACGTTAACATTATCGACGAACGTAGATCAAAAATCGATAGAAACAGAGTTTTCTATTGTCATTTGTCGCCCGATTGTCAATCTTAAACACCGTTTCTTGCGATTTTTATCCGCGTTCGTCGATTGTTAAGAGCGTTTTTGATTGCCGCCTACCCAGCATGTTTATCATACTGCACCAGTTTTGTGCATTGCTAGATGTTGTTTCGTTTTCAAATTTTGAGAAAACAACTCCAGCGAAGAGAACTATAACTGCAACTGCAGGTATCCAGAACGAGAAATCTGGCGTCTGGATTCACAAATAGTCTGCTTTTTATAGGTTTTTCGTTAGATTCTAATGATTGGATATATCATTAGCGAGGTAAGTTTGCGAATTTTGAAAAAAAAATCATTCGAATGTATTTCTTCTGGGTACTCAAAAGAACCGTCTCAATGAGACGTTTCTTTTGAGAATCCAAACATGTAAATAGTTGTTGTCTGCATGTCTCTTTTTGTATATCAAGAGTAGACTATCAAGTATCAAGTAAGATTAAAGTTATTATGGACAATGTTTGCCTTAATCTTTCATGCCTGTGTGGGGCGCAGTGGCTCAATCGAATGTTTGCTAGTTCGAGACAAACATACGTCAAAGACACTGTGTTGTTTCCTAGAGCAAGACACAGAAACTGGTATAAAACAGAAGGATAAGAATTCGTCCCGATCTGACTGGGAGGAAAAATATCAAAGCAACAGACATTTCACCCGCTGCTTAGTACTGGATCCACCCGGGTAGACCCACCCCGACAAGACCGATAGATTGTTGACTCGGACGTAAAGAATCAAGCCAAGCAAATCAAAACAAGCAAACGAACAAACCAAATGCTCCTACTCTGCCCTGTCAGGCTCAATTCTCACTAATTGATGTTAAGTCTCTTCAAAATACGCTGAGCCACCCCAACCCCATCAATCCACCACAAGCTCCTGATGGGAGTTTCGAAAAAGACATATTGATGTCTCTTATACAATGGTACAGTACTGGATGCTGATAGCAGGGTTTGGATGTTTACCATGCATGGGAGGTTCCAGAAAATTCTGTCTGGGGGGTTGGGTGTCCTGAAAACTTTATTTTAGTTTATTCACAGAGGACAGTGCGGACCTGGCCTCCCTTTCAAAGCAATTGGACCCAAGTGGTCATACTTCTTCTCGAGGTTGTCAATAACAGTATTTCTAAGGAAACATATAACAACTTGTGATCTAAAGGTGGGATGCAAACCCTCTGTCCCCCACCATTGGGACACGCACACGCGATGCTTAGCTAACAATCTGAACTCTGTAGCTCGGTTAGTTGCCATTTGCTTAATATGCAAGCAGACAGCATATTTTTCATGGAGAATTGTTTCCTCTCCTGATGATTCAAGATGACCAAGTTGCCAGTTACTTGTATAAGAATGAGCAAAAGTAGTGGTAAACTGCCCTACAGTAGGCTTGCATCGGAGCACAGTAGTTAAGATGACCACGGCTATATACCATAGACAACAAATCAAATCAAACAACAGTTAAATTAAACGAAATCAGAGGCTATGTCTTGGCATCACTGAATTAATATTGAAATAAATCTAAACCTTAATCGTTATGATAGGGCGTGATTTGCTAGACTTTTGGCAAATTTAGATGGGATTGGGCCCTTTTAGCCTCTCCCTGTCTCTTGGAGGAGTCCCAACATGACAGAAATATTGTTGACTGGGCCATTTAGTTTTAATGCAATAAATAAACAAGTCAGAGCCACAGTAATAGGTCTAATTTTCTTGATATTTGATTCTAAAACCATTAACATCTTTTCAAATTATTTCATAAAGAATCCGAACCCTTTCATAAGGAACCAGTTATCCATCTTTTGGACAGGTAAAGAACCTGTTACCAAAATATGTTACTGATTCTTTACCACTAGTTTTTGGCTTGTCAATATTAGTCAGTTAAAATAAGCCCTTTATAGCTTAACATGAGGAGAAATTGATTTTTTCAAACACATTTAGATTGAACTTGAAGTTGTATGCATTCTATCTTTGATGGAATATGTACTTTGATAAATATACTGAATTTTGTTATGGGTTTTAACAATATCTGAATTAAACCGCTCATTAATCCCTGACACATAAACCACCATCGCAAAGACTGACAAAGTAAAACCTTTAGCTTTTCAATTATATGAATTAATCAAAATAAAATACTTTCTGGCTTCGAAAATCTTACGTTTAATGCAGTTTCCCATCACCAACCTTATACTGATTAAGGAAATCATAAAGCACCTGTAACCGTTTCATAAAGCATCATTGACAACTTTCATAAAGAATCACCCCGCACTGTGACTGAGTTAAACCCCTGTGTTTCTGTTGCCATGGAAACCAGAGTTCTGGTCCGATCTGGCCCAAAACATAATGCAGCCTTTCCCCTACCCCATTGATGCTCCTGATGAAATTTGATAACATTCAGACTGCTAGTGTCTGAGATATTTATGTTTGAAAGTGGGAACGGACGGACGCATGGGCAGACGCACGGACGCCAGCTCGAGTTTCATCCTCTAAGCTCCCCAAGAGACTTCAGCTCAGGTGAGCTAATAATCTAATGATTACTAAAAGTGAGGCTTTAAGAGGTTTGCAACAGCAGTTTTCTCTAATTTGGCATTTCCACATTTGAGCTGTGACATGTGACTTCCAACAATGTCGCATTTTGACAAGTGAAGACCCAGACGAGCCTGTGTAGTCTCCTTTTAAGCTTAGAAACTCCAAATTATATTCAGTCAGTAGCTTAACACTCATAGAATATTCACGCCACTCATAAAGGCTCTGATCAGACTGTGCATATGAGCCTTTGCTGGTCGCACATAAACAGTTAAACAAATGATATATTTCTGCAAGTGGCCTATTTATGCAAATTGATGTTCGCCCTTTTGTAATTGTACTTTATAACCTAAATCACTTATCTGTTGAAAATAAATAAGGGGTATGCTCTGTCATTGCTGTTGTGACTGGCCACCACCATTCGGAAGGCATGAGTGTTCTGTAAGAACTTGAAGTGTAAATATAATTCAGCAAATAAAATATAACTTAATTCCTCCATCCCCACCATCACCCACAGCACACACTCCTTCCCAAAATGACGTGGCTGGTGGTGATTCCGTTGTTATATTATTGTTACTTATTATCCAATTGCATGTTGGAGTTTTGTTTTGTCACGATTTGCTTCGAACGTATCTGTTCCACTTCTAGTTTTCTAAGTGTCTCACTAAAGATTTGAAGGGTGCAAATCATGTTCTATCACACCAGATCATTTCTGTTGTTTTTACCCATGTGGGGATCAGGATTTCTGTTGTTTTTACCCATGTGGGATATTTTTACTCACATACCCATACCAGCCCTAGGAAAAGATAAAAAACAGCCGCACGGCGTCTGCGCGCTGGCCGCACGTTGATCCGTGATGTCATTGTAATGTCAAAATTACGTTATCATGTCGCATCTCAGCGTATTCCGGATCATCTGGAAGTCTTTTTTAAGTTTTTTTTCAATATAAATTAGGTATTAAGTGGTGAGCAAGAAAAAGAATCCATTATTCGTGTGAGAATTTGATAGAAAATTCCATCCTCGCGATCACCTTTTGTCATCACTGGGCAAACCTTGTGATGCCAATTGGTGATCCTCAGGACAGTTTTTTTTCTATCCCACCCTCACACTCATAATAGATTCTTATAGTCTGTTGGAGTTTTTTTTGTACTTTTTCTGATTTCGTGATATGTTTCTTTGCATCCTTTCTGGCTTTGCAATTGTCATTTCTTTGCTTGTGTTGTGTTTTTGTAACTGCGTGCATGCTCGCGTGTGTGTGTTATTTAAAGTGACTAAGTCTGTAACTATGAACTGGGGTCTCTACCTGTCGGTTGGTATATGGCCTGGGGTTGTTGAATATCCAGACCGTACTAAATATTCTTTTCAATCTGAAACTGTTTATAAGGTTAGGGAAAGCATGGTCCCATAGCTGGATTTTGATGGAGCAGTTTTATCAAGACTTTACATGGAAACGTTTCCTTCATTATGATGGAGTAACAGAATGTAGAACATCAGTGAACATAATCACCTAGATTTCATCAAATCTGATAAACAGTTAAATGAATACAGCTTCTGACTGTCAGATAGACAAACAGACAGATAGAAAAATGACCCTGCCGTCAACAGGGTAGTATCATTTTATCAATCACACAGAGCTCTCACAAACTGCTGATTTTCAGTCCTAAACATCCACTCCTGGTGCTCGGACTCCTACTTTTGAAGGTGGCTATTATTTTGTATGGCAAAGAGGGCTATGGGACTACTTTATGTTTCACGTTCCATAAGCAGAATTATTTGGACATTCTTTGAAAGGATCAGCTAAGGACTCTTTGCGCCACTAGAGTTTTGTTATCTGCTGTTGATCTTTGCAAACAGTTTGAACAAGTTGCCAGGAAGATATATTTCGAAACTACCTATTACATGTATGTCATATATGTGATATGTCTTCAAATTTGTTGATGAATTCACTTCAATATTTTGGTAAACTGTCTTTCAAAACCGAGTCAGTAACTGGTCATTTCGGTAAATGTCTTGTTCCCATTTGACATGGTTTTATAGTTTTTGCTTCTGCTGCCATGTCAACCACGATTCTGCATGGAATGGAAATCTTTGCATAGTTTTGAAAGTGGATAATGCAATTATCATTCTTAAGAAGTTTGGTGAAAGTCCACCCAGTGGTTTAGGTGATGTTAAGGACATATGCTATTAAATACTTCCCATGTTGAAATCTGTTCAATACTTTGCATACAGTTTGTTTTATGCATGGGCTATCCATTTATGAAATAAAAAGGATATGTCACCTTGCTTATTTGTTCATAAACTCATCTGGAAGTTTTCAGCATTTGACCAATTTTGTTAACAGATGAAAAACAACACTAGTCCTAAATATCGAGCTTAACTTGTTTTTATCTTCAGCCAGCTTCTTTCTATTAACTTAAAGTATTGCCCATGACCTCAAACCTTTTAGAAAATGTGCAAGTTTATGTGTTATTCCAAGATTTGACAAGATACTGCATGATCTAATTTGGCAATTCGTCGAAAATTGGAATTTGTTTTTAGAATAAATCATATATTAAAAAATCTGATGTTAAATCTTAAGAATTTATTTTTATTTTATGAACTATTATAATACCTTTCAGAAAAAAGAATAAAAATATGGGGTCACCGAACTAATTCTCTTTTAGTAGGGCCAAATCTAACCCCATCTCCATAGGTTTCATGCATAATTCAATATAATAATTTCAGGAATTACCATTTTTGTCATTTTGATGATGCCATTTTACTATTATGAAGCAGTTTAACATTAAAATGCTGAAAAAAGAAAGAAAAAAAAAACACTGAAAATAGGTGAGGCACCCGTGAATCGATCCAGGTACTCTGGATTCGTAGCCAGGCAAGCTAACCACTAGACCGCGAGGTTAGGTCATGCATCAATTTAAATAACCGTACAAATAAAAGAGACTCGGCTAATTTCATTTTTGTAACCAGGATAATTGTGCACATCGTTTAATTTCGTCTGAGCTACATTTATCTATCTTTAGTACTGAGACGATCAGTTCAGATAAAAGGACAATAGATATTTCGGACACACTTTAATATCTTTAATTTGTCAAGAAAATGTCTGAACATCGGTATGACATAAGAGTTTCTGAAAGCTGTGTTGATCCTAATCCGTAAATGGTCGAAAGTCAGCACCCAGACAACTTTACCTGTTTCTTGACGCGGGAATGATGTGCATAAAATTAGCCGTATATGTCTTTAATTTAAGCAAAAGAATGTTGTTTATGGGTCCTGAAATACGTTGTATTACTTTGAGGAAGATGTATTTGTATAACTTACTGTTGGATCATAATCGTCGATACTCTTGCCATATACAAACTTCGTTATAGCTTGGCTTTTGCCTGCACATGGATCTCCACACACAACACACTTGACTGCCTTGTCTTTCTTGGTTTCCATCATGTTATGATACTTTTATTTATCAGTCTTTTCAACTTTGTTTAACTTCCATCATGTCAAGTTACTTTCATTTTATCTGTTTTCTAACCTTAGTTTAACTTCTGTCAGGTTGGAGAACCCTCATTCATCTCTCTTTTCCCTTTAGTTGAAATGCTGAAATGAGTAAACTTGTGAGACATTGGTACTTAAAGAGCCAATTACGACTGCAGCAGACGACAAATTTTGCGCCATCATTCCTTATTTTCCAAATAAATAAGGTATGGTATTACATGAGAATCATCTGCCAGCAGACGATATTCATGAAATACCATGCCTAATTTGTTATTTCTGAAAATAGCAGCGCAATTTGAAAGTGTCTTAAGTTGTAAATTATAGGTGGCACTTTATGGGTTGCACATAGTTGATCAATAAAGCTGGCAAAAGGTGGACGTTAAGGTGAGACTTGGTAATCTAGCTAGAGTCTTCACTGTTCCAACACATACGATATAGTAAACAAAGCTGGCAACAAGCTGGTAACATACAGTACATACAGTATAGAGGATAGCGCTGGCAACAAAAGAACTTGCATGAGAGACCTGGTAATCTAGCTAGAGGCTTCACTTTGCCCACACTTACAGTATAGTAGACAGCGCTGGCAACAAGAGAACTTGCAGGATACACTTGGTCATCTAGCTAGAGCGTTCACTCTTCCCACACATACAGTATAGAAGACAAAGATGGCAACCAGTGAACTTGCAGGAGAGACTTGGTCATCTAGCTAGAGCATTCACTGTTCCCACACATACAGTATAGTAGACAAAGCTGGCAACAAGTGAACTTGCAGGAGAGACTTGGTAGTCTAGCTAGAGCCTTCACTGTTCCCACACATACTGTATAGTAGATAAAGCAGGCAACAGGTGAGCTTGCAGGAGAGACTTGGTAATCTAGCTAGAGCAGTCACTTTTCCCACACATACAGTATAATAGACAGTGCTGGCAACAAGTGAACTTGCAACTTGCAGGAGAGACTTGGTAATCTAGCTAGAGCCTTCACTCTTCCCACACATACAGTATAGTAGATAATTTTGCAATTTTGGTAGAAGGCATGAGGAACGTTTTTGTAAAATTCTTTTGAATTTGGACCAGTGGTTCAGGAGGTGTCGCTTTAAGATATTTCCTATCAACAGCTCAGGGGGCCTCTTTATTCGACAGAGCAAAAACAGATTGTGCAATTATGGTAAAGAGCACCATGAGGAACTTTTCTGTGAAATTATTCTGAACTTGCGAACCAAACATCTATTTAGTCTTGATCCATATCAGATATAAGGGTGAGGTTGGTAGCATAAAACTAGTTTAAGCCCTCCTGTAAAACTATATTTTACTAACTGTTCCAAGGTGGAGCTTCTTTTGTGGATCCTTTTTGTTATTTATGTTTCGTGTTTGTCATGCTTTATGCAGCCTTGTGGTCACGTGCTGGGAAAGAGCTAACCTCTTTGCTCTCCTGTGTGTGATGTTTTCTTGTGTTTTTGTCACTTTCCAATGTGGTGTCCTAGGTCAGGTGTGGCACTTGATAGTATCGATTCCTGATCTTTGCCTTCTTACTCACTTGGAAGGGTGGTTCAGGAGGCTTTTGAGGCAATTTGGTTTTGAAAGTTGAAAAATCTTTATATTTAGCATAAATACATGTATGTCACATAGAGTAACTACAGTAACAAAATCTCATCAATTTGAAGGGAAGTTAGGTCAATTGGCGTAGACAATCATGGAAAAGAGTTTGGTCAATAAGCATCAATGTTGGTTTGCTTGCTAGTTTTGTCATAGAAAAACAAAACTCAGTAATGATTTGATGTTTTCTTGGGTGTTAGCCAGTATTTAAAACTGCCTTCTTCTAGAACACAATACAAACACTGCATACGGCTCAAATCAGAGACTTCTCGATCCAAAGTCAGGCACTCTATCACTGAGCCAATAGGTGAACTAGGCGTGATTTGCGAGTATGGTTCTTGTCATATAGGTCGTTAGTGAATGGTCAGACAAGCATGTGTATAAGGTACGATTTTACTGTAAAATCAGTATTTTGATGTTACAAATTTGATTTTGTGATATCACACAATCTATTTTTGATATCACAAAATAAGCTTGATTTTGTTATCACAAATTCGATTTTATGACTTCACAAAATCAATTTTGTGATATAAGATAAATGATTTTGTGATATCACATAATCACCTATATTTTTGATATCACTAATTTGATTTTTTGATATCACAAATTCTTTTTTTTTTATATTACAAAAACGTGGTATAAAATGCGATGATCATATCTACGGAAGGAAATATGATCATGACCACTAAATAAAATAATTGCACTGCCTTGCACTGTTTCCTTTTTACAATTAACGTCCTTCATAGTGCAGTTTTAGACTCACACTATGTATAGTCCGTAGCCCTGCTGCAAAATAAGTTGCTGCTCATATCATAAAGACATCAGTTTAGTTATTGAATCAATACGTTCTATTTCAACCATATACAGATATATATTTTATGTAAAAATACATTTTAAACATACTCATACACTATACTGCTAAATGCAAAGTAGACGTATTTATTGCTTTAAATAATACATGCGCTCTTACATGGTAAAATGATTTGTTTTCATTAAAAGACGAAATTCAAACTCATCCAAGCTTCTTCTTGTCCTTCTTGTCTGCAAGAATGAAGAAGATCCATTTAAAATTGAAAGCACTAGAGTGGGCACAACATTTCGCCCATTATAAGTCTATGGGGATTTTTCCAAACGCTCAAGGGCAGCTTACTCATAAATCCCTGGTCGGATCCTGCCGAATTTCGAGCCCATCTGAGATATTATGGGTTACTTGTTGCCTGCAAGAAAAAAGAAGATCCAATCAAAAATTGAGGACCATCTGTGAGTCATGAGCCATGATCCATTTTCTTTGTTTCATCATGATGTGTAAATTTGATTAGAATATTTCTCCATGATGATACATTGCATTAGTTAGATGGCCTCCATGCGAGCTGAACATTTCTTGTACTTCATCAACAGCAGAATCTAGGGCAAAGATTTGGTACCAGTAAATTGCATTTAAGCCCCTCGGTGGCTTAGGCTGCTGTCCGTTCTAAGGCAGTGGTTCTATTGTTGTTGACTTTTTGTTTATTGTTACTCCCATTGTGCGAGTCTGTAATTGTTCTATGTTTTGCTGCACGTTTCTTTGTGACCGTTCTAGTATTGCAATCATCTTGATGGGGAAGAGAGAGCTGGTTGCTTTGCTTAATTTGTCTTCCTGGTGTCCCGTGATGGTTAAGCGGCTCTTCCTCGCAGTGCCACAGGTTGTCTGCGGTTTGTAATTTAGCTATTTCCTGATCATACTCACTTACTATTCTAGAGTGGTCACAACAACGCTCAAGGGCAGCTAACTCCAAAGTCAGTGATGCAATCTTGCCGAAATTCAAAGTCATCCGAGCCTTTAGGGTTGGTCCAGTTACCTGCAAAATTAAAGAAGATCCATTCAAAAATGAAGGTACTAGAGTGGTCAAAACATTTCTCCCATTTTAAGTCTATGGGACTTTTTTCAGACGCTCAAGGGCAACAAAATCTGATCTGATCTTGGCGAATTTCGAACCCATTCGAGATTTTATGGTTGTCCTCATTACCTGCAAGAATAAAGGAGAACCAATCAAACATGAAGGAGTTAGAGTGGTCACAAGATTTACCCCATTATAACCCTATGGAAACAATTTGTTGCCATGGAAACCAGAGTTCTGATCCGATCTCGCTCAAAACCTAATGCTGTCAATCCTCCACCCCAATGATGCTCCAGATGAAATTTGATCTTGATAGGACAGCTGACTGAGAGATATTCATGGTTGAAAGTGTGATAGGAGGCACAAACAGACAGACAGACGGACGGACCTGGCTGGCATCCCATACTATAAGCTCACCGAGAGCGTTCTGATCAGGTGAGCTCATGATAAAAATAAACAAACAAGTAGCCCAATGGGCAACGATCGCTCACCTGGGAGCCAGCATAATGTTTGGAAATACAATAATTTATGATGCTCAATGGCAGGTAACTCTGAATTTGAAAGTGATCAGGAATAAATTCAAACACACAAGATATTTTGCCAGTTCTGGTTATCTGCAAGTACTAAAATGAATTAAAACTACACAGGACACCTGGTGAAACTATAGTTTTCAGATGCTCAAGGGCAGCTTATCTCGTAGCCAATGTGGGATCTAACAGAAAATCAAACTCATTCGTGCTTTTATGTATGTCCTGGTTACCTACAAGAATGAAGATGATCAAATGAAAAAATGAAAGCGCTAAAGTCATCACATTATACAGCTGTATTTTAGATGCTCAAGGCCTGCAGTAGTTGGTGGTCGGGTGTAGCCGAAAATCAAACTAATTCAAGTTTTTATGGTTGTCTTTGTAACTTGCAAGAATGAAGATCCAACTGGAAAATGATGGCGTTAGACCAATCACAATATTATCCATCAATTTCTAAGGCAATCAAGGGCAACTTATTCCATAACAGGTGATGGGATCTGACTGAAATTCAAACTCATACAAGCTATTAAAGGAGTACTTATTACCTGCATGAATGAAGAAGATCCATCAAAAAATGAAGGCACTAGAGTGGTCACAATATTTCTCCCATTATAAGTCTAAGGAAATTTTTCCTGACCCTCAGGGGCAGCTAACTCCACAGCTGTAGGTCTGACCTGGCAAACTTTCGAACCCATCCGAGATTTCATGGTTGTCATTTTTATATGCAAGAATTAGGTCAGACTAGAGTGGTCACAACATTTCTCCCATTATAAGTCTATGGTGATTTTTCCAGACGCTCAGGGGAAGCTAACTCCACAGCCGGAGGTCTGATCTGGCAGAATTTCGAACCCACTCGTAGCGAATGCGCTGGCGAGTCTACGCATTTGCAAAGAATGAACCTTCGGAACCGTACCTTTACCTCAATTAAATGCATGAGAAAAATGTGACAAAAAATGTACAAACCAGAAAGATCAACGATACACCATTGAAACTCTCATTCTTAGGCCTAATCTTATGTCTATCCCAAGGCACGATATTTTACTCTCACTGCGTAACGTCCCGATATTACTGAAATATTACTGACATCGAATCAGTAAACTACTCTGATAAATGCTAAAACGGCGCCCCATAAAACATTGTTCCTCTAGACATTAGTTAACTGAGTAACCATCAATCTTATTCTGATTACAGTTAGTTGCCTAGTTCCGAATCGCTTTTACTTTATAGCTGCTCTGAGTAAATAATTGGTTTTACTATTACAAAGCACTATCATTTCCCTAAATAATGAACCTCAATTTGTATCATTCGGACTCTTCTATGTGTCATACCATGGCTTTAAAGTAGGCCGCCAATTTTCTAGTTGCGGGTCATTTTCCCAGTTTCGAATCACGTAAGAAATTCTAAGAAATTACCCTCAGTAGTACAGTTGCATGAAGGTTTTGACATTGTCGGCTTAATCACTACTTCCAATGAAGAGTTTGACGCATTATTTTACCGTATACATTACAATAGACTTGCACGGACACAGGCTGTTTCCTAATGTGGGGGAGTTCAGGTCCAAAGTTTAGACGTTAATTTTTTATATATTTTATTTTTCAAAAGGGGGAACTGGGATCTGTATCTGTGTTCCTAAGAAAACCTATACTCAGTAACCAAAACGGGCCACCATCGGCTCGCCAGCGAAACGTCCTGTAAATGGCGCCTCGCTAGCGGTCCGATGATGACCCGAGATCGGTAGTTTTGTACTTTTCCAACCAATAATCCTATGATAATCTACAGCTTTGTGCTTTTTCCAAGCGGTAGGGGGTGGTCCAGGCCCCCAGTACCTACTCCTCCAGATCCGTGCATGAATAAACCAGGGCTTACCCTGGCTCAGAATTTGTTGTAGCCAACACTTTAGCTAAATGGAAAAAGTTGGAGCCAAATGAAATCGACTCTAGCCAAGGTTTTAGCCAGAAAGTAGTATCAACAAGTTGTTCTGTTTTTAACTCTTTGCCCTTGTTGTCTGCTGATAACCTTTTATAAACAGTTTGGACCCAGATCAGGCCCGACAAAATATCGGGCCTGATTTGGATCCAAACTGTTTGACACCCTGATGGTATTGAAAAAATCCAGAATCCAAAGAGTTAAATATTGCACAATATTATTAAGTGTAAAGGAATAATAAAAGCAATATTGGAAAACCCAAAAGCTGATCAAAATACATTTTTTCGCAACTATGTAAGTTTTGAAACACCTAGACTGTACTTTTAGCCAATGAAACTCTACATTTTTAGTAGCAAATGGCTACAATGGCTAATGGCAGGGTGAGCCCTGACTATGAACATTTTACCACATGCAAGTAATACTCTCGATTATACATCCTCCAGATTTTCAGATTTCCTATCATTTTTTGGCTAATGATCGAAAGGTTTAAATGTAAGCTTGGTCTTAGAGGCAGTGTAGAGTTCAGGGTTCATACAGGCAAGCTTGAGTAAAGTTCAAGGACTTCTAAAGGACTCTCCTACAGTTTTCAAGGACTAAAGAATCATGAAAACTACTGATTTAAGTGTTAGAATTCTTTCAGAAATGCTAGACTGAGATCATGGAGAAATTAGTGCTTGAAAATTAGTATAAAATTGGTGTGCCTTTATTTACCAAATATCATGTTATATGAGACAAAGACAAGTGACAGAGCATGTTTCATACTTGAGGGATATATCACAATGCTCTGATCGTTGTCTTGAAGCGATGACAACTGACAGAGCATGATTTATATCTTCGGGATATATAACCAGGCACTGTTCGTTGTCATGAGACGATGACAACAGACAGAGCATGTTGCAAAACTTAGGGATTAATAACCATGCTCTGTCCGTTCTTAAGAAACAATGACAACTGACGGAGAATGTTTCATACATGAATGATATATTACCATGCTCTGACCGTTGTCATGAGACGATGACAACTGACGGAGCATGATTTATACATAAATGATATATTACCATGCGCTGACCGTTATCATGAGACGATGACTACTAACGGAGCATGATTCATACCTTACAGATATATTACCATGCTCTGACCGCTGTTATTAGACGATGACAACTGACGGAGCATTCCCCCATACATGAATGATATATTACCATGCTCTATCTGTTGTCATGAGACGATGACAACTGACGGAGCATGTTTCCTACCTGAGGGGTATATAACCAGGCTCTGTCTTTTGTCATGAGACGATGACAACTGACAGAGCATCATTCATACCTAAGGGATAAATTACAATGCTTTGACCGTTGTCGTTAGACGATGAAAACTGACGGAGCATGGTTTATAACTTAAGGATGTATTATCATGCTCTGTCCGTTGTCATGAAACGATGACAACCTATTGATCATGTACATACATTTACGATACATTACCATGCCCTGACCGTTCTCGTGAGACGATGATAACTGTCCGAGCATGTTTCATACAGGAATGATATATTACCATGCTCTGACCGTTGTCATGAGACGATGATAACTGACGGAGCTTGTTTCATACCTTAGAAATGATTAACCTTGCTCTGTAAGCTGTCATGAGACAATGACAACTGACGGAGCATGTTTCATACCATAGGGATGAATAACCATGCTCTGTCCGTTGTAATGAGACGATGGAAACTTACAGAGTATATTTCATACATGAATGATATATAACCATGCTCTGATCGTTGTCATGAGACGATGGCAACTGTTGGAGCATGATTCATATCATAGGGATATATTACCGTGCTGTGACCGTTGTCATGAGACGATGGCAACTGACAGAGCATGTTTCATACCTTAGGGATGATTAACCATGCTCTGTCCGTTGTCATCAGACGATGAAACTGACGGAGCATGTTTCATACATGAGGGATATATAACCATGCTCTTACCAATGTCATGAGACGATGACAACTGACGGAGCATGTTTCATACATGAATGATACAAAAATGCTCTGACCGTTGTCATAAAAAGATGACAACTGTTGGAGCATATTGCATACTTTAGGGATGAATAACCATAGTCTCTCCGTTTTCATGGGACGATGACAACAGACATAGCATGTTGCATACCTTAGGGTTGAATAACCATGCTCTGTCCGTTGTCATCAGACGATGACAACTGACGGAGCATGCTTCATACATGAATGATATATTACCATGCTGACCATTGTCATGAGACGATGACAATAGACGGGGCATGTTTTATACTTGAGGGATAAATCACCATGCTCTGACCATTGTCATGAGACGATGACAACTGATGGAACATGCTTTATACCTTAGAAATATATTACCATGCTCTGACCGTTGTTATTAGACGATGACAAATGACGGAGCATTCCGTCATACATGAATGATATATTACAATGCTCTATATGTTGTCATGAGACGATGACAACTGACGGAGCATGTTTCCTACCTTAGGGATATACCATCATGCTCTGACCGTTGTCATGAGACGATGACAACTGACGGAGCATGATTAATACATGAGGGATATATGACCTTTCTTTGACCGATGTCATGAGACGAGGACAACTGACGAAGCATGTTTCATACTTGACGATATACCGCTATGCTCTGACCGTTGTCAAAAGACGATGACAACTGATGGAGCATGATTCATACCTAACGGATATATTACCATGCTCTGGACTTTGTCATGAGACGATGACAATAGACGGAGCATGTTTCATACTTGAGGGATATATCACCATGCTCTGGCCGTTGTCATAACACAATGACAACTGACGGAGAATGATCAATACCTTAGTGATATATGACCATGCTCTGTTGATGACACCTGACGGAGCATGTCTCATACATGTATGATATTTAACCATACTCTGACCGTTGTCATGAGACGATGACAACTGACGGAGCATGATTCATACATGAATGATATATTACCATGCTCTGACCGTTGGCAAGAGACGATGACAACTGATGGAGCATGATTCATACCTAAGGGATATATTACCATGCTCTGACCTTTGTCATGAGACGATGAAAACTGACGGAGCATGTTTCATACATGAGGGATATATTACCATGCTCTGACGTTGTCATGAGACGATGACAACTGACGGAGCATGTTTCATACATGAATGATACAAAAATGCTCTGACCGTTGTCATAAGTAGATGACAACTGACGGAGCATGTTGCATACCTTAGGGATGAATAACCATGCTCTGTCCGTTGTCATGAGACGATGGAAACTTGCAGAGTATATTTCATACATGAATGATATATAACCATGCTCTGATCGTTGTCATGAGACGATGGCAACTGTTGGAGCTATTTTCATATCATAGGGATATATTACCGTGCTGTGACCGTTGTCTTGAGACGATGGCAACTGACAGAGCATGTTTCATACCTTAGGGATGATTAACCATGCTCTGTCCGTTGTCATCAGACGATGAAAACTGACGGATCATGTTTCATACATGAGGGATATATAACCATGCTCTTACCAATGTCATGAGACGTTGACAACTGACGGAGCATGTTTCATACATGAATGATACAAAACTGCTCTGACCGTTGTCATAAAAAGATGACAACTGTTGGAGCATATTGCATACCTTAGGGATGAATAACCATAGTCTCTCCGTTTTCATGAGACGATGACAACTGACGAAGCATGTTTCATACTTGACGATATACCGCTATGCTCTGACCGTTGTCAAAAGACGATGACAACTGATGGAGCATGATTCATACCTAACGGATATATTACCATGCTCTGGACTTTGTCATGAGACGATGACAATAGACGGAGCATGTTTCATACTTGAGGGATATATCACCATGCTCTGGCCGTTGTCATAACACAATGACAACTGACGGAGAATGATCAATACCTCAGTGATATATGACCATGCTCTGTCCGTTTCAAAGAGTTGATGACAACTGACGGAGCATGTCTCATACATGTATGATATATATCCATACTCTGACCGTTGTCATGAGACGATGACAACTGACGGCGCATGATTCATACATGAATGATATATTACTATGCTCTGACCGTTGTCAAGAGACGATGACAACTGATGGAGCATGATTCATACCTAAGGGATATATTACCATGCTCTGACCTTTGTCATGAGACGATGAAAACTGACGGAGCATGTTTCATACATGAGGGATATATTACCATGCTCTGACGTTGTCATGAGACGATGACAACTGACGGAGAATGTTTCATACATGAATGATACAAAAATGCTCTGACCGTTGTCATAAGTAGATGACAACTGACGGAGCATGTTGCATACCTTAGAGCTGCAGCAGACGACAAATTTTGCGCCATCATTCCTTATTTTCCAAATATTTTCCAAATAAATAAGTTATGGTATTACATGAGAATCATCTGCCAGCAGACGATATTCATGAAATACCATGCCTAATTTGTTATTTCTGAAAAAAGCAGCGCAATTTGAAAGTGTCTTAAGTTGTAAATTATAGGTGGCACTTTATGGGTTGCACATAGTTGATCAATAAAGCTGGCAAAAGGTGGACGTTAAGGTGAGACTTGGTAATCTAGCTAGAGTCTTCACTGTTCCAACACATACGATATAGTAAACAAAGCTGGCAACAAGCTGGTAACATACAGTACATACAGTATAGAGGATAGCGCTGGCAACAAAAGAACTTGCATGAGAGACCTGGTAATCTAGCTAGAGGCTTCACTTTGCCCACACTTACAGTATAGTAGACAGCGCTGGCAACAAGAGAACTTGCAGGATACACTTGGTCATCTAGCTAGAGCGTTCACTCTTCCCACACATACAGTATAGAAGACAAAGATGGCAACCAGTGAACTTGCAGGAGAGACTTGGTCATCTAGCTAGAGCATTCACTGTTCCCACACATACAGTATAGTAGACAAAGCTGGCAACAAGTGAACTTGCAGGAGAGACTTGGTAGTCTAGCTAGAGCCTTCACTGTTCCCACACATACTGTATAGTAGATAAAGCAGGCAACAGGTGAGCTTGCAGGAGAGACTTGGTAATCTAGCTAGAGCAGTCACTTTTCCCACACATACAGTATAGTAGACAGTGCTGGCAACAAGTGAACTTGCAACTTGCAGGAGAGACTTGGTAATCTAGCTAGAGCCTTCACTCTTCCCACACATACAGTATAGTAGATAATTTTGCAATTTTGGTAGAAGGCATGAGGAACGTTTTTGTAAAATTCTTTTGAATTTGGACCAGTGGTTCAGGAGGTGTCGCTTTAAGATATTTCCTATCAACAGCTCAGGGGGCCTCTTTATTCGACAGAGCAAAAACAGATTGTGCAATTATGGTAAAGAGCACCATGAGGAACTTTTCTGTGAAATTATTCTGAACTTGCGAACCAAACATCTATTTAGTCTTGATCCATATCAGATATAAGGGTGAGGTTGGTAGCATAAAACTAGTTTAAGCCCTCCTGTAAAACTATATTTTACTAACTGTTCCAAGGTGGAGCTTCTTTTGTGGATCCTTTTTGTTATTTATGTTTCGTGTTTGTCATGCTTTATGCAGCCTTGTGGTCACGTGCTGGGAAAGAGCTAACCTCTTTGCTCTCCTGTGTGTGATGTTTTCTTGTGTTTTTGTCACTTTCCAATGTGGTGTCCTAGGTCAGGTGTGGCACTTGATAGTATCGATTCCTGATCTTTGCCTTCTTACTCACTTGGAAGGGTGGTTCAGGAGGCTTTTGAGGCAATTTGGTTTTGAAAGTTGAAAAATCTTTATATTTAGCATAAATACATGTATGTCACATAGAGTAACTACAGTAACAAAATCTCATCAATTTGAAGGGAAGTTAGGTCAATTGGCGTAGACAATCATGGAAAAGAGTTTGGTCAATAAGCATCAATGTTGGTTTGCTTGCTAGTTTTGTCATAGAAAAACAAAACTCAGTAATGATTTGATGTTTTCTTGGGTGTTAGCCAGTATTTAAAACTGCCTTCTTCTAGAACACAATACAAACACTGCATACGGCTCAAATCAGAGACTTCTCGATCCAAAGTCAGGCACTCTATCACTGAGCCAATAGGTGAACTAGGCGTGATTTGCGAGTATGGTTCTTGTCATATAGGTCGTTAGTGAATGGTCAGACAAGCATGTGTATAAGGTACGATTTTACTGTAAAATCAGTATTTTGATGTTACAAATTTGATTTTGTGATATCACACAATCTATTTTTGATATCACAAAATAAGCTTGATTTTGTGTTATCACAAATTCGATTTTATGACTTCACAAAATCAATTTTGTGATATAAGATAAATGATTTTGTGATATCACATAATCACCTATATTTTTGATATCACTAATTTGATTTTTTGATATCACAAATTCTTTTTTTTTTATATTACAAAAAACGTGGTATAAAATGCGATGATCATATCTACGGAAGGAAATATGATCATGACCACTAAATAAAATAATTGCACTGCCTTGCACTGTTTCCTTTTTACAATTAACGTCCTTCATAGTGCAGTTTTAGACTCACACTATGTATAGTCCGTAGCCCTGCTGCAAAATAAGTTGCTGCTCATATCATAAAGACATCAGTTTAGTTATTGAATCAATACGTTCTATTTCAACCATATACAGATATATATTTTATGTAAAAATACATTTTAAACATACTCATACACTATACTGCTAAATGCAAAGTAGACGTATTTATTGCTTTAAATAATACATGCGCTCTTACATGGTAAAATGATTTGTTTTCATTAACAGACGAAATTCAAACTCATCCAAGCTTCTTCTTGTCCTTCTTGTCTGCAAGAATGAAGAAGATCCATTTAAAATTGAAAGCACTAGAGTGGGCACAACATTTCGCCCATTATAAGTCTATGGGGATTTTTCCAAACGCTCAAGGGCAGCTTACTCATAAATCCCTGGTCGGATCCTGCCGAATTTCGAGCCCATCTGAGATATTATGGGTTACTTGTTGCCTGCAAGAAAAAAGAAGATCCAATCAAAAATTGAGGACCATCTGTGAGTCATGAGCCATGATCCATTTTCTTTGTTTCATCATGATGTGTAAATTTGATTAGAATATTTCTCCATGATGATACATTGCATTAGTTAGATGGCCTCCATGCGAGCTGAACATTTCTTGTACTTCATCAACAGCAGAATCTAGGGCAAAGATTTGGTACCAGTAAATTGCATTTAAGCCCCTCGGTGGCTTAGGCTGCTGTCCGTTCTAAGGCAGTGGTTCTATTGTTGTTGACTTTTTGTTTATTGTTACTCCCATTGTGCGAGTCTGTAATTGTTCTATGTTTTGCTGCACGTTTCTTTGTGACCGTTCTAGTATTGCAATCATCTTGATGGGGAAGAGAGAGCTGGTTGCTTTGCTTAATTTGTCTTCCTGGTGTCCCGTGATGGTTAAGCGGCTCTTCCTCGCAGTGCCACAGGTTGTCTGCGGTTTGTAATTTAGCTATTTCCTGATCATACTCACTTACTATTCTAGAGTGGTCACAACAACGCTCAAGGGCAGCTAACTCCAAAGTCAGTGATGCAATCTTGCCGAAATTCAAAGTCATCCGAGCCTTTAGGGTTGGTCCAGTTACCTGCAAAATTAAAGAAGATCCATTCAAAAATGAAGGTACTAGAGTGGTCAAAACATTTCTCCCATTTTAAGTCTATGGGACTTTTTTCAGACGCTCAAGGGCAACAAAATCTGATCTGATCTTGGCGAATTTCGAACCCATTCGAGATTTTATGATTGTCCTCGTTACCTGCAAGAATAAAGGAGAACCAATCAAACATGAAGGAGTTAGAGTGGTCACAAGATTTACCCCATTATAACCCTATGGAAACAATTTGTTGCCATGGAAACCAGAGTTCTGATCCGATCTCGCTCAAAACCTAATGCTGTCAATCCTCCACCCCAATGATGCTCCAGATGAAATTTGATCTTGATAGGACAGCTGACTGAGAGATATTCATGGTTGAAAGTGTGATAGGAGGCACAAACAGACAGACAGACGGACGGACCTGGCTGGCATCCCATACTATAAGCTCACCGAGAGCGTTCTGCTCAGGTGAGCTCATGATAAAAATAAACAAACAAGTAGCCCAATGGGCAACGATCGCTCACCTGGGAGCCAGCATAATGTTTGGAAATACCATAATTTATGATGCTCAATGGCAGGTAACTCTGAATTTGAAAGTGATCAGGAATAAATTCAAACACACAAGATATTTTGCCAGTTCTGGTTATCTGCAAGTACTAAAATGAATTAAAACTACACAGGACACCTGGTGAAACTATAGTTTTCAGATGCTCAAGGGCAGCTTATCTCGTAGCCAATGTGGGATCTAACAGAAAATCAAACTCATTCGTGCTTTTATGTATGTCCTGGTTACCTACAAGAATGAAGATGATCAAATGAAAAAATGAAAGCGCTAAAGTCATCACATTATACAGCTGTATTTTAGATGCTCAAGGCCTGCAGTAGTTGGTGGTCGGGTGTAGCCGAAAATCAAACTAATTCAAGTTTTTATGGTTGTCTTTGTAACTTGCAAGAATGAAGATCCAACTGGAAAATGATGGCGTTAGACCAATCACAATATTATCCATCAATTTCTAAGGCAATCAAGGGCAACTTATTCCATAACAGGTGATGGGATCTGACTGAAATTCAAACTCATACAAGCTATTATAGGAGTACTTATTACCTGCATGAATGAAGAAGATCCATCAAAAAATGAAGGCACTAGAGTGGTCACAATATTTCTCCCATTATAAGTCTAAGGAAATTTTTCCTTACCCTCAGGGGCAGCTAACTCCACAGCTGTAGGTCTGACCTGGCAAACTTTCGAACCCATCCGAGATTTCATGGTTGTCATTTTTATCTGCAAGAATTAGGTCAGACTAGAGTGGTCACAACATTTCTCCCATTATAAGTCTATGGTGATTTTTCCAGACGCTCAGGGGAAGCTAACTCCACAGCCGGAGGTCTGATCTGGCAGAATTTCGAAACCACTCGTAGCGAATGCGCTGGCGAGTCTACGCATTTGCAAAGAATGAACCTTCGGAACCGTACCTTTACCTCAATTAAATGCATGAGAAAAATGTGACAAAAAATGTACAAACCAGAAAGATCAACGATACACCATTGAAACTCTCATTCTTAGGCCTAATCTTATGTCTATCCCAAGGCACGATATTTTACTCTCACTGCGTAACGTCCCGATATTACTGAAATATTACTGACATCGAATCAGTAAACTACTCTGATAAATGCTAAAACGGCGCCCCATAAAACATTGTTCCTCTAGACATTAGTTAACTGAGTAACCATCAATCTTATTCTGATTACAGTTAGTTGCCTAGTTCCGAATCGCTTTTACTTTATAGCTGCTCTGAGTAAATAATTGGTTTTACTATTACAAAGCACTATCATTTCCCTAAATAATGAACCTCAATTTGTATCATTCGGACTCTTCTATGTGTCATACCATGGCTTTAAAGTAGGCCGCCAATTTTCTAGTTGCGGGTCATTTTCCCAGTTTCGAATCACGTAAGAAATTCTAAGAAATTACCCTCAGTAGTACAGTTGCATGAAGGTTTTGACATTGTCGGCTTAATCACTACTTCCAATGAAGAGTTTGACGCATTATTTTACCGTATACATTACAATAGACTTGCACGGACACAGCCTGTTTCCTAATGTGGGGGAGTTCAGGTCCAAAGTTTAGACGTTAATTTTCTATATATTTTATTTTTCAAAAGGGGGAACTGGGATCTGTATCTGTGTTCCTAAGAAAACCTATACTCAGTAACCAAAACGGGCCACCATCGGCTCGCCAGCGAAACGTCCTGTAAATGGCGCCTCGCTAGCGGTCCGATGATGACCCGAGATCGGTAGTTTTGTACTTTTCCAACCAATAATCCTATGATAATCTACAGCTTTGTGCTTTTTCCAAGCGGTAGGGGGTGGTCCAGGCCCCCAGTACCTACTCCTCCGGATCCGTGCATGAATAAACCAGGGCTTACCCTGGCTCAGAATTTGTTGTAGCCAACACTTTAGCTAAATGGAAAAAGTTGGAGCCAAATGAAATCGACTCTAGCCAAGGTTTTAGCCAGAAAGTAGTATCAACAAGTTGTTCTGTATTTAACTCTTTGCCCTTGTTGTCTGCTGATAACCTTTGCAAACAGTTTGGACCCAGATCAGGCCCGACAAAATATCGGGCCTGATTTGGATCCAAACTGTTTGACACCCTGATGGTATTGAAAAAATCCAGAATCCAAAGAGTTAAATATTGCACAATATTATTAAGTGTAAAGGAATAATAAAAGCAATATTGGAAAACCAAAAAGCTGATCAAAATACATTTTTTCGCAACTATGTAAGTTTTGAAACACCTAGACTGTACTTTTAGCCAATGAAACTCTACATTTTTAGTAGCAAATGGCTACAATGGCTAATGGCAGGGTGAGCCCTGACTATGAACATTTTACCACATGCAAGTAATACTCTCGATTATACATCCTCCAGATTTTCAGATTTCCTATCATTTTTTTGGCTAATTATCGAAAGGTTTAAATGTAAGCTTGGTCTAAGAGGCAGTGTAGAGTTCAGGGTTCATACAGGCAAGCTTGAGTAAAGTTCAAGGACTTCTAAAGGACTCTCCTACAGTTTTCAAGGACTAAAGAATCATGAAAACTACTAATTTAAGTGTTAGAATTCTTTCAGAAATGCTAGACTGAGATCATGGAGAAATTAGTGCTTGAAAATTAGTATAAAATTGGTGTGCCTTTATTTACCAAATATCATGTTATATGAGACAAAGACAAGTGACAGAGCATGTTTCATACTTGAGGGATATATCACAATGCTCTGATCGTTGTCTTGAAGCGATGACAACTGACAGAGCATGATTTATATCTTCGGGATATATAACCAGGCACTGTTCGTTGTCATGAGACGATGACAACAGACAGAGCATGTTGCAAAACTTAGGGATTAATAACCATGCTCTGTACGTTCTTAAGAAACAATGACAACTGACGGAGAATGTTTCATACATGAATGATATATTACCATGCTCTGACCGTTGTCATGAGACGATGACAACTGACGGAGCATGATTTATAAATAAATGATATATTACCATGCGCTGACCGTTATCATGAGACGATGACTACTAACGGAGCATGATTCATACCTTACAGATATATTACCATGCTCTGACCGCTGTTATTAGACGATGACAACTGACGGAGCATTCCCCCATACATGAATGATATATTACCATGCTCTATCTGTTGTCATGAGACGATGACAACTGACGGAGCATGTTTCCTACCTGAGGGGTATATAACCAGGCTCTGTCTTTTGTCATGAGACGATGACAACTGACAGAGCATCATTCATACCTAAGGGATAAATTACAATGCTTTGACCGTTGTCGTTAGACGATGAAAACTGACGGAGCATGGTTTATAACTTAAGGATGTATTATCATGCTCTGTCCGTTGTCATAAACGATGACAACCGATTGATCATGTACATACATTTACGATACATTACCATGCCCTGACCGTTCTCGTGAGACGATGATAACTGTCCGAGCATGTTTCATACAGGAATGATATATTACCATGCTCTGACCGTTGTCATGAGACGATGATAACTGACGGAGCTTGTTTCATACCTTAGAAATGATTAACCTTGCTCTGTAAGCTGTCATGAGACAATGACAACTGACGGAGCATGTTTCATACCATAGGGATGAATAACCATGCTCTGTCCGTTGTCATGAGACGATGGAAACTTGCAGAGTATATTTCATACATGAATGATATATAACCATGCTCTGATCGTTGTCATGAGACGATGGCAACTGTTGGAGCATGATTCATATCATAGGGATATATTACCGTGCTGTGACCGTTGTCATGAGACGATGGCAACTGACAGAGCATGTTTCATACCTTAGGGATGATTAACCATGCTCTGTCCGTTGTCATCAGACGATGAAACTGACGGAGCATGTTTCATACATGAGGGATATATAACCATGCTCTTACCAATGTCATGAGACGATGACAACTGACGGAGCATGTTTCATACATGAATGATACAAAATTGCTCTGACCGTTGTCATGAAAAGATGACAACTGTTGGAGCATATTGCATACTTTAGGGATGAATAACCATAGTCTCTCCGTTTTCATGGGACGATGACAACAGACATAGCATGTTGCATACCTTAGGGTTGAATAACCATGCTCTGTCCGTTGTCATCAGACGATGACAACTGACGGAGCATGCTTCATACATGAATGATATATTACCATGCTGACCATTGTCATGAGACGATGACAATAGACGGGGCATGTTTTATACTTGAGGGATAAATCACCATGCTCTGACCATTGTCATGAGACGATGACAATTGATGGAACATGCTTTATACATGAATGATATATA
This sequence comes from Loripinus fragilis, assembly GCA_964019695.1. Lineage (NCBI taxonomy): Eukaryota > Metazoa > Mollusca > Bivalvia > Lucinida > Lucinidae > Loripinus > Loripinus fragilis. The sequence continues at coordinate 76,185 of OZ026515.1, read as the reverse complement.
ACCATGCTCAGACCGTTCTCATGAGACGATGACAAATAACGAAGCATGATTCATACCTTAGAAATATATTACCATGCTCTGACCGTTGTTATTAGACGATGACAAATGACGGAGCATTCCGTCATACATGAATGATATATTACAATGCTCTATATGTTGTCATGAGACGATGACAACTGACGGAGCATGTTTCCTACCTAAGGGATATACCATCATGCTCTGACCGTTGTCATGAGACGATGACAACTGACGGAGCATGTTTAATACATGAGGGATATATGACCTTTCTTTGACCGATGTCATGAGACGATGACAACTGACGAAGCATGTTTCATACTTGACGATATACCGCTATGCTCTGACCGTTGTCAAAAGACGATGACAACTGATGGAGCATGATTCATACCTAAGGGATATATTACCATGCTCTGGACTTTGTCATGAGACGATGACAATAGACGGAGCATGTTTCATACTTGAGGGATATATCACCATGCTCTGGCCGTTGTCATAACACAATGACAACTGACGGAGAATGATCAATACCTTAGTGATATATGACCATGCTCTGTTGATGACAACTGACGGAGCATGTCTCATATATGTATGATATTTAACCATACTCTGACCGTTGTCATGAGACGATGACAACTGACGGAGCATGATTCATACATGAATGATATATTACCATGCTCTGACCGTTGGCAAGAGACGATGACAACTGATGGAGCATGATTCATACCTAAGAGATATATTACCATGCTCTGACCTTTGTCATGAGACGATGAAAACTGACGGAGCATGTTTCATACATGAGGGATATATTACCATGCTCTGACGTTGTCATGAGACGATGACAACTGACGGAGCATATTTCATATATGAATGATACAAAAATGCTCTGACCGTTGTCATAAGTAGATGACAACTGACGGAGCATGTTGCATACCTTAGGGATGAATAACCATGCTCTGTCCGTTGTCATGAGACGATGGAAACTTGCAGAGTATATTTCATACATGAATGATATATAACCATGCTCTGATCGTTGTCATGAGACGATGGCAACTGTTGGAGCTATTTTCATATCATAGGGATATATTACCGTGCTGTGACCGTTGTCTTCAGACGATGGCAACTGACAGAGCATGTTTCATACCTTAGGGATGATAAACCATGCTCTGTCCGTTGTCATCAGACGATGAAAACTGACAGATCATGTTTCATACATGAGGGATATATAACCATGCTCTTACCAGGTCATGAGACGTTGACAACTGACGGAGCATGTTTCATACATGAATGATACAAAACTGCTCTGACCGTTGTCATAAAAAGATGAAAACTGTTGGAGCATATTGCATACCTTAGGGATGAATAACCATAGTCTCTCCGTTTTCATGAGACGATGACAACTGACGAAGCATGTTTCATACTTGACGATATACCGCTATGCTCTGACCGTTGTCAAAAGACGATGACAACTGATGGAGCATGATTCATACCTAAGGGATATATTACCATGCTCTGGACTTTGTCATGAGACGATGACAATAGACGGAGCATGTTTCATACTTGAGGGATATATCACCATGCTCTGGCCGTTGTCATAACACAATGACAACTGACGGAGAATGATCAATACCTCAGTGATATATGACCATGCTCTGTCCGTTTCAAAGAGTTGATGACAACTGACGGAGCATGTCTCATACATGTATGATATATAACCATACTCTGACCGTTGTCATGAGACGATGACAACTGACGGCGCATGATTCATACATGAATGATATATTACTATGCTCTGACCGTTGTCAAGAGACGATGACAACTGATGGAGCATGATTCATACCTAAGGGATATATTACCATGCTCTGACCTTTGTCATGAGACGATGAAAACTGACGGAGCATGTTTCATACATGAGGGATATATTACCATGCTCTGACGTTGTCATGAGACGATGACAACTGACGGAGAATGTTTCATACATGAATGATACAAAAATGCTCTGACCGTTGTCATAAGTAGATGACAACTGACGGAGCATGTTGCATACCTTAGGGATGAATATTCATGCTCTCTCCGTTTTCATTGGACGATGATAACAGACAGAGCATGTTTGATACCTTAGGGTTAAATAACCATGCTCTGTCCGTTGTCATCAGACGATGACAGCTGACGGAACATGCTTCATACATGAGTGATATATTACCATACTGACCATTGTCATGAGACGATGGCAATTGACGGGGCATGTTTCATACTTGAGGGATAAATCACCATGCTCTGACCATTGTCATGAGACGATGACAACTGACGGAACATGTTTTATACATGAATGATATATTACCATGCTCAGACCGTTGTCATAAGACGATGACAACTAACGGAGCATGATTCATACCTTAGGGATATATAACCATGCTCTGACCGTTGTAATTAGACGAAGACAAATGACGGAGCATTCCGTCATACATGAATGATATATAACCATGCTCTATCTGTTGTCATGAGGGATATACCATCATGCTCTGACCGTTGTCGTGAGACGATGACACCAGAGGGAGCATGTTTCATACCTAAGGGATGAATAACCATGCTCTGTCCATAGTCATGAGACGATGACAACTGATGGAGCATGATTCATACCTTAGGGATATATTACCATGCTCTGACCTTCGTCATGAGACGATGACAATAGACGGAGCATGTTTAATACATGAGGGATATATGACCTTTCTTTGACCGATGTCATGAGACGATGACAACTGACGAAGCATGTTTCATACTTGACGATATACCGCTATGCTCTGACCGTTGTCAAAAGACGATGACAACTGATGGAGCATGATTCATACCTAAGGGATATATTACCATGCTCTGGACTTTGTCATGAGACGATGACAATAGACGGAGCATGTTTCATACTTGAGGGATATATCACCATGCTCTGGCCGTTGTCATAACACAATGACAACTGACGGAGAATGATCAATACCTTAGTGATATATGACCATGCTCTGTTGATGACAACTGACGGAACATGTCTCATACATGTATGATATTTAACCATACTCTGACCGTTGTCATGAGACGATGACAACTGACGGAGCATGATTCATACATGAATGATATATTACCATGCTCTGACCGTTGGCAAGAGACGATGACAACTGATGGAGCATGATTCATACCTAAGGGATATATTACCATGCTCTGACCTTTGTCATGAGACGATGAAAACTGACGGAGCATGTTTCATACATGAGGGATATATTACCATGCTCTGACGTTGTCATGAGACGATGACAACTGACGGAGCATGTTTCATACATGAATGATACAAAAATGCTCTGACCGTTGTCATAAGTAGATGACAACTGACGGAGCATGTTGCATACCTTAGGGATGAATAACCATGCTCTGTCCGTTGTCATGAGACGATGGAAACTTGCAGAGTATATTTCATACATGAATGATATATAACCATGCTCTGATCGTTGTCATGAGACGATGGCAACTGTTGGAGCTATTTTCATATCATAGGGATATATTACCGTGCTGTGACCGTTGTCTTGAGACGATGGCAACTGACAGAGCATGTTTCATACCTAAGGGATGATTAACCATGCTCTGTCCGTTGTCATCAGACGATGAAAACTGACGGATCATGTTTCATACATGAGGGATATATAACCATGCTCTTACCAATGTCATGAGACGTTGACAACTGACGGAGCATGTTTCATACATGAATGATACAAAACTGCTCTGACCGTTGTCATAAAAAGATGACAACTGTTGGAGCATATTGCATACTTTAGGGATGAATAACCATAGTCTCTCCGTTTTCATGAGACGATGACAACTGACGAAGCATGTTTCATACTTGACGATATACCGCTATGCTCTGACCGTTGTCAAAAGACGATGACAACTGATGGAGCATGATTCATACCTAACGGATATATTACCATGCTCTGGACTTTGTCATGAGACGATGACAATAGACGGAGCATGTTTCATACTTGAGGGATATATCACCATGCTCTGGCCGTTGTCATAACACAATGACAACTGACGGAGAATGATCAATACCTCAGTGATATATGACCATGCTCTGTCCGTTTCAAAGAGTTGATGACAACTGACGGAGCATGTCTCATACATGTATGATATATAACCATACTCTGACCGTTGTCATGAGACGATGACAACTGACGGCGCATGATTCATACATGAATGATATATTACTATGCTCTGACCGTTGTCAAGAGACGATGACAACTGATGGAGCATGATTCATACCTAAGGGATATATTACCATGCTCTAACCTTTGTCATGAGACGATGAAAACTGACGGAGCATGTTTCATACATGAGGGATATATTACCATGCTCTGACGTTGTCATGAGACGATGACAACTGACGGAGAATGTTTCATACATGAATGATACAAAAATGCTCTGACCGTTGTCATAAGTAGATGACAACTGACGGAGCATGTTGCATACCTTAGGGATGAATATTCATGCTCTCTCCGTTTTCATTGGACGATGATAACAGACAGAGCATGTTTGATACCTTAGGGTTAAATAACCATGCTCTGTCCGTTGTCATCAGACGATGACAGCTGACGGAACATGCTTCATACATGAGTGATATATTACCATACTGACCATTGTCATGAGACGATGGCAATTGACGGGGCATGTTTCATACTTGAGGGATAAATCACCATGCTCTGACCATTGTCATGAGACGATGACAACTGACGGAACATGTTTTATACATGAATGATATATTACCATGCTCAGACCGTTGTCATAAGACGATGACAACTAACGGAGCATGATTCATACCTTAGGGATATATAACCATGCTCTGACCGTTGTAATTAGACGAAGACAAATGACGGAGCATTCCGTCATACATGAATGATATATAACCATGCTCTATCTGTTGTCATGAGGGATATACCATCATGCTCTGACCGTTGTCGTGAGACGATGACACCAGAGGGAGCATGTTTCATACCTTAGGGATGAATAACCATGCTCTGTCCATAGTCATGAGACGATGACAACTGATGGAGCATGATTCATACCTTAGGGATATATTACCATGCTCTGACCTTCGTCATGAGACGATGACAATAGACGGAACATCTTTTATATATGAATGATATATTACCATAATCTGATTGTAATGAGACGATTACAACTGACAGGGCATGGTTCATACCTAAGGTATAAATAACCATGCTCTGACCGTTGTCGTGAGACGATGACATCAGACTGAGTATGTTTCATACCTTAGGGATGAATAACCATGCTCTGTCCGTTTTCATGAGACGATGACAACTGACGGAGCATGTTTCATACATGAGTGATATATGACCTTGCTCTGACCGTTCTCATGCGAAGATGACAACTGACGGAGCATGTTTCATATTTAATGGATATATAACCATGCGCTGACCGTTGTCATGAGACGATGACAACTGACGGAGCATGATTCATACCTTAGGGATATCTAACCATGGTCTGTCCGTTGTCAAGGGTCGATGACAAATGACGTAGAATGTTTCATACATGAATAATATATAACCAAGCTCTGATCGTTGCCTTGAGACGATGACAAATGACGGAGCATGTTTCATACATGAATGATATATTACCATGCTCTGACAGTTGTCATGAGATGATGACAATTGATGAAAGAGCATGCTCTGTCCGTTGTCATGAGACGATGACTACTGACGGAACATGTTTCATACATGAATGATATATCGCCATGCTCTGACCGTTGTCATGAGACGATGACAACTGACGGAGCATGTTTCATACTTTTGGGATATATCACAATCCTCTGGCCGTTGTCATGAGACAATGACAACTGATGGAGAATGATCCATACCTTAGGGATATATAACCATGCTCTGTCAGTTGTAATAAGGCAATGACAAATGACGGAGCATGTCTCATACATGAATGATATTTAACCCTACTCTGACCGTTGTCATGAGACGATGACAGCTGACGGAGCATGATTCATACATGAATGATATATAACCATGCTCTGATCGTTGTCAAGAGACGATGACAACTGACGGAACATGGTCCACACATTAATGATATATTACCATGCCCTATCTGTTGTCATGAGACGATGACAACTGACGGTGCATGTTTCCTACCTGAGGGAAATATCACCATGTTCTGACCGTTGTCGTTAGACGATACCATCAGACTGAGTATGTTTCATACCTTAGGGATGAATAACCATGCTCTTACCGTTGTCATGAGACGATGACAACTGACTGAGCATGCTTCATACTTGACGGATATATAACCATGCTCTGACCGTTGTCATGAGACGATGACAACTGACAGAGCATGATTCATACCTTAGGGATATGTTACCATGCTCTGCCCGTTGTCATGGGACGATGACAAATGACGTAGAATGTTTCATACATGAATGATATATTACCATGCTCTGACGTTGTCATGAGAAGATGACAACTGACGGAGCATGTTTCATACATGAATGATATATTACCATGCTCTGACCGTTGTCTTGAGATGACTTCAATTGACGAGGGAGCATGCTCTGTCCGTTGTCATGAGACGATGACAACTGAAGGAGCATGTTTTATACATATATGCATTGAATGATATATTACCATGCTCTGACAGTTGTTATGAGATAATGACAATTGATGAAGGAACATGCTCTGTCCGTTGTCATGAGACGATAACAACTGACGGAACATGTTTTATACATGAATGATATATTACCATGCTCTGACCGTTCTCATGAGACGATGACAACTGATGGAGCATGATTTATACCTTTGGGATATATTACAATGCTCTGACAGTTGTCATTAGACGCAACAACTGACTGAGCATGTTCCATCACTAAGGGGTAAATAACCATGCTCTGATAGTTGTCATGAGACGATAACAACTGGTGGAGCATGATTCATACCTTAGCGAGGAATAGCCATTCTCTGACCGTTGTCATGAGACGATGACAGCTAATGGAGCATGTTTCATACACGAATGATATATTAACATGCTCTGACCGTTGTCATAAGACGATAATAACTGGCGGAGTATGTTTTATACTTGAGGGATATATCACCCTGCTCTGACCGTTGTAATGAGACGATGACAACTGACGGAGCATGTAGCATACTTTAGGGATGAATAACCATGCTCTGTCCGTTGTCATGGGACGATGACAGCTGACAGAGCATGTTTCATACATGAATGATATATAACCATGCTCTGACCGTTGTTATGAGACGAAGACAACTGGCGGAGCATGTTTCATACCTTAGGGATATGTAACCATGCTCTGTCCGTTGTCATGTGACGATGACAACTGACGTAGAATGTTTCATACATGAATGATATATTACCATGCTCTGACCGTTGTCAAGAGACGATGACAACTGATGGAGCATGATTCATACCTAAGGGATATATTACCATGCTCTGACCTTTGTCATGAGACGATGATAACTGACGGAGCATGTTTCATACATGAGGGATATATTACCATGCTCTGACTTTGTCATGAGACGATGACAACTGACGGAGCATGTTTCATACATGAATGATACAAAAATGCTCTGACCGTTGTCATAAGTAGATGACAACTGACGGAGCATGTTGCATATCTTAGGGATGAATAACCATGCTCTCTCCGTTTTCATTGGACGATGATAACAGACAGAGCATGTTTGATACCTTAGGGTTAAATAACCATGCTCTGTCCGTTGTCATCAGACGATGACAGCTGACGGAACATGCTTCATACATGAGTGATATATTACCATACTGACCATTGTCATGAGACGATGACAATCGACGGGGCATGTTTCATACTTGAGGGATAAATCACCATGCTCTGACCATTGTCATGAGACGATGACAACTGACGGAACATGTTTTATACATGAATGATATATTACCATGCTCAGACCGTTGTCATAAGACGATGACAACTAACGGAGCATGATTCATACCTTAGGGATATATAACCATGCTCTGACCGTTGTTATTAGACGAAGACAAATGACGGAGCATTCTGTCATACATGAAGTATATATTACCATGCTCTATCTGTTGTCATGAGGGATATACCATCATGCTCTGACCGTTGTCGTGAGACGATGACACCAGAGGGAGCATGTTTCATACCTTAGGGATGAATAACCATGCTCTGTCCATAGTCATGAGACGATGACAACTGATGGAGCATGATTCATACCTTAGGGATATATTACCATGCTCTGACCTTCGTCATGAGACGATTTCAATAGACTGAACATCTTTTATATATGAATGATATATTACTATAATCTGATTGTTGTCATGAGACGATTACAACTGACAGGGCATGGTTCATACCTAAGGTATAAATAACCATGCTCTGACCGTTGTCGTGAGACGATGACATCAGACTGAGTATGTTTCATACCTTAGGGATGAATAACCATGCTCTGTCCGTTTTCATGAGACGATGACAACTGACGGAGCATGTTTCATACATGAGTGATATATGACCTTGCTCTGACCGTTCTCATGCGAAGATGACAACTGACGGAGCATGTTTCATATTTAATGGATATATAACCATGCTCTGACCGTTGTCATGAGACGATGACAACTGTCGGAGCATGATTCATACCTTAGGGATATATAACCATGGTCTGTCCGTTGTCATGAGACGATGACAACTGACGGAGCATGTTTCATACATGAGTGATATATGACCTTGCTCTGACCGTTCTCATGCGAAGATGACAACTGACGGAGCATGTTTCATATTTAATGGATATATAACCATGCTCTGACCGTTGTCATGAGACGATGACAAATGACGGAGCATGTTTCATACATGAATGATATATTACCATGCTCTGACAGTTGTCATGAGATGATGACAATTGATGAAAGAGCATTCTCTGTCTTTTGTCATGAGACGATGACAATTGACGGAACATGTTTCATACATGAATGATATATCGCCATGCTCTGACCGTTGTCATGAGAATATGACAACTGACGGAGCATGTTTTATACTTTTGGGATATATCACCATCCTCTGGCCGTTGTCATGAGACAATGACAACTGATGGAGAATGATCCATACCTTAGGGATATATTACCATGCTCTGTCAGTTGTAATGAGGCAATGACAAATGACGGAGCATGTCTCATACATGAATGATATTTAACCATACTCTGACCGGTGTCATGAGACGATGACAGCTGACGGAACATGGTCCATACATTAATGATATATTACCATGATCTGATCGTTGTCATGAGACGATGACAACTGACGGTGCATTTTTCCTACCTGAGGGATATATCACCATGATCTGACCGTTGTCGTTAGACGATAACATCAGACTGAGTATGTTTCATACCTTAGGGATGAATAACCATGCTCTTACCGTTGTCATGAGACGATGACAACTAACAGAGCATGATTCATAAATGAGTGATATATGACCATGTTCTGACCGTTGTCAGGAGACGATGACAACTGACTGAGCATGCTTCATACTTGACGGATATATAACCATGCTCTGACCGTTGTCATGAGACGATGACAACTGACAGAGCATGATTCATACCTTAGGGATATGTTACCATGCTCTGCCAGTTGTCATGGGACGATGACAACTGACGTAGAATGTTTCATACATGAATGATATATTACCATGCTCTGACGTTGTCATGAGAAGATGACAACTGACGGAGCATGTTTCATACATGAATGATATTTTACCATGCTCTGACCGTTGTCTTGAGATGACTTCAATTGACGAGGGAGCATGCTCTGTCCGTTGTCATGAGACGATGACAACTGAAGGAGCATGTTTTATACATATATGCATTGAATGATATATTACCATGCTCTGACAGTTGTTATGAGATGATGACAATTGATGAAGGAACATGCTCTGTCCGTTGTCATGAGACGATAACAACTGAAGGAACATGTTTTATACACGAATGATATATTACCATGCTCTGACCGTTCTCATGAGACGATGACAACTGATGGAGCATGATTTATACCTTAGGGATATATTACAATGCTCTGACAGTTGTCATTAGACGTAACAACTGACTGAGCATAATCCATCACTTAGGGGTAAATAACCATGCTCTGATAGTTGTCATGAGACGATAACAACTGGTGGAGCATGATTCATACCTTAGCGAGGAATAGCCATTCTCTGACCGTTGTCATGAGACGATGACAGCTAATGGAGCATGTTTCATACACGAATGATATATTAACATGCTCTGACCGTTGTCATAAGACGATAATAACTGGCGGAGTATGTTTCATACTTGAGGGATATATCACCCTGCTCTGACCGTTGTAATGAGACGATGACAACTGACGGAGCATGTAGCATACCTTAGGGATGAATAACCATGCTCTGTCCGTTGTCATGGGACGATGACAGCTGACAGAGCATGTTTTATACATGAATGATATATAACCATGCTCTGACCGTTGTCATGAGACGAAGACAACTGACGGAGCATGTTTCATACCTTAGGGATATGTAACCATGCTCTGTCCGTTGTCATGTGACGATGACAACTGACGTAGAATGTTTCATACATGAATGATATATTACCATGCTCTTTCTGTTGTCATGAGACGATGGCAACTTAGGGAGCATGTTTAATGCTTAAGGGATATATCACCATTCTTTGACCGTTGTCATGAGACGATGACAGCAGACGGAGCATGTTTCATACACGAATTATATATTACCACGCTCTGACCGTTGTCATGAGACGATGACATTAGAAGGAGCATGATTCATACATTAGTGATATATAACAATGCTCTGAATTTTGTCATTAGACGATGACAATTGACTGATCACATTTCATACCTTAGGGATGCATGACCATGCTCTGTCCGTTGTCATTAGACGATGACATCTGACGGAGCATGTTTCATACCTTAGGGATGAATAACCATGCTCTGTCCGTTGTCATGCGACGTTGATAACTGACGGAGAATGTTTCATACATGAATAAGATATTTCCATGCTCAGACCGTTGTCATGTGACGATGACAATTGACAGAGCATGTTTTATACTTAAGTGATGAATAACCATGCTCTGACCGTTATCATGCGACGATGGCAACTGACGGTGCATATAGCATACCTTAGGGGTGAAAAAACCATGCTCTGTCCGTTGTCATGGGTCGATGACAGCTGACAGAGCATGTTGCATTTCTTGGGAATTAATAACCATGCTCTGTCCGTGTAATGAGACAATGACAACTGACGGAGAATGTTTCATACATGAATGATATTATACCATTATCTTACCGTTGCATGAGATGATGACAACTGACGGAGCATGATACATACATGAATGAAATATTACCATGCTCTGACAGTTGTCATGAGATAAATACCATTGACGACAGAGCATATTCTGACCGTTGTCGTGAAACGATTACATCAGACTGGGTATGTTTCATACCTTAGGAATGAATAACCATGCTCTGTCCGTTGTCATGAGATGATGACAACTGACCATGCATGTTTTATACATGAGTGATATATGACCTTGCTCTGACCGTTGTCATGAGACAATGACAACTGACGGAGCATGTATCATACTTGACGGATATATAACCATGCTCTGACCGATGTCATGAGACGATGACAACTGAGGGAGCATGATTCATACCTTTGGGATATATAACCATGCTCTGTCCGTTGTCATTCGACGATGACAATTGACGGTGCATGTAGCATACCTTAGGGATGAATAACCATGCTCTGTCCGTCGTCTGACTGATGTAGAATGTTTCATACATGAATGATATATTACCATGCTCTGACCGTTGTCATGAGATGAATACCATTGACGACAGAGCATGCTCTGTCCGTTGTCATGAGACGACGACAACTGACGGAGCATCTTTTCATACATGAATTATATATTACCATGATCTGACCGTTGTCATTCGACGATGACAATTGACGGTGCATGTAGCATACCTTAGGGATGAATAACCATGCTCTGTCCGTCGTCATGGGACGATGACAGCTGAAAGAGCATGATTCATACGTTAATGATATATTACCATGCTCTGACCGATGTTATTTAACGATGACAACTGACGGAGCATGGCTCATACATGAATGGTATATAACATTGCTATGACCGTTGTCATGAGCCGCAGACAACTGACGGAGCATGTTTCATACTTGAGAGATATATCACCTTACTTTGACCTTTGTCAAGCGACAATGACAACAGACGGACCATGTATCATACACGAATGATATATTACTATGCTTTGACCGTTGTCATGAGACTATGACAACAGACGGAGCATGATTCATACATAAGTGATATACTACAATGCTCTGAATGTTGTCATTAGACGATGACAATTGACTGAGCATATTTCATACCTTAGGGATGCATAACCATGCTCTGTCCGTTGTCATGAGACGATGACAGATGACAGACCATGTTTTATATATGAGGGATATAGTATCATTTATCATTCATGTATGAAACATTCTCCGTCAGATATCATCGTCTCATGACAACGGTCAGAGCATGGTAATATATCATTCATGTATGAAACATTCTCCGTCAGTTTTTATCGTCTAATGACAACGGTCAGAGCATGCTGATACCCCCTCAGGCATGTAACACTGCTATATATCCCCGAGGTAAGAAACATGCTCCGTCATTTGTCATCGTCTCATGAGAATGGACAGAGCATGTTTGATAATCCCTAAGGTATGAACCATGCTCCGTCAGTTGACATCATCTCATGACAACGGTCAGATCATGATGATACCCCCTCAGGTATTAAACATACACCGTCAGCTGTCATCATCTAATGACAACTTACAAGGCATGTTTACTAATCCCTAATGAATGAAACCTGCTCCGTCATTGGTCATCGTCTCATGACAGTGGTCAGAGCTTGGTCATTATTTCCTATGGTATGAGACATGCTCCGTCTGTTGTTATCGTCTCATGACATAGTTTAGAGAATGGAGATAACCCACTCAGGTATAGATTTGCTCCGACAGTTGTCATCATTTCATGAAAACGTACAAGGCATGTTTATTTATCCCTAAGGTATGAAAAATGCTCCATCATTGGTCATCGTCTCATGACAACGATCAGAACATTGTAATGTATCTCTAAAGTATTTAACAGACTCCGTCTGTTATCATCGTCTCATGACAACAATCAGAGCATGGTGATACCCAATTCAGGTATGGAACATCGTCTCTTGACAACTGACAGAGCATGGTAATATATCCCTTAGAGACGATGACCACTGATGGAGCTTGTTTTAAACATGAAAGATATATTACCATGCTCTGACCGTTGTCATGAGACGATGACAACTGACAGATTATGATTCACACCTTAGGGATTTATGACCTACTCTGTCTGTTGTCATGAGACGATGACAACTAGCGGAGCATGTTTCATACATGGATGATATATAATCATGCTCTGTCCATTGTCATGAGATGATGACAACTGACGGAGCATTTTCCATACATGAATGATAAATATCCATGCTCTGACCGTTGTCATGAGACGATGACAACGGACGGAACATGATTCATACCTTAGGGATATATTACCTGCTCTGACCGTTGTCATGAGTCGATGACAACTGACGGAGCATGGTTCACACCTTAGGGATGTATTACAATGTTCTGTCCGTTGTCAAGAGACGACGACAACTGATGGAGCATGTTCCATACATGAATGATATATATATCTATCCTCTGACCGTTGTCTTGAGACGATGACAACTGACAGAGCATGATTCATTTTTAAGGGATATATTTACATGCTCTGACCGTTGTCATTAGACGACGACAACTGACAGAGTCCTGTTCATGCCTTTGGGATGTATTACCATGCTCTGTCAGTTGTCAAGCATTAAACATTCATCCCTATTGTATGCAACATGCTCCGTCAGTTGTCAACATCTCATGACAACGATCAGAGCATGGTTATATATCATTCATGTATACAACATGCTCCGTCAATGGTCATCGTCTCTTGACAGCGGTCAGAGCATGGTAATATATCATTCATGTATTAAGCATACTCCGTCAGTTGTCATCGTCTAATGACAACGTACAGAGCATGGTAAATTATCTTTAAGGTATGAATCATGCTCCATCAGTTGTCATCGTCTCGTGACAACGGTCAGAGCATTGTAATATATCATCCATGTTTGAAACATGTTCCGTCAGTTATGCTTGTCTCATGACAATGGACCAAACATGGTCATATGTCCCTAAGGTATGGACGGACAGAGCATGGTTATTCATCCCTAAGGTATGCTACATGCTCTGTCAGGTGTCATCGCCTCATGCCAACGGTCAGAGCATGGTTATTTATACCTTAGGTATGAAACATGCCCTGTCGGTTGTAATCGTATCATGACAACGGTCAGAGTATGGTAATTTATCATTCATGTATGACATATGTTCTGTCTTTTGTCATCGTCTCATGACAAAGGTCAGAGCATAGATATATATCATTCATGTACGAAACATGCTCCGTCAGTTGTCATCATCTCATGAAAACGGACATAGCATGGTAATATATCATCCATGTATTAAACATGCTCCGTCAGTTGTGTTCGTCTCATGACAACGGACAGAGCATGGTCATATATCCCTGAGGTCTGAATCATGATCCGTCAGTTGTCATCCTCCATCAAAACGGACAGAGCATGGTTAGAAATCCCAAAGGTATGAATCATGCTCCGTCAGTTGTCATCGTCTCATGCCAACGGTCAACGCATGGTTATTCATAAAAAAGGTTTGAAACATGCTCCTTCAGTCGTCATCGCTGCTTGACAACGGACAGAGCATGGTTATATATCCCTAAAGTATGAACCATGCTGATTCAGTGGTCATCGTCTCTTGACGACGGTCAGAGCATGGTAATATATCATTCATGTATGAAACGTGCTCCGTCAGTTGCCATCGTCCAATGACAACGGACAGAGCATGGTTATATATCCCGAAGGTATGAATCATGCTCGGTCAGTTGTCATTGTCTCATGACAACGGTCAGAGCATGGTTATTCTTTCATAAGGTGTGAAAGATGCTCCGTCAGTCTTCATCGTGGCTTGACAACGGTCAGAGCATGGAATATATCATTCATGTATGAAACATGCTCCGTCAGTTTTCGTCGTCTCATGACAACGGACAGAGCATGGTTATTCATTCCTTAGGTACGAACCATGCTCCGTCAATTGTCATCATCTCATGACAAAGGTCAGAGCATAGTAATATATCATTTATGTGAGAAATATGCTCCGTCAGTTGTCATCGTCTCATTACAACGGTCAGAGCATTGTAATATATCATTTTTGTCTAAAACATGCTCCGTCAGTTTTCATTGTCTTATGACAACGGACAGAGCATGGTTATTCATACCTTAGGTACGAACCATGCTCCGTCAGTTGTCATCATCTCATGACAACGGTCAGAGCATAGTAATATATCATTCATGTGAGAAATATGCTCCGTCTGTTGTCATCGTCTCATGACAACGGTTAGAGCATGGTAATATATCATTCATGTATAAAACATGCTTCGTCAGTGGTCATCGTCTCTTAGAATGATATTACCATGCTCTGTCAGTTGTCAAGAGACGATGACAACTGATGGGTCATGTTCCATACATGAACGTTATATCCTTGCTCTGACCGTTGTCATAAGACGATGACAACTGACGGAGCATGATTCATACCAGAGGGATATATTAACATGCTCTGACCGTTGTCATGAATTAATGACAACTGACGGAGCCTCGTTCATACCTTAGGGATGTATTACCATGCTCTGTCCGTTGTCAAGCATGAAACAGTCATCCCTAAGGTAGGCAACATGCTCTGTCAGTTGTCATCATTCCATGACACGTCTCATGCTTATGGTCAGAGCATTGTAAACTATCATTCGTGTGTATTAAACATGCTCCGTCAGTGGTCATCGTCGATTAGGGATATATTACCATGCTCTGTCCGTTGTCAAGAGACAATGACAACTGCTGGAGCATTATTCATACATTAATGATATATATCCATGCTCTGACCGTTGACATGAGACGATGACAACTGACGGAGCAC
Organism: Loripinus fragilis; assembly: GCA_964019695.1. Classification (NCBI taxonomy): domain Eukaryota; kingdom Metazoa; phylum Mollusca; class Bivalvia; order Lucinida; family Lucinidae; genus Loripinus; species Loripinus fragilis. The sequence continues at coordinate 59,962 of OZ026515.1, read as the reverse complement.
GATTCATAACTTAGGGATATATTGCCATGCTCTGACCATTGTCATGAGACCATGACAGCTGACGGAGCATGGTTGATACCTTAAGATGTATTACCATGCTCTGACCATGGTAAAAAGACGATGACAACTGATGGAGCATGTTCCATACATAAATGATATATATCCATGCTCTTACCGTTGTCATGACACGATGACAAAGGACGGAGCATGATTCAGACCTTAGGGATATATGACCATGCTCTGTCCGTTGTCGTGAGACGATGACAACTGACGGAGCATTTTTCGTACATGGATGATATATTACCATGCCCTGTCCGTTGTCATGAGATGATGACAACTGATGGAGCATTTTTCACACATGAATGTGAATATCCATGCTCTGACCGTTGTCTTGAGACGATGACAACGGACGGAACATGATTCATACCTTAGGGATATATTACCTGCTCTGACCGTTGTCATGAGACGATGACAACTGACGGAGCATGGTTCACACCTTAGGGTTGTATTACCATGTTCTGTCCGTTGTCAAGAGACGATGACAACTGATGGAGCATGTTCCATACATGAATGATAAATATCTATCCTCTGACCGTTGTCTTGAGACGATGACAACTGACAGAGCCTGGTGCGTGCCTCAAGGATGTATAACCATGCTCTGTCAGTTGTCAAGCATGAAACATTCATCCCTATGGTATGCAACATGCGCCGTCAGTTGTCATCGTCTCATGATAAAAGATCAGAGGATGGTAATATATCATTCATGTATAAAATATGCTCCGTCAGTGGTCAACGGGTCTTGACAGCGGTCAGAACATGGTAATACATCATTCATGTAGTAAGCATTCTCCGTCAGTTGTCATCGTCTAATGACAACGTAAAGAGCGTGGTATATTATCTTTAAGGTATGAATCATGCTCCATCAGTTGTCATCGTCTCTTGACAACGGTCAAAGCATAGATGTATATCATTCATGAATGAAACATGCTCCGTCAGTTGTCATCATCTCATGACAACGGACAGAGCATGGTTATATAATATCCATGTATGAAACATGCTCCATCAGTTGTCTTCGTCTCATGACAACGGACAGAGCATGGTCATATATCCCTAAGGTCTGAATCATGATCCGTCAGTTGTTATCGTCTCATGCCAACGGTCAAAGCATGGTTATTCATCATTAAGGTATGAAACATGCTCCGTCAGTCGTCATCTTCGCTTGACAAAGGACAAAGCATGGTTATATATCCCTAAGGTATGAATCATGCTCTGTCACTTGTCCCTTAGGTATGAACCATGCTCATTCATTGATCATTGTCACGTGACAACAGTCAGAGCATGGTAATATAGCATTCATGTATGAAGCATGCTCCGTGAGTTGTCATCTTCTCATGACAACGTCAAAGCATGGTAATATATCATTCATGTATGAAACATTCTACGTCAGTTGCCATCGTCTCATGACAACGGTCAAATTTTGGGACGATGAAAACTGACGGATCATGTTCATACATGAATGATATATTACCATGCTCTGTCCTTTGTCAAAATATGATGACAACTGACGGAGCATTTTTCCTACATGAATGTGAATATCCATGCTCTGACCGTTGTCTTGAGACGATAACAACTGACGGAGCATGATTCATACCTTAAGGATATATTACCTGCTCTGACCGTTGTCAAGAGACGATGACAACTGACGGAGCAAGTTCCATACATGAATTATATTTATCTATCTTCTGACCGTTGTCTTGAGACGATGACAACTGACGGAGCATGATTCATACTATAGGGATATATTAACATGCTCTGACCGTTGTTATAAGACGACAACAACTGACAGAGCCTGCTTCATGCCTCAGGGATGTATAACCATGCTCTGTCAGTTGTCATGCATGAAACATTCATCCCTATAGAATGCATCATGCGCCGTCAGTTGTCATCGTCTCATGACAACGATCAGAGCATGGTAATATATCATGCATGTATTAAGCATTCTCCGTCAGTTGTCATCGTCTAATGACAACGTAAAAAGCATAGTAAATTATCTTTAAGGTATGAATCATGCTCCGTCAGTTGTCATCGTCTCGTGAGAACGGTCAGAGTACTGTTATATGTCATCCATGTATGAAACATGCTCCGTCAGTTGTGCTCGTCTCATGACAATGGACAAAACATGGTCATATATCCCTGAGGTATGAATCATGCTCTTTCAGGTATCATCGCCTAATGACAACGGTCAGAGCATGGTTATTCATAGCTTAGGTATGAACCATGCCCTGTCAGTTGTAATCGTCTCATGACAACAATCAGATTATGGTAATATATCATTCATATATGAAAGATGTTCCGTCTATTGTCATCGTCTCATAACAAAGGTCAGAGCATGCAGATATTTCCCAAAGTTATAGATCATGCTCCGTCAGTTGTCATCGTCTCATGACAACTGTCAACGCATAGATGTATATCATTCATGTATGAAACATGCTCCGTCAATTGTCATCATCTCATGACAACGGACAGAGCATATTAATATATCATCCATATATGAAACATGCTCCGTCAGTTGTCTTCGTCTCGCGACAACAGATACAGCATGATCATATATCCCTAAGGTCTGAATCATGATCCGTCAGTTGTCATCGTGTCATGCCAACAGTCAAAGCATGGTTATTCATCAATAAGGTATGAAACATGCTCCATCAGTCGTCATTGTCGCTTGACAACGGACAGAGCATGGTCATATATCCCTTAGGTATGAACCATGCTCATTCAGTGGTCATCGTCACATGACAACGGTCAGAGCATGGTAATATATTCATGGTAATATATCATTCATGTATGAAGCATGCTCCGTCAGTTGCCATCGTCCAATGACAACGGACAGAGCATGATTATATATCCCTAAGGTATGAATCATGCTCCCTCAGTTGTCATCGTCTCATGACAAAGGTCAAATTATGGTGATATATCCCTCTCAAATATGAAACATGCACTGTCAGTTGTCATCGTCCCATGACAACGGTCAGAGCATGGTTATTCATCCATAAGTTGTGAAACATGCTCCGTCAGTCGTCATCGTGGCAAGACAAGGGTCAGAGCATGGTTATATATCATTCATGTATCAAAAAAACATGCTCCGTCAGTTGTCATCGTCTCATGACAACGGACAGAGCATGGTTAATCATACCTAAGGTATGAACCATGCTCCGTCAGTTGTCATCATCTCATGCCAACTGTCAGAGCATAGCTATATACCATTCATGTGAGAAATAAGCTCCGTCAGTTGTCATCGTTTCATGACAACGGTCAGAGCATGAGTATTCATCCATAAGGTGTGAAACATGCTCTGTCAGTCGTCTTCATGGCATGACAAGGGTCAGAGCATGGTAATATATCATTCATGTATGAAACATGCTCCGTCAGTTTTCATCGTCTCATGACAACGGACAGAGCATGGTTTATCATACCTAAGGTATGAACCATGCTCCGTCAGTTGTCATTATCATATGACAACGGTCAGAGCATAGTAATATCATTCATGTGAGAAATATGCACTGTCAAGTGGCATCGTCTCATGACAACGGTAAGAGCATGGTTATTCATCCATAAGGTGTGAAACATGCTTTGTCAGTCGTCTTCATGGCATGACAAGGGTCAGAGCATTGTAATATATCAATCATGTATGAAACTCACGTCTAACTAACATCGTCTCATGAAAACGGACGGATCATGGTAATTCATTTTAAGATATGGAACATGCTCCGTCTCTTCGTATCGTCTCATGACAACGGTCAGAGCATGGTAATATATCATTTATGTATAATAAATGCTCCGTCAGTTGTCATCGTCTAATGACAACAGTCAGAGCATAATAATATATCCCTAAGATATGAAGCATGCTCCGTCAGTTGTGATCGTCTTATGACAACGGTCAGAGCATGGTAATATATCATGCATGTATTGAACATACTCCGCCAGTTGCCATCGTCTCATAACAACGGACATAGCATGGTTATATATCCCTAAGGTATAAATCATGCTCCGTCAGTTATCATCGTGTCATGACAACGGTCAGAGTATGGTGATATATATCTTATGAATGAAACATGCTACGTCAGTTGTCATCGTCTCCTGACAACGGACAGAGCATGGTTATTCATCCATAAGGTTTGAAACATGCTCTGTCTGTTGTCATCGTCTCAAGACAACGGTAAGAGCATGGTGATATATTCCTCAAGTATGATACATGCTCCGTCAGTTGTCATCGTCTCATGACAACGGTCAGAGCATGGTAATAAATCATGCATGAATTGAATATGCTCCGTCAGTTGCCATCGTCTCATAAAAACGGACAAAGCATGGATATATATCCCTAAGGTATAAATCATGCTCCGTCAGTTGTCATCGTGTCATGACAAAGGCCAGAGCATGGTGATATATATCTCATGAATGAAACATGCTTCGTCGGTTGTCATCGTCTCCTGACAATGGACAGAGCATGGTTATTCATCCATAAGGTTTGAAACATGCTCCGTCTGTTGTCATCGTCTCAAGACAACGGTAAGAGCATGGTGTTATATCCCTCAACTATGATACATGCTCCGTCAGTTGTCATCGTCTCATGACAACGGTCAGAGCATGGTAATATATCCCTCATGTATGAAGCATGCTCTTTAAAATGTCTTCGTCTCTTGACAACGGATAGAGCATAGTTATTCATCCCTTAGGTATGAAACATGCTCTGTCCGATGGCAGCGTCTGATGACAACGGTCAAAGCATGGTAATAAAAATGTCACGTTTAAAACATGCTCCGTCTGTTGTCATCATTTCATGACAAAGGTAAGAGCATGGTGATATATCCCTAAGGTATGAATCATGTTCCATCAGTTGTCATCGTCTCATGACAACGGTCAGAGCATGGATATATATACTGACAGACTTTAAAAACGCAACACTTGGGTAACAACGGACATAGCATGTTAATACATCCCTAAGGTATGAACCATGCTCCGTCAGTTGTCATCGTCTCATGACAACGGTCAGAGCATGGTAATATACCCCTAAGGTGTATATCATGCTCCGTCAGTTGTCATCGTCTCGTGACAACGGTCAGAGCATGGATATATATCATCGATGTTTCAAACATGCTCCGTCAGTTGTAATCGTCTCTTGATAACGGACTGAGCATGGTAAAACATCCCTAAGGTATGCACCATACTCCGTCGGCTGTCATCGTCTCATGCCAACCGATAGAGCATGGTGATATATCATTCATATATGAAACATGCTCCGTCAGTTGTCATCGTCTCATGACAACGGTCAAAGCTTGGTAATATATCCCTAAGGTATAAATCATACTCCAACAGTTGTCATCGTCTCACGACAACGGTCAGAGCATGGATATATATCATTTATGTATGAAACATGCTCCGTCAGTTGCCATCGTCCTATGACAACGGACAGAGCATGGTTATATATAATCCATGTTTGAAACATGCTCTTTCAGTTTTCATCGTTTCATGACAACGGACAGAGCATGGTCATATATCCCCAAGGTCAAAATCATGCTGAGTCATTTGTCATCCTCCATGACAACGGACAGAGCATGGTTAGAAATCCCTTAAGTATGAATCATGCTCTGTCAGTTGTCATCGTCTCATGCCAACGGTCAACGCATGGTTGGATATTCATCAATAAGGTGTGAAACATGCTCCTTCAGTCGTCATCGCCTCTTGACAACGGTTAGAGCATGGTAATATTTCATTCATGTATGAAAAATGCTCAGTCAGTTGCCATCGTCCAATGACAACGGACAGAGCCTGGTTATATATCAGTAAGGTATGAGTCATGCTCCGTCAGTTGTCATCGTCTCATGACAACGGTCAAAGCATGGTTATTCATCCATAAGGTGTAAAAGATGCTCCGTTTGTCGTCATCATGGCTTGACAAGGGTCAGAGCATGGAATTTACCATTCATGTATGAAACATGCTTCGTCAGTTTTCATCATCTCATGACAACGGTCAGAGCATAGTAATATATCATTCATGTGAGAAATATGCTCCGTCAGTTGTCATCGTCTCATGACAACGGTCAGAGCATGGTAAGATACCCCTCATGTATGAAACATGCTCCAACTGTTGCCATCGTCTTATGAAAATTGACAGAGCCAATATAACTTGGATATAACTTGGATATCATGCGACAATCTGCATGCCTAGTTGTAAACCCAATCACGGTTTATAGCTATGGGTTCCTCTTTAATTGCACGACGGTGGGTCGGGCCTCAGACTCTATGACGGCTCTGACGTAAAGCTTTAATCGGTGGGTTGGTGCCTGATGCTTATCTGTAGCTGGACCCACCGTGGCTCAACTTGAGGTTTTCTTTAGCTCTGACTATCTGTGAGTCATGAGCCCTTTTCTTAGTTTCATCATGGTGTAGTAATTTGATTAGAGTGTTTTTCCATGATGATACATTGCATTAGTTAGATTGCCTCCATGCGAGCTGAACATTTTTTGTACTTCAACAACAGCAGAATCTAGGGCGAAGATTTGGTACCAGTAAAATGCATTTAAGCCCCCCCCCCCCCGGTGGCTTAGGCTGCTGTCCGTTCTAAAGCGGTGTTTCTGTTGTTGTTGACTTTCTGTTTATTGTTAGTCCCATTGTGGGAGTCTGTAATTGTTCTTTGTTTTGTTGTACGTTACTTTATGTCCATTTTAGTATTGCAATCATCTTGATGGGGAAGAGAGAGCTGATTGCTTTGCTTAATTTGTCTTCCTGGTGTCTCGTGATGGTTGAGCGGCTCTTCCTCACGGTGCCACGGGGTTGTCTGCAGTTTGTGATTGTGGTATTTCCTGATCATACTCATTTACTATTTTTTATTCATCTGTAAGATATGAAACATGCTCCGTCAGTTGTCATCGTCTCATGACATAGGTCAGAGCATGGTAAAATTTCAATCATGTATGAAACATACTCCGTCAGTTGTCATCGTTAAATGAAAACGCTCAGAGCACAGTCATATATCCCTAAGGAATAAAGCATGCTCCGTCAGTTGTCATCGTCTCATGACAACGGTCAGAGCATGGTTATATATCATGCATGTATTAAACATGCTCCGTCATTTGTCATGTAATCATGACAACGGTCAGAGCATGGTGATATATATCTCAAGTATGAACATGCTCCATCAGTTGTCATCGTCTTATGACAACGGCCAGAGCATGGTTATTCATCCATAAGGTTTGAAACATGCTCCGTCTGTTGTCATCGTCTCATGACAACGGTCAGAGCATGGTGATATATCCCTCATGTATGAAGCATGCTCCGTCAGATGTCGTCGTCTCATGACAACGGACAGATCATGGTTCTTCATCCCTAAGGTATGAAACATGCTCCGTCAGTTATGATCGTCTCATGACAACGGTCAGAGCATGGTGATATATCCCTCATGTATGAAGCATGCTCCGTCAGATGTCATCGTCTCATGACAACGGACAGATCATTGTTATTCATCCCTAAGGTATGAAACATGCTCTGTCAGTTGTCATTATCTCATGACAAAGGTCAGAGGATGGTGATACATCCCTAAGGTAGAACGGTCAGAACATGGATATATATCATTCATATATGGAACATGCTCGTTCAGTAGTCATCGTCTCTTGACAACGGACAGAGCATGTAATTCATCCCTAAGGTATGAACCATGCTCCGTCAGTTGTCATCGTCTTATGACAATGGTCAGAGCATGGTAATATATCCCTAAGGTGATATATCCCTAAGGTATGAATCATGCTCTGACAGTTGTCATCGTCTCATGACAACGGTCAGAGCATGGATATATATACTGACAGACTTTAAAAACGCAACACTTGGGTAACAGCTTAAATTTATGTCTCGAAAAAGAAGGCAGAACAATAAATTTGATTGTATGTAAAAGCGCATTCATTTGTTAGTAAAACAAGGAAAACTTGTCCAACTAAGATAAACTTAATGCATTAAAATGTTAACATTTTGAGATAGGGGTCAACGATTTCATGTGACCAAATGTTCTGAATGAAAGATTCCATGCTTCTTTAAATCAAGAAACACTAGAAGCATCAAATCTGTATCATGGACTTTGTTAGTCATCGAGGAATCACTCTCATATTGATTGGCAGGTCTGCGATCAAGCGTATTTGCGTTTATGACGATTATCTGAGTGTACCCTTTCATTCAACGGCTTAAAATCTCCTCTACTTAAGAAATGTTTAAATGGCTAAATTCATACGGAGCAAATAACGTTGTCCAGTTTAGTTGTACATTTAAAACTAAAGTGTTTGCTGAAGAAGCTAACTCATAATGATGTTCTCGAAGCAACGGATGTTTACATTCAACAGTCTTTTGGAAGATATAAGGGGAGGTTAATGTTGCGTAATTAAAGTCCGTCAGTATATCATTCATGTATAAAATATGCTCCGTTAGTTGTCATCGTCTTTTGACAAGAGACATAGCATGGTAATACATCCCTAAGGTATGAACCATACGACGTCAGTTGTCATCGTCTCATGACAACAGATAGAGCATGATGGTATCTTAAGGTATAAATCATGCTCCAACAGTTGTCATCGTCCAAAGACAACTGTCAGAGCATGGTTATCTATCCCTCAAGCATAAAACAACGGTCCCATGAAAACGGTCAGAGCATGGTAATATATCCCTAAGGTATGATTCATGCTCCGTCAGTTTTCATAGTTTCATGAAAACGGTCAGAGCATGGTAATATATCATTCATGTATGAAACATGCTCCGTCTGCTGTCATCGTCTCATGACAACGGACAGAGCATGGTTAAACATCCCAAAAGTGTGAACAATGCTCCGTCAGTTGTCATCGTCTCATGACAACGGTCAGATCATAGCAATATATCCCTAAGGTATGAATCATGCTCCGTCAGTTTTCATCGTCTCATGACAACGGACAGAGCATGGTTATACATCCCTTAAATATAAACCATGCTCCGTCAGTTGTCGTCGTCTCATGACAACGGTCAGAGCATGGTAATGTATCCCTAAGGTATGAATCATGCTCCGTCAGTTGTCATCGTCTCATAACAACGGTCAGGACATGGTAATATAACCCTCAGGTATGAAACATGCTCCGTCAGTTGTCATCGTCTAATGACAACGGACAGAGCATGGTTATTCAACCCAAAGGTATTAGATATGCTCCGTCAGTTGTCATCGTCTCATGGCAATGGTCAGAGTATGGTGATATCCCCTCAAGTATGAGTCATGCTCTGTCAGTTGCCATCATCATCTCATAACAACGTACAGAGCTTGGTTATTCATCCATATGGTATTTAAAATGCTCTGTCAGTTATCATCGTCCCATAAGAACAGTAAGAGCATGGCAGCTTTGCAATTGTTGAAAGACGTGAGGGTTTTTTGTGATTTCGTGGAACTGTCTTGCGACAGTCTTGCAAGTGTGAACGGCTACCTCACGTCTGCCTTGCGGCTGCGATGAAACTACTGCTATTTTCTTTTCCAACTGTCAAGCTGCGAACATCGTGTAGCCATACGAGCATAGCATGGCTACCTCACAATGTCTATGATCTAATCGGCCCTATCTGGATATTTGCAAAAGTGTCTGTCTGCGATCTATCTACGGCAATCAGCAAAACGAAATAGTACAGACAAACTGTCGCACGATTGATGTGAAACCCATCCATTTGCTTTCATTCTATAACAGGAAGTTGGATATGTCTGCAGGCTAGCCTTATTTGATATATGTTCGTCTCACATAGTTGAAGAAACTAGGACTTGTATTTGTCATCTTCATAAAGGAAATAGCAAAAATGCTGTTACATCTTACATGTACATCTGCGCAGGCTGATCTGAGTTTAAGTGGATGGTTGGAGATTGTGGTACATTCCAATTGTAGGAAATTATGTGCGATTATTTACATTCAATAATCATCCCCATTTTAAGATCTCTACTTAACCTCTTAATGTATCTTGTTATCCTTTTTCAATATGTATCTTGTTAAGCGCATGGGTTTTTTGGGATGTCTATTAATAACGTCTGCGGGGACAGTTGACGTTATCCCCTTCCCTGTTGTTTCAATTTCTCAATGTGCGTGTACTCACTTTTTTATCAAATTCAGATTAAAAGGAAGTAAACCGTAATTCACTGTTCGGTAAAATGCTAGTGGAGTACAACTTCTTGATAACTTACCTACAACAAAACTTTTTGGTCCTGAAATGACATTTTTTCGTCTGTCGCATATAACCAATTGCATTCCAGATTAGTATTCATCATGGAAGCGAAAATTGGGGGTAGTTTGATCTGGGTAAATATGTAGTTTGCAATGTAATAAATTAATGCTACCTACTAACATATATAAGTTACGTGAAAACAAATAAATGAGAGGCCTGCCGTGCAAAGGTTCATTCTTTTTCAGCCCTTTTATCCGCATGTGTCAAACAACCACTGGCCCACCAGCTATACTTATGCACCCGTTATTGCAGAATAAATAGAGGATATTTACTTTTTTGAGGTGAATACCAAATATATTTCATCGAGTGTGTTGAAAACATCAGAATTTTCATGAGTGCGCAGCACGAATGAAAATTTCGATGTTTTCAACTCACGAGATGAAATATATTTGGTATTTGCCTCAAAAAAGTAAATTTTATTTTTATTTAATTCCTTTTTAGAAGATTTACAGTTAATCAATTTCAAAACCAATCTTCAAGCCGAATCACCGAAGGACTTTCAGATATAGAGAAATTCATTCAGCGTCAAAGTGCGAGACAAGCGACGTCATAAGCGACGTCATTATTTGTTGATGACGTTGCGTAGCATAGGTTACATGCATTGCCCCACTCACTGAAGCGGGATCGGGAGGTGTTGAAAGTTCAAAATCGAAAAAAATTCAGCAAATCTGAATTATTTTGGTACCATAATGTTCCTCATGTTCTAACTAAGAAAATGACTACCCACACTTGATGTTTTTGTTCACAAATAAGAAAGTTATAGGCGTTTGAACTTTCGAAGTGAGCTGCATTAAGTGAATGGAAAAGTCAGAGGTGATCCAAAAAACGCTACAGTGAAAATATAGGCTGATATCAATCACTAGTGATTGATATCAAATCATTTCACTGGTGATTTATATCACTTTTATTTGTTTTTGATATGCATTGATTTCACTGCTAAGTATAAAATAAAACCTACCTTTATTGTAGGATATTTAATTCCGGGGAAACTCATATTTCAACGTTCTGAAAAAGAGAGACGCAAATAAAGAAACGGCACGCGAACATCAAATGCTCTGGCGAAACTGCGCCTTTGCACAGGCTCGCTGGATCTTCGCTGATCCCATACGTGCGTAAAGTGTCCAAATCATTGATAATCTGGGCCACACTTCACAAATTCAGTTAACTAATTGAATTAACGGTCCATTAACGCCGATTTTGGAATTCTGAACGATCCGTACAATTCTCTCTTTGCCAGCGGCGAGTTATGTCGTTTTAAGCAGTTAGAACGGTGGCCAGTTACAACTCAGCTCAGCACCTACAGTACGTATGTTCTGATCTGAATCCAAACTGTTTGAAAAACTAAATAGATAATTAAAACATGTGTAAAGTTTGCTTGTTTCATTTGATTGAATTTTTAGAAATGAACTAGCTTTGGGATTCTGGTAGCCTATTAAAAAAAAGATGAATTATTAAGATTTAATTAATATCATAAAAATAATAAACTTAAGAAAAATACAACATTAAAGAAATACAGAAAAATTTAAAATAAGAAAATACATAGTAGCATAAAATATGGGATATGCATTAAAAACGCTTTGTTCTTTTTGAGAAAATCAACCTTTGGTATTCTGATAGTCTATTTTAAAAAAAGATGAATTATTAAAATTAGAATAAGAATAATAAAAATAGTAAACTTAAGAATATTTAAAACCTTTATTCTTTTGAGAAAATCAACCTTTGGGATTATTTTAGCCTATTTAAAAAAAAGATATTTCATTTAACTTAAAATAAGAATCATAAAAATTAATAAATTTAAGAAAATTTAAAAACTCTTTTTATTCTTATGAGAAAATCAACCTTTGGGATTCGGATAGCCGATTTTAAAAAGATGAATTGTTAAAACTAAAATTTAAAATAAAATTAATAAAAAATAATAAACTTAAGAAATTTAAAACTCTTTATTCTTTTGAGAAAATCAACCTTTGGGATTCTATTAAAAAGATGAATTATTAAAATTAGAATCATAAAAATAATAAACTTAGGAAAAATGTGATGATCTTTCTATTGACGTTACGTAAAAACCAGCAGATTAACACGTGTTATAAATATTGCAAAAGGACGTTACAATGTATTTGTTGCAATCAATTTTCTTTTCTTTTTTTCTATTTATTATTCCTCTCATTCTTCCTCCTCTATTTCTTCTTCAATTTCGCACCAGATATTTGTTCAAGCCTTCAACTACCAACTACACTATAATGTTAAAACTTAATCAACTTTAAAAAAAAAAACTTCACACTGACTTATTGCACGTGTTGTTTAAAAATTATTTTCCTGGCTGTTAAATGCATCAAACTTGATAGTGGAGCGGGAAGTGTCCAATTTTCACAACAATTGACAATTTCCTGATACAAGTATGACACTTTCAGCATATGTTCTTCAAACCTCCCTCATTATGAAATCGATTCCAGCTAACGCGAATTTTTTTCCCATTTTCAAGATGGCTGCCTTAATTTTCAAGATAACCGTCAAACTAATCTTCCATTGTTTCATGAAATTAATGCTCTACCAATACCAATTTAAATAAAACGATTAGATGATGGGTCTGGTATAAAAAAAACACGTTGAGGCAAAACAATGCTAAATATCATAACACATGCAGACTTATGTTTAACAACAGTAAGCTGGAACGTGCTCAAAAGCGACGTGGATCTCAAAGAAGTGATGAGCCTGAAGCATGTCCAAGTAACTTTACTCGTCGTTCTGTTGATACAGTACCAGACATAAAGATCATTTGCTTCTTCTGTGAAAAAGATGTCATTGGGCCAGACAGAAAAGCCATGACAAAGAATTTGTATGACAGACTTAATGATTGTGCTGAGTTATAAGAAGATAAAAAGTTAATCGCCAAATTGAGTGTTGGTGACCTTGTTGCTCAAGAAGCAAAGTATCACCTTAACTGCCTTACCACAGTTTACAATAGAGAGTGTGCTTTCTTCAGACAACAATGAGAGAATGAACACGATGAACAGGAACGACAAGCATACAGTCGAGCATTTGCAGAACATGTTACATATATCATAAAACCTCAGAGAAGCCATCAAGGTGAGATCTTCTTTTAGCTGGCAGATCTGAATGATTTGATGACAAAGAGGCTAACTTAGCTAGGCTCATCAACATCTAAATTACAAACTACACGGTTTAAAAAAGAGCTTCCTGATCGCTTACCAGGATTACAAGCACCTACAAAAGGCAGGGATGTTTTCTAATTTTCAAGGATGATGTTGGACTAGCATTGTTAAAAGCTATTGAGATTACAGGCGCATTGCACGTTTCAAAGGCTGCAGATATAGTAAGAAGTGATATTCTGGAAAGGAACATGAAGTTTGAAGGTTCGTTTGAGGAGAACTGCATGGAAACATCTGTGCCTCAGTTACTAATTGAGCTTGTCAGTATGATAGAACCTAGTCCGGTCATAGAACCCAAATAGAAACAGAGACAACCAAATCCGACCTTGCATTTTCGCAACTTTTACGATACAACTGTCATCAGAGTCCAAAGAAAGGGAATACTATGTTGCAAAAAACACTCTAAAAGTCGTGAAACACCGTTTGTCATTTACGTTGGTTTGCTGTTGTTTGCAAAAACAAGGAAGCGTCAATCAATTTGACATATTACATCAATATGGTATTTGCATATCATACGAAAGAGTTCTTAGAATTTCTTCACAGATGGGCGAAGCCCTTTTCAAACGGTACCTAGAGGAAGGGTTAGTTTGTCCATCTGTTCTTCGAAAGGGACTCTTGACTACAGTGGCTATCGACAATATTGATCACAATCCTTCTTCAAAAACAGAAAAGTCATCTTTTCATGGTACAAGCATTTCCATATTTCAACACCCAATCAATAATAACTTTGGAGAGCAACGTGAAATGCTCCATAAAGCGGAATAACAAAGCACAAAGAAAGTACCACCTTTGCCTAGGTCATACACAAACGTTCAGCTTATTTTACAGCTAGTTCACCACTTCCCCCAAAATGCCAGAACTTGCTGCAATTGAAATCAGACACTCTACAGCGAGAATTAAACATTGAATTTCAATGGCTTAATCATGTCAGTATTACTCAAACAGTGGAGAGTGGGACACCAATTACATGGTCTACATACCATGCATAAAAAATCGAGGTTTGGACTTTCGTCTTAGTATATATGTGACGTCCGCAATTGAATGCTTAAGAGAGACTATTCTCCAACCAATTCTGGATAATAACAATAAGTTACAGGAAAGTTTAAATCAACAATCTGTCAAAATAGATCAACAGGAAAAAATCATCATAGAGCAAAGGAGGCAGCTTAGCAAATAATGATTTCATAATGGAAATTGAGGCTGAAAATCGTCCACTATGTACAGAGCTGGACGACATGAAAGTGGGACTAAATGACTTAGAGCAGTATGGAAGAAGAAATTCACTCAGATTCCATAATCTCAAGATGGACCCAAGTCTAAAGGAGTGTGATATGACACATAGTATGACAAAGTTCATAAAAAAATCTCTACTTGACAGTGAAGAGAATATTACTGACAGAGACATTGAAAGCTGTCATCCTATAGGAAGGAAAGTGGGAACAAGCAAACCCTAAATTATTGTCGAATTCTCTAGTTATAAAATAAGATCAAAAGTTTTTGCAAATAAAACAAAACTGAAGGGCCATCCTGACAGAGTTTTCCTTACTTAGGATTGGCCATCTAAGAGCCACTCAGTTATCAAATCATTTCTAGTACTGAGAAAATCTAAGAAAATAAACAGTTTTTGGACAACAAATGGAAAACTTCTAGCTAAAGTGACCCCAGAAAGTACAGTTGTTACACTTAACATTGCAGATGACATAGCACAGAGGTTTGGTGTTGATACGAGTGTTTGAAATTAAGTCAGTCGTATTATACACCGCAATACTGTTGGACTGGCCTTGATACAATGTTACCAACATTGATTTAACGCTGAACTGGCAAAATTGCGGCTATCCAAATTGTGTTGTATATCAATTTGCTGCTAAAGTATTGACTCCCCAAATGACTCATGTACTGTTGTCAGTGTCGGCATATAAACTTATACGACCCACACTGATATAATCAGTGTGTATACGATAATGAGTGAGCAGTGACAAGGCAAGGCCGGCGAGGTGTAAGGGCGTAGCGGGGTATCAGATCAACCTGGGCGTCCGCAAAGTTTGATAGGTCTTCACTGTGCGCACAGTGAGTAATATAGGACTCAATCTTTGTTCACTTGGGGGAGAGGACCCTGATCGGGCTTGGCTGTTGCTAAATCTGATCCGGGTCTTCTAGTTACGCTCAGCCACACCGTTGGTTTTCTCATGTCACGACTCAGTTTTGAACACTACTGTACATTATCTTTATGTTCATACAACCTATTTAAATACACCCTATTTAAACTGGTATTAACCTATATATTCACAAGCACGTGACTCCCGTGTGAATTATGAGGCAGCCTGGTTGCCGTTCAGTCATAATTAGAGTAAACTCTGACCAGTCTGCCACTTCAAGGGGAGCCTGGTCGAGGTCTACCCTATTTTATAGGTCTAAAATGTTAAGAATACACATTTGGCATCGAGACTAACAAACATGTTCTATAAAGCGGATGCGATGTGGTCGCAGGTTTTCAGACTGGAATCGAATTTCCTTTTCTGTGGATCACTTTAGGCTCGCCACACAGGCAGTGTGGACCCCAATGCGTTTGTACCACGTTGCGACATTCCATCTGGGTCTTCAACTGTGTGCATATGTACGCATTTGAGCCACAAGTACAAAAAGACATACTGAAATTTAGGGCTCTACTTTTATCGCCGCATTTAGCTTACAGATTAATAATATAACCTGTTTCTGTGTACAGCCATTTTATCAAAACAACTTGAAAAGCACGATCGTCGAAGAATGCTTGTGTACTGGTGACCAAGAAATTAACGGAAGGATTGTTACATGTAAGTAGCGACTCTGATCTTGTCACATTTCCGATCATATAAATAGTTAGTCACTGTATACAAGGTGTACCGTATAGAAAAGGCTCTAAATTAGTTTGAATGCGTTCGTGGCGTTTTCGCCCAAGCGATTTTATAACGTCACATCATCGTTGGCGCCACGCCGGTACCTTACATAACGTTCTACGTGCTAAGCTATTATTACTTGTGGAATGGTTAGTCCTGAGATTTGTTTTGCCATTGGCTTAGATCGGGACGTATACAAGTGGAGTTATATACGAGGTCGCTGTCTTGTACGCATGTATTAAAATATCTGTATATATTTGTCTATTCCTAAAAATTGTCAAACAATTACTTCATCATATGTTTTGGGTACTTATATAGCCGATTATCATAAATTGGCCAAACATCCGCATTAACATTTGTTTTGGACACTCATTGGAACCATCTCATTGAGACGGTTCCACTTATTACCCACAACACATATTTTGGTTGACAATTTCTTTCCCACACTCGTATCAAAATGTCTGTAAAATATATGTCGATTCCAAAAAATGGTCAAACAGTCGTTTAAACTTTTGTTCTGGGTACTCATTGGAACCGTACCACTGAGACGGTTCCTCTGATTACCCACAACACATATTTCGGCTGACAATTTCTTTCCCACACTCGTTTAAAATGTCTGAAAAATATATATTATGTCGATTCCAAAAAATGGTCAAACATTTACTAAAACACTTGTCCTTGGTACTCATTGGAACCGTCCCATTGAGATGTTTTCCTTTGACTATCCACAACACATATTTCGATTGACATCTTCTTTCCCACACTCGTTAAATATATATGTCGATTCCCCAAAAAATGGTCAATCATCCGCCTTAACATTGGTTAAGAGTACTCATTGGAGCCGTCTCATTGAGATGTTTTTCTTTGACTACTCACATCACATATTCTGATTGACAATTTCATTTCTACACTCGTCTCAAAATGGTAAAATATATTATTGGTCAATTTTGACCTCAGACGGATCAAAGATCAGACGAGTCTACTTAGGAGAACGAGAAAGGTAAATAAGATTGTAATGGTTATTTCTCGCCTAATACTTGCTGCTCGTGCTCTGGACGTAACAAACTTTCCAATAAATATGTAACGACATGACCAATAACGTAGTCGAGCGGTCAACGTCTTGAATTGCAAATATTCCCCGAAAGGTTGCAGCGTTCGAATCCCAGAGATCGAGTCCCAAATAAATTTGTTATTAACATATTTTTTTGAGTGGAAGGGGGTAGGAATGGTAAATCTTCTACCTTTGGGTACCAGTGATATAACAATTTTGTACAATGTAATTTTATTGTAGAGAAATCGCAAGTTGGGCTGGAATGGCGGCCCGCGGTTTGGAACATTACTATATTATTTTCCTGCTATCTTCAAAACATGATAAATTTTATTTTGACTTATCTGCGGCGAATTGTATCACCTATTAATGCGTTTTTATGATTGTTTCATTGCGAGGAATAATTTCGCCTTCAATCTACACCTGGTGACTGGGAGAAGTGCGTCAAGCATGTTTTTTCAGTAGAGCGGGTCAACACATCGCGGTAAAGGAAGATCATGAGCAAGTGTTGATTAATCTTGCGTCGGGCTCCGCCTGCAGCTCTGATACTGACACTGCCAGCGAGACAGAGGGCATGTGAAATTAATTCATTGTACCTGAAATGTAATGAATTATGAAATAAAATATATACCATGATGAAAATATACAATAGAAAAAGAGCTGAAATGAACACGCACATACACGCACGCACGCACGCACGCACACAGACACACACACACTTCGTATTAAAAGTAAAAAAGGGCCTGGCCGAGACTCGAACTCGCATTAAAGAAAAGAAATACTTGTACCTTATTAGACTAACATTAATGTGCTGTTGCTTACCTACCGAGCTACAGAGAAAGTTTAGTAAACTGTTGAAAGTTACCTATATAATCATGATAATGTATTATGTAACGCCTATGATACAGCTTTATAATGGTTTCTACCTGTTTCCCCTTTCACGTGCTGTAAATTCGAATCGTCTGATCTTTGATCCGTCTGAGGCCAAAATTCACAAATAGCTTTTGGTGTAAAAGGAAAAACCGTTAGCTTGCAAAAAGTGTGCACATTTAAAATTGGTTTGCTTATCATACTTAAGGCCTCCTCACACACATGACACATGAGCGAATCATTTCGACAGAGTAAAGAATTTCTAGCGATAAGGCGAGCAATCTCCCTAAACGAGACTTTCGTTTTATTTTGTTGAAATAACGACTGGAGAAACTAGGCACATTCAACAAATATATATAGACGAGCCGTCGATGCACCATTGCCCCCAATTTGTATGTTTAAAACGGGATTTCCTTCATGCATGTAATAACGCTACTTCTTATTGAATGAGAATTTATTTCGATCATCAACTGTGCTTGTTATTCAGTAACATATATGGGAACTAGACCGTTAAACAGGGAACCACGCTAAGTACAGTAAAACTATTTATACAGTTGATGTACAATAAAAACGACCATCTTGCAAAGTGGTATATTTTTGTAAGATATTTAATGTCTTCTTTCGCTTATACAACCCCTTTCCCCTCCTAGACCCAAGACGCCATTTACATATGTTATATATTTGTATAGCGACATTTAATTGTCCAAAGGGCATCTTGGGTCTAGGGGGGAAAGCATTTAAAAACAAACTGAAAGACGCCTGTTTCATCTTTTCCATGACAAACGTCACAATGTTAAGTATATTTCGTACGCATGCGCAGAAGGAATACCGCAAAGTTTTGTAAATGAAGGGCACTTATATCCTTAATGTTTTAGCACTTTTACTTTTTGAAAACCTGCAAAGGATTTACTAAAACTATTGTCTAAACGGCACCCAGTCTTAAGACGTAAAATGAGGGGTGGGAGTAGAAAGCGCAAATTTTCACGGCTTTGTAAATGATGGATCGCTTTGAAACATATTTTGATGCTTTCTATGCACATTTTACTACCGAAAGAGTCCAATTTTTAAAACATTAGGGCAATTTGAAAAGTTAGGTTTTTTAATCTGATTATCATGTCAACTAGGGAAAATATACGCCTTATCGCTGGAGCTCCTTTGTGAATTTAAGCGAATTCTGAACGAAAGTTTCGAAAACTTGTTACATAATCTTAAAATTTGACGATAGAGAAATCCATTTCTTTTCGGTCGGTCTTTCTTGCGAATGGTATTTATTAACGCTAAAGCACTTTTCATGAGGTTTTATGTTTTAAGCATGAATTTCGTGAGTATGTGTCTAAATATAGTATTAAGTCACGCTTTTTCTGAGAGAGCTTTCACACCCAGAGAGCGGAAGTGAACGGACAATTGCGAGTGTACGGCAAAATACGGCACTTGCGACGCTGTACATTGGAGGATCAGTCACTTGTCCTCAAAAGAAAACACAGGGTGCATAATTATGTCAACACAGCAACTAGTTGTGTATCTGTCATGAATTTAATCACACTCGCGTTAAGTACCCAGATAATTATCCTGTAAATAGGTAATATTAAAACTGATATATGTCATCGTTCTCTAAATAATAATGACACTGATCGATCCATTGATGCTTCGTTTCAATGTGATCACTTTGTAAAGTTGGAATGAAATATAGCATAACAATAAAGTTAGTACGTTCTTCTTATTTATCTACCTTCTACAGTTACATATCATGTTTATTCTTGAATAAAAGTAGCTGAAAGAGTGTTAACTGGAATAATATGTAACGACTTGTCATGCCACCTTTTTACACCATGTGAACGGGCACTTGGCAGTAAACTGAACGGGTGCTTGTGATCTTGGCTCTATGCATTGAACGGGCACTTGCCATCATTAACACATTTAGTTGAAATGATTATTGCTATATTTTGGTACTAAATTGTTTTCCAAACAACAAATAGTCTTGATATCGTTAACATTGCATGCTTTGAAGTAAATATAAAAGTAAGTAAGGTTGCAAAGATCAGGAAACGATACAATCAAGTACCACACCTGACCCAGGATACCAATGGGAAAGTGACAAACTCACAGAAGACAGCACAAACGAGAGCCAAGAGGTCAGCCCTTTCCCAGCAGGTGACCACAAAGCACATATAAACAGACGCGCACAAAACATAGCAAACACAAGACAGAACAAAAACATCAAAGATCCACCCAAATTTGTGAATTTAACATGAATTGATTTAGTATTGGTTTGTTTTAATAATGCACCCTGATAGGAGACAAAGTATACATTTTGCCTGCCTGGTAATATAGTACAACGCGCAGTGTGTACAGTCCAGCCTTTTGGAGTTTGTGTTTTTGATTTCTAAACTTTTCTATCATCCTTTAAATGAGATGGTCATTAAACCTTTTGTTTTACATTCTCTGCTTATCATTGATTTCAGCAGGACATTTATCAATATCTGGAGGATACTTATAGTCTTTGAATACTTAAAGTAAGGTTGCAAAGGGGGGAAATTGTGATTAGGATAAATAGCCATCCTTCAATGTCCACAGCATTAAGCCCTGGACATTAAGCAACATGCCAAATAGACAAATGTGCATGGTTTGGCTGTTTTGGTTGTAATGTTGCAATTTCATCTTTATGCAATGTGCATTTATATGGTTTTATGTAAATATTATGGGGCATGATCAGACTGCTACTTTGTGGTAATTTAGGAACAGTATAATCAGGGTTTATAGTGTAAGCTTCCATATGATCAAGTGCAATTGGATATATTATAATACAGACAACAGTTTCAGGACCAAAACAGAAACAAGATCAGGCATAATAAATAATGAATGAGTTGAAAAGATGTTTTCCATAATAATTTAAAATTACTTAATTGCTTTCCTTTTATTTGGTAAAAAACGCTTAAACGTAAAACCCTTATCAGTGTATCAGTGGGACAGTTCTTAATATCAACAACATATCTTTCCCTAGGAAAAGAGAACCTTATTTAAATTGATGTCTGCCCTCACAGCTGCTGGTACACGTTCTAATGCTATATTGCAAACGATATGGACTCATAAAAGGCTTCCCAGATAAACGTTATTGATCATAGAACCTGTAATCTCCTCTTGGGGAATTTTGCCACTATGATTTCCTGAAACTACAATATATATGGCACAGAATGAGGTATGTTAGCCCTCAGAGAAAAGTCACATTATTATGTAACATCAAACTTATATATGTTTCCCAAAATATATTCAATAATATTTTGGTGCCAACGTTAAGGTACTCTTAGGCATAGTTACATAATTATTTAAGCTTGTATGTGCCCTTTTTATTGCAGAATGGCTTTCAAAAGCATTTTGATCAAGCAGAAGTGTGTTACTTATATAACATTGTTACATACGTTATATTTGTGAACTACACTATATAAATTATTGATATTTTTTTTAAATATCTTTATTTGATAAATTTTGATGCATATTTTAGTTCACAATACCATTACCCTTACAGGCCTTTTACTGTCAAGTGCAAAACTGCAAACAGTTAGAGTCATTCACTTGATTATATGGGTTATAAGCTTTCGAGTATGATAACTCTAAATAGAATATTTTATAAGGTAAATACCTTTTCATTGAAATTGAGCACACAATCCTATCTGTAAGCCTTTAGACAATTTAAATAATATGAGCATTATATTAATAAAGAATAGTGTAAGGCGATATTTAACATTTTCTGGTGTATATTACCATTATGTTGTTTGTTTATGTCATGTGTAGTATATATATACTTTAATACATTCTATTTAATGCCTAATACTTGCTATAAATTATACATCATGAGGTGTTTAGATTTATTTTAATCTAAAACTTTATGTCTATTATTAAAAGTCATTATCAATCCACATTTATCTTTGCAAAACATACGAGGGGCATTCAATATGTAATGAAAACAGCCCAGTATATCCCAAAGTTTTATATTTACACACTTTATAATTACTTTCATATAAAGGTCTGTTTCTTGGCTAAACAAATGTAAAATTGCAGTTGTACAGCTTCCTATCTAATTCACATAATCCACTTTCAAGATAGGGTACTGAAGTACACTGCAATATGAAATAAATTAATGTTTTCAAAAGCAGATAACTACATGAACAAGGGATGTTTTCAGGCTGCTTCTTTGTGTGGTAAATAACCATATGTTGGTGATTTATACCTACATTTTTTTGATATTGCTTTATATTCGATGAAATACTGAGGCTGACATTTAGGTTAAAATCCTCCTTGGTGCTACATTTTCTGGCATTCCAATGACAGAGTCGTTTTTGCTTGAACGAATACATAGCAAAAATTTAAACGAAAATCATTTGTAACATTTTTTTCTTTTTGCTGTGATGCTCATTTGCAAGAAAAGCATACGATTTTGTAATTTCCATGTTTAATTTCACTCATAAAGTACCCCAAGTACGTCATTTGAAATAAGAAAATCACTCAAAAGAATGCCATCTCTGGCTTACACTGAAATCGATCAGACAAAATATCGTATTTCATCAGTGGTTGCATTTGGATGCATTGTTTGGACATTGATACACGTATTTACATGTACATAATCTAGCTGGCTAACTTAAGACAATAAAATTATAGGAAACGAAAATGGTATACCATTCAAGTGAGATACCCCTAGATATTGGTTTCAGTTTAACAGGTCTGCTGCCTATGCACTGTGTGTATTGAAACTTCGCTACAATCAAAAGTGTCCTTTTCTGGTGCAAATTTACATTTCCGATTTTCAAGTACCATGTGTATTTCAGTGTTACGTTCATTGCTTTAACTGACGTCAACGTAATAGGGGGAACGCATTAAAACCGTTTGCATGAGAAATTTGTTCAGATCAAAAGTTTGTATTGTTATAGCAGATAAAGGGGAAATGAGTCAGAAAACTATGGATATGTGATTCATGCATGTTAAATGTTTAAGTTAGAAAATACAGCATGCCTTTCTACCTTTGTTAAAATTAGTCTTTACAATTCGGAGGAAAATATATGCAGTGTATATTAGCGTTTTTTTTAAAATGTCTGTAACTATTTTTGGAAAGATAGAATAATGTTTCATGCACCATTGTAACGGCGACGCTTTGATCATTTGTTTGGCATATAGCATAAAATCCTAACGCGTTTGTGGATGGAGTTATGAATGGGTTTTCATTACATATTGAACCCCCTCGTAATGTTTTTTTTTTTAACTTTTTTTAAAATTACAACACGATTTAATTGGTTTGCTAAAAGTTATTGAGTTTTAAATTCTTAATAAAGTGAATATGATAGAATTCAAGTAACAGGTGAATAAAGATACTTCCCATGTTCTGTCAATTTTAAGGTAACATATATTATGATATAAAACATATGATATGGGTCTATATTTGTCCAAAATGTCATGAATAATAAAACTTTAGCCTGAAATGCTAAGATACGTTGAATTAAGATTGCTGTAATATTTATTTGAATTGATTGATTAAGTTAAGGTTTAATATCCCAGTAAACAAAATTTCAATCATGTCAGGACTCCTCACAGAGGAAGGGAGAAGGAACAGAAGAATATGATAGACTTAATTGCCCCACAAAAAACTAGGTGTGTCTCATGTCAATCAAATCTAATTCTGCCAACATGCCAACTATGATTGGTCATCTCTCTGAAAGCTGTGACAGAGACAGCACCACTCTTTACTCATAAAATTGTAAAAATAGGTGTCTTTATTAGGTACAATTATACTGCAGGTCATTTGCGTTCAATTAAAAACTACATGTACGAATACAAGCTAACTTAATATCACTTTAGAATTCCTATATTTTAAGGTAACGTAGTAAACTTTGATATCGCAGGGTATCTGCTGAAGAGCTAACATATATTTTGTGGATTATATAAAGAGTTTGTTGAAGACCATAATGGACAAAGCCTCCGAGATCTTTTGGCAGCCATTGGTCTAGTGATATCACTGTACTATATATTAATATATTTGAAATTAAGCAACGTATCTAACAGTACTATTATAGATGAAGATTGTTTTGCTGCATACTGTTTCTTTTGGATGAATTGATTTAATAGCGTTCAATGCGTTCAAGAGAGCATGATGATTAATAAGAATTAGATCTGATTTATATGTTATAGGAGATGATGCATTGATAAGGTAGGGTATCCAGGGTCAGGTGCGGTACATGATTTTATCGATTCCTGATCTTTGCACCCTTACTTACTTTTATTTGCACAATAGGATTTGAGACTAAAATAGGGTAACCGAGTTAAGATGGCTGTAATACAGTAAACCCAAAACTGTCAGAAACTAACATGAGCCATTTTGCATCTTATATTCTTATATACAGGTAATGCAGTTTTACTTCAACAACAGCAGAATTTACTTCAACAACAGCAAAATCTAGGGCGAAGATTTGGCACCAGTAAAATGCATTTAAGCTCCCCCCCACCCGTTGGCTTAGGCTGCTTCAGTTCTAAGGTGGTGGTTCTGTTGTTGATGACCTGTTTACTCCCATTGTGGGGGTCTGTAATTGTTCTATGTTTTGATGTACGTTACTTTATGTCCCTTCTAGTTTTGCAATCATCTTGATGGGGAAGAGAGAGCTGATTGCTTTGCTTAGTTTGTCTTCCTGGTATCTCATGATTGTTGTGTTTCTCTTCCTTACGGTGCCATGGGTTTGTCTGCAGTGTTTGATTGTGGTTTTTCCTGATCATAGTCACATACTAGTTTAGAAAATCATAGTGTATAAATATCCTCTCAATGTGAGAGGATTTCCATTAGCATATTTGCTGTTAAATACGTTACTATTTGCAGTATGGTTTCAAAATTAGCATGCTACTCAAGTACAATAAACTGCTGGTAATCACTCTATTAAGATGGCTGCTGAATATATAATTGTGTGTGTTTAAACTTCACGGCTTTATGCTAAGCATCTTAGCAAAAACATGTCTTTGTTATTATTGAAAATTTATGAAGTGGTAGCCATTTTAAAATGCCTAAAACACTCTAAAAGGTAGAGAGCTGGTATTTGAAGTATTGGTAAGTTTACTCAATTGTCTTTGTAGCAGTATCAAAAATTAGACCCATAAACAGTAATAAACATTTCTGGAGATTCAACAGGCATAAAATATTCCCGGAAATAGGGTAGTAATGCAAAATGTAACATAAGTTCATACCTAATAGTATGTTGCAATATAACATTACACTTGTCTGAGGGTACAATTTTTTTTAATATAAGACATTGGGCTTCATGGAAATCAGAGTCAACAAAATCCCCCCTGTGTGTGTGGTAGGGGTGGGGAAGGGGTTGGATCAGACCCATATCTATCCAATGGCCTTTTAGTCTTGATTTCATTCAGGATCGTGCTGCATATTAATTTTAATGAATGAAATATGGGTCAGTTTATGACATTTTGGAATAAGATATAAGTTGCTCATTAAGAATCAATGTTTGATTTCATATGATCAAAAACAACCTGCAGTGTGGGTGAGTATATGCAGGAGTCGATACAGCAGACAGCATTTAGGAACAAACATTTCTTGAAAGGGAAAGGTGGAATATTGGCACTGGTATGCATAAAATGAGAAAAATTATGTGACCCTTCGTATACAAGTGACCGTTCAGTAAAGTTGCAGTTGTCATGTACAATCCATTAATGAACGACAGCAAGTGACTGAACGGTGCCATGCTCCCACGTGTGTCATGTTTTCGCCATTTGCCATGCTCTGGTTTTGTCTGCACAAAAATTATTAGTGTTTCCTTAGAAAGTACTAAATTATAAATATTAGAAGAGTAAAACTCTAAATGACAGTGAATTTGCGTTTTTATGCACGTTTGTTTCATGTTTGAAAATTCTAAAATCAATCTGCCGTTGTTGATAAACAAGTGATTAGAATTCAAATTCACTGAACATGGACAATGAAATAGAATTTCAAACCAGCCAGAAAGTAACTCACAAATATAACTTACCTTCTATACCCAAAACACGCATATGCTGGTGTTTTCTTGTAAGAAAAATAAGTTTGTTTACGGTGTAAATGAATAATCAATACCGCAAGTGACCAACTGTCCAATGTACAACATCACAAGTGCCGTTACTTGTCGTACACTCGCAATTGTCCGGTCACTTCCGCTCCCTGGATGTGCTTTAAGCAGATTCTATATACGAATATTAGTTATGTTTAATTCAGTCGACGTTTCTGCGTCACAAAAGTTAGAGGAATTTCTTTTTGTTCGTCAAATCTTTCAATGTAAGATAAATCCCAAAACCGTTATAACTTTCAATAACTGTATGAAATCTTGTGGTAACTTAAATTTAGTACCAAAACATATAAAAAAAAACTCACTGTAGGAATCTCTTCGTTTAATTGTAGATTTTCATATTCAGTTTTCAGTTTATGGATCATGACTCAGTTTTTGGAATTTTTAGCTTAATATGAAACTTGAAAATATTTTTATACATTTTGTGAGATGATTATTAGAATGGTTCTGACTCATTGGATTGATTTTTGAGTAAAGTTGCTTTCGAGATGCTCTCAAGAGCAAAAGGATGTAGAAGGTATAATGGGCCAGGATATGACAAAAGGTACCTTATGGTTATATTAATCAAAAATCTAGATAATGTTGCCTTTGCCTCTGCAAAGTACGATTACTTAAGAGCATTCCCTGAAAATTTAAAGCATATATTTTCAAAATTGACGAATAAATGGAGGTTTAAAGCAACAGATGTAATCCGGTTTAAAACGTGCCGTCAAAAAGAACGTTAAACCTAATATGACGTCAGAGTGCTAGTCTCCAGTTGCTTGTAGGTTATTGTTGACTCAGTATAAACATCGAACAAGTATTATGTATTCAGATGCGTTATGCATGAACTATATTGTATATGCAAATGAAATTGTACGAATTTATACTTGCTGAGTCGTATTATAGGCATTTAAAGTGACCCACCCTTCATTATGAGCCATTGTATGTGTAATGGCATAATTGTTGTCATGGAAACAGGCAGCACACAAAACTTTAAATATAATCAGAAATATTTGCTACTTTGATGACATCAAGTTTTAGATACATTTTTGTGGTACTTTAAAAGCATGTGAAATTTGTCATTTTCGGCGTTTTTAAATGTCTGTTATGTAATAATTTGCTGGAATGTCTTAAGGACCCTTTCTCAGATCCGCGCTCATATGCATTTCATTTGCTTGTCAAATATTTCAGTCCACCAGCATATTATATGTATATCAGTTTCAGCTTGTAGCTTCAGTATGTAGTTCACATGACTCCATTACTGTGAGATTTTCATAAACGGTTCTGGCTAAGTTGTTTTCAAGAATAATTTTGCAGACAATTATTAACTTAAAGCCAATTTTATATATTAAAGAGTAGTGGAAAATTTAAATCTTAACTGAACTTGTATATCCGGTATTATAGGACCTTAAACGTTTCAAGTGTGAAAAATTTGGTGTAGATGCTTTTTAATAGGAGAAACTTAGTTATACAAAATTTTGTAAAGAGCACTTTAGTTTTTCAAAGCGGTATAAATTCTTTTTTTTTGCAAAAAAGAGTAAACTTAATTTAAAGAGTGAGTAAACACTCCTGGGACGGGAGCATAGAGTTGAGGTTCTATATAAAAAGCTTTTTTGAACGTACAGAAGAGTTAGGGGACTTTCAGGGAACTTTTCTGTGGGTTTAAAATTCTAGCTTGAACATGCCTCTGTGTGAACGTCCTGCTGGTCAGAGCATGGAAAAATCCTACCTCCCCCTCCCACAGGGAGTAAGGGTTGGGTAGCCCGCTCGCAGATTAAGGAAAATACAGCACAAATATGAACTAAAAAGGATAAAAGGGCGTATTGGAATATACTTCTGTGAAGTGTTGAGATATGTGAAAACAGCGTTTTTGAACTAGTTTTTCAGGCTGGTATGATTGACAGACCGTGCGGCAAGACGAACAAGAAGAATTGAAAAGAATTTGTTGTATATGTGAATTTTGTTTTTGTACTTATCATAAGTAAATAAAAGTAATGTCGAAAATCTGAAGCAGAAGCGGCATTCCAAACAAAACCTGTGTTTTGTTTCTTTTTCTCTAAAGAATTGTTTTTAAATCGTAAATCTGGTTTGCAATGCAGGATCCAACCTTTAGAGTGTTAGAAAAGACAATATCTATTTTCGGACGATCAAAGAGAGGGAGAAAATAACTATTTGTTGCAAATGGTTTGCGAACACTAACTGTGATTCGCTAGAATGTGATTGCTCGCGCAAACAATATGTTTGCGTCCTGTAACGATAAGGAGCGATTTGATGCGATTTTGGGCGCAGAGATACCAACTTTAACGCAGCATCGCGAATCTTTGCGAATGACTCCGAATATTTCGGATACGGCAGTCCCAAATCCTGTCAATACCAGGCGAGCAACGTCTTGATCCCCCCGCTTCCCAACACATCACCACAGTACAGAGTAAAGGTCAGGTTTTTATGCCCCCAACTTTGAAAAAGTTGAAGGGGCATATTGCTTTGGGCTTGTCCGTGGGTGCGTTCCTTCCGTCCGCTTCAAACTTAAGATATGGTTTTGAAATTTCATAGATGGACTCAGCATAAAAAAATTACTGACCAGTGTTTTTTTTAAAACTGGATTATCTCCCATTGTGGAGTTATGCCCCTTTTAAAGGGCCATAATGAAATTTTGTAATCAGGATATTTCAAAAACTATAACAGCTAGTAGCTTCAAACTTGGTCAGCTAATAGAGGATAATGAGTAGATTACTGGTGAAAATTTAAAAATATCATTTTATTTTTTGAGTTATTGCCCTTAGCAAATTTTGACATAGAAAACTTGATATCTCAAGAACCCTTACAGCTAGGAGCTCCAAAGTTGGACAGCTGATAGAGGGTAATGAGTAGATTACCTGGTGAAAATTAATTGAAAAAATATATTTCTTTTTTTTAGTTATCACCTTTGCATTTTTTTAGTTAATGCCCTTTGTAAATTTGGACATCTTAAACTTCCAATAAAGATATTTTGAAAACTATTACAGCCAGTAGCCTCCGATTTGGTCAGCTGAAGGAGGATGGTTATTAGATTACCTAGTGAACAGGATGGTGGACAATCTAATGGTTGGGGGCATATTGTTTCATAAACACAATTTCTAGTTAACATATATATCTCAAGGTGAAGACAGCATAAAAACATGAAATATAAATTTAAAAAATGATCAACTAAACTGCACCGCCTTGGAACTGTCAGCAAAAAGAAAAAGATGCACTGCAAAGCTTCAACAGGTTAAACGGTACCAACCTCACTCTTAATTCTGATATGGCTCTGATCTCTGCTTGAGTAAAAATTTTGTTATGCATAGTTGGGCTAAAAATAGGGCTTAATCCGATACAAGAATGTCCCCTTGTGATTGAGTGGGGCATGTACCAGAGCACTGGAAAATCAGCAAGACACCAGGCCCACTTTTACTCACGCAGGAGGGGGGATAGCGGTTACGGATAGATACTACATAATTTAGTACCATGATAATGGGCTTCCACCAGCTATGATTTATCAGGAACGGGACTTGAAATGCCCGGTATCGAGCTAGTGAACCCTGGTCTGCTGGGACTACACCACATATGCTTAGAGAGAGGGAGAGACAGACAGACAAAAACATGTAGAGACTTCGACAGACAGACAGCTAGACAGAGAAATGCAATAGACACACACAATTTATGAGGGTGTTTAACATACGCGGATCCAGTCCCAACCTCTTGTAAAATCACAACGCTATAGGGTGACCTGGATCCCCTAAAATTCAATTCAATGCTGGGCTATCAAATGGCATTTCGCTGGCTGGCCGATGATGGCCCGCTTATAGCTCTCTCCCCTCATCAACTATAAAAAAACGTCGTAGGAACGCTTCAATTCGCATCAATGCGCTTTTTGCAGTTACAATACGTATTGATTGGTATGTAAGCGTATGCTGATCGTTTTCCGAACGTTATAATTCGCTTGATGACGACCACGAGACGTATCTCTGCGATGTTTTGCGAACTGTCGCGAACATATGCGCATTGAAGCGATTTGAATCCGACGCATGAAAACGAATTATAACGTTCGGAAAACGAACGTTTTATGCTTACATACCAACCAATACGTATTGTAACTACAAAAAGCGAATCGATGCGAATTAAAGCAGTCCTACAATGTTATTTATCAAATGTCACTTTATAGTTGATGAGGAGAGATAGCTATAAGCGGGCAATCATCGGCCCGGTGGCGAAATGCCATTTGATGGCCCAGCATCGAATGCTCGCTTGGTAGCCTTGTTAATTTTAGGGGTTCCGGGTCACCCTATAGCGTTGTGATTTTACAGGGGGTGGGGGACTGGATCCGCGCATGTTAAACACCCTCAGATGTAGATAATGTCATTGTGTGTGTCTATTGCATTTCTCTGTGTGTCTGTCTGTCGGTCTGTCTAAGTCTCTACATGTATTTGTCTGTATGTCTGTCTGTCTCCCCCTCTCTCTCAACATATGTGGTGTAGCCCCAGCAGACCAGGGTTCACGTGCTCGATACCGGGCTTTTCAAGTCTTTTGTTGGGGCTCTAAATCAGTCATGTTCCGATAAACCTTAGTTGGTGGAAGCCCGTCATCATGGTACTAAATTATGCATTATTTATCTTTAACAACTACCCCTCCCCCCCTCCTGCGTGAGTAAAAGTGGGCCTGTTGTCTAGCTGATTTTCCAGTGCTCTGGTACATGCCCCACTCCAGCACAAGGGGATTCGGATTAAGCCCAGTTTTATCCCAGCTATGCATAACATAAGGCAGAGATCAGAGCCATATCAGAATTAAGATTCAGACTTGCTAAAGCTTTCCAGTACATGTATTTCCAAGGCGGTACAGATTTTGTTGATCTTTTTTTTTAATTTATATTTCATGTTTTATGCTGTATTCACCTGGAGAGATATATATGTTAAAAACCTGACCTTTATCCTGTACTGTGGTGGTGTGTGTGGGGGAGGGGGGCCAAAGGCGTTGCTCGTCTGGTATTGGGCAGATGTGGGATAGCCTTGTCTGAAATATTCGGAGCCATTCGCGAGGATTCGCGATGCTTGGTTTAGGTTCGTATATCTGCGCCCCAAATCGCATCTTATCGCTCCTTATCGTTATTAGACGCAAAAATATTTTTTACGTGAGCAAATTACAGTTAACGTTCGTTAACCATTCGCAACAAATAGTTCTCTACGTCAAAATTTAAGATTACGTAACAAATTTTCGAAACTTTCGTTCAGAATTCGCTTGAATTCACAAATTTACTCTGTTTGCAAGGCTTCGTCGAACGGATTCGCTTATGTGTGAGGAGGCCTTTAGCTATTAACATTCTGCTCGTTTCATCGAATAGAGCAGAATATTTGTCTAGTCGGTACTAGCATTAACAAAGGTTGTGCAGTATATTCTTACTCAGTCGCGCAAGGACTGAGAATAAACAGGTAATGCAATAGCAAACGAAGTGTCGTGTAAAATCAGTTCTAAGGCGGCTTCACAGACGTGAGCAACACACAAAAAGCGAAGGACGTTGGTCTATATTTCTGGAGTAAGAAGATAACATGGCATCGACCTAGGGTATTAACAGCAGACAGAACGAGATGAACAAGTTGGTTTCTTCAGAATTAAAACGATAAGTGACACTCAAAAACTTATTTTGTGAATTTTAGGTAGCAAAAGTGCGTCTGTCGC
Source organism: Loripinus fragilis (assembly GCA_964019695.1). Taxonomy (NCBI): domain Eukaryota; kingdom Metazoa; phylum Mollusca; class Bivalvia; order Lucinida; family Lucinidae; genus Loripinus; species Loripinus fragilis. The sequence goes on along the minus strand of OZ026515.1, from coordinate 27,990 downwards.
ATCTGCAGATTATAACTCAAAAGGTAAATGCGTTCAATGTTTAGAAGATGGCATGTTCAAAAATAGATGATTGTGACAGAAATCTAAACCATTATTAAACGGTATATGAAGATGAAGAATTTAGCGAAAGGTACATTTTTATCTGAAACACCTTTAAGCAGAGAATGTAGTATACTATAGAGCAAATAAAAATAACGCAACACACTACATATATATTATGAAAGAATATACCAGGGATAACACGATCATATTTTCAAACCCGTTCTTGTATATAGATGTCAAGAGCAGGCTATAAAAGTTTATCTTAAACGCTCAAAAGCGGAATATAGTGTATAATATAGAGCAAATAAAAAATAACGCAACACACTACATACGCATTATGAAAGAATATACCAAGGATATCAAGATCATAGTTTCAAACATGTTCACGTATATAGACGTCAAGAGCAGGCTATACATGTTTATCTGAAACGCTCAAATGCGGAGAATGTTGTAAAATATAGAGCAAATAAAAAATAACGCAACACACTACATATATATTATGAAAGAATATACCAGGGATAACACGATCATATTTTCAAACACGTTCATGTATATAGATGTCAAGAGCAGGCTATAAAAGTTTATCTGAAACGCTCAAAAGCGGAGTATGGTGTATAATATAGAGCAAATAAAAAATAACACAACACACTACATACGCATTATGAAAGAATATACCAAGGATATCACGGTCATAGTTTCAAACATGTTCACGTATATAGACGTCAAGTGCAGGCTATACATGTTTATCTGAAACGCTTAAATGCGGAGAATGTTGTAAAATATAGAGCAAATAAAAATAACGCAACACACTACATACACATTTTGAAAGAATATACCAGGGATATCACGATCATAGTTTCAAACACAGTCACTAATATAGGCGTCAAGAGCAGGCTATACATCCTCATGAATTGGGCGGCATTTCCTGGTTTTGCAAAGAAGATTAGTTATTAATAATAATAATAGTTATAATAATAATAATATAAAATTGTTAAGTCAACGATGGAATCAATCACAGTTTTACATCTAACGTTCAAATATTTCAGTTTCCAATATTTGGAACAACGACAGGTTATTAGAACCCCTATTGGCTAGAAAGTAGTTGACGATAATTTACATCTGGAGGTCGCCAGTGATGAGGAGGATCAGAAACACATTTGAAGAGCTCAATCCAAGTCGGCATTGGAAATTTGAAAGTCCATATTTAAAGCACAATGTAAAGATAAATACAGAGAGCAGTTTTTCTTGTTTTCATCAGACAGACATTTCAGATATAAAGAATTTTTTTAAGATGTGAATCTTGGCGCTATACATAGGCTGGTAGTACAGATCAGTTAGATCAGGAGAGACGATAACGAAGGTGGGTGGATTTGCAGAGAGTAAGTACAGATGAATCCCCATGAAATAGGCTAAATATTAAATATAAATAGATGCATGGTCATATTAGTACTTTACGTTGGTTATAGAAGAGGATTACACTTTATCTATTTATTTGCTGTACTGATCGCGACAAACACTGTTGTTGTTTGTTGTTTTTTTTTTGCCAGAGAGTGTTTATCTTAAAAAAGATGGAAATTTCTGCAATGTAAAGAGCAAGGCACAAAGCATATATTAGTACTGGATTGTAAAAGCATAAGCAATAATTTGCATAAATCTAAGTTTAAAATACAAAAAAAGTTGCAAGATAACATGACAACAACTTCAAAATGATATTTCATGAGCTAATTCGAAAATGGTGAGGCTTATATTAATTACAAGGATAAAGCTCAGTCAAATGGAACGGTTTCAGCTTTCTCATGGTCAGACGCAGGTAAGGTAGCATTTTAGATACAGAATTCTTTACTGGAATTGGCGAGCATTGGTCAAATATTGTGGAAAGTTTTAACGGTGAAATTATTATTGTGGTAAACGGTCAAAGAATAACTGCATTTGTAAATGACTGTTTATGTGGAATCAAAGCTATAACGCAGTATGTATTTAAATTTTGCTCATAGGCAGCCCTCATTCCTGATATTGATTTTTTTCTTTATTTAATGAAATTTGGATTTCTTCTGTTTGAGAAAATTATCAATTGAACCGTTTGTGCATGTTAAATGATTTATACATTTCTTTTGCTTGAAAATGGGTAGGTTTATCTATGCTGAAAGATGGAGAAAATGTAAAAGATAATCAAATAAAGGAGATTTCAATTAGAAACATAAAGTTATCAGAGCGTACGAGCAGAAATCGCTGCATCTACAGTATAATAGATGTTAGAGACATGTCAGTTGAAGGTACGCTTGTTAGAATAAAAATGAGTCATTCACCTTTGAAAAGGGGTCAGTTGTTTTAAAGGCGTAGTCGTTAAAAGCTAACGTCAGAGTATTGAAAGAGAATACTGCATTCGATTCTGAATTATTTGCAAACGAAAAACGGTGATGCTTATGTTGGCTATGCAGATATGGACAATGTTATAAGTAGTGAGACAAAATTAAAAAATCCAAATACACTTGCAGTGTAATTGATTTTCCCAGAAGTGGAATTTCAAAGGTTATTTCCTAAGGTAAGAATATATCATAGGAGCAGTAGATTTATGTGGGAAGAGCAAACTTTCCTCATAAGAGAGCTCTAAAAATCGGTTGGTGACTCTAGTCACATGTCATTTCCCCAGAAGAGGAAACAAGAAGTTCCCCAGATAGTCAAGGAGCTAGGTTTTTGAAAATTGACTTGGCACAATTGTCCAGCCAGAAAAGGTTTGACTTCAGAAATAGTTAGGACTACCTTTCTACAACATTTCTAGGCACGTCGTACAGTAAAATTGTGGTAGCAGTTTTCCAGGAGGAGTCGTTTTTTACACCTACCCAATTTTTACTATAAAAACAAAATGGCGACATTTGAATAAGAAATGGTATCCAGGTTGTATTCAGATGGTGCACACGGTCGTTATTTACTGCCAAAACCTCGATATGGACCTAAACAATTATGAAAATAAATTGTTTGCACCCAGAAGCGCAACTTTTATGTTACAACTGTCATTTACGTTATATCTTTAATTACGCCTAATAAAATCAATTAATTTTGGTCAAAGTTTAATTTTATAAATTCTATAATGGGTATATACGTTTTACATACCATGTTTTGAAAAGATAAATACCTGACTGTTTCAAAACTGCAAACATCTTGTTTCTATCATATTTACGTAAAGAATTATAAGCTGTTGAATATGATTACCCCCCAAAAATGGTGAGTATGGTTTGAACCATTTGACTTTACAAGTTAGCCTACAATACCGTCTGCTGACATTTTAAACCATAATTGAGCATTCTATCTATACATGATAGTAAAAAGCTATACTTAGCTGCGTTTCTGGTGTAAAGTTCCCTATTTTAATGCTTGTATGACAATATGTAACGTACATTGCACACTTTAAGACTTCCTATATATATTGCTTTATACCTTATATTATATGTCATATGGTATTTTCTTTAATTTCAACCCTGTTTTGTTTTAAATTTCTAACAAGACAGCAGTTTGTTCTAAAATATCTATCAGTTTTTATTTAGTTACTATATCTATAAACATTTACATTTGCAATAAAGATTTTTTTTAAGTTTCATCTTAGTTTAAACATATTTTATTTGAAATAACACACAAATAATTACAGTATACATACATAAATCTGTAGACAATATAAAGGATTAAAACGAAAACAAAGCTTATAAAGTTCTTCTCCCTATCACAATGTATTTGTTTGCTTTAGCGGAAGTTGAGTATTAGTTTAGCATATTGACCGGTGGATATTCATTTGAAAACAAAACGAGTACAAGAACAGAAAAAAACAAAGAAAACAACATACAGCTTTGTGAGAACATAATGAATAAATACAATAATTATATAAAAAAAATGATAACATCATCATAAAGGCTAGGAATATCACTTTGGTAGGGGTAGGGGTGGGGGATAAGAGTAGACACCACAGACCAGTTGGAAGGCTGAAAACCTGTAGTATATGTGTACATATGAATATATCGCCCTAAGGTAGCATGATACTTGATTAGGTAAAACGTTTGGTGTCAAGTATATACTTGTGAACATGTTCCAAAATTGCAATGTTTGCTTCAAGTGATAGTGTTGAACTTCCAAAGAGGAGGAGACTTAGGGAAGGATTCTGGTAAGTAGTACAGGCATTCAAAAGAGTGTTGCGAGGCCCCTGGTAGAATCTGCAGTGAAAGAAATAGTGCTGTGTATCTTCTATGCTTCCACATAGACATAGTGGGGATTCAGTAATATTTTTGTGAAAAAGGTCCATATTTAAAGAACTGCAGCCTGTGCGTAAGCGTGCGTGAAGGATTTGGGCTTTCCTGGAACCACAGTAATAATAAGTTGGGACAGATTAAAAAATCTTTCTTAAGGAAAGTTTTAAATGATGAGAGAGTGTTTAGCTGCCTTACTTCCACTGGTAGGCTGTTCCATTGCCTAAGAGTCGATGGAAGAAAAGAATTATGATAGAGGCTAGTGTTACACCTGATAGTATGAATGTCATTTGAGTTCCTAAGATTGTGATGAGAGATAGCGTTCACTTGCTGAGGAATTAAGGAAGACAGATATACAGGTGTGAGTTGATTAAAAATCTTATAAAAGAGGGTAATTTTATGATCCTGTCGTCTTCTGTGCAGGGTCTGCCATCCAACTTCTTTATAAAGATTGTCTAAGGAAACGAGTTTTGTTGTGCCTAACCAGATAGCAGCCAAACGAGAGAGTTTTTCAAGATCAGAATTAAGGCAAAGAGCAGCTGTTGTAGGATTATCTACTATGATGAAGAGACTAGTATCATCAGCAAATAAACGGATATTGGATCCAATATTTTTAACAATATCATTGATGTATAATAAAAACAATAGAGGGCCAAGTATAGAGCCTTGTGGCACTCCAGCTTTGATGTAAACCCATTCTGAGAAACTGCCTGGAAGCACTACACGTTGACGGCGTCCTAAGAGGTAGCTTTGAAACCATCTTAGGACGTGTTTCATCTTCACGGAATATCATTTTGATTTGTCCAAAGTTTAAGATTCTAAAACACATAAACAAAGAAATAGACAGCTCTTTAGTAGTAGAAGAATACATTCCACTTCTATCAAATTTATCAAAGTAACATATATAACCATATCAAATGTCATAATGGCCTGAGTTTGTCCTAAATGTTATCAAAGACAGTATATGATTGTGCCCGGAAAAGCTAAAATTTTAAGGATGTAGAATTTTGTAATATTTATCAAAGGAGAAGAACAACACAACTAAGTTTTATTGAATGAAGTCTCATCTGTCATTTGAAAATATTCATATATACCCAGTTTACTATTGTACACATTATGCAAACAAAGTCAGTAACATAATGTAGGTTAGTTCCTTGTATCCCAGGTTAATATTCCATAGAAAAAATACAAATAACTAAATGTTTAGAGAGATATTAAAACGATTATACTATTTTTCTTTGCTGACATTCCAGAAAAAATCAATTACCAAAGAGTTCGTAGGATAAAATGTATACATATTACAACAGAGGTATTGCATTAAAAGTGTCTGTAATCAGTTATTTCTTAGATATAATCTCTTAAAAATCAAAGTGTATACTGACATTTATATGTATATGCAGATGATGTCACATTACTTGTTTCAGCTTTTAAATAGATTTTAGTTAATTTTCAGCATACCGTTTATAGTTTATTTAATGAAACTGTTAGTACCTTTGATCATTTGCTAAACTAATATCACTGTATAAGGAAAGGTTTTATATTGAAGAAAAAATTTCCTGAAAATGGGTAAAATCAGTTTTCATGGGTGATAACGATTTCATGTGATATGATCATATCCAAGGAACACATGTCAATTGCTGCTTATGAAACTATTTTTAATACATATATCATTATCAGTCAAGAGTTATGTCAGGTTAAATAAGACATTGTGACACTCAGGTAATGTAAAATATACTTTAAAATGTCCTTTAAGATGTTGGATGGAAAAATAAAACGTTTAAAAACATGCAGTCATGAAATCTTACTCAGTTTAAGCAATCAATGCTTAAATAGCTGATGATAATTTTCACTATGCAGAATGTGGAATGGCCAAATAATAACAGGAGTCTTGTAAATATAATTCTTGATAACAAAGCGCTATATGTATATAAGAATGAATAAGTGATATAAAATTAAAATCAACACAGCTTTTTTAAAAAAAATATATCTTGCTTCTTTAGACAGAAAACAAATGCATTACACATAAATAGGAAATTATATAAAAGCACAAAACATGTTGAGGGTAGTGATTTATAGAGACATACAAAGAGTCAATTGTTCTTGCAAACACTTTGTGCAGTAGTCTTTGCCATCAATGAAAGACTTAAAAACAATGCCTATAAAGGGTGCATGAAAGTATATAAATTATGCATGTCATATTTGCAATGCTTCCTTCCAAAAGAAATCATACTTCTATTACTTTAAAAGGTAAGTATAAATCTAAGAGGTTGGTAAAGCAGTGTCTGTATTGGTGTATATGTTATGTGATATATTTTACAAGATTTTGAATATCTTATCTTCAATATGATCTTTGACAGAAGCACAAGTGTGAATTTCGTTGCCATAAAATAAGAAAAATTGCTGACCTCTCTTATGCAATATATACATGCTCAATTGAAGATTTGAACCACCATATGTAATTTTGGTACATACCTCACATGGGCAAATGCAACGTTAAATCCCCCATGCTGATGCAGTGGAGCTAGCGTTTGCCGTCATCTACATATGCAAGCAGCAAATCCTATAATGTGTCTAATGACATATTTTACAGGCTCGCTCAAGACTAGGTTTCGTGAGCACTTTCGTAAAATGAAAAAGCCTAAAAAATTTGACACATTTCTTTATCGCCATTTCAAAAATAATGGTCATTCACCTAGTAAAATAGTAATTCAGCCGGTTGAAAAAATTATATATGATCCTAATTCATCAACTAGATTAAAAAATATTAAGAGACATGAAACTGAACTTAAATGGATTAAATTTTTGCTATCACCTTTTCCTTTAGGCTTTAATGATAATATATACCATGAAGGCAACATTTCTAAAATGCCAGATATTGATGTTTTTTCTGTTTTGGAATGTAAAAAACGTAAAAGTAGATCTCATGGTAAACGTAAAAATGGCAACATTAAGCGCAAAATTTGTACTGAACAACGCTTAAATACTTCTCTTAAGGATCTTTCTTTGGCTTTAACTAATCATGGTCGACATGGCTTATTTTCATTTTTAAGTTCCTTGCCTATCTCAGTTTTACGCAATTTAGAGTTAGAGGCTAATAAACTTTATGATAGAGCAAACAAATTATATAAAGCTGCACTCCTTACAAGGTGTTATGTTAAACATTTCCTTAGTCCTTATATCGATTCTGAGGTCAACCATAAACGACATTTTATCAAAATTCCATTCATTAACAAAGGTATTGAGTTTATTGATTTACATAGTATCTTCAAGGATAATTCAGTGATTTCATCTATTCCAAATTACTTTAATAATTCTGAAACTCCTATCATTTGTTATAAATATAACAAACCTATAAGGTCTACGATATTTAACTTTAATAAAATTGTAAATGATTTAGATATAGATTCCAATACTCCCGCCTCCTGAGATTGTAAAAATTCAAATTATTTATATCCCTCTGCAGGGCACGTTATTACAGGTAATCTAAATGTCATTCCTGACGCTAGAGTTCGCAATATCATTTCTAAAGGTCCTAAATATAGATTTCCCTCTAATATTGATTTCTCTAAATGTCGTAGAGAGATCGCTGCTTCTTTAAATGACTTCAGTAATCGTTGGTGCAAACGGGAAAATGTTGAACCTGATGCTTTGAAGGAATGGAAGATTAACATTTTTAAAATTATTGATACTCGTATTTCATTTTACTCTCGTAATACACATCTTTTGCCCCCTAAACCTAAAGCTTCTTTTCGTCATCTTAAACGAGGTATCCAGGATTTTCATATGAACTATGTTTTGGTTCCAGCAGATAAAGCTGCTAACAATGTTGTAGTTGTTTGACGATTGTATTATATTAATACTCTTAAGCGTGAGCTTGTTGACACTAATGCCTATAAAATGCAGCCTTCTTTAAGTGAAAGGGTGATTGTTGATGGGCATGGTTGTCATACAGCCCTACATTTTGGTGTCAAAGCTAAAGAAAATCAAGACAAAGTTCCTACGTTGTACTGGTTACCTAAACTCCATAAAAAACCCTATAAAGCAAGATTTATTGCAAATTCTAGTTCTTGTACGACAACGGAACTTTCTAAATTGTTAACCTCGTGTCTTACAGCTGTTAAAAAACATGTTATCAAATATTGTGAAAAAGTATATGAGAGATCCGGTAAAAACCTATTTTGGTCGATTAAAAATTCAGGTGAAATTTTAGATAAACTTAAAGCTAGAGATTTCAATGCGACCAGTTTGTCTACTTATGATTTTTCTACTCTTTACACTACTTTACCTCATAATTTAATTAAAGATAAACTTATTGATCTTATTGAAAGAACCTTCCAGAGAAAAGGCTCTCCTTACCTTGCATGTAGTGACAGAAATGCATTTTTTACTTCAGAAAAACCTAAAAAATATCATGCATGGTCGTGTCAAAATGTATGTGATGCGCTGACCTTTTTGTTGGACAACATTTTTATTCGATTTGGCACTAAGCTCTATAGACAAGTAGTTGGGATTCCTATGGGCACTAATTGTGCTCCCCTGGTTGCAGATTTATTCCTGTTTTGTTATGAAAGGGACTTTATGATGTCTCTTTCTGATGATAAGCAGGCTGGTGTAATTGATGCGTTTAACACTACTTCCAGATATTTGGACGATATTTTAAATATTAATAATGTTTATTTTGAAAATATGGTTAGTCAAATATACCCTTCAGAGCTCCAACTTAATAAAGCCAATGCCTCTGATACCGAAGCCGCATTTTTAGACTTGCATTTGTCAATTTCTAATGATATTGTTTCTACCAAAATTTATGATAAACGTGACGACTTTGATTTTGAAATTGTCAATTTCCCATTTTTAGATGGTGATGTTCCTCTTTCTACATCCTATGGAGTCTATATCTCTCTACTCATTCGTTTTGCTAGAGCATCTAGCTATGTTACTGACTTCAACACTCGCAATAAATTGTTAACTCAGAAACTTCTTAAACAGGGCTATAGGTATCATAAACTTCGCAAAACATTTTCAAAATTTTATAGACGATACTATGATTTGATTTCTAAATTCCAAGTTGGACTTAAATCTCTCTTGCGCCAAGGACTTTCAGAACCTGATTTCTATGGTGATTTGGTGTATAAGTTGAAGAAGATTGTTGGCTCTAATAATTTTTCAGCGCAGTTCATTAAAATAATTTCCCATTATAAAAAGATTGGCTATAATATTAATGTATTGCAACAGACTGCATGCTTGGTGGTCAACCCAATCACGGTTGGCAACTTTGCTTTCCTCTTTAATTGCACGCCGGTGGGTCGGACTTCAGACTCTATGATGGTTCTGACTTAAAGACTTATCTATTGATGAGATGGTAGGGGCCTGATGCTTTGGCTGTTTGTCGGGCCCACCGGGGTTTACCTGTTGGATTTCTTTTGCTCCGGTATTCAATTTAATTTACTGTTGAGTCCTTATCCTTGCTTTATCTCCTTGTTATATCTTGATTTATATGTTTTAGGAGATGATGCATTGATAAGTTAGGGGTCTTTCATGCAAACCAAATATCTATGATCCACATCTGAATTAAGGGTGAGGTTGGCGCCGTTAAACCGGTTTAAGCCCTCCAGTAAAATATTTTACTGACCGTTCCAAGGCGGTACTTCTTTTGTGGATCTTTTATGTTTTTGTTCTGTCTTGTGTTTGCTATGTTTTGTGTGCGTCTGTTTATATGTGCTTTGTGGTCACCTGCTGGGAAAGGGCTGACCTCTTGGCTCTCGTTTGTGCTGTCTTCTGGTAGTTTGTCACTTTCCCATTGGTATCCTGGGTCAGGTGTGGTACTTGATTGTATCGTTTCCTGATCTTTGCAACCTTACTTACTTTCATTGCTGAACTAGAATCAAATGTGCTTTTTAATTTGTTATTTTATTTACGTTACTATTTATCATCAATTTAGTTTGATTTGGAACATACAAAGGATTAAAATGGGATACCATTCTTGCATCAATAATTATGTCCTCATTTGACATGATAAATATCGTAATGATTGTATATGTTTAGACTAAAGTAAGTAAGGGTGCAAAGATCAGGAATCGATACAATCAAGTACCACACCTGACCCAGGATACCAAAGGGTATTAAGTCTAATTGATAGAAATAATGCAAAACAAAATTTTAAATAATTTATTTAGGTCCATTCATTTTGCAACAGCTACAATATAATCTTTACAATGCAAGAGAGTTTTTCTAAGTGATAAGCCTTGACCTCTTAAATGTATGGAAAAATATCCTGTTTTCAATGCTCTATGACATTGCAGAACCAGACAAAGCGTATGATAAATGTCACCATCTCCTTAACCCTTTTAAGTCGAATGAAACGTCCTACTTTTATCAAATGTACCAGTCCATTTTCGTCTTCAGGGTTAAATGGTGTTGCTTTTCATTCTTATTCAAATTTTAATAGAACATCCTTTAAGCAAACAGTAGAGAGCCTAATCAGACTTTGCAGTCTGTGGCGTCTGGTCTTGACCTGTACTATTTGTCTATGTCCCTTAAAAGAACGCTTTTAAATACTTTTGTTGTATATGTTACTCACATCAGTTGTACTGTTTCTTCATAGAACTGGATAATGATTGAATATAGAGCGGTTTTAACCATATGAATAGGCATAGTGTGTGTCATATGTGGGACGGAAACCGTTAAGATTAAAACAGTTTTTTTTGCTATGGCAAGGATTAACGTTTGCTTTGATGTTTCATTTCTTGATTTCAACTGATATTGTAAATAAAAAATGTACTTTTAGGAATTAAGTGTAAGTTTTTCACCTAATTATAGCTATCAATAAAGTTATTGTAGTCAATAGCTGACAAGCTATAATTGCATGTATTTTGGTGGCTTACACAATTGGTGATATAGTGCTGTCATTTAATTATATATTGTATATAGCAGAAAGTAACATATATAACTGAAATAACAGATGCCAAATTTAGTTTAAAATCATATTGCTAGTAATTTTCTTTCAAATTAAAGTTAATATTGATACGTAAGAATAAGAAATAACCGTAAAATAACACTACAGGAATTCTTATTATTTTAGGGTAACGTAGTGAATTTGGCTATTGCAGGGTAACGCCTTATCCGCTGTAAAGCTAAGGCACATCATTATGTGGCTAATGTAATTTGGTTTTAGAAATTTACAGTCTACAAACCTCATTTTGTGAGGTCGTTTGGTAGACTATAATCTAATGATATTACTGCATTAAATCGTAATACATTTAAAAATTAAGTAACGTATATAACTGTAATATCATTGTGTATAATGGTTAAACGCATACTGGCTGTTTGCTGCATTTCATTTAATGATTTTAAGGCTATCGTCATGTTCATATATAAGAATTTAGTACAAGTCACAGATACAATATATTGAAGCAGAGAATTTACAATGAAAATTGTGAAATACACGCATTCCTGAATTGTCATTTCAGGTGGTATGTTCTTTTTTTGAATTGTAACAAATGTAAAACATGACAAACATACTTTAAGAACAATGTTTAAATATTATTATAAATATGCTATTTTACTTGATAAATTAAAAAATGGGGAATATTTTATTTCTTTTTGAATTTGGATACATTATATTCAGGGGGGTGGGGTAAATCACCCCTTCCATTGGACATTTTCAAGTCTAATATACCATATATACAAACTTTCTATATTGATTTACTGTCGTTTGCCATTGCATACATGCAATACATAAATTTAAAGGGAAATATGCTGAATATGAAGCAATGGTTAGACGTGAGGCATGTTTTCCTCTCGATTTACCTAGCCTCATTTAGCGTAGGGTACGTTCAAAGATGCCGTCCTACAGCAAAACTGCTACCACAATTTAATTGTACGACGTACCTAGGAGTATTGCAAAAGGCCCCATGATTGCATTTCTCCAGTCAAACTTTTTCTGGCAGGTAAGTTGTGCGAAGTCAAAAACTAAGGCCTGTACAGAAATCAGCGCCTGGACTAAGAAGTGGAAAAAAGGTATTTATCTGGTATAAGGTAATTTTGAGATTGCCCAGGAGGTGGAAATGATTTTCCCAGAAATGGGAAAAGTATTTATCTGGTAGAAAGTTATTTTCAAAGGTAAGAATATATAATATAGGAGCTATAGATTTATGTTGGAAGAGCAAACTTTCCTCAAAAATCGATTGGTGCCTAGGTCACATGTCATTTCGCAAGAAGAGGAAACATGAAGTTCCCTTGAAGTGGAAAAAGGTATTCATCTGGTGTAAGTTAATAATTGAGATTGCCCAGGAAGTAGAAACGAGTTCTCTCAGAAGTGGGAAAAAGGTATTTACCTGGTAGAAGGTTAATTCCAAAGGTAAGCAAACATAACATAGGAGCAGTAGATTTATGTGGGAAAGGCACACTTTCCTCATAAGCGAGCTTTAAAATAAGTTGGTCACTAGGTCACATGTCCGTTCCCCAGAAGTGGAAATATGAAGTTCCCCAGAAGTGGAAAAAGGTATTTATCTGGTATAAGGTACTAATTGAGATTTCCCAGGAAGTGGAAGCGAGTTCCCCAGAAGTGGGAAAATGGTATTTACCTGGTAAAAGGTAACAATTTGAGATTTCCCATGAAGTGGAAACGAGTTCCCCGGAAGTGGAAAATGGTATTTACCTGGTAACAATTGAGATTTCCGAGGAGTGGAAACAAATTTCTCGGATGTCGAAAAGGGTATTTACCTGGTAGATGGTATAAGTTGAGATTTCCCAGGAAGGGGAAAAAGTCATTTACCTGTTAACAGATAATAACTGAGATTTCCCCGGAAGTGGAAGTCAGGTTGAAAATGCAGACTGAAGGTCTTAATTTTCTAAAGGTGCAAAAGTCCCTGAGAGCAAAATCAATGAACAAATAAAAAAATCTCAGAGGAAAATAAGGGTAGACTTTCAAACAACGAAGTATTTGGTTTTAGTATGGTTTTGGGAGAGAAAATGTCCTCCATATAACCAAAGATGGAGGAGTTAATATGTTTGTATAGAGCAGTATTTAGAAGATGAAAAAATGAGGTCAATGTTTATTACATTAACAAGAAAATGAATTCACTCATAAAAAAATAGGAGTAGAAAAGGTGATTTTCAAAATATTGCCATGGTGGTAAATTACGTTAAATATCAAAATTACAATGTCAGTAAAATGGATATGGTATATTTCTAATGAGCTATGCGTTTATTTAAGTCAGAAAAAGAAGACAATTAAATTGACTGATATATGGGATCACAAACAAATGACAAGTTCAGTGTATATTATAACGTAGATACAAATAATTTAATTCCAGATGAATTCCCAGTATAGAAGTTGCCAGATTATTCGCTCAGTATCAGAGTTAGCAGAGGGGAACTGTTGGGAATAATAGATATGGCAGTTTGTTGTACTTTAAGAGTTTTAGATTAGCCGTTTGCACCTGATTATCTAATTTTAATAGGTGATACATTTAGCAAAACAAAAGTAAATAAATAAGTAAATAAAATGAGTACCAGATACAGTCATATGAATCATTAATCAGACAAAGTATTATATGCAAATGGGCATGAAAACAATGATATTTTTGGAAAATAAATTTTAGATTTCAGCATGATTGCAATGAAAATAAGAATAATATGACAATAAGGCTATTTGTATATGGCTATTTGTTTTCATTTGTTGCAGGTATTGGCTCAATCAGAAACATACAACATCATCTGTTTTGACAAAGCGATTTAGAAGGGACTTTCTGAGCAAGTCTCAACACATTGTGTCCTGAAGCAAGCGGAAGTACAGATAAGTACACGTATACCACGTGTTTTAAGCATTGTCCGCTGGAAGTCACCTAACAGTAAGATAAGTACGTTAAAGATTTTGGAGTCAAAATGTAAAAAACTACAGAGGTGATTTCTATGTGAGGCATTGTGATGTGACTTATTAGAATCTATACAAAATTTTGTCGCTCTCTTTCTAACATTTGTAATTTCTAAGTGCGCCAACATGCAAACTGTGTTTGTTTTCTTTGTTAGAAGTTAAGAATAGACTTAACATTCTGCTCGTTTCATCGAATAGAGCAGAATATTAGCCTAGTCGGTACTAGCATTAACAAAGGTAGTGCAGTATATTATTACTCAGTCACGCACGGACTGAGAATAAACAGGTAATGCAATAGCAAACGAAGTGTCGTGTAAAATCAGTTCTAAGGCATCTTCACAGACGTGAGCAACACACAAAATTTTGTATAGATTCTAGCAAGAGATCTTGCCGTGTTGATTTGCACGTCGTCATTGCTTTGGGGTATACTGCACTGTATAAAATCACAGCAAGTTTTCGCCAAACAAAAAAGAAAAGTTATGTGTCATGTGTGCTGGACGGCAGATACTTCGGCAATGAGAAGATCTAAGGGTTAAGTAAACTGTGTTACTGGCACTTGTCTTTTACAAGCATTTCTTAAATAGATCTCATCAAGGTCTACAACGTCCTTGCATGTCACGCTCCTCATTTGCTCACTTTAAAGCGCGCCAACATGCAAACTGTGTTTGTTTTCTTTGTTAGAAGTTAAGAATAGACCCTTATTTAGTATGACTTTTGGTTTACTGTAAAGGCGGCAACTCTAATATTCATACCTGGCGTAGTTCGGCTTTATCTGCTTTGTGAGGGAAGTTATGTTTTATTTATAATTTGGTAATATAAAGAGTAATTAAGCTGTTTGGACCGCGCGAATTTCATGAAAATCGTGGCACTGAACTCACATTATTGAGACAGTGCATGAGATTTCCAACAATGTGGTATGTGCGACCAGCAAAGCCTCAGATCAGCCTGTGCATACGCGCAGTCTGATCAGAGCCTTTGCTAGTCGCTTGAGTATTCTATGATTGTTAAGCTATTGACTGAACACCATTTGGAGTTTCTAAGCTTAAAAAGAGGCTGCAGAGGCTCGTCCGAGTCAACACTTGTCAAAATGTGAAATAGTTGGAAATCCCATTCCACGGCTCAATTGTTTTATTAACCTTAAGGGCGCCAGTCACAACAAGTCGTCTTCATACGTCGTCTGCATAAATGTTTTTAAGCATAAAGCTGCATAGTCTGTAACTTTTGATCTTTTAATTTTAGAAATAATGTTTCTATTTTTTCAAGAAAACAGCAAAAAACTAAACTTCAGGTATATATTTGACCAATTTCGTAAATCTTAACAAATTATCAGCATCAAAACAACAGCATTTATGCTAAATATTAACTGTCTTTAATTATTGGAGGGACGCAAATAATTACCAAAAAGAGAAAAACACCTGTTTTTTTATAAGATAATTTAAATTTCCATGCAGTTTTCAGCTATAATGAACAGAGTTATTGTGAAAACATAACTTAGTTCTACTTTTACAAATGATTTAAAAAGAAAATATATTTTTCGAAAAATGTTCATAGTTGCAGATTTAGCCTCTTTAAAAGATCATGATCGTACTGCTCCTTTGAGCATTCTGATCTGGGGCCCACACTGTTTCTATACTTACGTAAACCAATAAGCAGATATATATGTATAAATATATATTTTTATCAGGCGTATGTTATGTGTCTGTATTGAGGTGTTATGGGGCGAGGGTTACCTTCGAATAAAATCACGCTTTTGTCAGATTCTACCTATGTCTAAGGTAGACCAGTCCAAATTACGCAATCATTAAGTACCGCCTTTACTGCGAGAAAAAAGTTCAATACTGTATAGTAGCTGGTCGCGTTTTCATCTTGGTGGAGTGTGCAACCCCAGAGGACCCTGATCAGAGTGTGTACTTGTGCAATCTAATTCGAATCTTTGGTGTTTGCTTGATATAGGTGACTGAATTAACGGATATTGAAATTCCTTTGTCGGGCAATTGATGTTTTTTTCTCTCTCTTTTTACTCTTTTCTTTCACTTGCCTGGTCTGGGTGCTCAATTGCCGTCTGCACATGCAGTAGCTAAATATTACACAATCTTAATCCTTAAACTTACCAAACATCCACTGCGATTGAATGTCATTTCTGTCGATTCAAAGACGCATAATAATAGAACCTTAACGGCGTTACCCATGTAACGGATAAAAAACGGTTCGTATATCTATTTTGTTGTTGTTGTCGTTGTCGTTCTTTCCAACAATTCTTATATATCTTTGAACTGATAGTAATGCCATTCTATAGGAAAATAACCCTTCAAATATATGCACATAGATTATAGAATACATAAGCTTAATTCGCATACCGAGCACATACCTTTGTACCGGGTGTCCCAAAACACATGAACGCTTTGAAAGTCTTATAACATTTGACTCAATAAAGATATGTTGCTTATTGTTTTTATTGGTTAACGTACTTTACATAGAAATTATATAATGCCATATTTGGACTTGATTTCATTTAATGAAAATACAAGGTTTAGCTTTTAAAAAGGGGTTCTAATTTTCTGATTTACACAGTTTTTGCTTCCATTGCTAGCTTTTTGACACTATTTATTTATTGATTGTGGTTGCAGCATTGTATTGATATTCATTTCTTGATGCTTGCTCTTATAAATGTATATTATGTCTACACTTATTTGTCATAGCTTTTGTCTTCCTAGGTGTTGCCCAAGTTTTATAATCAAGACTCAAATTATATAACCACCTTGTTCATAATGAGCATTTTTAAAGACATTTTAGGTTTTATAAAATGAAGTCTGTTACCATGTTAACCAACGTGCTGCAGTTTTGATGTCTAGTAAAAATACAGAAGAGACTGTTCTTGCATATGACCTAATTCATTTAGATTATATAGATGTTTTAACTAAATGAATTGACAATACCATTATGTGTGCACTTTATTGTTACCCCACCCACTTTTCTCTATAAAGACCACTGACACCTGGTGTTAAGTTTGAACTTTCATAAACAGTTAAGTGTGCATGTAATAAAACAAAACCAATCAATGTGTTTGTATGACACTATTGTTTTGTTTTATGCCTTAAATAATGAACAATTCATTAAAAGTGAAGCATTTTGCCTAGAATATCATGTTTAAGCCTATTTCAGTACGAAAATTCGATGAATTTGACTTATTTCGTGACAACATCTTTGACGTTACCGGAAGCATAACATTTACAGAGGATAATGCTAGCAATGCCTTGAAATAAATTTTTCACATATTACTTTTATATTTGAGAACATTTAGGTATGCCAAACTTAAACGTTGGACTTTTATTCAAGTTTAGAAACGTTTCATACCTTTTGGGACACCCTGTATATCAGAGGACAATGTACGATGTATGTATTGCTTTCTATATGTTCTTCGAATTTCTTTATCATCTTTTTTATTATGTTTACTTCATTCTTATTTGTACTGTTTCACTGCTATTTACCCCACAATACTACTATATCAATTACTTTAACAGGTCATCTGTGCTGTATGAACAAAGCTGCTGGAGGGTGGACGCGATGCTTGCATACATGCTTGTTGTATCAATAGTCTTTATAAGCATAGGTAATAGTCTGGAGCAGTGGCGTGCAAGCATCGGTTTGTTCAACAGTAAGTGTGTAATCAAGCAAAGGGTCATGGTTAAGGTCTCAATGGCTTTTATCCTTTATTACATGACTTATCTACTTAAAAGGGCTGTTTGTTTTTGTGAATTTTTATCATTTGTTTTCAATTACATACCGGGTAGTGTGTAATTTGTATTTCAAGATATAATGCCTTCAATGTTTACTGTCGTGAGTTGGCTCCCGGTACCGTTAGTTTACAGGTGACAGGGCCCAGGGCGACGACAGTAAACATTGAGCTTAGTATAGTGCTTATCTTGCTACTCCTGGAGGCTGGTGGCATAGAACTGAACCCTGGGCCCGATACTACAAATAGCTCTGTTTCTATTTTACACAGCAATATTAGAAGCATACGTAATAAATTAGACTATATATCAGATAACTTTTTAGATTTTGATATATTGTGTTTTACGGAATCTCGTCTAGATGCTAACATAACAACAGAGTCTTTGATTATGTCTAGCAAATATGATATTCCTTATCGTAAAGATAGAACAAATCATGGTGGAGGGCTATTAATGCATTTGTCCTGCGGACATGCGAAAACTAGAATTATAGATTTGGAGACATTCTGGAATGAGTCACTTTGGGTCAAAATAAAGGTTAACAGGGAAAGCTATCTTATTGGTTTGTTTTATAGTCCACGAACAGCAGATGCTGTCTTCTTTGATGCCCTTAACAAAAATATAGAAAAAAGCTCTAGATATTACCAATAATATAATAATTATGGGAGATATAAATGAAGAATTACTTAATCCAAATATGCATAATTTGAAATATGTTTTGCTTCTTAACTCCCTTCACAATATCATATCTGAACCAACATGCCAGCTTGCTTTGTTAGATTCTATAAACTTCATGAAGATATGCCACCCTTGATTCAAGGCATTATTAGAGTTCCACCTGATATAAGTGACCACTGAGCTACTTATGTATGCTTACCATTTGAGTATCCAGTGCATGGATCCCTCACTCGAAATGTCTGGATGTATAAAAATGCAAATTATGAATTGTTTAATAAAAAGCTCTCCGATTTTGACTGGTCATGTCTTCATCAGGGTAGTGTTAATGAAACGTGCTCATTATTCACAAATATTTTAATTGAGTTTGCAAAATTGCCCATACCTTGTATAACAATTGTAGTTAGAGAGGATGATAAACCATGGTATGATACTGAAATAAGGAGAAAATCAAGGAAAAGAGATAGACAAAAGAAGAAAGCTATTAAATCAGGTAATCAAAACGCCTTGAACAAATACAAATTCCTCAGGAATAAGGTAAATAATTTTTAAAAAAAAAGCATGCGAAGGAATTATTTTATAATAATTTAGATATTATTGTTTCAGTCTTTCAAAAAAGTGACAAACGTTAATTTTGGAAAGTATTTCGCCATTTTGTCAAAACTAACAAATCTACATCTTCTATCCCTGCTTTATGCTCAACACTTTCTAATGGTGACAATATTTGGCATTTTAACGATCAAGACAAAGCTAACTGTTTGAACGACTATTTTGCTTTTATCTCAACAGTCAATGATTCAGAAACCCTGTTACCTCCATTCACTAAGATAACTGATAACTCTCTTTCTCAAATAAACTGCACTGAACTCGAAATCGAAAAAATCATCGAAGTATTTAACTCTAACAAAGCAAGTGGTAATTATGGCATAAGTCATAAAATGCTCAAGGGGGTGTCAAAACTGTTTCAAAACCCCTCTGCATTCTAATGAATAGGTCCTTTGATGAGGGAATAGTTCCTGATATATGGAAACTTGCGAACGTAATTCCAACTTTTAAGAAGGGAGACAAATCTCAACCATCCAATTTTAGACCAGTTGCACTACTGAGCTGTATTGGTAAGCTACAAGAAAGGATTGTTTTTAAGGATATGTATAATTTTCTTATGAAAAATACTCTCTTGTACAAGTACAAATCTGGTTTTCTACCTCATCATTCTACAGTGTGTCAGTTAAGGTCACTACCCATAGCAATAACCGTAACTCTAAATCATCAAGGGAGGTAATACTTGGTAGCGTTCGATTATGACAAAGTGTGATTTTACGCAACTATGATATGTTTTCTACCGACAGTAATGCCCGTTACACTGCACGTTGGTAATCTGAAAGTGATTGATATAACATTAAAAATGCAAACAAAATTTTAAGTATAATGAACAATAAAAGTTGGCATTCTTTACGGATACTAAACGATGGACGCTCAGCTCTGTGAGAAGAAAAATGTCAGTCAGTGTAATGGAACACGCATTTTACCCGGGAAATGTCAGTCGACTGTTCGCGGTTTTTTGACAGTCCACATCAACAATCATGATATAACTACTTGTATATAGATCTATATATGATTTTCTGGTTTTATCTTACCTGCATTAAAATTTCACCAAGACAGACTATCTCGTCACGTTCTCTAGCGTCTACTTTTAACCTGACGCGCGCTAATGACGTCACTTGCTCTTATGACGTCATTATGCGTAAACGACAAGTATTGAACTTGACGTTGACGTTGAGAGTCCCTCGCTTTAGTTTGCTTCCTAAACAATTTGCCTTATGTCAAATGTGTTCCAATATTTAGCTACAAGGCTATCTTGGGCTAAGGTTGACCCAAGTATAGTCGTGATTCTAAATTATAGTAGGCCTACTCTAAATTATCAAAGGTACGCGAGGAATTCTGCCATCGGGGTCTGCAAACAACAAAGGCGCAGACCAGGTTGCGCATCCGCGCAGTCTGATCAGCGCCTTTGCTATTCACGAAATTGAATAGTATCGTATCTAAACTTGCTCCAAGCGAGATTTCATTTTTCTATCTAGTCTCAGTGGCTGAGAATGCTGGTTTTGGTATCATCTTATCGGAAACCCTGAAGACAGGTTTTGTCGCATCGATGCTCATTTATATTCATGTAAATGCGGACCCAATCTTCAAGCCTGGTTCATGTGATATGTGCATAGAAAATGTCTAGCCCCTCTAGACTACTGGTGACCAATTCCGCCCATGACCAACGCCGACGGGATCCGTACCAAAAATAGTACCCCCCCCCCCCCTCCGCGCCGCTGAATACCCCCTTCAGTAGCGGGAAGGGTGTGGGCATAAAAAGAACCTTTTTCATATAAATGCGGGTCCAACCAAATCATAGGTAAGTTATAGGTACTCAGTGAGACGGTTCTTTTGAGCACCCAAAGCAAATATAAAAATAATGGGCAATAAAATATTTACAATTTTACGCTAAAATTTTTGCTAACCTCCAAGGTTACTCTACATTTGACATGTTTCAACTGAAAGATGTCCGTCAAGGGATATATAGATCTAATAGAAATAAGCCAACTCTGGTCAAGTGTTAATATCTGGCCTTGCTTCGCGATCGGGCATTAGTATGGCGCCCGAGGCCGCAACAAAGATTTAAAAACATTTCAAATTCTTGGATGAGTACATGAAGTAAATATATCGATCAATTAAAGCGATGCATATTAAAACAGCACATTTTCACCTAAATTTGACATGCAGAGTTACCCCGAAAAACGGTAAATGTCCCCAAAACATTACATCTCTATCCTAATGGTGTATCTATGCAAATTTAGTCAAAATATATCGACTCATATCGACTAGGTGTTCAGACAAAATGCGGATAAGTTTCTTCTTACCGTGGGTGGGGTATTTTGGTATCGTTTTTGGTATTGAAAAGTCTTCACATATATGTATATAAATGTTCCAAGTATTTGGAGTACATATAGTTTCATTTGGAAGTTCACAGTGAGGTATTTTAATCAACAGTGTTTGGTTCGTAAGGTTTTAACATGCTTAGAAATAAGAAAAGCCTGCTAAGTTCATTAATTTTTAGTTTAGGGGGTAGGGATAATTATTTGGTAATATCTCACTAATTAGACGGTGAAACGTTTTTAAATTTTGTCATAACGCATCTTATATAATGATCACTTTCCTTAAAAAAAATTAGAAAAATTTATTTTTTTAAAGTATGTTTAAATATTGAATTATCAGGCAGTAATTGCCGACTATGAAGGCATAAATATCGGTGAACGCTGGTTTGAAAGCGTGATATGAAGAAAAATACCTGTAAAGCTGCAAAAGAATGGTTTGAGAAAAAGTTCTTAATTATTCATGGCTTCGCATGCTTGTTTGAAATATCGATTTTCAAATATAAAATTGAGTTACAGAATATTTTACTTGTCTTAATGAGTTTCCAAAAAGCTGCGTAAAAAAGCCAACATAGGCCATATAATGAAGAGCTGTAACTTTTGAACTGGACGGTTAATTTTCTTTATTTTGCGTTATTTTGCTTTTAATATGATGTACTACAGAATATCAAAAAATGAAAAAAATCTATTTTTTGGAAAAAAAATCGCCCAGGTGTGGGCAGTGACCTTAAGTAATAGATAAAGGGTACTTTTCCGAGGCTTTCTTGTTTAAACCGCGAGGTGGGCGTAGCCCAACCAGCCGTTTAAACAGAAAGCCGAGGAAAAATCCTTTATCTAGCTTGTAGTATGGCGCAGGCGCAAATAAGCACGTGTTACTGACACATGGCGAAATTTACATTCGCTCCTCCCAGCATCCGGCCTAAGCTGTCAATCATATTACATTTACCTACGGGTTAATTTGTAGCTATTTAGGAAGTTGCCGCCTACATCGCTGTTTAACTAAAATTGGAAGTTAGAGAACTGCTTTAAGCTCCTCCTTCGTCGTTATTATAGGGTGTCTGATTTAAACATCAGCAGAGATCAAAGAAAAAAGCATCGGCCATACTACAATTGACATTTTCATAATATATGTCAAGCTTTTGATAATAATATGTTTTCTTGTATTGTCTATTGTGATGTGTATATAGTATTTGATAGAGTTTGGCACAGAGGTCTTTTGTTTAATCTGAGACAAAATGGCATTGATGGGAAACTCTTAGAGTGGTTAAGTAGTTACTTAAGCCAAAGAAAACAGAAAGCTTGTTTTAAATCATGTTACTCTGGCTTAAAATCTATCTTTGCTGGCGTGCCACAAGGATTCGTTCTAGGGCCCCTATTATTTTAGGTATATATTAATGACATAGCTAAAAAACTTTTTAGTTTGACAAGGCCGTTTACAGATGATAGCTCACTATTAATGTTGCAGCAAATATTGCTGACATAGCTGGTATTATTAACCATTATTTACAACTGTTGTCAAAAAGGGCTAGACAGTGGTTAGTTACCTTCAATCCGCTAAAAATCAAGGCTGTCTTATTTACTCTTAAAAAACTAGAGATATTACCACATCTTATTTTTGATAATATTGTAATTAGCTTTGTAGATAGCCATAAACATCTGGGTGTAACATTAAGTAGTGATGGCCAGTGGCACACTCATATTGAAAATATTGTCAATTCAGCAGCTAACATTTTGGGAATAATGCGTAAATTGAAATATTCTATTAGTGGAAATTCTCTCAACAAGATGTATATGTCTTATATGTTACCAGTTGTTGAATATGTGTCAA
Source organism: Loripinus fragilis (assembly GCA_964019695.1). Taxonomy (NCBI): domain Eukaryota; kingdom Metazoa; phylum Mollusca; class Bivalvia; order Lucinida; family Lucinidae; genus Loripinus; species Loripinus fragilis. Next base: position 4,684 of record OZ026515.1, on the reverse strand, counting down.
TTTTATGGGATGGCTGCTCTGAACAAGACTAACAAACACTTAAAATAATTCAAAATCAGGCAGCCCGAGCTGTTACTAGGTTGACTGGATCTGTATCATTGGAAAACCTGTACAAATAGTGTGGCTGGGCAACTCTATCACAAAGAAAGCAGCAACATAAACTATCATTTATGTATAATGTAAATAGTGGTATGGTGCACACTTACATACAAGATTTAATTCCTCCTTTAGTTAGTGAAATTTCGGATTACCCAATGAGAAACAATAGAAACATATCTGTACCTCTTAATCGAACTAGTGTTTTACAGAAATCTTGTATTCCATCAGCCATTAGACTATGGAATTCTCTTGATTCATTTAGTCGTAACTTAGGTTGTGAGAACTTGTGACCCAACCCCATTGTTGTATAAAATTTGGCAATAAAATATGTTTAAACTATAACTGCTGAATATTGGTAGGGAACAGTTTAAGAAATTTACAAGAGAAATGTACAAAGGAATGTCAACTTTTTATGAACAATTGAAAAGAAACAAATTACCCCTTTTTAGTCGAAAATCTGCCCTAGATGTGAGTTCTAGTAAGTCAAAACTCCAAAGCATAAAGGATGACTGCCAACTGTTTTCACGACTGTTTATATCATATCAAAGTCGACAATGTGACTTGAAAGAGTTCTTTATGCATGAAAATCAAACTACTCTACCATCCCTGTCTAAATATTGGAACAAAATCTTATCTGATGACAGTTTTAGAGACTGATATAAATCTGCCAGGTGCTGAAACGAAAACTGATGCCTTTATTATCGATGGCGCTACTTAGATAAATGAGAAGTCACCAGTAACTTCAAGAACTTTCAATAATTATGCAAAAGATGTAATTATTCCAACACTCCAGTCTGGTTGTCATACAGCCCTACATTTTGGTGTCAAAGCTAAAGAAAATCAAGACAAAGTTCCTACGTTGTACTGGTTACCTAAACTCCATTAAAAACCCTATAAAGCAAGATTTATTGCTAATTCTAGTTCTTGTACGACAACAGAACTTTCTAAATTGTTAACCTCGTGTCTTACAGCTGTTAAAAAGCATGTTATCAAATATTGTGTAAAGGTATATGAGAGATCCGGTAAAAACCTATTTTGGTCTATTAAAAGTTCAGGTGATATTTTAGATAAACTTTAAGCTAGAGATTTCAATGCAACCAGTTTGTCTACTTATGATTTTTCTACTCTTTACACTATTTTACCTCATAATTTAATTAGAGATAAACCTATTGATCTTATTGAAAGAACCTTCCAGAGAGAAGACTCTCCTTACCATGCATGTAATGACAGAAATGCATTTTTTACTTCAGAAAAACCTAAAAAATATCATGCATGGTCGTGTCAAAATGTATGTGATTCGCTGACCTTTTTGTTGGATAATATTTTTATTCAATTTGGCACCAAGCTCTATAGACAAGTAGTTGGGATTCCTATGGACACTAATTGTGCTCCCCTGGTTGCAGATTTATAAGCAGGCTGATGTTTTTGATGCTTTAAACACTACTTCCAGATATTTGGACGATATTTTAAATATAAATAATGTTTATTTTGACAATATGGTTAGTCAAATATACCCTTCAGAGCTCCAACTGAATAAAGCCAATGCCTCTGATACCAAAGCCGCATTTTTAGACTTGCATTTGTCAATTTCTAATGATATTGTTTCTACCAAAATTTATGATAAACGTGACGACTTTGATTTTGAAATTGTCAATTTCCCATTTTTAGATGGTGATGTTCCTCGTTCTACATTCTATGGAGTCTATATCTCTCAACTCATTCGTTTTGTTAGAGCATCTAGCTATGTTGTTGACTTCAACACTCACAATAAATTGTTAAGTCAGAAACTTCCTAAACAATGCTATCGGTATCATAAACTTCGCAAAACATTTTCAAAGTTTTATAGACGATACTATGATTTGATTTCTAAATTCCAAGTTGGACTTAAATCTCTCTTGCGCCAAGGACTTTTGGAACCTGATTTCTATGATGACTTGGTGTATAAATTGAAGAAGATTGTTGGCTCTAATAATTTTTCAGCGCAATTCATTAAAATAATTTCCCATTTTAAAAAGATTGGCTATAATATTAATGTATTGCAACAGACTGCATGCTTGGTAGTCAACCCAATCATGGTTGGCAACTTTGCTTTCCTCTTTAATTGCACACAAGTTGGTCGGACTTCAGACTCTATGATGGTTCTGACTTAAAGACTTATCTATTGATGAGATGGTAGGGGCCTGATGCTTTGGCTGTTTGTCGGGCCCACCGGGGTTTACCTGTTGGATTTCTTCTGCTCCGGTATTCAGTTTAATTTACTGTTGAGTCCTTATCCTTGCTTTATCTCCTTGTTATATCTTGATTTATATGTTTTAGGAGTTGATGCATTGATAAGTTAGGGGTCTTTCATGCAAACCAAATATCTATGTGTCTTGATCCACATCTGAATTAAGGGTGAGGTTGGCGCCGTTTAACCGGTTTAAGCCCTCCAGTAAAATATTTTACTGACCGTTCCAAGGCAGTACTTCTTTTGTGGATATTTTATGTTTTTGTTCTGTATTGTGTTTGCTATGTTTTTGTGCGCGTCTGTTTATATGTGTTTTGTGGTCACCTGCTGGGAAAGGGCTGACCTCTTGGCTCTCGTTTGTGGTGTCTACTGTAAGTTTGTCACTTTTCCATTGGTATCCTGGGTCAGGTGTGGTACTTGGTTGTATCGATTCCTCATCTTTGCACCCTTACTTACTTTTATGTTTGATGCTAGTATCCAGAAGTGCACGATTCTCGTCACTTCCCGCTCCACTATGATAAAAAGGATACAATTGGAAAGGAAATCGAAAAATGCAATAAACAGAATCTATTCATTAGCCAAGGTGTCTTACTTCTAGTTTGGTAGTCTAATCTCATTTTTTCAGACATGGGAGGCCAGCATGTTAATGGATGCAGACAATGTTATTCTGCTTGCCCAATGTCTTAGTAACAGATATATGCCTGTCTACAGTTTCACATTTGTTTTTTTTTTAGGTCAGGGCACCGGTCAAAGGTCATGGAGTGCAAAAATTGCTCAATTTCTTGTATTTTTGTATATTATATGTTTTAAAGCGCAAAAAGAGACCAGACACAAAAAAAGTTTTAATGTGTATCTGTGTATATAAGATTTTGAATAAAACATCTGCTATTTGACGATACCAAAATAGTGAAAATATGAAACAAAGCACTGAAAGTACTGAAATTAGCGTAGGTAAACAATCTTGATAAAAGCAAACTAGAGTATTAATTTTTAGTTTATTGCACCTTAATCGATTAAGTGCGATTTGAAATATATGTTTTTATCATCAGAATTTTTTATATTGTGGTTGTTTTTAGGTTACTAGAAATTGTAGCCGAATATACTGTGCAGAATTTATGATGATTTCATTTACTTTAATAAACTACAATTGGTAATATGTATTTGTTACAAAAGTTCACCCACTATTATCTGTTTGTATCTCTGCAAAAAAGAACACTTTAAATATGTATAAGCCATTGCATGACAAAACCAAAATAATAAGTGAGTCTGACCAGGAAATACCACAATCATGCACTACAGATCAACCCACGGCACTGTGAGGAAAAGCAATAGAACAATAAAAAACACGAGTGATCAGAAATACAATAATTAAAGTAAAGGTAGCAGCTATCTCTTCCCCATCAAGGCGACTGCTAAGCAAGAAAGGACACAAAGTATTTCATAACAAAGCAAGGAACACACTTCAAAATCATCACAATGGGACCAAGATAAACCAATAAATAACAACAACAGAAGCACCGCCTTCAAACGGCTAACATCCTTATCCATTGAGAGGGGGAGCTTAAATGCATTTTACTGGTACCAAATTTTCGCTCCAGATTCTGTTGTTGTTAAAACACAAAACATATTAAGCTCACATGGAGGCTTCCTAAATAGTGCAATGTATCATCATAGAGAACCCATCAAATCCAATTAACACACTATGATGAAACAAAGAAAAGGGCCCATTGCTCAAGGATGGGCCTAGCCTTTGGGCTTAAAACCAGACCTACAGACTGTTGCATGATATCCATGTTAACTCCAACTTTTTTATAAGTTTTGATTATTTTTCAATTGATCACTAAATTAGGTTTTCCAACAATTCTATTGAATTTATAAACTACATTACCATTAAATACCAGCTACGATATGCCCTGTTGCAAAAGAGTTTTAAACCAATACTGTGTTTAACAATCAACTCTGTGTGTCTGTGGTAGAATTTAGAAAATGCTAATGAATTTTACCTGTTTTCAGTAACTTTTCAGTACCTTAGCAGTCAAAAATAGGATCACTAACATTAGAACACAGCATTTTTGGCTATGAGTCTAGCAAAGAGACTTCACTGCCCGCATGAAGAAAGCTAAGGGGGTCCATACAAACTCAGTTAGTGCATGAAGAGGACTCTTAATTGACTTGCCAGAAGAGATGCCCAGGCTGATTTGAGTCTTCTCTGGGCAAAATTCACGTAACGGTTACCCAGCCTTCCCCAGTCTTCCGTAGTCTGACCTTAGTCTACATTTCGTTCCCATGCCTTCCCCAGTCTGACCCAAAGTTTATTCCTAGGGTTAGGGTTAGGATATATGGTACAACCCAATTGTG